>CM037879.1:217558862-218158862 GCA_021292165.1 Shinisaurus crocodilurus | reverse complement strand
CTCTGGAAACAGCATCAGGGAAGGTATGTAGTTAATTACTTTAACTTTATATCTTCTTGGGAAAAGATATGAGTATAATCTTGCCCCCATTAGTTTTTCAGATGGCACAGCTTTTCATTTAATATATGAAAGAGATCTAAAAAAATGGCCAGTGACATTAAAGTGAAAGTGAGCTACAGGAAGCTTGCTGAAGCATGTATAACATGCAGCTTCTAGTCTGTGTGAGAGTGTGTGGGTTTTTTTCAGAATGTTTTAAATGGAAAGTTGGGTCTGTTGATGAATGTACATTTGCTTCTTTGTGATGTTGCAACTAGTAAACATTAGACAGAATAAGTGTATTGTCAAGCTTGCATTAACTTTCATTTATTGATGAGCTAGGTGAAAGAGTGTGTGAAATTACTTTTTTTAAAAAAAGAGTTTTCTAGCATACATGACTCTTTCTTCCAGTTGGGTCTCAGGATAATAGAAAATTGTAAGAGGTTTCATGTCATGTAAACAAATCTGTTGAGACCCTGAAAACTGGTTTCAAGTGGAAATCTTCAAACTTAACTACAGGGGTTCAAGTTGTATACAAAAATGCATGTTATGGTGGAGAAGGCAGAGGGAAGCCTTGAGTGTGAATAGAAAATTGTGAATGATTTCTTTACTCTTTTATACAGCCATCCTAAACTCTAAACTATCTTTGTTTAGAAATAAGTGGAAATAAATGTTTATGAAAGGTATATGAGACCCAGTTCCAGAAGAATATAAAATCCAGTAAGGATAAATAATATGCCAGTGTTGGCATAAACAATATGGCAGTTGTAAATGTAACATTATCATCTCAGAATGTGCAAGCCAAAAAAGAGCATGGCAGTATTGGTAGGAAACTCTTCTTAATGAATGCTGTTTCTGTAAGTAATTAGAACTAAGGGCGCACTCCTATGTGTGTTTAGACAGAAAAAAGGCCTGCAGCTCCCAGCATGCCCCAGCTAGCCATGTCTGTCTAAGCTTGCATAGGATTGCACCTTAAACCACTTTTCTCCTTTCTAAATTTCAAGAAATGTAATGTCACATGGATAAATCCATTCCAGTCTTGGCACATGAATACATCTTAATACATCTTAATATTCCAAAATGGCTTAGGGTGCATCCAGATGAGGTTTTTATTGTGCCATCACCCTTGTTCCTGAGTGGGGTCCAAATGACCTTGTATTCCACTCATAACACTTCCATCTTTTCTCTTACTGCAGAAAATCTGTTACGGGCAAAAAGATGGAAGAGCTGCACAATGCCTTCTAGTTAGTAGTGCTGGGTGCCCTCCTGGAAGCACCCTTGGGCAATTCTGGGGCATCTCCTGTGATGTCACTGATGCTCTTCAGTGGTTCTGTCATAGTGAAAAAACTGACTCTGTTGACTGTAGCCAAAACAAAAGGCTTTGTTGCTCTGTGATTTCTGACTTCCTGATGCAATGATGAACATAAAGCTCAGCCTTGAGACAGTCTTCTAGTCATTTGACCCTGGGTAAAATTAGAAGATCCTTGGAAAAGTACATCTGGAAAACATGCATCTGTTTTTCCCCCCCTAGTTTGCTACATCTGTTTTTAAAACCAAATAGGCATTACTGTGTAGTTCTCTGCATAAAGTTCATAATTTGGTGCTATATCCAATGTGAGTCTGACAAGTTCCATTCATTTCAATGAGTCTACTTTAACTAGGACTAACCTTGGATGTAACCCTTGATTTTGGCTTGAACAAACTTTACCATATCACAGGCATATTGTTTATGCTGACTGAGGATATACCTTTTTCTTAAATTTCTTAAATTACAGTTCTTAACTGCTTTATAGAAAGTGACATTGCAGAGAAAGATGGGCAGTTCTTTAAACATTATGGTCTGGCGCACACCTCATTTTCATCAACGCTTACTCTCTGGTTCCGCGTGCACAAAAAGGAAAGGGAAAATATAGCTGGGAAGACAGTAATGTGTGTGGGAGAGATGGGGAGTATAATTCCCCATCACTCTTTGAAACAATTGGTGAAGAACTTATGCTACCAAGTTGGGAATGGGTAGGATTTAGTGGTAGAATAACCACTTGGTATGTAGTAAATCAGCCTTTATCATCCCCCTCCAATGTCTCCTGGGAGAGATTTTAAAATATTTCTGTACTGCCTTGACTATAAGATTATAATAATAACTTGGTTATATTGGTGTTGGTTATATTCATGTTTGGTCACCCCATTCCAGCTTTTCTCTTTCTAAGTGTCTAAACATTTGATTCATCTTAATCTTTGCTATAAATAACACACTTCAGTATGGGGGTGGTGGGATGTCAAAAGTGAACACTGAATTAATTCAGAAAGAGAATAATTTTCTTTGTGTCTTTTAAAATTAGACAAATCTCCCCTACATATAATGCTTTATATCCACTACCTGATTCTATCTATTTTTGTATTTTAAAAGCAGAGGTGCTGAAACAGTACACTGTGTACATGCTATAGATCAGTGATGGCGAACCTATGGCACAGGTGCCACCGCTGGCACGCAGGGACCTCTCTGTGGGCACTCGAGCCATTGGTCACCAGATCGCGAAAAGACTGTCCCCTTCTGCAAAACACTAATGATTTTTTTCTTTCTCACAGTGTGGAACAGAATGATTTTATTCTAGAATTCCTGTTACAGAATTCTTTTCTACATTGTTATCACATTTAAAAGATTTTGAAGAATGATGCACAGAGCATGGCTTGGATGTAAAGCCCTAACAGTTGACCTGAGTGCTGCATGTGTTGCTCTCAAACTAACGGAGTATGAGCCAAGGTTTGACAAATTATCAGCATGCATGCAATAGCAAAAATCACATTAATTGTGCAAAAGCATGCCCAATGCAAACTTTTACCTAATGCAGTGTTTGCAGTCCAAGACATAAAGTGTTTAAAATATGTTAAGCACGTTTAGTTTTCTTGTTTATCTTGCTCATCCTAGTACAGGTTGACTTTTACTTTTACTAATCCGACACCTGTAGAAGCAGGGAAAGGACCCGGGGTAAAGCTTGCCCCATACAATTTCAGTCTGGCATATAATCATATTACAAGTTGAGAATCCCTTATCCAAAAATACATGTACCTAATTATTTAAAAAGTTTGTATAAATTCCCTTCAGGCTATGTGTACAATGTAGTACTATAATAATTTTTTGAGTTGATTTTTTTCCCAACAAAAAACTGTTTGTATCATTGAAAGCTCTGTTATTGTGTTTTTCTTTAAAGACAAAAGATGTTAATTAGTTCAGACAACTGTATGAGTTGTTTTTCTAAAACTAAAACCTCGGTATTCAGGTTTAATTGCAGTGTTGGCACTTTGAAATAAATAAGTTGGTTTTGTGTTGCAGTTTGGGCACTCGGGCTCAAAAAGGTTCGCCATCACTGCTATAGATGCTCACTATGATGCCATGTATGTATGTATGTATGTTTATGAAGACAGAAGCTGTAATTTTTCTCTGTGTCTGTGTTTCCCATTAACTTCACCATGGAGATGCCGAGAGTGATACAGTTGGTGCTTTATTAAAACCCCTGTTAGTTAAGCCTTTGTTCTAAGCTAGAATTCACTCTGCCCTGTCTGTGACATTGGTGAACTCCATAAAATGTGTTAGTAGGTCACAGACGTGCATTGCATTTGTGTGCTGTGATCACATATTTTGCCGCAGGAAAGGCCAAACTGGCATGGAGGCATACGAAGTCACTGTACAGGATTTATGTCTTTTTGGGAAATGGCGGGGGAGGGATTCCTATTCAGAGGACCATTCTTTAAATAAGATGTGTCTGCCTTTTTATAAAAGGTTTTTGGAATGTAGCTAAATTCTGTGATGTGCCTGAACAGAGAAAATGAAGAAAGAAGAGGCAAAGAGGCAACCTGATTTTTAAAAAAAATATGTACTGCGAACACACTTACTTAGCATGCAGAAGTAATGTTTCTCCTCCGTCTGTTTACTGCAAAGTGCCACTTAGCCTTTGTTTTTTCAGTGCATTTCTTAAGACTTGTTGTTTTGTGGCTGCTGCCTTGGAAACCAGCTTCAAGTGAAAATGGAAGTCCAGTCGCTATGTTAATAAATCTAATGTTAGATTCAGCATCAGTTCTAGAGCAAGCCTAAAGCAGGACTGAATGGGAAAGTCCTGTTCTTAACAGACTTCAAAATTCTTAGCCCAATTTTATCGGGGTGAAATTAACTCTACATTGTAAGAACTGTCAGAATTGCTTGTTAGCAAGATGGACCAGAATTTACTTGTGTATGTAGGAATTCTGTGACAAGCAGGCCTAGATAACCATGTGTGTGGCAGTAGCTGCAGGTGAGGAGTCTTTCTGGTAATGAAGTGATGACATCAAAATGAAAAGCAATAAAATCAAATAGCATGTTTTGAGAGGAACTGTGCCTTCAGTCTACGAGTCAAGGTAATTGTGGTTTCTGTCCATTTTAAACCTATACTTTTAAAGAAACTTTACTATTAAATTAGTATAATTGCAACAGATCTTTAAATACAGTTCTCTACAGGTTGCATACATATCCTCTCAGTAATTTGCACGCACATACAAGGGATGACCAAAAAGGATCAGGCTTGTCATGAGGATGGACCAAGTCCAGGTAGCAAATTTTGCCAGTGATCACAACCAGTTGTTGTTTTTTCTCTCTCATATGTAGGGGGTTTACTCGCTAAGCCTGTATATGTCCTTGCTTGTTTCCCCTCAAAGTCCTCTAGCATGTGTAGAGGACTTTGGAGAAAGGCAGGGGTTTCTCTCTCACACACTGCAGTATGGAGAACGGAAGAAACTGTCGTTTCTTGCCTTCTCAAAGCGACTGTGCAAGAGGAGAGGAAACTCTGCCTCCCTCCCTAGCCCTCTAGCATGTGCAGAGGGCTCGAAACAGAGGCCGACGCTGGTGTAGTGGAGCCAGGGCTCCTCAAAAGCGCACAGGCACTTTTTTATTAGAAGGGATGCTGATGTCATCTGCCACCTCCTCCGAATACCATATTTCCACTGCGCTTCGCTGCAGTTCTCACAGTAGCTGAGATGGGAATTATTTTCTCATCAATTTATTGTTCCCTGTTGTGATGCAAAGTATTTTAGGATGGCTTGGTCTTGAATAGGCAATTTAGACCCCATTAGCTTTACGCAAAATCTGCTGCTGATGGAGATATTTATTTATCACATTTATGTCCTGCCTTTTTTCTTCCAAGAAACCCAAGTCGTCCTCCTCCTCCATGTGTCATCCAGGCAGGGTCAATGTGTGTTGTCTTAGACCACTATCCTAGGTGACTCTCAGAATTTGTCCATCTCCACTCAGTATCTCTCCCCTCATCCCTGAAAATTGTAGACTCCAACCAGGATATGTATTTTATGAATAAATTATTTGCTAATGTGGACCTTCATGTGGTATATTGTCCCAAGAGAGATGATATTCAGCTTTTATTTCCTGAGACATTTGAGCAGCAGCAGACAGAGGCTGAGGTTTGGTCAATGCTCTTTAATATAAAAGAGAGCCAGCATTGACTCCCCAGAAACATTCCAAGTTGATTAAAGCAAGCTTTCTTTTTCAAACATTTGGCTGGCCTGTAAGCATTTATAACACTTGGCCCTGAAGTAATATTTTAGTCATGAAGGCACTGTGAAACAGATGACTTCAATCAGTATAGTTGTGCCTTTCATACGCAGATTGCCTCAAAATAAGACTGCTCATGTTTGAAATGCCAGATGTTTTTTAGAATTTTTAGCGACTGACATACACAAACCTCTTCTGGCAACAATTCAAATGACCTGTGTCTCTTACATTCTTCCATCATTCCATTTATGGAGAAATTGATTCCATCCTCTCTTAAAAACTTATGCAGGCCAATTCATTAGTTTTCAGTATATTGGAAGGCTAGTTTTGGCGTTCAGGCAGAATTCTACACAGGTCTTGGATAAACTATTGTTTTAATCACACCACATATTTCTGGGTAAGTGGTAACTATTATTGCACGACTATAACAGTGCTTGAAACCTATTCATCTTGAGGCTTTTTCAAAGGTATCAGAGGCACAGTGCTTGTATTAGTTGTCAAGAAATAATACCCATTGACTGACTTCAGTGGGACTTGCTTGTGACTTGTTTGCAGCCCATGAAAATTGTCCATTTCTTTTCTACCCAATCAATCTGCTTGCTAAAGCTCTCTTGTGGGATATAAGCACACGTGATCTTTTAATTTAAAAAGATATTATGAGAAAATGTCACAGTCGAGCGCTTTCTTTTATTTCATCCTGAGGGTGATCTATGTGCTAACTGATTTGGCAAAGCAGACTAAAGTATGGCTGAATTAATGAAAACAGTGCATTATTGTTGCTAGTGGTATGAATCATAGAATCATAGATTATAGAGTTGGAAGGGGCCTACAAAGCCATCAAGTCCAACCCCCTGCTCAATGCAGGAAACTAGAGGAGGAGTCTCCCATCCAAGTAATAACCAGGCCTGATGTGGCCAAAGAAATTCACGGCACAAGAATACAAGAACAGGAATATGTAGCATCATTACAATAAACAGTCTAATACCAATTCATTTCAAAATATAATATATAGCAACCCAAACAAACAGTTCATTTCAATTATACTAACATTAGAGCATTTTAAATTCATTGCAAAATAGACAGTATCAATCATTTAAAACACAATTTAGATCCAGAGTTGCACAGAGCAGAGCTCAGTGAACTGGATGCTCTCATGGGCAAAAGTGGGGGAAGCAATTTCCACTGATTCCCCCCCCCCCTGCCCCTGAAAATCTGCTCCGGAGAATTTGGGAAACCCTCTGGAACGATGGAGGTGAAGATGGGGCTGAAGAGGGAGTCAGCAAAAATAGCTGCCCCAGCCCTTTCATTCAACTGGGAGCCTCTGCTGGTCCTGGACCCCTCTGTTCACAGAGGGGCTGGATCCAACGCAATATCAACTGTTACTTATCCATTGTTAAAGCACGTAAGCTGGAGTCAGGTATGATTTTAAAAAAACACCTTCCAGCGCAGTCGATATTAATAAATAATACAAGCAGCAGCCAGTTCCTCAAAAGTGCCAAGTACAGAAAATAGCACTTCTCCTCAACTGTATCTTCTGAACTCCACAGAAACCTGAAGGAGTTTTCTTGACCATGTTGCAGAGTATTAAAAGTAACCTAATTTTCCTTTTGAAAATCTGTAGAAGTTTAATATACGAGAGTAAGTAGAATCAACACTTGAAAGAGATTCATAGATTCATAGATCAAAGGGTTGGAAGGGACCTACAAGGCCATCGAGTCCAACCCCCTGCTCAATGCAGGAAACTAGAGGAGGGGTCCCCCATCCAAGTAATAGCCAGGCCTGACCCTGCTTAGTTTTCCACACTCAGACAAGCTGAGCCAGCGTAAGCCACAGGCCTGTGTTGCCTTAGACCCTTTGACTATACATTCGGAAGATTTACTGCCACTCTAAAACACCATAGTATTAATTTTACAGTGCTGTATGGATTCTGCTTTTCCAGTCTGACCTTTCCTAGTTCTATGCTTCTGGCCATTTGTAAAGGAATGAAAAGCTAGCCAGTATTGCAGGCTGGCCAGTACTGGATAGCCAGTCTTATGCACTGTGGCACAAAATCTGATGGAAAAGGTTCAGTTTTATATATGGACAACACCTAGTATTAAAAAAAATGCATTACATATAATCTGTGTTCTCCCCCCCCCCCATGTGTTCATCATACTTGCTCTTTTCTGCTCTTTTGTGTGAACCTAGATAAAGAATACTAAACTGGTATTTAAGCTAATCATCTCTCTCTCTCTCTCTCTCTCTCTGCCCCCCAAGCTGAGCAATATTATCCAGAAGGCTTAGGGTGTTTGAAAAAACCACTATAAAATTATAGTGTATGAACTATAAAACATTAGTCACTAGTCTTTCTTGATACGTTGTCTGTGAATACTTCAGAAATGGTTACCTTCAGATGTGAATTAACTTGAAATATCTTGCTGTACGAACTCTGTCATGAGAATAAGAAAAACATACTGAACTTGGGTTGCTTAGTATTCCCCCCCTCACATTTTCCAAATTTCCCCCTATAACTATAGTGCTAAAATTTAGGGGTTGGGGTTCTCCACAGTAAGCTGTGGGGTAGGTTCTGCAGGCATCAGCAGTGGTGTGTCCTTGTACCTTTCTCAGGGCTTCATCTCACTGACTTTATGGAGGCCATTGTGCAGGAAAAGCTCTCTTTAAAAAAATAATTTTTTTTAAATCTGAAGTCGGTAATCCTAAATACACTAAGGAGTAAAACCCATGGGCCATTGAATGCCATGGGGCTTCTGAGAGAACCCAATTTTGATTCTTTAGCTGCTTTAAGATTACACTGACTTTCAGTCCCACAAGGAACTGGTCTTGCTTTATGTAGGCAGAAGGTTTGTGGGATGCCTAGCCAAAACAGCCCCAGAAGAAGCTGTCCTGTCTGTCACAGGGGCCGGAAACACCCCTAGGGTGGCCCCTTGCACATAGCCAAAGAGGAAATGTATTACCATGAAAGAGGGCAAGAAATGACACAGATTTGCATAGAATTTGCATGGGCTGATTTATAGGTGTAGATGCAAATTTAGAAATTATTACTATAATTTAGATCGCCCCATAGCAGGAGAAGACTGCTAGCAGGTAACCTTTCTGCCAGCTGTCCGGGCGGTAACTGCTGATGGGCAACTTAAGGGCCCCTGCTCTCTCTCCTTACGGTTGGAGGATGCCTTCAGATAGAGGACTGTCCTCAGAGAGCCCTTCAAAGAGTGGACTATAAAGTGAGACACGTGGCCATCCTGAACTTTCAGCAATAGGGAAGGTTCCCCACTTTCTCTCAGATCTGTCAGTTTGTTACTGCTAAGAGATCAGGAGTGCTATGTGCTTTGCCCTATTTAAATAAAGAGGCAGACCTTCAGGCCCACGTGACTGTGAGGAAATCATCTTCCATTGGCTACAGGCGGTATCCCCAGCTCTGCCTCCTAGAAGCTGATTGGACAAGCGATTTCCCTCTCATCCTTGAGTGGCAGACTTTAAAAAACAAGAAACCAGTGAGTCTGCCCTTGGAAAGATGTCTTCAATTTGCAATTCTAGATAGCTTTCCTCTACACATATAAATCTAGGAGTATCAAATTCTTTCAGTCTGATTATCAAATGCATGGCACTATTAAATAAATGGCTTTTGTTTTGTTTTTTATACTGTCTGTCTTGAATCCTCTTTCTCAGCTCTAAATAATATCCCAATAAACTGAGTTAGTGCTACATTTAGAATCTCCCCTGTGACTGGTGACATAGCAGCCCAAACCTTTCACGTTCCTTGCTATCCATTCTGTGCTACAAGGGCTGAAGAGAAAGGAGGGAAGCAGAATGGAGTTCTTTCTTATCCAATGAGGACTGGCTCCTTGCCTGCAACATTCATCTCTACAGTTTAGAATTCCTCCTGTCCAGAACAAGGGTGTGGAAGTAGGTAGAGGCTGTCTGTCTCAATTTAGCAGGGAGTGAGGCTAGATTCTTGTCACAGCTATATCCTGTGATTGTACAGGATATACGTACATATGTGGTACATATGTGGCCAATTTCTGCAATTGTAATCTTGCTTTAAATAGGCAAATGGCTTTTGGACAAAATGACAAGAATGTGATTGGCTGCCAGACTTCAAGGAAAACTCTGTCTGCATGTGTGGAGACCTTACTAGTATGTAAACTGCATCTTTGGTTCATGGTTCCTGCCTTTCCTGTTTGATTCACTGCTACTATTTTGGTCAGAAATGCAGCATATCTCTAAAATGGTTGCATGTGCTGTCTTTGCAGCGTGGAGAGACTTCAGTTGTCATCATATGTTTCAGGCTATTGTTGACTCCACCACCACCACCCCTGCAGTCTGACATGGTATAGCTCACCAACAGATACTTATCATGTGGTCAGGTGCATCATGCTCCTCTTCTCATTGACACATCCAAACAACACTGCCAGTATTACAGCCTCCCTAACGCTGAATGTGTGAATGGGCTAAATAAAATTCAAAAAGTACAGGGTTAGGAAAAAGGTGTGCAGCTTGCATAAAGCAACTTAGCATGGTTTATCTTGGTGCGGTGATTGAAGTTATTTCTTTCTTTCTTTTTTACTTTGGAAGTTTGCCATTTGTCACCATATCACTAAGAAAATACGGGCTTGGGGGAAAAAATATTATACTAAAACATTTCTGTCCCCTGCTAGATGGGCTTGGGACATGAAGAAGGATTTGGAGCCCCATGCCTGAAATGCAAGGATAAATGTGAAGGATTTGAGCTACATTTCTGGAGGTAAGAAGAGATACTTTGTTATTTAATGGAGCATTTGTATTGCAGATAAACTTTGGCCATCTTAAACATTAAGCATATCAGTAAGGCATAGGCTTAAAACTATGTCACACCCAGGCACACAATTGGGGAACAAACATTTCAAGTCATGCATACCAATCTGAAGTCCGTGAAGCTTAAATGGAAAGTTCAACATTGGAAGCTGTGACTCTTCCAGACGCTGATTCTGATTAGAAAAACCAACCTGAGTTATGTTCATATTGTCAAGAGCAGGGTGCTCATGGGCACCTGAAAAAGAATTAAATTACTTTTATTTTTTATTTCCCCCCCCCCGTTTTTTAAATATATGTACATGGATTTGTATGAAATGCATACAACTTTCTAGCAATTATACATAGGCTTCAACAAAAGTGGACCAAATGTCCAAATAAGTATCCATTTGAAGTTGGTGTTTATATATCAAAAGTTCATATATCAAAAGTACTGTAAGGTCCTCAATCCATTGCATTATAGGAGGTGAGTGTTTATCCTTTCAATTTTGTAATACTGTATCAGTCTTTTAGCTGTCAAAGGGTGCAGGAATCCATTTTCTTTTCCACTTGTTAATTTCCATGAAGCAGGTAAATATTTTTTTTAAGCATGTACATCAGTGAATATTATAGACTGTTCCAGTACAAAATTTATCTGTGTAATAACCTCCACCCAAAAAGAAGCAACTTTTTTTGTGGTCATTGCCAAAACATATGTTTAAAAGAAGCAGTAGCTGCTCTGCACCGCCAAAAATTAGCTGGATTAGACAATTCCTTCTTAAAGAGACATTGCAGTGTCCAATAGACATGAAATTACATTTTTTACTGAATAAGACGCAGCCTTAGATCCAACAGCAATCCACTGATTAGGCATTTTGTGGTGGTGCCCACAGCAGTTTCTCAAATTCCCAAATGTGCCCAGAGGCCCAAAAAGGTTGGGGACCGCTGGTCAAGCATGTATGATTCCTGTGATGAAGCAGGATATAAATAAAATTAAAAGTGGGTTCAGACAACCTAAAGTTGTGTACAGTTACTTGCTCAGGAGCAAATCCCACTGCATTCCATAGGGCTTGCTCACAAATAAGGGTGCATAGGATTTCAGTCTTGCTGTGCATAGTGATGAAATGCTGTGAATTGTTGCTGTGAAGTTCAACAACAGCCAAATGTATTGCTATTCCTATATTTTCCAACAGGGATGTTATATTTTCTGAGCTTTCCCCTCTAAAATTAGAGACATTTTCTTCTGTTTCTGCCTGATATTACTGGGATCTAGTTGCTTGCCCGGTTTGGACATAGATTTCATAGATCATAGAGTTGGAAGGAGCCTACAAGGCTATCGAGTCCAACCCCCTGCTCAAGGCAGGAAACTAGAGGAGGGGTCTCCCATCCAAGTAATAATAACAGCTAAACCTTGGTTCAGCCACTAGGGCTGAGTCTCAGGCTCACATGCTCCCTTCTCCTTCACTCTGCCCCTCCAACTTTTATGCTCATTAGTGTATACTTTTGGTTTCAAACAGTTGAGATGTAGATGTAGATGTTGCGAGTGTATGGGTGAGATAAAGAAGAGTCAGACACAGAGTATATGGTTTTAAATCAGGGCCACATTTATTGAATTGAAGATCTGTGAAGGGCGAAGGGCGGTACTAACCTAGCCCGGCCATTGGCCGGGAAAAAACCAATATTTTGGTGAATACATCTTAACTGCACCGGAGGCGGGTTGGTCCGCCCCCGGCCAATTGCCCTCCATGTGGAGCTGGAGGGCTTTACCATCGTCGCCTTACTTTGACGCCTCCAGGCACTCAATGTAGGTGAGAAAGGCAAAACCTCAAAGATGTCTCAATCTCTTTCCTGCCAAGCCTCAGGGCATTAGCGAGGGCAGCCTTGGGTAAACGTCAGTCACCTTGAAAGGTGCCACTGGATGATCACCATACTCGCAAATCTTCTCCCTGGCCCCAGGTGAGGGGCCAGTGGAAGTCTGTTTACTACATTTTGACTTTTTTAGTCAACATTTTTTTTAATTAAAACTACCAAAGGAAGAAAAAGTATACTCACCAATTACATCATCCTAGCATTTCCAATTTGTTATAAAATAAAAGGAAAAAAAGAAAGAAAAAGAAAATCTGGCCAAGCACAGTCCTTTGTATAACCATTACAAAGAAGGGGAAAGAAAACAAAACAAACATAATGATCCTTCTTTTTTTCTCCTCTCTCTTTCCCTTTTTCTATATACAACCAAATCCATTCAGTTTGTTTACTCATTCACAGTTATCATGATCTGGTTCGCACATATTGCTAACCATGGTTTATTTAACGAATGGGTTGTTGAATTCTGGGTTGTTGTGATGTGTGAACCCAGCTGTGCTAACAAACTATGGGGTAGTATCTAATCTTAGTCTTATGTAGAGTAGACCATTGAAATGAATGGGACTTGTGACTAACTTAAGTCTCAGTAGGTCTACTCAACATAGGACCAACATTGGATACTACCATATGGTTTGTTAACCATGAACAACCTAGAAAGGGAACCCATGGTTTGTTGTTGGGTTGTAAACTCTGGGTTGTTTAAGACATAGATTGTTGTTACATGTGAACTCAGAACCATTGGTTGTTTTACCAGGCTACAGAGGTGGCAGGCAAGAGTGGTAAAATAAATAAATAGATGAATAAATAACCCACACAGATACTCTAAATGACAGTACTACAGCACCACAAAGACATTTGGAATACAGGAAGGGAGTGGGCAAAGGAGGAGGGAAACAACCCAGGAACTGAGAAAACTGCCGTAATTGCAGTTTGTTCAATCATCTGCCAGACAAACCCTGGGCAGGGCAATAAGCCATGGGTTAACCATGGGTTAAATAAAACATGGGTTAGTGTTATGTGCACGCCAGGTCCATATGTTCTAAACATTCACCTCTTATCAATAGAAATGGGTTACCAATCATTATAATTTGTTGGTCATTTCAAGATTGTTTAAACCACTTCCATTCTTGCCTGAACTTTATACAACACCTCCCACCCTGACTAGTCTTACAATCAAGTTCATTTATTTGAAATTGCCAAGTCTCATAGCTCAATATACCATTATATATTTTTTGGAATTTGGTTAAATATGACCTCAACTGCACGTTTTTGAGGCTCCAAATCCCCCGCCCCCCAGCAACAAACAAAAAGGGTTAGTGATCGGAGCAGGTAGGGGGAGACAAGTCGGGTCCTGTCGCAAAGGACGCTGGGATATCGGCTGGAGGACTGAGGGGGAGAATAAGCCACGGTGAGCCTCATTGTCGGGTGCGCCATGGGTTGTTCTGCAAACAACCCACATCACGTAGCTTATTCGCAAGGTGGCTTAGTGTGACATGTGAACACACTCACTGAGAGGCAAATCTTGGGCCAAGAGGTAACTTTACCTTTAGGCTCTTATTGATTGATGCTAACATTTGTCTCCAATATCTCGTTACCTGCTTTCATTTACACCAACAATGGTAAAAATCCCCTCTCTCACTGTTACATTTTCAGCAAATATCTGAATACGCCCTGATTTTTTCTTCTTCTCAGCATGATATCATCTCTGGACAAGCGCAGTAGAATCTGGATAGCTTTCCCATTTCAAGATGAAACTGTAAATATCTTAATATGTGGTTTTATTAATTTTAAGAAGATTCTTGTTAGTTGCTGAGTTTGAAGATGGTCTTTCTGGAATTGTGGGATGACCTAACCTGGAATTCTTCTCCCTGCTCTATTTATGTGGTTTAGTGGATACGTGCAAGTTTCTGCTTTCTGCAAAATCATCTAAGGAGAATAAAATTTAAAAATGCTGGCTTTTGCTTAAGGGCCTGCAGTATAATTACATTCTTTTCCACTAGATGGGAGTGTAACATCTGTGACAGTATAAAGCCAGCTATGAGTGAAAACCTATAACATTAAGCCATAGGGAAAGTTCTTGGCATACCAACTGAGGAGTTCACGTTACTGTGACATGAAAACTACAAGATGATGATCTCTTTTTGCAAATGACCTTGACATGTCCAATGCAAGTTCTGGATCCGATTCTGATGTGTTGCATATATCATGGTTGAGAGGGCACACGTTTGAATCTCTCCCCAACACCCACACCCACACACATTCTCTTCTCTCCAGGTCCCAGGCAATGCTAGAGGCACAATCTTGCTGGTAATTTTGTTCGGTCACAGTTTTTGTCAGTGAATTTAGTTAGTTCGTACCACTGACAGTTTGCCCTGTAAGGCTTTTGATTTTTCTTAAGCCCAAAGGGTTGAATCTAGGGCTACTAACCAGGGATGGGGACTCGGACTTGACTCGTGAGTCGGACTGAGTCCCCCCTCTGACTCGACTCGGACTCGAGTCCCAATATTTTTAATGGGACTCGAGGCTCGACTCGGGACTCGAGACCAAGGACTCGTCAACATCCCTGGGCTGTGCCAGAAGGAGTGGAGAGGAGCGTGATTGCCGGCGAAGAGCGCATGGAAGCGAGGTGTGCTGCTGCTCTCCCACTATGGACGGCTACCAGGAGTGCAGCCCCAACAGTGTGTCAAGATTTATTTTGATTGATGTGTTGCGTACTTGGGAGAGGCAGAAGAAGGACCTGAGATTACTCTGTGTGGCTGCTCTGAGTGTGTTTCTGGCTCCAGCAAGTTCATCACCAGTGGAGCGGGTGTTCAGTGAGGGTGGAATTGTGATGAGACCTCACCGTTCCAGAATGGGGGCCAAACATTTAGAAAAAATCATGTTCCTCAAATGCAACATGGATAAGTTTTAGGAGCACAGCAAGTTTATTTTTTAAAATCATTTTTCTAAAATGCAACCTTTCAGACATTTTGGGTTTGGCTGCCTCTGCCTGCCTGTCTGGGGTCCCCAGCCTCCTCTGCCTGCCTGGTCTCTTCTTGACCAGTTCAACAGTTGAATTGTCCAAGACAAAGGCCTCTGCCTGCCTGCTTTGGGGTTCCCTGCCTCCTCTGCCTGCCTGGTTATTTTGGGTTTTTCTGCCTGGTCTGTTCTTGCCAAAATCAGTTGCAGAGTTTTGAAATAAAAAGGCACACTTGTGCCTAGAATTTATTTAAACCACACATCTGAAGTAGCCTTATTTTGTTGGGAAAACCCCCCATTGATTTTAATAGGGACTCGTGGAGTCAGCTTTGGGAGTGACTCGTGACTTGTGACTCGTGAGTCACCATTTTGGACCAAGGACTCAGACTCGGACTCGAGACTCAGGTCCAAAGACTCG
This sequence comes from Shinisaurus crocodilurus, assembly GCA_021292165.1. Lineage (NCBI taxonomy): Eukaryota > Metazoa > Chordata > Lepidosauria > Squamata > Shinisauridae > Shinisaurus > Shinisaurus crocodilurus. The sequence continues at coordinate 218,143,287 of CM037879.1, read as the reverse complement.
TGACTCGACTCGCGACTCGAGACCAAGGACTCTTCAACATCCCTGCTACTAACTCAACTCTATACCTAATACACAAAATATCTCCTTTGCAAGTCACATAAACGAGTAAGACGCCCACACAAACGCAGCCTGTAGAAGGACAGGGACTCTCCCTGAAAGTGTGCTGAGCATTAGAGATACTTGGAAACCAGTAAGACTTCTCTCTGCTTTCTGAATGTGACATCTCACAACAGGCACGAGCCGTCATCTCGCTTCCCAGCTCAGAGCTTCTAATAGGGCTGTTATTTGCATTTTTAAATTATTGCGTTAAATGCAAATACACATTTAATGTTATGTCTAGTTTGGTCTTCAGTCTCTTGGAAGCTGGGTGGTTGTTTTCTTGCAAGCCCACCCATGGAGTAACATAATTTGGCTTGGGAAAGAACAACCAAAGGGAATGATTTCTGTGTGGCCCTCCAGGGGATGATAGACTCCTAACTCTCATCAGCCCCAGCCAGTATGGCTAATGGTTAAGGATGATGGGAGTTGTAGTCCAACACCATCTGAAGGACCACAGGATCCCTACTCTAGTTCTAAGGCCTTATTCACAGGAACATTTACTTCAGTTTAGTAAACTCTTAATGCATTTTCACCGAGGCCTGATTCATTCCAGAGTGGCAAGACAGAATTCTATCCTGTTCTGATAACATTTTAATGCGATTCATTGATTGGCTGGGTTCACATGACAAGAGAACCTATCATGGGTTGTTACCAATGAAGGGTTGTCTGTCATGCAAACCTGGACCAATTCCTGCAGGGTAGCTTCGTTGTAGGCAGTAAGCCACCCTGACAACCCATGACTTGTTCTTGGGGTTGTTTTACCCACGATGGGTTGTCTTGTCATCCAAACCTGGGCGACTTAGCCCACTGTGAGTGCCAGGAATCGACTAGTGAGCTGCTTGGCAAGAGTGGCAAAAAAAAAACCCTTGCTACTCTTGCCAAGCTTGCCTGGGCACCTACCAATGCCAGCCGTCTCACAGGTGCCCAAATAGTACTTTGGGGTGACTGGCAACAGCTAGGTGTCCCCTGCCACAGTCGTGAGCCATTTTCAGCTCACCGCAGCATTTTTCCCTGTACCCTTTTTTTCTTTTTCGGAGCCCCATTTTGACAGCCGCTGTCAATGGCTGGCAAACCATTTTTTTGAAAGAAAAAAAAAAAGAAGAATTGCACACACAGTGTGTGCAAATATGTTTGTTCTACTTTTTTTTTTAAAAAGCTGCACTTCACAACTGCGGAGATGCACAGTTTAGTGAGTGCAGAAATTTGAAGCCTTCGCTGGGTCAATGCCCTGGGGAGGTACCTGCTGCCAAAGTGCAGTAGTTACCCGCCGCCACCCCCCAGGACATTGACCCAGCTGAGCTTTCAAATTCCTGCACTCATGGAACTGCAGTTGCACAAGTGCAGCTAATTTAAAAAAACAGAACGAACATATTTCTGCACATCGTGTGCGCAAAAAAAAGAGGGTTTTTTAATGGTTTGTCAGCCACTGACAGCCCCTCCAAGTGCCGCTTGGGCACTTTGAAGGGGCTGTCAAAATGGGACTTGTGAAAACTGACTGTCAAGCCAGCTTTCGCAATCTCCCCCCCCCCCAAAAAAAGTGGGGAAGGGCAAAAAAGCCACAACAAGCCAAAAATGGCTCAGGATCACGGTGGGGAGGGGAAGAGGAGACAGTCCTGCCCCTGTGTCCCCTGGGATACCGGCAGGAGGTCCTAGGGGGAGGGAGGGACTGAACAACCCACAGAGAGCCCAGTTGTCTGTTGGGCGCACCATGGGTTGTTCGTACAACAACCAACCCACTGTGGCTTATTGCCAGAGTGAATTAGTGTGACATGCAAACGTGCCCATTGGCTGGGCAGATCTTGTGGGAAGTAAGCTATGCCAGTACTGATGGTCCCCAGAGAGACCCAATACTGATGGAGCTCCTTCTCACATGATCTATCCATTTTGCAGTGAGGCAACAGGCATACCACACTAGTCATGTGATAATAGTATGGCATGGTGGGTGGAGTGCCAGACTAGAACCAGGGCAACCCAGGGTAAAATTGCCATGTGTCCACAAAGCTCACTTGGTGGATTTCAGCCAGTCATGGAAACAGGGTGGTTGTGATAATAACATGGGTGGAGCGAAAATAGTGCATGCCACCCTGAGCAAACTGGAGGAATGGAATTTGTACCTCCGAGAAGATTTGTAGTAAGGAGGGAGCAGGAAAAAGTATTTCTGGAAGAGAAGAAATGCTTACTTATGTAAATCCTGTAAAACCTCAGGTCCATGGGCCAAAACTGGCTCTCTGGTGTTCCCAGATGTGAACACCCCCTTTCCCCCCAACCGCTGGTCATTTCGTGGCCTCCTGTTTTTGTGCAGTTTTTCCCCCATTCTAAAAGGTTGAAATGCATCTCCTAAGGCTTAGTCACTGTCAGTAAGAGTGTTAAGCTAAAATATACTGGTATTTTTGGTTTTTTGGCCCTGCTGCTACTAGAATGCAGCCACCAAGAGCTTCTCTGAAATTGAATTTGGCCCTCAGGCTGAAAGAGGTTCTGCACCCCTGAGGTTGGACCAGAGTAAGGCCTGTTGCCCTCCTTCCCTGGGTGCCCCTCTCTGCTATAGAGGAAAGGTGTTTTCTAGAATGTCCTTTCCCAACCTTGGTCTCCCAGATGTTGTTGGACTCCAAGTCCCACCATACCTGACCATTGCCCATGCAGGCTGGGGATGGTGGGAGTTGTAGTCCAACAACATCTAGGAACGGGGAAGGCTGTTCTAAAAGATGAAGCCGAGAACAACACTGGGATACTTGAATCATGTGACTTGGCTAAACACAAATTTTCAACAGGGAGGTTGGAGTTGCAGTATGTACTATGCCACACAGTGTGTCAAAATTACAGAACTGGGGCTGAGTATAACCTCTACAGGAGCATTTCAGTCCATTTCCATGTCTTTATTTGAATGCAGCCTAATTCCGCTTCTCTCTTGAACCACTAGAAAAATATGCCGAAACTGCAAGTGTGGGCAAGAGGAGCATGATGTTCCCACCAGCAATGAGGATGACCGTAAAGTGGGGAAGCTCTTCGAGGATACAAAATACACAACCCTTATTGCGAAGCTGAAATCGGATGGGATCCCTATGTACAAGCGCAATGTCATGATATTGACTAATCCTGTGGCAGCCAAGAAGAATGTGTCCATCAATACTGTGACTTATGAATGGGCACCTCCAGTTCAGAATCAAACCCTGGTGAGATCTCATACCACACCACAGTATACTCTTGGTGGCTTTTAGAATAGATTATCTTTCAAGTTGAAGGAGGTGTGGGGTATATAGATCATCCAGGATCTGTGTCTCATTTTGATGTAGAATGATTTTCAAGTGTAAACAGAATTATTATCTTGGTAGCAAGAAGCTAGCCTTCCCCCAACCTGGTGTTCACAAGATGTGTTGGACTACAGCTCCCATCATCCCCAGTCAGCATAGCCATTGGCCATGCTGAATGGGGTGATAGGAAATGTAGTCTAGCACATCTGGAAGGCACCAGGTTGGGCAAGGTTGCCATAATGAATGACTTCCACTGAAAATGTGAATATGGTGGACCGGGGTCTGGTGCTTATCTCCTCTTGTACATCTCTGATAAAAATAGCCAAGTCCTAAATGCCCTGCAGCAAAGGGACGGAAGGGAAATAGGATTGTTTGAGTTTGAGTGAGCAAGAGAGGTGGGGTGAGGGAGAGCTGTAGTGTTAATGGCTAGGATTAAAAACTGCATTAGAGATGTTCACTGCCACTTAGGATGATTTATGAATTCCCAAACGAACTGTTGTAAAAAGACTTCCAGAAATGGGACAGAGTGCTGGAAAACCTGCACAATTTATGTCATTGTTTAAAAGCTACGGAAAACACTCAAGCCTGTCCATTTCTGTTACTGTATATGGTCAGAACGAATTCGGGTTGTCGTCCAAAAGAAAAGCTCCCTTCGGTTTATTAACGGCTCATCTAGATGAGGTATCTGGATAGCCTTCTTGGGATTTTATTTTTATTTTTTGCTTTCTTTTTGGTTTCAATCTCGACTCAAGTTTCTGTCATGTCATGCGGTGTGATCTAAAGCAGGAGGCTGGAGATGTGCCTGCAGCTTGTAACCGTAAGGGGTTTTTATGGATTTTGTGAAAAACTTTTTTTGTGTGCAGATATTTATCAGTTTTTATTCATGTATACTTCTCCGTTGTTTTTTTTAAAAAAAATGTTTTAAATTATTTAAACAGCCCTAGATCTTTACAAAAAGCCCGAGATCTCGCTCCTCTCCCCGCCCCGCCACACACACACACACACTGCTTTTCCTCTATTAAAAAATAAATCAAAGATTGCAATTAGTCAATCTGAAAGCTCATGCCCCTGTAAGTATCTGAAGATATTCAGTGTTAGGTAAACATTGTTACAGCCGTGTTACTGCAACGCATGCTTTTATGTTGTGCAATGCCTAAACTGAGCTTCTGCCGCACCTTAAGTCAGTACCCCCTAACTTCTACCCCACCCCAGTTTCACCATCCACACTTTGGTATCCATCCCCACTAAACGCCTGCGAAGTGCAACTAAATCTCCCTTTGGTTGCCTTCCCCTTTTTTGGTTTAGAAAGCTGGAATCCCCGGGGCATCTGATAATAACTAATGCTAGCAATCCCTCCTGTCTCTCTCTCTCTCCCTCCCTCTCTCTAGGCAAGGCACTACATGCAGATGCTTCCGAAGGAGAAGCAGCCGGTGGCCGGCTCGGAAGGGGCTCAGTACCGGAAGAAGCAGTTGGCCAAGCAGCTGCCCGCTCACGATCAGGATCCTTCCAGATGCCACGAGCTGACTCCGAACGAGGTGAAGCAGATGGAGCAGTTTGTGAAGAAATACAAGAACGAGGCGCTCGGAGTGGGAGACGTCAAGCTCCCGAGCGACGTCGAAGCCAAAGCCGGGGAGAAGAATGCCCCGAGTAACGGGGAGAGGGGCATCTCAGCCACTGTGGGAGCCATGGAAGACAAACTCACAGGCCAGAAGGGATCCCAATATGTAAGTGCATATATTTGTGCGTGTTGATTTGTGTACGTACTGTAAACGGGAGCAGGACTTCAGATAAATGACCGGAAAGCATTTCATTTTTATCCTTTTTGCTTAGTACTTCATGTTGGCGTCCTTTCCATAATCACTGCTTGCTTTATTTATTTATGTATTTATTGCATTCATACCCCACTCTTCAGCCAGAAAAGGCTCTCAAAGTGGCTTACAAAGATTAATAATAAGACAGTCCCTGCCCTCAGGCTCACAATCTAAAAGACATGACACAAAAGGGATTGGGAGGGAGGAAGAAGAAGAAATTAAGAATGTAGGTGGCATTTGGTTTTTTTAATTGAAACGGACAGTGTTTTTCCTGCAAGCTAAAATTAACAGGGCAGAAGTAGATGCCTCTAGGATCTCCACTGGGATCTCCACAATAATCATTGTGTATGTTCTAACATGTAACTTTCTGGGGACTGCTGGTAGCTGCTGTGAAAAGGGAGCATGAAATCTGCCATTTCTCCATACTGATTATACTAAGGTCATCGAATTTTAGAAGGGTCCAGCCCTTTGCTTAGTGCAGGACCCTTGCAACTGCAGCATCCCTGACAGGTGGCCATCCAGTCTCTGCTTTAAAACCTCCAGCACAGGAGAGCCCGCCACCTCCCAGGGCACTGTCAAATGGCTCTCGCCATCAAGATGTTTCTCCTAATGTTTAGTCGAAATCTGCTTCCTTGCCATTTCCACCCATTAGAACTATTTATTTATTTTTATTATATTTATATCCCGCCTTTTTTCCTGCAAGGAACCCAAGGTGGCTTATATAATCATCCTCCTCTCCATTTTATTAAAAATAAATAAGTTTATCTCAAGGAGCGCCTCCAGCAACATCAAGTAGGCCGCTCAACAAGATCTGCCACGGATGGCCTTCTCCTTATCCCATCAGCCAGAGCAGCCAGGCTGGTGGGGACTAGGAAGAGGGCCTTCTCTGTGGCAGCCCCCAAGTTATGGAACTCCCTCCCTAGTGACCTTCGCCATGCCCCTTCCATGATGAGCTTCCGCCGCACATTAAAAACATGGTATTTCAGGCGGGAATATGGGGTGGGTTAGGATTTTAAAAGAATTTTTTATATTGTTTTAATTATCATGTTTTATTGTACTGTTTTAATTGTACATCGCCCAGGGTGGCTGGGTGACCGGCCAGATGGGCGATTAACAAATATAATAAAATTAAAATAAATAAAAAATTTCTCCTCACAACAACAACCCTGTGAGGTAGGTTAGGCTGAGAGTCAGTGACTGGCCCAAAGTCACCCAGTGAGCTTCACGGCTGAGCGGGGACTAGAACCCGGAGCTCCCGGGTCCCAGTCCAACACTCTCACCGCTACGCCACACTGGCTCTAGTCCTGGCTCTAGTTTAGATCTATTCCTGGCCCCCAGAGCAGCAGAGAACAAGTCTGCTCCATCTTCTAGGTCACAATCATACAGCTGCTACCAAGTCCTTACTATAATATGCCACACTTCGTACCTGCATAGAGATCAATATTTTGTCTCTTGAGATGTCTGGTGGGCATGCTATATTTAAGTGAGAGGCATTAGTTCCCAGGAAGAAGTTACGTGTTTTCTTCTCAAGGTGAAATCTGATAAAACCCTGCCGGAAAACAGCCCTTCCTAGATGAAGAGGAAGTTAGATGCTGAGCTGGAAGCCCAGACGGAAGAGCAGTCTTGCTTCCGCCTACCATCAGCTAATTTCAGTGGGGAAAGGCCCCTGCTTCACATCAAGCATTGTAACTCAAAACAAAAGGCAGTGGTCTCATGGCTTCACTTGCTGTTAGTTGAAAGGAGCAAGCCCTGCAAGCAGCACGGGCACAGTTCAGACATAATGCTAAGCCATAGTTTAGCGCTACAAGAAAGAGCCTTGGGAAGCTTTGGACTCACGCTCTCCCCCTCTGCTCCCTTCCAGTCTGCTTCCAGTCTCCCCCTGCTGGCCAAGCCAGAAGAGAGGTGGTGTTACATCCAGGCATGCATGCCCTTGTCTGCTGCTGATTTACATTTTTCAGTGGCCAGGATCCAAAGTCCTATGACACAGCCCCAGGGAGCTGTAAACTTCCCCCCCCCCTTTACCAGCATCCCCCCTTTCCTCCTCCTATGCTACTTGGCAAGCAGCTTAGAAAAGTGAGAGAAGTTCTGTTAAGATACAATACAGGCCCAGAGCAGTTTTTTTTTTAAAAAAAATCTACGGGGTAACCACCTTGAAGCAGCTCTTGGATCCCAGTTCTTTTCTATAAGATCATCTGATGCAAAAGGATTGTAGTAGCTACTCAGAGTTGGGGTTGTGCTCCTAGAATAGCTATGAAGCAGGATAACTGAGAGAACTATCCACTTTGTTATACACAGTGGTGACATAACCTGCTGCTAAAGGATTAAATAAACGCTATAACTGAAGGCATGTGGCATCATTGTTACGTAGCCATTCTGCCAATTTAGTCCATGGCTCATGAATCCTCCGTAAGCGTAAATGCTTTCTGGTGTATATTCAATGGAGTTCTGTCATCTTCCTTTCCTTCTTCCAAGGTGTTAGTCCCAGGGCTTTCCTAGTTGACAGTAACAATCCTTTAAAAAAAAAAATAAAAAAAATCTCACCGTATCTTGATTTTATTGAAAACAAGGCATGGATATTTTTTTTCTGTGTGATGAAAACCAACATCAGTGCAACCATATGTCATTTCTTGTTCATGATATTGGTGAAATAAAAAAAACAAAACAAAAAAACTACTCCAGTCTTTATGGATCAGCATCCAGAATCTAGTGTAGAGCTCGCTATTCTAGTTTACCTGAATTTTCAAAATCTGGTGGTGGTTGTTTTGAAGAGTCTTGGACCTGAGAATGGAGGGGACAGGAGTACATTCCTTCTCTTAGATCAGCCTTCCCCAACCTGGTGCCCTCCAGATGTTTTGGACTACAACTCTCAGCACTCCTGACCCTTGGCCATGCTGGCTGGAGCTGGTGGGAACTGTAGTCCAAACCACCTGGAAAGCGCCAGGTTGGGGAAGGCTGTCCTAGATAAATGTGTCCAGTATAAAAGACTGCCATCTATTGAATAGCTTGGCTTGAAACTGTACCAAGACCTGACCGGTTTGGTATATATTTCAGCAACACTCTTGCTTACGAGCAGATGTGCCTTCTGGAGAGCCCAGTGTGACTCTGCGTTTTCCTTGTAGTTCTGTTTCCGGTGCAAGCTGAACATGAAAGAAGGTGACCCAGCTGTCTATGCTGAGCGGGCCGGGTATGACAAACTCTGGCACCCTGCTTGCTTTGTCTGCTGTACCTGCAGTGAGCTCCTGGTAGACATGATCTACTTCTGGAAGAACGGAAAATTATACTGTGGCCGACACTACTGTGACAGTGAGAAACCGCGCTGTGCTGGATGCGATGAGGTAAGCGAGATTCCCCTTCTGCTCTCTTTTCATGGAAGGAGCCTCAGAAAATGCTTGCCATTAAGAATTGCCTTGATCGATTGGGCCAGGCATCCGTTTTGTCCAACGTTCCATCAGTGGCCAACCAGGTGCCACTAAACGCAAGGCATAATGGCAATAGCCATCCCGTCTGCCCCAGCACTTGGGAGTTCAAAGGTATATGCAGGGACCTGGTGCCCTCCAGGTGTGTTGGACTACAACTCCCATAAGCCCCAGCCAGCACAGCCCATGATCCATGATTCTGTGAGTTGTAGTCCAAAATACCTGGAGGACGCCAAGTTGCCTACTCTTGGATACTGCCTCTGAGCGTGGGGCTTCTATTTAGCTTTCATTGCTAAGAACCATTGGTAGATATCCTCCATGAATCCAGTGCTGTCTGGAGCCCCCATAAAATTCCATGAATGAGGTAGGGATGATTACAAAATAAAAGCTTCGTCTGGAAACTCCCCTCTCTGGGTTTGAGATCAAGGCATTGCTGAAGACTTACATCAGGGGGGCCCAACCTTTTTCAGTCAGTGGGCGCATTTGGAATTTTGAGAGTGTCATGGGCATTCTCACAAAATGGCTGCCACATGGGTACCTTGCCCATTCATAGTCACAAAACACTCATTTCCCAGAAGGCAAACTGGTGAAACTAAAAGAAAAGTAACTTGCCTAAGAACCAAAGTACAAGGCAGAGGTGGGGTCTGACAACCGCTCTTTGGAACTCAAACACAAAACCGCTCTTTGGAACCCAAATAAAGATAGAGCTAGAGGGCAGTACTTTGCAGCAAGCCAGCCACCCAATTTAAATAATAATAACAAGAACAACATCTTAATACAGTCATGCCTTGGATTGAGAGCATAATTCGTTCCGGAAAGGTGCTTGTAATCCAAAACACTCTTATATCAAAACGAAATCCCCCCAACAAAATTTGTACAGAGATTTTTAATTTAAGCCGTACTACAGTACTTGTATTGCAAGTCGACGCTTGTATATCAAGTCATAAAAAATTAAATAAATATTAAAAATTTTGCTTGTCTTGCAAAACGCTCTCAAACCAAGTTACTTGTAATCCAAGGTATTACTGTAAAATAAAAATCAGAAGAGGTAGGGAGAGATGTCTTTGGGCACATGGGCACCACATTGGAGACTCCAGGCTTGCATGCTGCATCAATCATGGCCAACCTTTTTTTGAAAGCGTGCCACAAGTCAACTCCTACAGCTGCTCTAGTGTACACCACAGTTCATATGTATCCCACTGTGATTTTAATATGGCTTTGCCTATACTTAGTGTCTTGAGCAGAGGCGGGCCGGTTTTCAAAAGCTCCCCGTAGATTAACTCAGAAATTACCCATGTTTTTCCAAATATATATATATATATATATATATTGGTAAAACTCTGATAACTTTTCTGAGCCAATTCTACAATTTTTGGAACCCCTCCTGCCCCATCACTGAAGAAATGGGAGCCTTTTCCTACCTGCCCCTATACAAACTAACGGAGGGAAGCTGCTACATTAGTTTGTATGGGGAGGCGATGTGGGTTCCTACTGCATATTTTTCTTGTGTGTGTCCCCAACACACACACACACACACACACACACACACACACACATTAAGAACTGGGTAAAAGACACTACAGGGGCAGAAAAAAAAACCTGAGGACGGGAGCCCATCCCTCACAGGTCGTCTGTAGCAGATGGGCTTCCATCTCCCTTCATTTCTTTGGTGTTCCTGCTGGATATTAATTTCCCTCCATTTGAACATAATGGGGCGATGGGGCTCCCATTACATTTGCAAGGAGAAAACTGAGAGGCCCAGAAAGCCAGCCATTCTTCTGCTCGGATTCTAATTGAAGGGGGAGATGGTTGGGGGAGGGGGCTTGTAAAGCTCTCCTCTCCTTTTGAGGCAAGCTTTAAAGAGCCCCCAGATTTATTTTACGAGCCTGGCTCAGGAGAACTTCGGCAGCTTCGCTCATTCTGTAGCAGATAGCAATGCAGGTGTGAATTTGTGACAAACATGTGCTTGTAGGCACCCCTGCTGCAAACCTGTGCTGTCTCTCTTACTTACGTCACGCTCGCCACGTGCACTGTACTATTTTTCTTGATAGACAGTAGCACGACTCACAAATTGACTCTTCCATTAGTGATTCTACTAATTTCATGTTTGTTTCCCCTCCCACCGACCCATCCTGGAAGAGGCAAAGGTCTGCCCTTCACATTTGCTGCTTTTAATAGAGGTCCCAAGAAAGTTCTGTTGAAAAAGATGGAACTCCTAAATGGAACAGGCTGAAGTCATGACAGAATTGAGACATTTATTTAAACTGGAAATATGTCTTAGGGCACAATCCTTGCAAGTTTAGACAGAAAGAAGGCCTACAACTCCCAGCATGCTGGCTGGGGCATGCTGGAAGTTGTAGGCCTTTTTTTCTGTCTAAACTTGCACAGGATTGTGCCTTTAGTTTATCAGTCTTCTAGAAGAAAAGAACCATGCAGCTAGACTAATGCGTGTCTGATAATCTTGTCTCCCTGCAGCTTATCTTCAGCAATGAGTACACCCAGGCAGGAAGGTCAAAGCTGGCATCTGAAACATTTCTGCTGCTTTGATTGCGACTGTGTCTTGGCCGGGGAGATCTATGTCATGGTAAAAGAAAAGCCTGTCTGCAAACCATGCTACGTAAAGAACCATGCTGTGGTAAGATGGTCAAGGCTTGCCTGGCATTTGCAACTGCTGCGTGAAGTCGTTACTTTGTAGAGTGAATGCATTTTCCCATACCTTGCTTAGAGTAAGTGGGTTTCCTGAAGGACAAAACTAAAACGAGGAGGTGGGGAGAGAAGACTGGGGCACAAAGGCTTTTTAACCGTTCAACCTTATACATGTCCACTCAGAAGTCCCACTTAGTTCGATGGGACATACTCCCAGGTGAGTAAGTATGGGATTGCCGTGTTAATGTGGCACCCCAAGTGTAAATAAATGACATCTTGTAAACATTATATTACAGGACCTTATTATAATGGAGTGGAGTGGTTCCTCTAGGCGGAAAGTAGATGGGCATCTACTGGTAGATCTCTGGGCAATTTGCAGTAGATCGGTAAGGATTTCTGACTCCCAATTGTTGAACAGTAGCAACAACTTCACCACCACCACTGCCGCCATCACCAATTATACTGCTGAAAATGAAATGAAGAATGCTTGGGGTGACCAGGAGTGGATTTTTGTGTGAAAAAGGAGATGTGAGCTCCATTCAGCTCTGGTACTCAAAATAAATTCCTGGGCTCAGAATTCTTTAATCTCAGTGTATGTCTTTTGCTCCAGGCTGTGGTTGGTACACCTCATGGGTTCTAGTAAAAACAACAAGGTAGATCCCACAAGCCTGAGGTCTGTCCACACCTGCTCTAGGCATTGACTGTGTGGTGATGGGGGGGGGGGGGCGGCCGGCATACAGTATTACAAGTACTGAAAACATTCAACCAAGATGGGAGGGTGACACAAGAGATGGCTTTGTAGGCTAATCATATTATAGGAACTCTCATAAAATAGTATAAATTGTTTTATTTTAAACTTTAAGTTAAGCACTTCCAGCCAATGTTGTTTTTAAAATGTAACACATACATTTAAACCAATGGGTCCACTGATATGTAAGATGGGCAGCGCAATCCAGTGTGGCTGCCCGTAACCCTCCGAACCCGGAGGATCATGGGCATCCTATGGAGGGCGGAAGGAGCACGGAGGCCAAGGTCACCTCCATGTTCCTCCCACCCTGCAAAAGACTTAGACGGCCAATTTCAGCCATCAAAGTCTTTTGCCCCAGAGCCACAAGGAGGGGAGGCCGAGGTGCCTCCAGAATGCTGTGTATGGTGGTGGAGCCTGACTGCTCCCCGCCCCGCCCCACGGAACACCCAAAGAACTCCAGCTCCGAGGTTGGTCTTATGACCTCGGAGCTGCAGCTGACATGGTTCTTTCTGCACCGGTTACGAGGGCGGAGGGAGGGCACTCTGAAGTCAGAGTCCCAGCTCTGACCTCAGAGCACGTTTCCGAGATTGGAGCTGGGCCTCCAACCTTTCCTATGGCTGTCTAGACCAGTGATGGCGAACCTATGGCACGCTGTGGGCACTTGAGCCTTTGGTCGTCAGATCGCGAAAAGACCGTCCCCTTCTGCATTCAGCGTCGGGTTTCCATAGTAACTCCTCTCCACTCATTCCTCGCTGGCCTCCGCAGGCAGGCACACTCCAACATCTCCTCCCCCAGAAGCGGACTGCGCAGGCACCCAGCCCTCCTTCTAACTGAACAGCTCAGAAGCACAGCGCGTGCACACCCGAATCTTTGCGCGCCCGGTGTAGAGCCATGCCCTGAGACAGAGCGGGGCGCGATTAGCTAGTGCCCCCTCCTCCTTCCTGCCAAATTTAAGGCACTTTGAAATAAATAAGTTGGTTTTATGTTGCAGTTTGGGCACTCGGGCTCAAAAAGGTTTGCCATCACTGGTCTAGACTCTGTCTAGTGACCATAGGATTGCACCTCACATGTTGTTAGGTGCAATTAGTAAATGATTCTGCCTTCAAGTTGCTAACTATGTGGAGAGGGTAAAAGCAACACCAGTTATTGCCATCAGGGTGCTCAAGATGTTATAAGAGGGTGGGTTTTCTTCCGTTGGTTGCTGAACACACAACACCAGAGGTCGCCAACCTTTTTGGGCACGTGAACACATTTCAAAATTTGAGAAACTATTGTGGGCACCACTACAAAATGCCTGTCGTGGGAAGAGTGTCTAGTCACAAAAATGGCTGCACCTGGCCTGGAGTCTGGCAGGAATTGCAAGGGCCTGGCTAGTCACAGAGGACAAGTACGTTGACCAAGAAACCGAGTACAAGGCAGAGGTTAGGTCAGAACCCCATATGCCAAGTCTACATGCACTCACCAGCCAAAATACCCCTCCCCCAAAAAACACAGCAAAACACACAGGATAGTGCACAAAACACACACCTATGGAATAGTTAAATGACTTCAAGGTTAGTAGTCCTTGGCTTTCAGTGTTCAGGCTGTTAGAGACTCACTCTTAGAACCTTGCTCTGGTGTCCGTATGCCACACTATGCCAGTGTGGCATAGTGGTGAGAGTGTTGGACTGGGACTTGGGAGCTCCGGGTTCTAGTCCCCGCTCAGCCATGAAACTCACTGGGTGACTTTGGGCCAGTCTCTGACTCTCAGCCTAACCTACCTCACAGGGTTGTTGTGAGGATAAAATGGAGAGGAAGAGGACTATGTAAGCCACCTTGGGTTCCTTGCAGGAAAAAAGGCGGGGTATAAATATAATAAATAAATTGCAGCGTTGCCGGCTGGGGGATGCTGGAAGTTGTAATCCCAACACATCTGGAGGGTGCCAGGTTGGGAAAGGCTGCTGTGCCGTACGCATGCAGACAAAACACCTTCTAGGAGATAATTTATTGAAATACCCAAGATGCACTAGGTCCATGAAATGCCTCTTTATTTTATTTTATTACATTTATACCCCGCCTTTTTTCCTACAATGAACCCAAGGCGGCTTACATGATCCTCCTCCTCCTCTCCACCTTATCCTCACAACAACCCTGTGAGGTAGGTTAAGCTGAGAGGCAGCGACTGGCCCAAAGTCACCCAGTGGGTTTCATGGCCGAGCGGGGACTAGAACCCGGATCTCCCGAGTCCCAGTCCAACTCTCCTAGTCAAAGTCGAGGGGTGCTTCTTGTGCTGCCTCCTATAATGTGTTTGTGGTATTTCACTGCATTGTGCAGCAATTTGGGGCAACTGCTGCTGTATTTCTTTAAAAAAAATCTCCTGAGCACCACCCTGGAAAGAGTGCATGTGTGTGCGTGCATGGGGGTGGGCTCCATTAATACTATAAAGGGTGCAGAATAAAAGGGTGGGAACATACATATAAGAACGTTATCTACAATTTGCACCAATTGCCGTAGTCTAAAGTTAATGACTTCCTCAGGATTTTCTTTGTTCTGAATACACTATTGTTTTTAGTATTTATTAACAAGCTTCAGGGTGCTGTTCTTGTTTGGATTCTTTTTTTCTTTTAATGTTCCTGTTTGATCCCCCCCCCTTAATGAGTGTTTTCTTTGTATGTTTGGCTCGCTTTTTAGTTTTGTTTTTTAATCTCTTGTCCTTAAATGGAGCTTTCCAGCCCTCAGAACTTAAATGTTCATTGGAGCACTCCGTCACCCCGTCTTGCACTCACCATTATCTGAAATGAACTGGCTGAGGGAAAATACTTCCTTGCATTTCTTCACAGCCTCTTTTTCTAAAGAACTTGCTGGTGCGTTAAGTTGTTAGTCAAAGATTAAAATAAAGAGGAAGCACTCTTTAAACTGTTGCAAAAGGCAGTCGGTGGCCTCAGTTCTCTCAAAGCAATCGATGAGGCAACTCACCCTGAGGATGACTGTACCGCTGCAGTTGGGTACAGTTGCTTGCATGCCTGCTTTGTTTACTTACTTACTGTATTTATTTGCTTTTTCATCCGCCCAATGACACATGTTCTCTGGGTGGATTACAGTTAAAAGGATAAAATATTGTATAGAATGACAAACAGCACAGGAAACCAACCAACCAAACAAACAAAAATCCCTGTGTTAAGAAAGCCAGCTTGTCAAGGACCCATGAGGCCTTCTTAGGCATTCACTCCATGTGATTACACTTCGGTCCTATACACGCTTACTTGGGAGTGAGTCCCATTGAACTCCATGGGGCTTCCTTTGAGTCGACTTGCACTGGAGTACACTGTATAGATTGTGTGGAGGGAGAGCAGAATGCAGACCCTGAACACAGTGCGTTCCCAACTGCAAGGAGAATCTATGCCTATCCAGCAGGCTTCCCTATATAGATATATCCCCGAGCATGTGGAACATGGGACTAGTAGCCACTGCCCACTCTCCCCTTTTATGTGATGGTTAATTGCATGTAGTGAATGTGTGACAAGGGCTAGGAGAGCCTTTCCCAAGCAAGTGCCTTCAGATGTGTTGCCTACAACTCTCAGCATCTCCCGGACAGCATGGCTGGCAGGCGATGTTCGGAGTTTTAGTCCCAACACATTTGGAGGGGCACCAGGTTGGTTAAAGGCTGGGATCTAGCCTAGCCTTCTCCCAAACATGCTAGTTTTCTGTGTAGAAGTAATTTTGTTGCAGGGAAACTGTTTCAGTCTTTAGGAGGCCCCATGGAAGTGGTACCAGATTCCTTTTTTTTTTTTTTTTTGTCTCGCCTAACAAACCAGAGTCTGAAGCCAGGCTTTGAAGTTGGATTCCCAATCCTGGTTTGTTAGAACAGGAACAAGCCAGGGTCTGGGTTCAGATGTAACAGGACGCTGTTGCTTCCTTGTTAATTTCTAGATAATTTAGCTGCCCTTTGCTGGCAGGAAGACCTGAGCCAAGGCAATCAGAGAGCGTACACAAGCAGGCCGGTCGTGCACGATGAGTCGTCATTCTCAACAGTTCTGGCATGTTGTTGTATCGGAACAGGGCCAGTGCGTTATGAAATAAACAATAATTTATCATTCCAAAACTTGAATGGGGAAGAATCTGAGCAGCAGGGTGTGTGTGTAGATGCAGCCTTGGATGCTGGCAAAACCCTTTGGCTGCAATCCTATACCCACTTACCTGGGAGTAAGCGCTTTGGCTTTTTAATCCATACATTTTAGCATTGGAGGGATTGCCTATAGGGCTTCTCTACATGAGGCTTTTAACCTGCCACTTTACCGAGGCTTCTGCTTCCGTTTTCTTTGCGGGATTAAGATCGGCTCCTTTACACATGGTTTTTTTCTGCCTTTTTCTTTCTCTGCCTTTCTATATATTTCATGACACAACCACAAGGTGGCACTGTGCTATGGCTGTGATATAGTGGAACTGCAGAAATACTGCTTCTCACAGCATCTTATCACAAGATTAGGGAATAATACTGCACTTTCCTCACTCTAAAGAAAGCTGTGAAAATGGCTGCAAAACACGGGAGAGGCCCTGGAGGACGATGACTTTGTGTAAAGGT
Organism: Shinisaurus crocodilurus; assembly: GCA_021292165.1. Lineage (NCBI taxonomy): Eukaryota > Metazoa > Chordata > Lepidosauria > Squamata > Shinisauridae > Shinisaurus > Shinisaurus crocodilurus. Next base: position 218,126,758 of record CM037879.1, on the reverse strand, counting down.
CCCACAAACTACTGTGAGTGAGGAATCACAAGCACACAATAAATGCCTTGTGTAGAGAAGCCCCTAGTCTCATGGGTCTGTATTCACTTGTAAGATAGTGAGGCCATTCAGCCAAACTATGGTGTAGCATTTCCAGTTTTCACAATTTTGCCATCAAGTGGAGGCACTTGAAAGCCTATGACACGTGGCTGTCGCCGCGTGCTGGACAAGCAAGAATGGACAGAATCTCCAAGAGGGGCAGATGGTAGATCTTGCCTGTTCTCTCTGCGGTGTCATGTGGAGTCAGGTCTCTCTCAACAAAGGAAAATTCATCCCACAACTACTTCCGTGTCTAGAAAGACTCCAGAGGCAAATTCAGAGCATGAACGAGTGAATGTACCAAATATACAGGAGAAACAACTGTCCGCGTTGTCTGGCCGACAACCCTTTGCTTTTGCACTAAAGCTGATCATGAAATTAAAGCACATGATAGGTGTACACACTATGAATTTGGAGGGTGACCTTGAGGATTTCCTTCACCGCCCTCCTTTGAACTGTGTTGATTTCTTCCCTTCCTACAAATTATTTTATAGTGTGGAGGTCCTGTGAGCCCTCGGAACCATTCCATATGCCCAATAGGGCTTTGGGGTGGAGGGAGGGTATTCCCTCAAAAGCAGCCCTGCAGTTCCACCAGGAAATGGCATTTGAGATGTGGAAGTGTCCTTAAAAAGTAGTTTGTAAGATGGAATGAATGTGCAGTTCCAAGGGTGTGTGTAAAGAGTTCTTTTGTGCATGTGTGCGTGCGTGTGTGCGTGCGCACGCACACACACACACGCACACACACTTATGAGCCCTGTAAGTAGAAGAGGCACACCAGGACTCTTTGCCTCTTCTGTGGTCTAAATCTAGAATAGTTGACTAAAATCTGTGGGGTCACTATGGTAAGTGAAGTTACGGCTGCAGCCGTAACAGTATCCTGTATCAACCTATGCAAGGCTTTGTTGCTTTCTAAAACCTAAAAATAAAGCATTTTGGTGTTCTTATTTCCTCACTAGGTCTGCCAAGGTTGCCACAATGCCATTGACCCAGAAGTTCAACGTGTGAGTTACAACAACTTCAACTGGCATGCCACCACAGAGTGCTTTCTGTGTTCCTGTTGCAGCAAGTGTCTCATTGGTCAGAAGTTTATGCCTGTAGAAGGAATGGTCTTCTGCTCAGTAGAATGTAAGAAAAAGATGATGTCCTAATGGGAAGGAAACCACTTTGAAACCAAGCTCCGCCTTATTCCAAAGTCCTCTGCATTTCTACTGTATTGGGGCATTTTTAACAAAATTGAAAGTGTTACATGGCAAATTCCAAAGATTTTTACATTACTAATTTGAGTGCTCATGATTTAAGCTCTTAAGCACCTCTTTATTCTTACTGCTTTTGATTACTTGCTGCAAACTTTTCTCAAATATAGGAAGCCTGGTGGTCATCATGTAGTTCAACAACTGTATGCCAAACGGTCTTTTTTTTTCATGCACATGCCTAAATGAACCTAATAAAAACAAAATTTTGGCTGGGTACATTGTAATTAATATGCATTAAATCATAGGTGGGGGACCTGTGGCCCTTCAGATGTTGGACTACAACTCCCCCCATCCTTGAACTTTGGCCATGCTGACTGGGTCTGAAGGGAGTTGTTCAACAGCATCTGATGTGCCACAGTTTCCCCAAACTAGCTGCCCGTATGGTATGAAACCGATGGTGGACTGTACCATTTTAGCTGGAGGGGAGGCAAGTGTTAGAATTTATTAAATCCTTGTACTTAAAAAATCCTCCTGCAAATACTAATTTAACATATTGGGGAGAATGGTAAGCTATAACATTTTTGCTGACATGCTAGTTTTATATGTGCAGAGAGATTTTAAATGGTGAAGTAGTGTTCCAACATTTGAATACCTCACCTTAAGTCTAAAGTGGCACAGTTTGAAGCCATGGACAACTTGCTTTGGCCTGCTGACTATATACAGCAGCCCTCAAGTCATAATTAGGCTGACTTTTTTAAAGCCTTAAGGCTCTCATTGAGCATTTTAGGCAAAACCTCTAAAGCAGTGTTCTCCAACCTTGGGACCCCACATGTTTTTGGCCTACATGCCCCAGCCAGCGTAACGTAGTCCCCAGATGTTTTTGTAGGCCAAAAACATCTGGGGACCCAAGGTTGGAGAACACTGCTCTAAAGGTTAGGGTGCAGCCTTTTAATATTTGCATTAAAACTCTTTCTTAATTCTGAACTGCGTACAAGTTTGTTTTTTAAAAAAAAAATTCTTTTGGGCATAGAATGTGAATGGGTGCCTGTTAAATTGAAGTTTTTTTAAAGAATACAGATGCCGCTCTTTGTCGCTGTATTCTTCCTGTCAGGTTTGTTATCTAGCTTGGTTGGTTTGCCTCCGTCACTGTTTTGTCCAAAGTAATAGGCAATACGGAAGATTTAAGTTTGCTTGCACCCTTATACATGAATGAACTTGTTAATACAAACCAGTGACTGTATTTTTCTAGGTTGGCAAGCGTATTTCTCATGGCTTGCAAATAATCCTCTCCTGCACATGCTTTGAAATAGGGCTGCACACCACACACGCCGTACAATCGGCTGTACGTTAGATCCGAAACAAAAGCGCCATCCGGGCATTTAACCACATACGATGCAAATCGCGTGAGGAGGGCGGGCGGGCGGTTCTGTGCTTGCTGGCTCCATCCCCTCTGCCACTTCCTCGCCCTCTACTCGAATGGAGCAAGCTTCTCACTGCAGATTTTTGCCCAGAAAGGTGTGTGCATACGAGCCCAGGAAGCTGCCTTGCACTGAGTCAGACCATTGCTCCATCGCAGTGTTCTCCAACCTTGGGTCCCCAGATGTTTTTGGCCTACAACTCCCAGCATGCTGGGAGTTGTAGGCCAAAAACATCTGGGGACCCAAGGTTGGAGAGCACTGCTCCATCGAGTCCATTATTGTTGACACTGACCGGCAGTCCAGGGTTACAGGCAGGCGTTTTTCCAGCCCTCCCTGGAGGTGCCGAGGACTGGACCTGCAGCCTTCTGCATGCAAGGCCTGAGCTATGGCCCCTCCTGTAGAGCGTGGGAGGCAGGCATGGCAATGTGATGGAAGAGCCCCAGGGCTAGCAGGCACATCCCTGTTCTCCGTCCCTAGATGTGAGTTTAAACGACTGAATCGGGATAAAGTTTTTGGTGAAACTGTGTTAAAAGTCAAATATCTGGCGCAGTCTTCCCCGTGCTGAGAGTTGCGGACCAGCACATCTGGAGGGCACCAGGTTGGGGAAGGCAGAGGCCTGGAAATAACTTGGGAGTGTGTTGGGAAGGGCTGTAACTCAGTGGCAGAGCACGTGCTTTGCATGCAGAAGGTCCCAGGTTCAATCCTGGCATCTCCAGCTGGGGCTGGAAAAACTCCTGCCTAAAACCCCGGAGAGCTGCTGTCAAGTCTCTATCGACAGTACTCGGCTAGATGGACCGATGATTTTGTTTGAAGCAGCTTGCTCTGTTCCTTAGGAAGCAATACAGTGACATGCTGGTATTTCTTTACGATGAACATAAGAAGGTACATAGCAAAGGAATGGGGGTTGTTGGGGGCAAGAAACCTGTTGGCTTTGAAAACTATGCAAACTCTTTCAGTTCAGCTCTTCTAAGACTAAAGAGATCTGTATACCTCTAATTAATTACTCTCAAATAAAACTTTTTTGTTAAACCATTTCCTAGCTTTAAAATAGCATCCATTTCATTTTGCCTCTTGGTCATTGTAATGACTACGCTATTCCAGCAGGGGGTGATAGCGTCAAAGATAAAAAGAGTTCTCAATAAGTTTTAGGCTTTGGGCATATGGATAGGAAGAAAAGCGGTGCTTTCTTTTTCATACTTTTAGGGTCTCAATGGTGTCTGTCTGGATAAACTCTTGTAAGGAAGTCTATTGAATTCTTGGTTCCCGGGACAAATAAACGTAGACTTGTTCTTGAAGGTTTGCATTAAACACTCTGTATTTGAGGATCAATTGTACATACATGGTGCTAACAAATGCAATCCATAGCTATGATTCAGTGGCTCTATATAGCCTCCCCATAGAGAGAGAGAGAAACACAGACATAGTGAGTTTCCAGTTTTCTTCTATGGTCAATGGCGGCCTTCCTGCTGGCTGTGGATTATCGGAGCTGTAGTCCAACACATCTGGTGGGCACCAGATTGAAGAAAGCTGATCAAGGGCAATGCCGTGCGCACCAACTGGGGGAATCTTGAGGGCATGCAAATAGCTTGTTTTTCTTAAACAAGGGAAGCTCCTATCCACTAGGCCAGCTTTCCCCAAATGCCATGCTGGCTGATGGGGGGATTGTAGTCCAGCACATCCGGAAGGTGCCAGGTTCGGGAAGTGTGTGCTGGGCAGTTGGGTTATGCTCCTTGAGAACCTAAAGGAGCCTCTGTGAAATCTGGAATGATTGTTGCTATTGTGTACATGGTGTAGAATTCTCCATCATGTTTACCTGCCTAAATGACAGCTTATACTTAGTCCTTCCATCCTGTGTGGGATAAATGGAGCTGCCCACAACCCTCACTGTACAGATGATCCCCTGAGCATGTTAGGCAACACTGCCTGCGTGTGTAAGGCTGTGAGACTTAAGGCAGAGCTCGGGGGGGGGGGGCTCTGGTTTGCTGGAGAGATCAGGGAGCAGGTTTCTCTTATTCTGTGTCTAGCTTTTGAAGTAAGAACTGGCCCTGTGTTGTCATCAGTTAAGGAAGGCAAATAAGCATTTCAGATGAGCTATGTGAATAATCCTGGAATCTTTAAGTCATCACTGGCCTCTTCTACAGGTCCTACATACTTTCTATATTTCCTTTCCAATGTGATGATGTAGTAAGATTGCAATTAGGACAAAAAGTAAACCCTGTGGCATCTTGCATGATACTTGATTAAAAGTTGTCCTGTAAAAAGTAAATTGTGGTGCATTTAAAGTTGTAACTTCTTACTTGAATTCTTATTTACATTTTATCCCACCATTCAGGTAGGTTTGCTGCCAACCAGGGCCAGTGCTACCATTAGGCCAACTAGGCAGCTGCCTAGGGCGCAGGGCTAAAGGGGGAGCCAGAAACGCCTTGAAAAAAAAATACAGCGCTCAAGTGGGAAGGGGGCGCGCTAAATATCTGATCTTGCCTAGGGCACCAAACTGCCTTGCACCGGTCCTGCTGCCAACCAATTTTATCTTCACAGCAAGCCTGAGGGGTCAGTTAGGCTGAGAAATAATGACTGATCCAAGGGCACCCAATGAGCTTTGTGACTAAGTGAAGATTTGAACTAGGGTGGATAAAAATCAAAGATTTTTTAAAAGAATTAAAAAAAAGATTTTTAAATTTTAAATCAGATTTTTTGATTATTGTTAAAATGCTTTTGTTTTTTTTTAAAAAAAACCCTACATGATCACAGTTATTTAAAATGTGTTCAAAGATCTCATTATAGAATAGGGATTATAAAATCTAATTCTGTATTATGAGACAATGTATCTTTTTTTAAAAAAAGTTTTGTAAATAGGGTCTTGGATTGAGGACTCAGTTTTATGGGGTTCCATAGGCTTCTGTATAGATTAATCTTTCTATCTCTGCAAGTACTCAGTCTAGTACTCAGTCTGGAAGATACCATCAGAAAATTTTGCAGTTCTCAAACTGGGTTTGTGTCTCTGGAGATACATACTTGTTAACAGCAATATATGGATCTGAGAAATAACAGATCTGATCAGCCCCATTTTCCAGCTCTGATTGAAGTTATTCCAATCCTGGAGGTTTATTTATTTTTCTCCTAACATGATATAATGTTGGAAATTCTTAGACGCCCTATTGAAATCTCCAGGGTTGCTTTCAAGTTTCCTTGAGTGATGGTGATTCTGTTCGAGTGGCAACTCTAGCTATTGTCCCTCTGCAACTTTGCGCAGACAAAGTCAAACCTTTAACTCTCTCTCTCTCTCTCTCTCTGGCAGCGCACACTTGCAGACACTGTGTCAATGAATAGAGGATTATTGGAGGTGGAGTCAATGTGGGCAAGGAGAAAAAACCTGGAGATGAATGCAGGGAGGGAGGGGCAGGCAATAGAAACGAAAGTGAAAAGATCAAATTGATTTAAATCAAATCCATCCTGATTTGAACCCAGGTCTCACTGGTGTAAGCCTGCACTCGAATCACTACACCACACTGATTCTCTCAAAACTATCTTTGTTAATGTTACTTTCTAATTTTTATCAACAATCTTTGTTTTCCTTCTAATTTTTAATACGAAAACATCTATATGACAAAATCTTTGTAATGGTTATTGTTGGTATTTTATGTATTTGTTACTGTCCGTCGTTTTTATTTAGATGGTTTTCAGATGTTCATTTTTCTTTCTGAAGTTCTTACTTTCATACATTTAGATATTTTAGGTGTGTTTTAAAATAGTTTCTTCTACATTCCTAACAATTTTAAACTTTTCAGACATTTGTCATCTCATGTTGTTTTGCATGCTTTCAAACTTTCTTATACTGTTTAAGAAACTCAGCATGGTTTTCATACTTTTCTCTGTCTGGGTATTGCTTTTGTCTCTGTGTTTGTAGAAATAATGTACCTTCAAGGTGGATACTATGCATAGAATGTTCAATGATGTTTATCCATCTGCTTTCTTTTTTCCACTGTCCTTCCTTGCTCTTTATTCTGCATCCATTTTTTTCAGGAATATAATCTCCACTTCATCCATTTTCTCCATTTGTTGAAAAATTTATTATGAATATGTGATTTACAATATATTGTTGTCATTGCTATTGTTGCTGTCTGGATTTCTTAAGGCACAATCCTAGCTGGCTGGGGCATGCTGGGAGTTGTAGGCCTTGTTTCTGTCTAAATATATATAGGATTGCACCCTTAGTCACCTTTCTCTTTTTAAAAAAAAAAAAAAAAAAACACCACAAGGCAACCTACAACAAAATTATTAAAACATACAATGTATAAAATAGCTAAAAATAATTTCCATTTTAAAATACCAAAATATAATAAAACAACTAAAACATCAGAACAGACCGTAACCAAAACAACTGATGTATAAAAAGCAAATCAAATGCCTGGGAGTAGAGGAAAGTATTGATCTGGCACCAAAAAGATGACAACATTGGCACCAGGCAGGCAGGCCTCACTGGAGTGAACATTCCAGTTGAGGGGCCACCACTGAACAGGCCCTCTCCCTGTTGCCCTCCTCTGAAACTGCCTGGGAGGAGGCACTCTGAAGAGCGCCTCAGATGTTGATTGCAGTGTACAGGTAGGTTCATACCGAGAGGCACTGCATCAAGTATTGCAGTCCTGAGCCATATAAAGTTTTGTGAGTCAAATATAGTCCTAGATTTCATAGATCACAGAGTTGGAAGGGGCCTACAAGGCCATCGAGTCCAACCCCTTGCTTAATGCAGGAAACTAGAGGAGAGGTCTCCCATCCCAGTAACAACCAGGCCTGACCCTGCTTAGCTTTCCATGCTCAGACAAGCTGAGCCAGCGTAATAAGTTGGAAAAGATAGTATAATTTTCAGTGATCTATTGACTGCAACCTGCTCTAATAGCTATTATGCTACAGCCTCCATGGTCTTAACAAGCTCTTGAGGTAAGCTTTTCTCCTGCATAAACAAACCCCATGTAGCAAGGACTGGATCACAGGCTCTCTCTTTCTCTTGCATCCTCTTTGCAGTTTATTTCATAGATTTCATAGATTATAGAGTTGGAAGGAGCCTACAAGGCTATCGAGTCCAACCCCCTGCTCAATGCAGGAAACTAGAGGAGGGGTCTCCCATCCCAGTAACAACCAGGCCTGACCCTGCTTAGCTTTCCACGCTCAGACAATCATATTATGAATGCAATTAGCATATTTGTGTTTATTCATTCTTACCGAAAATGCATGATCTGCAGCTGTGTAAAACCTATTTTCGGTCTTTAATTTTTTAAAAGTTAAAGAAATTAACTTATTCTAAACATTCTTTTACCGTGTGTGTGTGTGTGTGTGTGTGTGGTTTTTTGAGAGAGAGCTTTCTTTCTGCCTTGTTTAACACTTAAAACAACCATAGGCTAGCTGTCCAGTTTTTCAAGACCTCGACAACTAGTGGGATCTGACCAGCCCAGGATGTTTTGCTGCCTAAGAACAGGTAGCGAAATTATTTTGGCACCTGAGACAGAAAATCCCACAAGGAGCAAAAAATAAAATTATAATAAATAAAATAACTAAAAATGTTCTGCCTTTTTGTGGCATCCAAAAACAGTGCCTGATGTGACCGACCGACTGTATCTATTACTTAAGATCAGCCACTTTTAGTTTTACTTTTAGTGGGCAAAAAGGGTCTCCCAGATTACAACAATTTATTTAAGCCTTGAACTATCTGCCTCTGCCAAAAGAATGACCCTTTCCCATGGACATTTTAAGCTGCAAGCTGAAACAAGGTGCAATTATCTTTCTGCATACCAAACGCTACAGGAATTCTGCATTCCTTTATGCATGGAGAAGATTCATATGAAAACTTAGGTAATTAGAAGCTAGCAATTCTGTGCTGAATCTTGCTTGAGAGGGTCCCTTGGTCTTCATTCCCTGTCATGCTGTTCTCGGATGGGAAAAAGCTATGTCTTGTGAGATTTTCACTTCTATATAGCAATTTTAGTTGCATAGTCAGAAGCAGGAAACCATAAATGTATTGCACTGTAATTAACCACTAGTGATTTATGAAATCTTGCAAGTATTCCCAGGGTTTGAAATGCCCTCTGCCAACAGAAGAAAAGGTGAAAAATGTAGGGTGCAATCCTATGCATGTTTAAACAGAAAAAGGTCCTACAACTCCCGGCATTTCCCCAGCCAGCATGGCTCGCCGGGGAATGCTGGGAGTTGTAGGACATTTTCCTGTCTAAACATGCATAAGATTGCACCTTATGTTTCTTAGTTTTATCTAGGCAAAAGTGTTTGCTACCTATAAATGCCTTTCACCCGGGACACTGTACCTCGATAGCATTTGGCACACTCTTTTTATTTATTTACTTAAATGATTTTTAGGTTGTCCTTCCATGGAAGTATCTGAGGAGTGCACAGCAAAAGAAAAAGATCATTACTATAAAATGATTCTAAAAATAAAGACAAAGCAGAACAACAACTTAGAGATACTTTTAAAATGGGTAAACATTCTATAACAGAGCAATCCTATGGTACCACCTATAGGGGGCCACAGGATTCCTCGGATTCCCAGCTCCAATGTTGGAAAAGAGCGCCGACCTTGGAGCTCTGGATCCATGCTCAGATCCCCCTCGCAGCCAGTGCAGAAAGAACCACGCCAGCTGCTTCTCCAAGGTTGTAAGAGAGACCTCGGAGAAAGGGGTAAAGGAGGCATTCCAGGGGGAGGGGAGAAGTCCGCTCCAGCCTCCTTCCCTCCCTCCCTCCCTGTCCAAGGCGCTGCAGGGCGGGAGGAGCGCGGAGGCAATCTTCACCTCCACGCTCCTCCTGCCCTGCAAAGGGTGCCCATAATCCTCAGAGTTGGGAGGCTTATGGGGATCTCCATTGGATTGTGCCCTAAATCTATTAAGTAAATTGAGCAGAAAAACAGCAGCGTGGATAACATCTTCATATAGGCAATGATATTATATACAGTCATGCCTTGGATTGAGAGCTTAATTCGTTCCGGAAACGAATTAAGTGCTTGTAATCCAAAACACTCTTATATCAAAACGAAATCCCCCCAAAAAAATTTGTACAGAGATTTTTAATTTAAGCCATACTACAGTACTTGTATTGCAAGACATCGCTTGTATATCAAGTAAAAAAAAAAATTAAATATTTAAAAATTTGCTTGTCTTGCAAAACGCTCTCAAACCAGGTTACTTGCAATCCAAGGTATTACTGTACTAAAAAGCCTGAATGAATAAAAAGTATTTGCCTAACACCACAGTATCGCCACCATCGGTGCCAGGTGATCTTTCCTGTGGAAGTATAGCTCTCCTTATGTTCCAGCAGAGCATATTCTTGGCATGCAGAAGGGCCCAGATCCAATCCTAGCATCGTCAGGTAGGGCCGGGAAAGAGCCCTGCCTGAAAAGCCACTGCCAGTCAGGTTAGCCAATACTGAGCTGGATGGAACAATGATTTCACTTGCTTTGTTCCTATCCAAAAATAAACGGTTTCCCCAGTAGGCAGTGGCTCCATCTGTGGGTTGATTTGTGACATGAGAGTTTACTCTCTGTCGGGCATCAGACTATTACAAATACATATTTTTTTTAACAAAGTCTCTCAAAAAGTAAGCATCGTACACTGAATTAGGAAGTATAAACCCCAGTGCACAGATTTACAATCTAAAAGGGCAAGACACAATAAGGACATGGGAAGTGACATGAAAGAGGCAGAGATTAGAAGTCAAAGGCTCAGAAGAAAAGACATATTTTCCAGATCATTGCTTAAAGTTTTTAAAAGCCTGATTGCAGGGAGGAGAGGTGATGTGTGAGTGAGTGAGTGAGTGAGTGAGTGAGTGAGTATGTATGTGAGTGAACGGAGTCTGGGACAATCACATTGGGGCTACATGCCTTCAGTGGATTGGCCCTGCCCACTTGAGTGTTGCCCTGCCCACTGCTGGCATGCAGTCCCCAACATGCTTGCCCAGAAACAATTTGACTCAGCTCAGAAAAAGGTTCCCCAACCCTGGTTTGAACCAACCTTCCCCAACCTGGCACCCTCACCAGTGTTGATTACAGCTCCCAGCCAGTACAGCCCCTGGCCATGCCGGCTGGGGGTAATGGGGGTAGTCTCACTATCTAGAGGGCACCAGGTTACAAAAGGCTGGCTGCAGGATAGGTGCAGATCTTAGAGGAGGCAGTGATTCCAGTGAATTCTCGAAAACAGGGATTCAAATATAATAATGATGACTGTTCTGGCCTCAACAAACGTTGGGAGGTGTGTCTATCCAGGCAGTTAAACTCACATCCAATCCACACTTCCATGTAAATGAAATCTTCATCTTTACTGAAACACAACAACTATAAATGCAGGATCAATACTTAGCTGTAGAAGGATGAGATATGGATTAATGAGATGGATGGACAAGGTGAAAAAACAATGCAAGGCCAGGCCATCAGGCTGTAAGTCACAGCAATAGCAGATCCCAGCCCTGAGGGCGCGTTCTTCCACACTGAGGAAGAGCTGATGCAAATCGGATTAGACTGATCAGTGCATGATAACAAGGCCTGATCAGTTGTCAACAGATCCATAGAGGGGAAATTATAGCAGTTACAAATCAGGACCTAGGGGGCAACATAATAAATAACAAAATGCCCAATGGAAGCACAAATTATTATTATTTATTTGTAGCTTGGGTATTGTTACCTGAGAGACAGTAGCAATGCATTTTTTTTTAAAAAAAGAAAAGCCTACATGACACAAACATAAAACTTCTGTCCACAAGTCAGCCTATTCCTGGCCACCAAATTAAAGAAAAATCCTGGCTCTCTTTGAATAGAATATTTAATTTCAGGAGAAAATGGCAATGCAGAATCTGAAGCTTATATTTACAAAGCTTTGTAATCATTCTGTGAAGTTCAAGATGTTTGGCAGCACTCTGGAAAACATAGGAGGTAATAAAAGATTACCAGCAAGAATGCAGAGCGACCTTGTATGGTAATAAAATGTACGCTAGCACATATTTCAGTCATACACTGTGCCTCCTATGTCGTGGGCTGGGCTTCAGTTGTGTAGCTCAGGCTGTTTAGAAGACACCACAATGTAAATATTGCTTTAATAAGAAAAGATCGAACATCCATGAAAAAAAACCAACTATCAAGCTTAAAGGTTGGTAAGGATTTTTCCACCTGCTGACATCCTTGCATAGAGCCCAGATCAAAATGGGGTGGTTTCAAGTTGCTTTCAAACACGCAGTGGACCAATGGAATGCAACTGTAGTGTGAAGCCCAGCTCACTGCAACATACAACTGATCTTTCCAGCCACAGTTACTCATCCTCTGATTACTACTGCAGCCAGCTCCATGTGTCCTGACACTACAACTGGTACAAAATTTAGCAGCCCGACTGCTGACAGGAGCCTGTCGATCTTGTCATGCAATGCCAATATTACATCGCCTACATTGGCTCCTAATTTGTTTCTGGGCCAAATTCAAGGTGCTGTTCTTATCTACACAGTTTGGGACCAGCATATCTAAAGTACTGCCACTTCCTGCGTGAACCCTACCTGCAGAGTGGGTTGGATCCAGGACCTGCCTTCTGCAAAAGGAAGAGCTGCACTCGCGGAAGGACCCTCTGCCCAATTTTGGGGGATCCCTCTTCTCTCCCCCACTTACCACAGGTCACCCCATTCAGGAGGGTCTCCTGACTCTATAGCATTTTCAGGGGGGGGGGGCTTCTGTGGGAAGAAGGGAGCAGGGAAGTCCATTTCCAACGGTGCTGTTGATCCAGTTTAAATCTGGAACCAGAGGTCAGTGTTCATCTGTGTCCTTCTGAAGCATGAAGTGTGGAGGATGGGGACACTGGATAGGGCCTTCTCATCAATGGCACCTAATGTTTGGAGTTCCTTAGCATGTAAGATCTGATTACTTCATCCGGTGAATTGAGGCATCAGGTCAAGACTACTCTGTCTAGACTGCAATCCTTTACCCACTTAACCTTGGAGAAAGCTCCACTGAACTCTAGGGCTTGCTTCTGTGTAGACATGTATAGGATTGCACTGCAAAAGGCACATTTTTCACAGATTCATAGATCATAGAGCTGGAAGGGGCCTACAAGGCCGTCAAGTCCAACCCCCTGTGCAATGCAGGAAACTAGAGGAGGGGTCTCCCATCCAAGTAATAACCAGGCCTGACCCTGCTTAGCTTTCCACACTCAAACAAGCTGAGCCAGCATGAGCCACAGGCCACCATTTTATGAGACAGCTTTCCAATTTGACTTCCCCCCCAAGTTTAGGTTCGGCTACTTGTTAGTATTGTGTTGCTACTGATACACTTTTCAAAGTTGTTCTTGTGGAGAAAGCCTGAACACGCACATACACTCACACATACAACTTCCCCTGACAACCCCTGTCTGCATAATCTCCCCCCGGGGGGGCGGGAGAGGCACCGGAGATACAGGGTCCACCAGACGGATCTCGCATACCAACAATGGGGCACCTCGGCCGGAATCCACAAAGAAGTAGTATGGACCATCAACAAGGCAGGGCAGTCTCAAAGAGCTGTAAAGTACCCCAGGAACCACAACACGTCACCTTTTCCCGGGCAGGAATAAGCCCACCTGGCACGAAGGGGCAGGCGTAAGCCCCACCTGACCAGGAAGGGGTGGGAGAGCGGGAAAACCGGGGTAGAAAACCCCTCTCCCCACCCCTGGGAGTTGTTGGGAACACGGGTGAACTGACAACCACGTCGTCCAGCTTTGGCTGGGTTAAGCTGTTCTCTTCCCCGGGTCAGGCGGACTCGGAGCCAGGCGGGAAATCAACCAGCGTAGAGTCTCTGAGCTAAGGTAACTGCTTTCCGCAATACGTTAGCCTGGGAACCAGTTCATTCATAAAGTCTGAGGTCACACTCAGGTCTTGTTGTTGTATAGTATTCCTAGAAAGTCTATTAGTTCCGCTCCATTTAACTACTAGTAAATAAAGCCTTATTTGGGCAATGAAAGGCTCGTAGTGCTTTCTCCTCGCCAGGTATGAGTTCTGGTCAGTTACACTTGCTTACCGGGCTATAGCTCAGTGCTGGTTAACCTGTTAAGTGCCGAACTCATGCCGAAGACCCAGTTGCTGGTCTTCCACAGTTCTATTCCTTTGTTCTATAACATTTGAGGGTGGAGTTGTTAGGGACTCTTCTGGGATGAAAGGTGCAGGATATCACAACCCTTAGAAGAACATTAGGAAGAGCCCTGCTGGAGAATCAGAGCCAAGGTCCATCTGGGAGCCAATGTGGTGTAGTGGTTTGAGTGTTGGACTGGAACTCGGGAGATCCGGGTTCTAGTCCTCACTCGGCCATGAAACTCACTGGGTGACTTTGGGCCAGTCACTGACTCTCAGCCTAACCTACCTCACAGGGTTGTTGTGAGGATAAAATGGAGAGGAGGAGGAGGATAATGTAAGCCACCTTGGGTTCCTTGCAAGAAAAAAGGCGGGGTATAAATATAAAAAATAAAAAATCTAGTCCAGCACCCTGCTTCCCACAGTAGCCAGCCAGGTGCCTCTGGGAAAACCACAAGCAGGACGTGAAGGAAATAGCCCTCTCCTCTTGTAGCTCCCAGCTTTCCACAAACCTGTCTGACATGATGCACCTGTCAACATTGCCTTTGCTACACCTATTAAAGATACAGGGGGCTAGGTAATCCTAAGTATATATTTGCAACACGTGGTTGTGTACGAAAGGTAGATCACTGTGTCATCAGATCAACTGGTTATTAATAATAATTAGCATTTATGTAGCATGTTTTGAGTATCCCGGTACATACATTTCTTCAGTTATCATCACACCAGTCTTGTAAAATAGGCCAATATGATTATCCCTATATTGCAGATGACGGACTGAGGCTGAAAGACAATGTCTTGTCTAAGACTTCCCAGTGAATTTTGCTCCCGAGCAATTGATGTATGTACTCATGGCTTATTTCACCATGTGCACATGCAGCAGGAAGAATATAGGGAAAGTCTTGCATGAAGCGGCACTAAGCAGATAGGTATAGCTATATACACATATATACCTACCTCACAGGGTTATACAGGGTTGTATAACCTACCTCACAGGGTTGTTGTGAGGATAACATGGAGTGGAGGAGGAGGATTATGTAAGCCGCCTTGGGTTCCTTTCAGGAAAAAAAGGTGGGGTATAAATATAATAAATAAATAAATAAATAAATACACAGAGAGACTAAGAAGGTTGGCTTCTATGTTGTTGGGGGCGTGCGTTCTTGTAGAGTGATAAATGTTCATGGATCTTTACAGAGTGACAGAAAAAGTAAGTCTTTGCCCCATGAGCTCAAGTCTAAAGTTTCAGTAGAGGGGGAGACAAAGGCAAACGAGGAAAGGGAGAGGCACATGTCACAAGGAAGGAATATGAGCAAGTGCAATCTTACGCACCTCTACACAGAAGTAAGTCTCACTTCTGTTCAGTGGGACTTCCTGCCAGGTAAGTGTGCATAAGATTGCAGTTCACTTAAAGTGAACGTTAGGCAGCAAATACAGGAGTTTTAGTTCTTTAAACCAGTGTAATTCTAATTACTGCTTTAAGGACTAAAGGCACAATCCTGTGCATGTTTAGACAAAAACAAGTCTTACAATGCATAGGATTGCACCCTTAAAGGAGTTGTACGTCAACACCAGAAAATATATTCACCCCAGCTATAAAACTGAATGGAACTGTCTACCCAAATGTGCCACTTGGAACTTTAAACTGTACTAACCATATCAAGATAACCAAAGTTATCTTCCAATCTTGTCATTAACAGGTTGTGGACAGTTGACTGCAATGTATAGCATCAATTACTAAATAGGAACCACCAATCCAGTTCTAAACATGATACTTGGACATATGTCCCACTGGTTTCAGTATGACTTGCTTCCATGTAATGTGATGATTAAGACTGGAATGCAACTCAAAATAGTATTTCAGCAGCAACAAAAAGTGAATTACTTTCTAGGAGTCTAAAATATATTTACAAGCAATCACTTAATCTATGGAATGCAATAAGAAGGGTGGGATAAAAGTAAACAATATTTTGGATGACTTACATTGATATCTTTCCAAACACTGTGTGGTCTTTAAGATCTTTAATAACAGACTATAAGCTATGTGAGACAAGACAGATTTTTGGAGGAATCTGTTAGGCATTGACCCAATTCTGGGTCAAAATGATTCTTAACCCTTAGCGCATTTTCATACTTATATTCAGTGGTAGCAACAAGTTATTTCATATACTTTATTGGTCAAAGGTTTTAACCATTTACAACAACAAAGCATTAAAAGCACATGGCACAAGCACAATATAAGGTGACACGAAGACCAAATGTGGATCATCACATTGACAATTGATCTCTTGAATTTCTATGAATTCTTTCCTAAATTTCTAGGCTTCGACAGTGAATCTGGCTACTCTAAAATATATTGAATATATTACAATAAAAAAGTTTAAAATGTAATCTTGTCTGTATCATCAGCTCCCTTAACCGGAATTATCATCTCTCCAAGAAGCTAGCAGAGTTATAGAGAAAGATTTATACGATCTGAAGAGTAACCAGAGTATAAGCTGGCAGAGTTATAGCTAGGACAACACACCTTTTTTTAAATATGGAAACTTCCATTGTGTTAATAATACGAAAAATTACAAAATACAAGTGAAGAGAGGAAGGAAATCTGGGTTCTCTCATACTTAAGTGTATTATGTGGCTGCAAAATTGGTGAAAGGTAGGGCTTACACATAAACAACCATGCACAAAAAAACATATACAGTACACTCAAAATATTGGCCTGCATTTTTGTTAATTTTCTTTGCCAATATCTTATCTTGCCTTTGCTAAAACCTTGGTCTTAAAGCCTTAACAAACCAACCTGCTTCCCCCTGATAGACACCTATTTCAATCAATCACACCCTTCCCTTTCATGTTTTTCTAAGCAACTGATAATGGGCATGACTTATCTGAAGCCTACAGTCCCCAGTCTACTCTCCAATATTCATAGAAATCTGTGAATCTTGAACCAATGTAATTCTGGGTGTTTTTCAGCAGAGTCAATCTTTTTGTTTGTTTGTTTTAATTAGGGGTGCCTTCTTTCTCTACTTCCTGCTCCCCCGAAAGAACCACAAAGATGTGCATAGATCAGGATGGAACAATGGCTTCTTGCATTGTTCCTGTGCAATAATGGAGTTTGCATCCTCCCTCCCTATAACTTTGATGTTTCTTGTACATATAATATGATGTTGTTTGTAGCTAAATTTATGTACAGCGTCTTAGGGGCACAATGAGACCTGCTGTCTTGCTGGGCTTGTTAAGAATGCAAGTTGTCACAAATAGCAGGGGTGAGGAACCTCAGGCCCTTGGGCCAAATCTGGCCCTCCTGAGTTCCCCAGATGACCACACCCCCTTCTCTTTCCCAAAACAGCTAATTGTCCTCCAATTGTTTGGTGGTTTCCTGGCTTTTCCACAGTTTCCCCCCCACCCCATTCTAAAAGATTGAAAAGGCCTAATTAATGGCAGTAAGAGTTTTAAGCTCAATATGCTGGTATTTGGGGTGGGTGGGTTGTGGTTTGGCCATGTCCCTTTTGCCATTGGCCCCTCCCAGCACTGGAATGGAGCCCCCGAGAGCTTCTCCAAAATTGAATTTGTCCCTCAGGCTGAAACAGGTTCCCCACTCCCTGACATATATAATCACACCAGCTTCTGTGAATATTGGATGGAAGCCTGTGGGCAAGGGAAGCTTAATATTAAGAATAGTGGGGGGGAATGAAACACCCAGGCCCAGGTGGTGCTCATTCATACAGGATGAGTCAAAGTGCCATGTACTTGTCGCCATCCCACGAGCTTTAAGGCAGAAACTATCTAGCTGCCTTATAACAAGTCAGAGCATTGCTCCATCTAGACCTGTATCTTCTACTCTGACAGCAGCTGTCCAGGATGTACCGTATGCCCTCCCCGCCCTGTTACCTGGGATCGTTTAAATTCAGATGAGGGATCTTTTTTGGCCCAAGGGTCACATTCCCTTCTGGGGCCCACATACCAGCAGTGGGTGGGGGCACAGCAAAAGAGGGCGGGGCCAGAGCTGGCAGTGAGTGGGTCCACTCCACACTTTTTCAAGCATATACAACACACACACCTCTTTCTAGTAAATTTACTTTTAAATACTGTGGAACTAAGTGGACTGTTGTGAGGTCAAGCATTGAAGAAGCAAAATTTGCAGTCTTCAGGTTACAGAAGAACTTTACAGAATAACATATATATTGGAATAACATATAGGTTTCTAGCTTCTACAGATGGATGTTACAATCCCTCAAATAATATTCTAGATATTACCATGCAAACAGCATAAAATCTATAGATTTTTTTCTGTTTGATGTGGGAAATGTGCTCTCCCCCCCCCCCGCTGAGACATGTGGAAAGATCTAACTGTTACAGTAAAATTGCAACACATCATTTTAATGTCTTAGCGTGTATTTTCTCCAGTGAAGTAATTACAAATCTTCCATGGTTTAAATGGAAGCAGACCCACGGCCTTTCCCACTCCAAGCTTCCAAAGTATTTGCATTATTGTTACATCGATATCCCACCTTTCTTCCTCTTGCAAGGGACCCAAGGCGGCTTACATAATCCTTCTCCTCCTCTCTATTTTATCCCCACAACAACCCTGTGAGGTAGGTCAGGCTGACTGGCCCAAAGTCGCCCGGTGAACTTCATGGCCAAGTGGAGACTAGAACCCGGATCTCCCGAGTCCTAGCCCAACATTCTAAGCACCACGCCAGGCAGGCATTAGAAGAAGCCTTGATCACATCATTTAGGTTCTAGCTTGCAAAACAATTCTTGGAACTGAGGTCAACAGCTTGATCCTGAAAGCACTCTATGGGAAAGGGTGGGGTTTGAATCCTCCAAACCAATTAGCAAATTGTAGCCATAATCAACAGACCACATCTCATTCACACAGAGAAGTAGCTGCATGGGTAGAAACTTTGAAACAGCGACCAAGGCACAATCAGCTGTACCTCTGTGGGGTTGCCAACCTATGTGTTCCAGGCAAGCTCCTGCATCCTGGCAAGCTCCATGACTGACAATTATGCAACAGGTGAAGGTGCTCCCAACGCAGAGCTGGTGCCAAAAGGGACACGACACCTGCTATTCTGCTGCCTGCCAAGCAACTGTCCAAACGGGAGCCCCGCTGCGGTGACTAGCTGGCACCCCTAGCTGGCACTCTTTTCCGAGTGGACCCCATCCCTGATGCTGTGCACAGATATTGCCACAGATATTTTTGTTGTCAGGGCTGACCCAAGATATTTTGCTGCCTGAGGCAAAGAACAAGGTAGCGCCCCTTCCCATTTTGTGTATAAAAGCTGACTCGACTGGCAGTTGAGTTTCTCTTCAGTAAGAGCAATGGAACGAGAGATCCTCCACCACACCTGAAGGCAACAGGCTAGCTGAGGCGGCACTAGGCAGGCCGCTTGGCACACAGCTCTTCTTACCTCCAACATCTTGCTGCCACCTCCCAGCATCTGCCACCTGAGGCAACACTCTACCGAATGGTAGGGCTGGCCCTGTTTGTTGTTCTTCTTGCAAGGGACCAGTAGACAGGGATCCCTTGCCCTCGGCCTAGTATGATTTGGCTTCAGCTGGCTTCTGGATAACACTCTAAATGGAAACCAGGGAGCTCAATACTATCTGGACCAGTAGCCCCTCCACTCACTGCTCACTACAGCTCTGGAAATGAGAGGGGGCAGGCCTCTTAGGATGCCCAAATGGGATGGGTGCTGCTGCCATGGTGTGTGAGGTAGTCAAGGGAAGGGGGACAAAGAGGGGGAGGGGCAATGAAACCACCCGGGGTGCTACCTGGCAGGGAGTGGCCCAGTGAACTGCTCCTTCGGATTGCCTAAGTGTGGGAACCCATCCTCACCTTTACTAGTGAGGGGCTAGATCCTGGATTCAACCTCCCCCCCCCCAATAGGAAATCCAAGCTATTCCATGAGGCAAGAGCTCCTCCTGCAGGCCGTGCAATCTTGACGGAACGGGGCTGGCAGCCGGGGATAGACAAGTGTCCATGATGTTTCTTGTTGCATGCCCTAGTTCCTCCCTTTCTCTTGTTGGCAAAAGGTATTTTGAGCATGTGCTCGGGGGGGGGGGGAATGTGTCCACTCTGCAAGCATCTTGCCAAGAGAAATCTTCCTTTTGTGTATTGTATTATGCTCCAAAACAGTGCTTGTGAGCAGTGTGTAGCATAGGAGACCCGAACCCCTACCTGCAGGGATGCCTTGGAACTTGCAGTGGTGGGGTTGTTGTGGCCTGTGCCACAGGAGCTCAGAGTGTGGGGGGCGGTGCTGCGGTGTCATTGTGTGTGTTGTGTCATGTGGGGGCAGGAATTCATTGGCTCCCTCCTTATGTGGGTAGCACATGGGCATCGTCACTCTGACAGCCCCTGATCGGTTGGCCCTGGCAGTGTTGCCATAGATACTGGGGTGCGGCTGCTGTCACTGTTCTGTTTTGTGAGATTCTGAACCTTGTGTTCTTCCCCTACTATCGTGGGCTGGGTGAGTATAGGATTCAGTTGCCATTGCACTGACATAGCAGTCGTGTTTCTCTCCCCCAGTGTAATTCGTACATAAGATTGCTCGACCGCTGAGATTTTAGCTACAACATGTAAGATGAAATAGAAAATAGGTTACATTTGTATACGTATGAGCGTGCTCAGTAAATCACAAAACAGTCAAGTAATTCTTTTGCATGGAAAAAAGTGTAGACTAACCCTTGGTGGAACTGGCATGAATGGAATGGCATCCCGAAGCCAAGAAAACACCACAGAGTTGCACTATATACAGGGCTTTACTGACATTCAGTGCACAATTGCGATCTATATTTGCAAACAGATATTTACCTGTCTACATTTACCCTAAACAGGGATACTGGGGACATGGAAATGTTATTTGTTTATAGAAACCCGATTCTTAAGAGTTCATTATGAAAAGGGGGGGAGCTTCCCCCCACCCAGGTTGGTGCAACCTTGCCCAGCCAATAAAGTATTTGGCCCCTTCTCTGATGACAACACCAGCCTGCCTGCATATGCCAAATTCCAGACAAGTGATTCATGGACAGCACAGTCTGATACTGCTGAAAGCTCACATAATTTGTAACACTGACAGATACCGTAACGTGAAAGGAGAATCTTTGGGAACTTCTTTGGAGCTGAAAGAGCAAATCTGGACATTTTCCCCTCAAGGTCTTTGTGGCGGAGTGACAGGCAGAAGCCCAGGGAGGGGCCAAGCTGAACATTCCAGAGGCTCTGATTGGTTGAAGCCGAGAGCATAGAACCCCAGGGAGTTGACAGTTAGGGGAGTTGGTTGTCAGTTGGGGAAGAGAGTGGGTTGGAGTGAGAGAGGGAGTGGAAGGTTAGTAGAGTAGGCAGGGAAAGGTGGTACTGAAGAGAAGAGTTCAGACAGGACATTTAGTACTAAGTTAGATTGCAAGCCTGCGGGCAGGGACTGTCTTGTTAATTGCTGTAAACCGCCCAGAGAGCTTCAGCTATTGAGCGGTATAAAAATGAAATAAATAAATAAGTTGTGAGAAAGCAAACATGAAGGTGTTAGTATAGAACAATTCACAGGAGTCTCCACTTAGGGAGTGAAAGACCTTCTGTCTGAGGAAGGAGAAACTCTGGACTAGTGTGAGGGACAGTTAAGTTCCCTGGTCTGATACTGTAACTTTCAAGTAACCAAGCCAAATTGATACAGAGAGCACTGTATAACATCTGCCTGCCTTTAACCTGAATCTAAGCAAAGAACAAGTTTGAATGTAACTGTTGAAAATTCCAAGTTATCTGTTCCTGAGTTGAATATCAGTTTAGAGACTTTGTTAGAACAATAAATCAACCTTTTTAGTCAAAATTCTAATTCTCCAGAGTCTGACTGGTGACAGGAAAGTAAGAAGTGAATTAACGGAGGGGCACCCTACTTCAAGTAATCTTAATAAAACGAACTGCTCTTAAGACAAACAAACGTGGGTGAACAGCTACACATAAGACCTAAGACATATAATCGGCTAACGCAACTTAAAAAGACATCTTAAAGTCTGAAGTGACCAATACAAGGGGGCAGTGGCGTAGCGTGGGTTGTCAGCACCCGGGGCAAGGCAAGTAATTTGCGCCCCCTAACCCGTGGATTTTAGCACTCGAGTCTCTTCCACTAGATTAGTTAAAGAAACCCTTACCCCCTAAGCACATGTATTGTTTGTTATGAAAATACTGATGTAATTAAAGTAAAATGCATCTAAATACAAGTTTATTTTCAAACACTTTATTGAGTGCGAACATGCATTACACATTCTCCACATTTTCAGCAGGTCTATGAATACAGATCTACAAATGTAGTAACCTAGCATGGGCCATGCTATTATATGTCGTCTCACAACCATCGTAAACGACAAAAAATATCAAGAACAAAAACTAAACATCAAAATGGAACCATACCCTGGAGATGATCCAAGACTGGGCTAGATGGAGCCAACTTCCTCAATCCTGTACCTCTAATTGTAATTCTTTAATAGAAGTGCAAGATATCAATCTGTATATAATATACAGATTAATTTAATTTCGGGGAGGTCACACAGAGGTCTAGAAAGAGGGAGAAAGCAATAAGGGAGACTCCCAAAGCGACGGAGGAGGAGGAGGAGAGGAGAGGAGGAGGAGGAGGAGGAGGAGGAGGAGAGGAGGAGGAGGAGAGGAGGAGAGAAGAAGAAGAAGAAGAGAAGAAGAAGAAGACGAAGAGACACACCCCGCGCGCTCTGATCTGCTCGGGGCCTCCTCCCCGGCTTTCAACTGTCCCTTCAACTAATTCCTGCCTCCTCCATTCTTCATTATCCGCCCCCAGCCCCCGTCCCCGATACCAATTTCCCACCACCCCCCGTTCCCTTCTTTTTAGCCCATTTCCTTTCTCCCTCCTCCTTTCCTGGGTTTTAAAAATGTAATCTTCTTTCTTTGCCCGCCCGCCGGGCGTCCACCCTTTCTCACCCTCCCGCGACACCCGCCCACCCTCGCCCATGCGCGCTCTCCCTTGGATCCGCCACACGTTTCCCTTCCTCTCTTTGCTCCTTTCCCCCATTTCCTTTCTCTCTCCTTTGCTGTTCTCCGCTTTGTCCTTCCTTTTTCTCTCTCCTTTCTCTTTCTTCTTCCTTCCTTCCTTCTTCTCTCCTTTCCCCGGTCACTCTTTTTCCTCTCCTTCCTCATCTTCCTTTCCTGCCTCCCTCCCTTTCTCTTTCTTTCTATCTGCCTTCCATCCTTCCTTTTCTCGTCTCCCCAACTTTCTTTACCCCTTTCCATTCCCCATCTTTCCTCTTTCCCTTCATTCTCTCTCTCTCTTTTCCTCCCTTCCTCTTCTTTTCCTTCTTTTCTCTCTCTCCTCCCTCCCCCTTCTCCTTCCTTCCTTCCCTTCTTTCTCTCTCTCCTCTCTTTTCCTCCCTCCCTCCCCTTTTCTCTCCTCTCTCTCTCTCTCTCTCTCTCTCTTTTCCTCCCTTTCTTTCTTTCTTCCTTCCTTCCTTCCTCTCTCTCCTCGCTCTCCCTCCATACCTCGATCTTGTCCACGCTCCGGGCGCAGCCCACCACCTTCATGCCGCGCTGCACCAGGGCGCGGGCCACGGCCGCCCCGATGCCCACCGAGGCGCCGGTCACCAGCGCCACGCGCCCCTTCCAGCGCTCCGTGGCCCACGCGCCGCGCGCGGCTGCCCTCCGCCTGCCCGGCCCGCGACGCACCGGCCGGCGCCTCCTTCCTCGCCTCCCGCCCCGCCCGCGCGCTCTCCGAGGCGCACGACCCGGCAGGCACGGCGGCGGCAGCGGCAGCAGCAGCGAGGGGGGGCGGCGGCTGATCTGCCCCTTTCTCCAAGGGCAGCCGCCTCTCGGGGGGGGAGCAGGAGGAGGAAGAGCTGGGGCAGAGAGCTGCGAGTGCGCCCCCCCAGATGTTGCGCCCGGTGCGGCCGGCCCCCCTGCACCCCCCACGCTACGCCTCTGCAAGGGGGCACTTGATGAGAGCAAAGTACACATTGAGGGTGTGGGCTTTGGAGCGAGGGGTCCCGTCCGCTACAGTCTTCAAGACATATCCTTGCCATGATATAGCTCAGCCTTCCCCAACATGTTGCCCTCCAGATTCATAGATTCATAGAGTTGGAAGGAGCCTACAAGGCTATCGAGTCCAACCCCCTGCTCAAGGCAGGAAACTAGAGGAGGGGTCTCCCATCCAAGTAACAACCAGGCTTGACCCTGCTTAGCTTTCCACGTTCAGACAAACTGAGCCAGCATAAGCCATGTTTGGACTACAACTCCCATCAGCCCTAGTCAGCATGGCTAGTGGTCAGGGAAGATGGGAGTTGTTCAAAATATCTGGAGGGCAACAGGTTGGAGAAGGCTGATATAGCTTTTCTTCCTCTGGTGCCAGTGAGAAATGTAAGAATCTGGTCCCAAAACTTCCTTGTACTGGAGAACTTCTGGATTCTTCTAAAATAAACCTCATCTGAGTTTATTCTAAATTACTTTCACAACAAATGTAATTGCCCCGCACTTAGTAACAGAGCCATAAGGAGCAGATTTTGGAATCCTGGAAAGACCCCCAACTTCACTGCCCCATAAGAATTAAAATGGGAAGGATACAATATTGAACAAAACATGCTAATTAAAAACATGGTGTTTTTTTTAAATCCACCCACCAATTTTCCCTCATCTTTTTAAAAAGCACTGAGGAGTTAATGAATGCTAGGCAGTTTATTCTTAGGCACTGCTAAATTCTTTTAGCTTTTTTCTCATTAAGCAATCAGTCTGTAATCCCTGAATGTACTTGGAAACCCTCTTAGTTCTGTCATTCACATTTGCTTCTTGGCCTCAGTAGACAGGCTGTTCTTGAAATGATTTCAACATTCCCATCATGTCCCCAATTTTTTTTTTCACTGCACAATTTGCATGAGAGAAATCGGTAATGTGGCGTTATGGTTTTTGTCTCATAGGATGCGCAGTGTTAAAATATTTGTCGTGATTGGCTCTGCAACAAGGGCTATAATGGTGGAATTGCAATGTCCCATTTATGAGGGCAGGAAGGCAAACTAGGATGCCTGCAGCAAGGGAATCATCCACATGAGATAGATCAGATAAGGCCAACACAGACAGAATATGATGATTATGGGGACAACTTCTTCAGAAATATGTGACTTTGCAACCATGCCCAGTGCAGACTGCCAAGTGGAACAGTCTCTGGTCTACATTTTTGCATCATTCTTCTCAGTTTACTGATGCCAACAAAAATCTGGTGATCACTTTCACGAGCTGAAAAGGTCACAAAACAGACAGTTCCTTTCTGATTTCTCTAAATAATTGTTTTAAAAGTCTGGTGCAAAGAGGGGAAACGATCCTTTGCCAACTGCCAAGCTCAATCATATAGGATAAATCTGCTTTCCTTTTTCCAGCTACAGATGGATGAATCATTGCAGTTCTGACTAAGAGTGGCAAGAACTGAAAAGGTACCTGATAACACAGCTCTTCTCTGTGATGCTGAAATAGGACAATATGATCATTCCGGTTCCAACTCCCAAGTCCAACAGATGTTCATGCAGCAAGCCAGCCCAAAGCTGTGAATAGTTAATTTGGCTACTTAAATCGTTGTTACAGTTTTTAAAGTTCGTAACATTTTACTAAGTCTTTATTTGTTTGAGATACTTTGAAATTTGAAGTTTATTTTGAAATTTGTAAATCGCCTTGGCTGGTTCCAGAAAGGTGGTATAGAAATGCAATAAAATAAGAAAGAGAAAAGACCAAATCCACTACAGTCTTGTAATAAATTACACACACTCACTGCATGCACAGTATAATTATTGGTGTGGTCAGGACGTTCAGACACCTCTTACATCATACTACTACTTTCTGATCAATCTCCCAAAATCACCCTCCAAGTAGCCAAATTTTGTGCTGCCGCCATCAAAACTCATCAGCAAGTGATTTTAGCATGTTCTTAAAATATGTTCTTGATTTTGTTTTATATTTGTAATCTATGCTGGTCATTGACCGTAAGAAATGAAACTGAACTGATGTGGAAGCTGGATGCTGGAATTCTTAACTCTGAAGGTAAGGATGGTGGAAATGCCTTACCCAGCCCACCCTCACTCAGTGTGATGTGCAAGATCATTTACAAAAAGAAATAAGCACAAGAATACTTACAAGGACTTGGAATACTTACCTTGAGGCGAGGTTTCATTGTAAAAAAGTGTTTGAATGCATTTACCTTTGCTTTGCTCTGAAGGAAGGAATTCTCCACAATGTCTTTCCCAACTGCTTCAAAATCCACTGGTCTCAGACATAAACTTAAACATAACATATAGTTGATTGCTGAAGAAAACTGGTCATGTAGACCCAGGGGTGCACAACCTGTGGCCCAGCAGCCGCATACAGTCCCCCAAAGGGAGTTGGTGGGCTCTCCCAGTCTGGAGGCATTCATGGTGCAGCTGGACAATCATCTGTCAGGGATGCTTTGACCTGGATTCCTGTGTTGAGCAGGGGGTTGGACTCGATGGCCTTGTGGGCCCCTTCCAACTCTACTTTTCTATGATTCTATGATTCTTTGAAAGCCTTAACTGTGCCCCCCACTTCTGCCACTGAATTTCCCCCACCAATTTCTTCATATAGATTGCTCTTTCTTTGCATCTATACAAATAAACTAGCATATGCAAATTTTATGCAAGTATGTGTCCTCTTTGTCCTCTTTTTTGGCAACGCATTAGTGGGCCACCCTATGATCCCTGCCTTCTCCTACTCATTCCAAATCAAATGGGACTTGCATAGAGGAGGGCTAGATTCTATCTCTTTGGGCTTGGAGGGCCTGCTGGGACAGAGGTAGAACTTCTGCTGCAGGAGAAATGGCTTGCCCCAGATGGCTTCTTTGTTTTATCAAGGTCCAGAATGGGGATATGTAAACAATGAACAAAGTTCTGAAATTTTCCTTCCTGGAATTAAGATGAGACCCCCTTGGGGATGTTGTTTTGTCACAGTGGGGAAACAGACCGGTGCAGAGATTTTACTGGTTAGGGGACCGTCGAGTAGTGAAAGGGATAATTCGCTGTGCATCATTGCCATTCTGTGCCATCCACCCTATATCTCAGTTGACACTCCCTCTCCGGAGGATTCTCTGTTGAGTGACCCGGGCATAGGGGTGGGGTATTTCTGTTTCTGGACTTCACCTCTCACAAGCATAGTGAGAACAAGTTGGGGAAGGTTTGTTTGTTTGCAGTTAAGCATGAGCAGGACTTGGAAATGTAGGAGTAGGAGTGGGTTATGAAGACCAGTGTGAGGGGTTAAAATTGGTAGGCATCCGGTAAAAGATAGGGCTTGTGGATGTCATTATTTTAGGGTCCAGTGCTACGGACTGTGCCCTCACTGCTTGGAAGCCTCCAAACTCATAGGAATTCCAAGATTCCTATGCCCTGCTGGGCTGAAACTAGAAGCAGGGCGGGAGGAGCAGTGTAGAGGATCTTCGCTTCCCTGTCCTCCGCCTTTAGTGATTCTCGCTAGGCTTTTCAGCCCATGTATCAAGGGTGCTTTGGAGTGGGAGGGAAGGAGGCTCAGGATATTTGGTATCCTGGCCTCTCTGGTCTCCTCCCCTCCCTGCCCACCAGAACTCCCCTTTCCTCCTCCTCCTGGGTCATTTTTCCGACCTCGGAGGGCAGCTGGTGCGAGAGAGCGGAGGAGGGGGTCAGATGTCCAACTCCCCCCTTCTGAGGGCAGAGCACTGTCCTTGACCCCAGAAGGGTTTTTCCAAGCAACCCTATGGTCCCTGGGACACTCTCCCAGGAACCGTAGGATTGCTCTCTTAATTTCTTTATTTTAATTTACACCGCTCTGATATCTCTCAACGTGGCGTGGTTTCTAAATTTTGTAATAAATACATCTTGCCCCCAACTTCCCCCGCCCATAATTCGAGCATTTTAATTAGACTGTACATCGCTCAGAGTGGCTGGATGACTGGCCAGATGGGCGATTCAAAAATATAATAAATAAAATAAATAAAATTCAATACTAGTTTATGTATTGAATAAACTAGTAGGTATGAGGTCATGATGACCCTCACAGGATATGACTCATCAGAGATCTGTATATAAAAATAGTGGAATATGCAGTTATCAGAGAGGAACTTGGAAATTTTTGTCTTCCCAACATCTTCTTCTCACTGAATCATCTATTTTCAAACATCTCATAACAAACCCCAACCTAAAAGCCACCCCATTTCCCCCATTCTCTTGATGCTTTATTGCTTAAAAAACACACACATCTGTATCTATGTAAGTGTGGGGGGGAGAAAACAATGGTACCATTGTACCATTGACAATGGTACAATGGTAGGGCTGACCCTACATTGCAGGGTCAGCCCTACCGTTAGGCAGGACCTGCATCAAAAAGGTCAGCATGGTCAGGCACTGGCTGACAGTCCTGGGATTTAGAAGGGCCCATTGGCAATCCTGCCACCCCCACCGAGGCTCCTGCCCAATGCTGCTGTCTCACCCACCAAACACCTCTCTCTCTCTCTCACACACACACACACACACACGGACAAGTTTCTCTGGCAGGCGGCAGTGGCACTCTTCAATCCATGGCAGCAGGCTGCCATCTGAGACTGCATAAAAGCAGCAGCACCTACCAGGGAAACATGTCCAGTGTGCGGTGGCCAGCAGCCCTGATGGGGGCGGCTCCACCACCATAACACAAGAGCCCATCAGCTGTGCTATGCTGAGAGTCCATTGAAGTCTGGTGCCAGCTCTGCCATTAGGCAAAGTGAGGCGGTGTAGCCTCGGGCAGCTAGTTTTGGGCATCAGGAAAAGGCAGCAACCCGTCAGTTACAGTTATTTAAATTGTAATTGTATTTTACTGCCAGAGAAGGCGAGAAGTGCTTGTGGGATTTTCTGCCTCAGATGCGGAAAAAATTTGGTTGGCCTTGGGTGACTTGTGGGAAGGGGGCACCATTTGCTGCTCACCTCAGCCAGCAAAATGACTTGCTGGCTTTGTACAGAGTCTGGCTTGTGTCTTAGGGCCAAAGCAGACATTTCTTTAAAGACGTAGCTAGCGCTCTCTCTCTCTCTCTCTCTCTCTCTCTCTCTCTCTCTCTCTCTCTCTCTCTCTCTCTCTCATAGGTGCAGGGGCCCCAATCTGGACTGGGACCCTAGCATGGGGGTTAGTTTGTTTTTTTTAACCCTTTCACACACACCTGCTATTGGCCCAATCCAGATTGAGCGCACACCTGCCATTTCTATCATAAAATAGAGATCCATTTGCTTTATGGATCACAATTTTCCAGTAGAAATTGCTAGTGGGGTGGGGGGATCCGGGTTGGGCCCACAGTGGAGGGAAAGGGTTAAGGCCCCCATAGGGTCTTGATCCAGACTGAAGGCCCTGCACGTACTCCAGAGTAAAAATGAAAAATAAAGGGGGGAAAAGCTGCTGTAGCTGCTAGTAATGTCTGCTTTGGCCCTTATTCTTTACAAAGCCCCTGTGCTGCTGGAAGCCAGGCTGGCTCAAGAAGGAGGTCAGATAATACACTTCAATCACATTTAGCATTTTAGGCCAAAGGTGAGACTATGCAAATCTAGACAGGCACATAAATGCACACAGTGTTTCCAGTTGCGCCCTGACCTGTTCAAATCTCAGTCACATTACTGCCGCAGCCTGCGCCATAGCTTTTAGTCACCCCATGCTGCTGACTCTTAACAGCACTGCAGAAGGCAGGGACTATTGCTGTGGCTAGAGCCCCTGTGGATACCAAAGGTATGAAGGGGTAGCAAGAACATACAGGCTAGCCAATGCATGTGCCAGCCACGCTCCCTGGCTACCACGTTGTTTTACATCAATCCAAATTGTACTGGCCTATGCAAGTACACTTGTAGGCACATTGGGCTCCCTCCATGGGGGTGAGAACCCTGGTCAAGCAGTGCCCCTGTCCTTGTGGAGGGAGCCCTAAATGCATAAATCTGTACTCGTGTGGGCCCCCATCAGACTGACGCCAAACATGTGGTGGCATGCAAGGGGGCATGGCTCCTGTGTCTGTCAGCATCTATGGGGAAGGGCTACTTTGCGCATTCTCACTAGCCCTTGATTCATTCAGTACCCATGGGTACCAAATGCCTGAACAGGACCTCGTTTCTCATCTACATATTATGTTTGCCTGTACATATATCTAAGCTTTTAATTTTGGAACTTCATCTAGGGTAGTTTCATGAAGTCAGTGGGCATCAGTATGGCAATACGGATCTACACCAGCTACAAAACTGGTCTAGTTTACAGCAAACAGGCATGGGTCAACTGACAGGAGACTTCCTCTAGCAATACAGTAAGGCTCGGATGCTTCATAATGCAATACGAGTCCAGTGGATCATCATTGCTGGTCCCAGGCACTCCTCCTCCTCCTCCTCCTCCTATTATTATTATTATTATTATTATTATTATTATTATTATTATTATTATTATTATTTTTATTTAGACTTTTTCAAACAATATATAAAACAACTAAATAACAAACATACAACTTATATAGTGCTCCTATCACCACGGGACCAAAGAGTACATTCTATCTCTATAATCTATTGTTATTCATTATTCCAAAAATACAACATACCGTATCTTGACACGGCATGCTCCCTTTCCCCTTATTTAACACAAAATCCAAAAATAAACCCCAGATATCCTTAAAATTGTTTTTCTTTAATTGTCGCCTTTTACATTTGATATTACAAGTTAACATATCATTTAAGGCCATATCCCACACTTCTTTATACCAGTCAGTGATAGAGAAAACTTTCTGAACTTTCCATTTTCTTGCTATTGGTCCCAGGCACTCTATCCTCCTCATCTGGATTTGGGTCTGAAAGAACAAAGGAAATGTGTGAGTGCATGGAGGGTAAGTTGTAAGGAAGCACAATTTGTGGCATTGCACAACATCATCACTGATCACCGGGCACACATCTGCTAAGGCATCAGGCTTAACTTCCAATTTCCTGGCTTTGCGGAACTTGAAGCAGCATGATGAGATAGCCTTAACTCTGGTCTTAAACTGGCAAGTTGTTTGATAATTGAATATACAGATGAGATTTGGCTTTCCAAACAACATATTTTTAAAATGCCAGTGTAGAGTACAGGAAACTAGGCTAAAGGTGATATATGTAATAACTGCCAATGATTCCCTGGTTTGAAGTGCCAGGAAAATATTTAGGAGGTGAAGAATTTATCTTAGAAGCTAGTGATAAATTCTCTGTGTACTTTAGAAACTAATCTTGATTTGATTTCCCACTGTTTTTCCATTCTTCTATGTTCTTCTAGCTTAGTTGCTTATTTAATCTTCACCCTCCTAATCTTTCCTAAACCTACACTGTTGTTGATTTTACATATCCTATAAACCAAGCAATAGTTTGTTTCTTATACGTAGGAGGCACATAGAACGGATATGGAATTTGTTTCATATTTACTAACCTCGGTTAAAATAAACACATTTTCCTGTGGAGCCACCAAACAGCCCTTCAATATTAAAGTTTAAATGCATGAAGACACTGCAAGAAAAAGTAAAGTATTATTTTAAAAAATAACAAAAGCTCTTATGGCGCCATAAAGACGAACAAATTTATTATGGCATAAGCTTTCATGGACTAGAGGCCACTTAACCAGATGATCTACGAAAGCTTATGACATGATATATTTGCTAATCTTTAAGGTGCTACATGACTCTGTTGTTTTTGTTACAATGAACGAGCATGGCTACTCCTCTTGGAAACTGTTTTTTACAATACTAATACTTCTTTCCCTGCACCTCTCTGATATTTTCATGAACACCAACTCCAGTTTGCTAAATTCTTACCTAGCCTTAAAATAATGGGTTAGATCCAGATGGGCGGCACGATCCAATGCCCTCCACCTGCCATGCACATAAGCTTCCAAACACAGAGGCTTACGTGCATCCAACGCACAGCATGAGGTGTGGTGGCAGCGATCTCCTCCACCGCCGCACCTCGTGCCCTGCATTTCCTCTAGACGGCCATTTTCAGCCATCTAGATGAAGCACCGCCGAAAGGGAGGGAAGGAGGCCAGGGTGCCGTTTGGATACTGCGTAAGCTGTTGGCCCCCAGCCTCCTCCCCTCCCTGCCCTGGCCCGCCCCTTTTCCTCCTCTCTGAGGCCAATTCCCGATCTCAGCGAGGCAGCTGGTGCGGTTCTTCCACCTCGGCTGCAAGGGGGCAGGGCGGGGGGGGGGGGCTCAGCATTCAGAGTCCCAACTCCAAAGTTGCAGGACCTCGGAGCTGGGGTTCCGAATAATCCTATGCCCCCCCCAGACAATGTTGGGGGGGCGTAGGATTGCACCCTTGGTCATATTTAAGAGTTGTTACAGTATTGGAGTATTGAAATGAATAGGACATAAGTTAGTCATTACTAACTTAGGTCCCATTGATTTCAGTGGGACTGCTCTAAGTGTGACTAAGTCTGGATCCAAACCACTCCTATCTTGTTTTACTCAAAATGAAATGGGACATGTACTGCTGCTGAAATAATTGCTTGTATTGCTGAGCACTCCCTACTTTTCCAAGTGCCTAGAGGTCTAGGAGCAATGCTGAAACCTTTAGTTTTCTTTGATAATAGTGCACTAGAGATTTATGGTGTTTTTCTAATATTTGGGTTTTTTTTTTACAAATATACAAGGAGAGCACATAGTGGAAGCACATATCTTCCTTCAGCAGGCAGCAAAACTGTTGGTCCTCCTCCTGATTCCTAGGACACAGACATACGGACTTTCACCCCTACGGTCCCCCAACCAAGCTGCTTCCAATCCTGTTAACAACTCATGGCACTTTCTGCCTCTGCGTCCACATCCAAACTGTTTCTTTCAACATCCCTCCCCAAAATTCTGATGGGTGTTGAATTCTGAAGGCTAGGGAACATTGGAACACTAAGGTTGTAATCTTTTAGTCTACACACTGGGAATAAGCCGCATTAAAGTCAACAGGGCTTACTTCTGAGTAGACACACATAGGATTGCATTGTAAGGTTCTTTTGTCAAATCCTTTACTCCCATCAGGCAACACTTTAAGGCAAATCTATAGTTATAGATCCATTCACAGTGATCCAGGAGCCAGGGAACATTGACTATCTGTTGGGACACACACACACACACACACACACACACACACACCTGAGTGGTGGGGAAGAGTCTAGCAGGTAGAGCCAGAGTTATGGATCCAAGAACTAGTCCAAGTAAGCAATATTCTGACAAGGTCTGAAGTCCAAGAGAGGCCTCTTATGCGCCTCAGTCCAAATTAGGCCCTGCCCCTTTCCTGGATAATAGTGAGCTTAAATGGCTGGTCTCCTGGCCAGGAACGTAGCACTCCAGTCTCCACTAGTGATCTGGCGATGGGAGCATTGGAGCCCCTGGTGGGAAGGTGGTTGACTCCTCAGGGACCTCAGGCTCAGGGGTTGCTGTCTCTGTTTAGAGATGTCTTAGTAAAGAGTCTCTGGCTCAAGCCCAGTGTCGGGGGCCTGTGTCTGAGTCTATTCTGTTTCTGTGGCCTTCACTGCTGGCCCTTCTGATCTAGCTGGCCCCTCCTCATCTAGGTTGGAGCCCAAGCTGCTGCCCCGGGGGTGTGGGTCATGACAACTGAACACACGTAAGGTAGGAACTGCCACCGCAACCCCACTCCCTGCCATACACATGTTCACTCACCCTAGAATTACTGTCTGAAAAAATAAAAGCATTTGTGAGCATTTGTGTGGTAATTCTGCTTTCCCCATCATATATTCTCAGTGTCTCTCTCTCTCTCCCTCTCATCTCCTTCCCTGCCCTACCCACTTTTTATTGTTCTATACGTAATACATAAAGGAACAAAGAACCTAATATGTACTCTCAAATTGGGAATTATTATTTAGCAGAATACTTCTGAAGGAAAGGGAAAACGTTAGGTGCAATTTATTGTTCTTGGTTTAACTTTTCTGCAGAGTTGGTGGCAGAGTAGGACATTTGCCTTTTTGAGGGTGTGTTTGTTGGCAGTTGCCATTCCACATTTCCTCTCTGGCCACCAACACTTCTAAAGAAGATCCTTTGATATAATTTATTTTTCAGCAGTGTCGTTGGCTTTATAAACATTTTCCTATTTGGCCTAAATGTGTGGTGGGTTTCATCACACCAGCATTTTCAAAGAAACAGTGTCTTCTTTACCATCCTGAACCTGCTGCAGACCAGAGAACATTTTCTGAGGGAAATATGGATCTGATCAAATCCACCAACCCCCATTAGTCACACAGAGTTACTCAGGTTAGCTCACATGAATATTAATAATGGTGGTTTGTTTCATGTGTATTGGTTAAAGGGGAGTTGTGTGTTATCGTTGTTGCAGCACCTAAAGTTGCTAAGTACTGTTAGGGGTGGTAGGCACTGAAGATTAGGATTAAGGCTGAAATAAATGTCAACTTTTTGAAGGATACATTTTTAATAAAAATGTGAACATCTTGAATGTGACGTTTTTTAACTCAATATTTGAAACTGGAATGCTTTTGATTTCTTGGCTGTTTTTATTTTAGTAGGCTTCAAATATAACATCCCATAAACTGCCAACTGTCAAATACTAATTACCACTGCATGTTATATATCAAATGCTATAAGTCAGAAAATACGATTGCATGTCAAATACCAAATACCAAATACTATTTAATATTAAACACTATTCTATGCCAACCATCAGTAACTGTAAAATATGATATATAGGTGGTTTTCAAACCATATTCTGGAGAAACCTTGGAAGCTTATTAGGGATCCCTCAATTAGAAGAAGAGCTGAAAGACAGCTTGATCTTGGCCATCATCATTATTGCTCTTCCTCTGCAATATACAGCCACAGGGGAATGTTGGGTGTATTCTAGGAGCCCATCACACATCCAAAAACACATGAGGGGGCAGCAGGGTTGCCCCCCAATGCCACCATGCGTAGGCCTCACACTATGCCGGCTGCATATTTGGCACCATTTTCAAGGGACCATACGTGCGTACAGATGTACTTACGTATGGCTCTTTGGTGTAAGGGGGAATCCTGGGTACAATGAGGATGATCCCTCCTGTAGAGGATCTCTATGCATACACATTCACTAAATGCATGGCCAGTAAGAGGCGTGGCCAGCAAGCACATTGGCATTGGCAGTGGGACTGGGACTAGGACTGGTAGGAATGACATGATGATATTGAACTCCAAATCATGCAGTGACTGGATGTCTTACAAAGATCAGCAAATGAGGTCCTGTCTTTGTACAGTGGCATTTTATTTATAGGATCAATTTGATTCTGTGTTTTTAAATGTTTATATTATCGTTCTGAGTGACTGATATCTTATAAACTTCCCCTATGATTGGAAAGATGGGCTATACGCTTTCAGTAGCAAACCCAGCGTTGGCCCAAGAGATTTCGCTGCTTGAAGCGGATCCCAAATGGTATCCCAAAACCCTGGTAGGGCCAGCAGTTTAAAAAGGTTCACAGGGCTACTCAGAAACCAATTCCTACCATCATCCAACATGGTACCACCTGAAGTAGATCCTTTCACCCTGCCCAATAGCCCTCCACACCACCTCAGTGCTACTTAACTGACATGCATCACCATCAGTTATTACCTAAACGCACTAGGAACTGGCATCATTCTTCATTTTTTGTATTGCCTGTAAGAATTTTCAGCCATTGCTGGCTTGAAAAAGATACCAGAATATCCCACAAGTGCAGTGTTACCGCACTGATGACTTGACAGTGTCATCCCGAGCTGGAACAACCCCAAGGTGCTGACACATATCTTCCTATGGCTCTGTGCCATAGCAATCTGTGAAGACTGGGAATGTAAAATGGTGGCACTGCAGGAAATATAGCATTCCCATAGGCTATTTCTAGCTGCTGCCATGTTTCAGAATGGGCAGCTAACATATCCTTATTTCCTATCCCACTTCTTAATGAAAACAGATGTATCTGTTACATCTGGTACTAAGAGGAAACATTATTGGGTTATATCCAGACTTAGTTACTAATGTGGTCTCCGCACATTCAGAGGATGATCTCCAAACTATCCTAAATGCTTTTGCAGAAGCATACGAAAAACTTGGTCTCTCACTTAACATCAAAAAAACCAAAGTGCTTCATCAGCAAGTGCAAGCCAATCCTTTGGTGATGCCATCTATCCAGCTTGGCGGGACAATACTGGAAAATGTCAATCATTTTCTCTATCTTGGCAGCTATCTTTCTGTTACAGCTAACATCGACAGTGAAATCCAGCATCGTCTGAGCTCCGCAAGTGCCGCATTTTCTCGAATGAAACATAGAGTGTTCGAGGATCGGGATATTTGTAAGAAGACCAAAACACTGGTTTATGAAGCCATTGTATTACCAACTTTATTGTATGCCTGCGAAACATGGACTATCTATAAACGTCACTTCCACCTCCTTGAAAGGTTTCATCAACGTTGCCTCCGGAAAATCCTGCAAATTACTTGGGAAGATAGGCGAACAAATGTCAGTGTACTGGAAGAAGCAAAGACTACTAGCATTGAAAAAATGATCCTTCAACGCCAACTTCAGTGGACCGTTCATGTTGTTCGAATGCCTGACTGCCGTCTCCCAAAGCAGTTACTTTACTCCCAACTCAAGGATGGAAAGCGGAATATCGGTGGTCAATATAAGAGGTTTAAAGATGTTCATAAGGCTAATCTAAAAAATGCAATATAAACATCGAAAACTGGGAAGCTCTGGCCCATGAACGATCTAAATGGAGGTTGGCCTTTCACAAAGGTTCCATGGACTTTGAAGAAGCCCGAGTGCAAGGTGAAAGGGAGAAACGTGCTAAGCGAAAAGCACGTCAAATGAATCCTTTACAGGACCATCTTCTATCTGGTAACCTGTGTCCTCACTGTGGGAAGCTGTGTGGATCTAGAATTGGCCTCCACAGTCACTTACGGACGCATCGCTAGAGTCTACACAATCTTCTTTAGAATTTCCTCCTTTTATCCCGGAAGACAATCTTACTCGGTCACGAGTGATCGCCTGATGATGACTTAGAGCAGACCCATTGAAATCAGTGGGATTTAAGTTAGGTATGACTAACTTCAGTCCCATTGATTTCAATGGATCTACTCTTAAGTGTGACTAAGTTTGGATATAACCCATTGTAAACGCACACAAAGTTATACCTCAGGTAAAGCTACTATGATAACTATTAGGTTCCTGTAGCACAGGGGTGAGGAACCACTTTCAGCCTGAGGGCCAAATTCAATTTTGGAAAAGCTCTCAGGGGCCACATTCCAGTGGTGGGCAGGGCCAAAGGCAAAAAGGGGTAGAGCCAAAATACCAGCATATTTTAACTTAAAGCTCTTACTGCCAGTAACTAAGCCTTGGGACAGGCGTTTCAACCATTTAGAATGCGGGGGAAACAGGGCCGGCGCTCCGCTTCTGCGCCTTCCTTCCTCCCTCCTTCCTCCCTCCGTTCCGCGGAGGCTGGTGGCGGCGGCAGCAGCAGCAGCAGCAGGAGGAAGCTAGCTCGCTTGCTCGCTCGGCTCTTCCTCGCCGCCGGGACTGCTGGGCAACAGGGACTGCTGGCCACAGGCAGCTGCCAGAAGAGGAGCGCGGCGGGCAGCCGGCCCCTAGCTCCTCCCCGCCGGCAGCGCATCCCCCAGGAGCGAGTGGGCACCCGGGCTAGGCTAGACACCCCCGGCCATGCCCGCCTCCCCCCCCACCCGCGAGAGCCCAGCACGCTCTCTGCAGCCCCCTCCTAAATCTGTTTTAAGGCTCTACAAGTCCCCCCCCAAAAAATAATAACAAACAAAAATCTAACAGCGTTTGATTTGGCATTGGAGGACCAAAAGAGTTATTTCACAGTCAAAAAGTCAAATATTGCGTGCCTCCCCCACCCCAGCAAATGAAAACCTGTTTTTTTAAAATAGGAAGTCAGATCCCTCCCTTGGTTTAAATACTTTTGTTTGGTCAGGTAATTGGAAAGCCTGAAAAACAAAGTCTCTCTTGCAATACTACAAAGGTGTGTCCATCCGGTGAAGCGGCTCTCCTGCATTTGTCCCGGAGGATGCTGGTTTCCCGCCTCCAATGCTGTCCACGCCCTGCAGCGATTTCTCATTGGATGCCCACACAGTGCCCCCAATGCTTCCTCTCTTCTTTTTTTTTGTATGGCTCCTACAAATCTGAAAGCTTTCTGGAGTGAGGTAAAAAAGTTGGGCCCTCCCCGCTCCTAAAAACTTTCCCAAACTTGGCGCCACCGCCTCCAGGCCTGTGGAGGGCTGCTGGCCCCGGTGGCGGGGCCAGGGCGGGGGGGCTGGGCGAGCAGGTATTTCCCGGCTGCTTTGCTCCAGAGCCCCCCTGGAGGGAGGGCTCAAGTGGGAAGGGGGGGCACTAAATCTGATTTTGCCTAGGGCGCCAAACTGCCTTGCACCGGTTCTGGGGGGAAATGTGCAGAAGCTGGAAGGGTAATGTGGAAAACCACCAAATGATCAGTAGTCAGGGGAAAGGTGGTGTGGCCATCTGGGAAACATCGGGGGGGGGGGATTTGGCCACCAGGCCTGAGGTTGCCCACCCTGCTGTAGCCAAAGATTTAAATGGCTATTTTAAATCAATTTTAGATCAAACCCATCTCTGCCTCCTTCATCGCTTGCCTAAATCATCAGCTCCAGTCTTTATGTTCACCTTCCTGTCATATAGCGTGCAGGAGACTGGGTTTTTTTTGTCCAGCCCTACCAACTATCCTCTTTGATCACAGCAGCTTTACTGACTGCCCACCTTATTACTAACTAACACCTTTCAATCAACAGCTAAAATGTTTGTGAACATCCCATGATGTTTGTTTATTGAGATTTATGGCCCATCCTATATTGTGGGTGGATAACACAAGACAAACAAAAGTATTTTTCATTTTACAAAAACAGAATGTAATCACACCAACACATCCAATAACCAGTGGGTTGGATCCAGACTTAGTCATGCTTGGAGTAGACCCATGAAAAGAAATGGGACTTAAGTTAGTCATGGCTAACTTAAGTCACATTGATTTCAGTGGGTCTGTTCTAAGCATGACTAAGTCTGGGTCCAACCCATTAAGCAAGAATTCATAAAAAACTTGCGATAGGCAGTGTGAGCCTATTATTACATGTTTAATCTAGAATGCTATTTGTGACCCTCTCAAAAGTTGCAGGTTCTCCATTGTCAAGGATTATCTTTTAATTATGTCATGATTCAGATATAATTAATCTGCTGTTTTAAATATAGCCGCAGGGATTAAATCAGGCTCATATTGATGATTGGCCTTGTATACTACAAGTCCAACTTGACATGGCTGCTAACTCCCGGAATGAGAGTTTCTTGATGACTGTTTAGATTACTCTTTTCACTAACCTCTTAAAGATCTTAGCTGAAAAGATTATAAAGGGCTTTACAGTCTTCTCCCCTTACGATACAGTGGGGACAGCCTGTGTAGGGTGAATCAATGCCATACGTCAAGCAGTGTTTGTATATGCTTCCTTCAATGTAACCAGGCAAAGTCTTTTAACTTTCCATCCTACGGCCGGAGCTGTACTTTCCTGAACGTCAGCCAGGAAAAAATGTGTGCATTTGGCAGTGGGACTGTGGGAAGCCTGGTTTTAAGACCAGCCCAACTAGTGCAGCAGAGGCTTTTTATAAAAGACAGAGGATCCAAACACCTTCCTTTGTTTCACTCTAAAAGGAGCAAAAATGGAGCCCCCAGATCCTAATCAGCCTCTATTGTATAAGCTCCGGGCTTTCCATTAGTGTACTGCATTTCTTGGCATGTTGACTTTTATTATTTTTTCAGATGGCAAACCAATTAGAATGGATTCATTTTTATCAGGGTGTTAATGCTTCAGTGCTCCAGTGTTCTGCTGGCACTCTGCCACTATAGGGCTGTTGGCTTTTTTGTTTTGGTTTTTTTCCCCGTTCCCTTGGGCAATGCCTGACAAATTAAGATAAAGTCACTACTTAAATGCTCTCCTCTTAAGTGAAAACAAAAGCGGGTTCCTTGTCTCATTAGTTGGATGAAGTCAGTTTCCGTGTGTGTGTGCGTGTGTGTGCGTGTGTGTGTGTGTGTGTTAAATATTAGCACTCCACACGTGCTGCTCCTATCACACCACAACATAGTGGTTCCTCAGCTGGAATGTATGGGGGAGAATAACCTGGCTGTCAGGTTTCACCTCAGTTTTGGGGCCTCTCGAAACATCCTAGTGGCAAACACAGTGTCATCATCTGCCAAGTGCAGGATGTTTCTCTTCAAGGAACTCCCTCTAAAGAGCTGGAATTTCGAGTAGGAGGAGAAAGGGTGGAAGGATTCCAGAGTTAGGGCAGCGCTTTGACTTACCTCAAAGGAACACCCGAAGCATTCCAGCCATTACAAATGTATTAGTCAGCACTGTAAAATAGGTATGTTGACCCATGGAACTACTGTGGAAAATGAAAAATGTTGCCATTTTTCCCCAAGGTGCAGGCTGTTCAAGTTCAAGCAGCCTGCGATTGAATTGGAGTATGTTTTCCTCACCACCTTTCAAGCACGAAGGGTCCACAATGGTATGTGGCGGCAGGGAAGGGTTTCCCCTTGTAAATATTTTTATGTAACAAACAACAACCTCTGCCATGGCAATGCGATGCCAGCACCAGTAAAAAGAATGTGAGCCCTTGGATGAGTAAATAGGAGAGGCAAACCACAGCACTGGGAACATCTCCAAGATGTTGGTGAAGGTTCGGAGGGGAAGTATTTAAACTAAGAAGAAGAAGAAAAGATAGCAACATGTCTGTAGGAGGAGGATGACTGCTTAGATCTTACGTAGTATCTAGGCTATAAAATATGCAATTTGTGCCAGCTATTGCCTTGCCCACAGTATACATTTGTTTTCTGCAGTCCCATAAAACAAATTCTGAGCAAAACTGACTTCATTAAAAGGCCTACTGCTGTAGATGTCCTAAATATGGCAGAGAATGAATGTATCAAGTACAAAGGCACGTACAAACGGTAGTCTGTAAGGGGTTCTTGTTTTTTTTAGTGGGGAACACATGGCAGTACTTTTGTATCACTCCGGATGAATGCAAATGTTACTGTGTGAGACTGTTTTCTTCAAGTTATTCTGTTTCCAGTCAGTAATACTTTCCATGTCCATCTTCAGCTACCAAGGAATGAAAGCACCCTGCTGGGGAATGAAAGCACCCTGGCTGGGGCATGCTGGGAGTTGTAGGCCTTTTTTCTGTCTAAACTTGTGTAGGATTACACCATTAAGGAATGATATCACAACAAATTATGCCTGTGCCAGCTCTTTTAAACCAGTAGGCCATGGATGAGTATTGCCCTGCTTGAGTGTCTGCAGAGATAGAGGTATGTGTTGTTGATTTTAATGTAATTGAATTCAGTTGAAATCTACATTGAATTTTTTGGCTATTGTACTGATTAAAACATGTATTGCTTTGTTTTATTGTTATTGTGTGTGGGGGTGTGTGTTATTGCTCTGTTGTTGTTTTTAGCTTCTTGTTAGCGGCTCTGGGAGTCCCTTAGGATGGAAGAACAGAATATCGAATAATAGAAATATGTGAACATGAGACATTTGCCTTTGAAAGCATCATAAACCATTCATGAAGATATGGGCCTTGGTGTTTTCTAAATGGAAATGCAGCTCTCCAAAGAAGTCATCTCCAGATAATAATGGTTCATCTATATAATGCACAGTCAACCCATCAAGTTGTCCAGCGTTGTTGGTTAACTTGCAGATCAGTCTGGAGACTTTCAGAGAGGGCTTCTGTGGCATGTTGGCACTCTTTAAAATAGTTGCAGCTTGTCTAAGGTTCATTTCAAAAGTCAATAGGATTGCTTGCCAGGCGCAATCCGTTTCCTCTGGAGTAGTTCCACTGAAACCAGTAGTTCTGAAGAAATCCGCAGTGGTTGACTTGGGGACTGGAGTCTAATATTGGGGTTTCCCCCCCCCCAACTGCCTAAAAGTCTTGTGTTCCACATATATGAACAATTAATAAAATGGAGGCTGGCTGTATATGGGCCAAAACAGAATCACTTTAAATCTGTGTCTAGCAGCTGTGTCTCCCACCACCACCACCACCACCATTTTTAATCTAGGGTAGGCACAGTGCCCCTGATTCAGATGAGGTTAGGGGGGCTTTGAAAATCTGGATTGGGGGCCCTGCACATACCATATAGAGTAGTGTTCTCCAACCTTGGGTCCCCAGATGTTTTTGGCCTACAACTCCCAGCATGCCCCAGCCAGCGTAGATGGGAGTTGTTGGGAGTTGTAGGCCAAAAACATCTGGGGACCCAAGGTTGGAGAACACTGATATAGAGTGAAAATGAACAAAGTATGTAGCTGCTATACACAGATTTAAAGTGATTCTGTTTTGGCCCTTAATTCCCCAGTCTAATACAAGAGTTCAGAGGGTGTGGTGCGCCCAAACATAACAATAACAGTGTCTGTTTTTCAATCTCAGAAATCTTCATAGCCCTACAGGCACAATCTTCTGCATGGCTCTCACATTTTCTCTTTCGGATCAGATGTTCAAGTGACTCATTCCTTCTGAACATCTGCCAAAGATAAGGCTGTAATAAGAGAGGCTAACATTTCTTTCCAAAGGAAATCACTAACCTCATCTACTGCATGTGTGTGTGGTGTGGTGTGGTGTGGTGTGTGGGGGGAGGAAATCTGACATATGGAATGGGTGCATTTTATTATGAATTGTACCATGTATAAGGGCCAAACTAGACATGATGATGGGAAAACTGCTTGTTTAAACCCAGGTCTACCCCAATGCTGCATAAAGCTGGAGTTGTGGGAGCTGTTTTTAGCACAAGACAGGCATGTGGGTGAGAGGAGCTGGACTTTCCTTGTGCCCCCAGGACCATCTCCCCCCCCCCACCCTCCATATCTCCCAAACACTTTTCTCCCAGTCAAGCTCATTTCCAGTATTAGAGCTCAGCTGAAGAGAAAAGTGCCAGAGTGACCGGACACTTTTCTCTTCAGTTTACTTAAGCCATGGTGGGCTGCAGTGATCATGCGAACCCGGTTGTGGTGCCAACATGCATCACAACACAACATGGCTTACTTGAGCCATGGTGGTGCATGATGGTGCATGTTGGCCCGTGCCAGGCAGCTTTTGAATATTCAAGTCGTGATCACACCTTGTCGTGTTGGTGGTTTCTTGGCGTGCTTAACAAACTACCCAGAACCCATGGGCTATTTTGGGGTTATGGGTGGTTCTTTGTCAACTACACCAACAGCGCACCCTCACCAGGATCGGACAACATGACAAGCTGCAGTCGCAGTTTGAATATTCAAAATGGCTGCCCACCCACACCGCAGCCCACCGTGGCTTAAGTAAGCCACAGTGGGCTGCTTGATCGTGGGAAACTGGCCCACTGCAGGAAGGTATGAGGTTTTAGGACCCTCGCCCACACAAAAAAGCCCATTTGATTTTACTTGATTTATTAATGGAAGTTTTATTCTATTAATGGGTCTACAAAAATGTACCAGTGATTTAATTTAAAAAAACATAAATACAAGACTGTTAAATTCATTTTGTAAAATTATTTTATTGCAGTAGCGATTCCCCAAAGGGATGCAAATAAATAGCTCCCCACAGCTGTGAACGTAGACAATTAACCACACAGATTAAAGTCTCAAATGGATTTCAAAGCACTGATTCATTTCCAGTTTGACTGACACCGTGGGTTGTTTTGTTTTTTTACTGTTTCTGTAGACATATTTTTTTGTGTTTGCATTTACTACTCAGGAGGTGAACTGGTTGCCCTGGTATCCAAATAGTCTGTCAGTCAACAATGTGAGTACACCACAGACAGCACTGAGCATAACAAACAAAGGTTAGTATCCTATGCACACTTATTTGACAGTAAGCTCCAGTGAACACAGTGGGCCTTACAGCTGAGTAAAATATT
Source organism: Shinisaurus crocodilurus (assembly GCA_021292165.1). Lineage (NCBI taxonomy): Eukaryota > Metazoa > Chordata > Lepidosauria > Squamata > Shinisauridae > Shinisaurus > Shinisaurus crocodilurus. Next base: position 218,083,098 of record CM037879.1, on the reverse strand, counting down.
GCACAGTAGTGTTTCATGTTGGATGCACCACAGTCTCAGAATAAGAACTCTTGTTTTATATTGTCATTCATCACATTCTACAGGACCAAACTAAATGTGGCCTAGTAGCATGCCTGTCAATTAAAAGAAGAAGAATATTCATTCCACGACAACACATGCAGCATATTCCCTAAATATTAATATTTCAGAATTCAAAATTTAGTATGCATTGACAAAGCCCTAGTGCCCACTCCAGGGTTGATTCCAACTTGCGTAATAACCAGGGGGAGCAGAAACTGGAACATCCATTCCAAAGAGCAATTGCAACTCTTTCCTGTACTGAGTTCCTGAGATGGGAACTCATGGATCTCGCTGTGGGTGAGATCCACGAGTGTCACCAGAGACACTGCAGCAGAAGAGCAAGCCATGTATGATTCTGTTCTTCCCACAAGTTCTACAGCACATTTAGCCTGTTGGGATAGATGGGCATGTCCCACTGAGGGGCTGGAATTCTCCAAATGTTATACATCCGTTAAAAAAAACCCCCATAATTAGCTAACAATTGGTGGTGACCATACATAGCCAACTATAGATGAGAAACAAGGAAGGATTTTTTCCCTACATACACGGGTCTCTGGGGACCATTACATTATTTTCAGCTTCTGTGAGCTGCAAAGTAGGAATGAAGCATATAGCTCCTTTCCTAATGCCCTGGTGATGGTACCGTATGACTGCCCAGCTTGGGAAGGGATATGTTAGGATTGTAAGAGGACTGGTGAAACTACAATGCATCCTGCCTTTTTGCCAGTTAGTAAAAGTAAGCAATCTCTAAAGGAGTATTTCTACTTCTTCTGGGTTACACACATCGGGCAGTATCCAACTGTGTCATTCGGTTAGCGCAAATGATGTCGCACTAGCGGAAACTAAGTTCTGAACTATGCACAAAAGAGGAATCCAATTAAGGTTATGTTTGTGCAAGCATTGTGCTTGTGCAACCCATTGGGCGACCCGTTGCGCATAACTCTTGTGCAGCCTGTTGCGCAACTGCTTGCACAACCGGTTCCACAAGCGTAATGGGCAACCACTTGTGCAACAGAAAGATTCAGCAGAGCTCCGCTGACGCTATTTGAGTTTGCAGAATGACACCGTTCGATACTGCCCACTGCCTTAAAAATGTTAGAAAGTATCAGGGAAAAGTAAGTCATTTTTTTAAAAAAAAGTCTGCCTGACAAAAGTTAGCAATCATAGGACAAGAACAGATTGTGCAGTCCCTACAGGTTTCTTTAGCTTCCAGACATGTATAACTGTGGTAAAGTGGACAGTTGCACAGTTATTCACATATGACAATCTCGGGGGGGGAGCATGTAAAAGGTACCGAGCTTTCAACTAATGCCCGCACCAACTGTTAAGAACCTAATAAATGCCATAACAAATTGGTGCTGGTGGTGGTGGTGCTGGTAGTGGGCTCTGTGTGTGTGTGTGTGTGTGTGTGTGTGTGTTGCTATTAGGATATGATAAAATTATCATCATTAACAATACACGTAACAACTATATGAACATTTGAAGAAAAGCTGAGAATTATGCACAGATGTTAACGGAAGAAGCTGTGTATAAATGAAAGCAGATTTGGGGAGCCCATATGTAAGTGAATGTACTAAATTTGAGCTTGGGGAATGTTTTTTTTTAGGATTAATGAGAGTGTCCCAAGTAAAGTGGTTTTAAAGTTATTTGGAGAGAAAAAAAATCGATGGGAACATTGGACTTCTTGTGAGAAATGGTTGAAGAAGAGATCTGCCTGCCACAAAGCTGCCTTGGGCTACATAAGGCTGTTCCTGTGACCATCTTGGTCTTCTGCCCAGGGAGGTTGAGTGTACATTGTGCCACGTGTCTCAAATGTAGCATGCCCTTCATACCCATCTGTCATAAAGGCCACCAGCAACAGGCTTTGGGGAGAAAGCTGATGAGCTACACAAAAAGGAGCTGCAGTTTTGCCATCCTCCTCCAGCTGAACACTTTTACAATAAATCTCTTATTCAAGGCCAACAGTACGCTAGGCTCTGTACAAAACACAGTTATGACAGAAATCCTGCCTAGAGAAGACAGGGATGGGAATAAGGTCAGGGGGTTGACAGTAACAAATGAGGACAGGGAGGTGGACAGGTGAGGTTAGAACTGTCCAGAAAATGTTGTGTTAAAATTAGTGGGGTCTATTACTGATTGCTTGGGAAGGACAATGGATGTATATATGGGTATTAGCCTGGGTGTCTGGTCTGGGGGGCAGAGGAGGAGGATTGGAATGTGAATAGGCATCAGGCAGAGGCTGTTGAGGACAAAAATGAGGTGGGGATAAGATGAAAAGGATTGTGATTGAAAACCTCTTGGGCCCATACAGTGAAATATGTACCAATATCGTGAATGGGTCCACATGCTGTGCTGCTGGTTTGTAAGAGGTTTTGTAAGGTCTATGTTCCTCACTAGATGTTGGTTGTTTTTCACCTTAAAGGGAAGCTCATCATCTGATGACTGCAACATCAGTTGACACCTTACATGTGTGAAACCACCATTACAGATCAAGCACCACAAACAGAGTTTTCATACCATATTCACACATTTAGCAGTGTCTATTGGGTGATAATGAATCACTGAAGAATATGGAGTGATGAAAATGCACGTGTAAACCAGCCAGCTCTGAGACCTACCACATTGGTTATTAGCACACTACTGCTTTTAATCCGCTTTGATTTCTGGTTATTGTCCTTGGCTAAACTCTGTGAATATCTATAAAATACTTGGGAACTTGCATTTACATACAATTAATATTGTGATGTGAGGATTCTAGGAATACCGGAGGCAGGGGTTGCCTCAGGTCTCTTTGGGTGTCACAGTTTGCTCTCCCACGCGCTGAAGGTCTGTGTTTTGAATTATTTTTTCACCAGATGTATCAGCCTACATTTTTCCACACTGAATCCTATTCTGTTATTTCCTGTCCACATTTTCTACAGTTTAACAGGGGGTGTGTTTTTTAATCCAACGAAACAGCGGGGGGGGGGGCTGTCCAGAAGGGTTGCGATTTTAATATGCTTTTAATTATGTTTATGAACCTTATTTGCTCATTTATGCTATCTGAAATTTTCAAGTAAGAAAAGGAGATCTTTACCCACCACAGAATGGAGATTTACACGTAAAATTAGCCCATAAGAAAATTGAGATCTTTACCCACCAGAAAATGGTGCACACTGGAGGCAAATAAACAAACATGTGGTCAGGCTCACATCAAGAGTGATGGCTGATGATGCCACCCGAATACTGTTTTGCAACTGTTCACAATTCAACTTCCAAGCCACTGCACACTGCACCATATTTCAGAACTGTTAACAGGGGCATCTTCAGCATGTTGGATGGGCCTCCCTGCATGCTTACAATCATTTTATTTTAAATCGCATCGTGTTGCAGGTGACGCATGTCATGTGTAAACATGGTACCGGCCATTTTATGAATGGACAAGCCTTCCACCATGGCAGCCATTTTGTGAGAGTGCCCACAACGCTTTCTCAACATTCCAAATGTGCCCACCAACCCGAAGACGTAATTCACCTCACCAGGACAGTCAGTGTTTGCGCTGGTTTGAGTTCACCACACCCACTGTGGAAACTGGGAGCACTGACTGGGGTTGTCAGTCTACCAATTCTTTGAAGTGCTCAGACCCGCACCAGTTCCATCCATCCTTGCTGCTGGCTGAAACCATTCTGCCACACTCCCTCCTTCCTGTGGAAGAGGAGAATCTTTATACTAAAAAGTCTTTCTGTTCCTGCCCCACCTTTACATAAAGCAGCACTGCTATACCACACCCAACAGTCTGTCCCTCTTAAGGCACAGGGACCACTCTAATTTGCCACTGCCTCCGTGGGTGGTGGCATGCTGCAAGTAGGTCTGGTGCAGATTCTAATATACAGGTGCTTCCTTGCACTAACAGTAAGGAGGCATTGTAGAGCTATTCCATGTTTTTCTCCTTTATAGATTTTCTGCTGTAAAAAAGAAGATGGATGAACAGTCGTGGAAAAACACAGGAGGGTTATGAGTGGAAGACAATGTCCCCTGGACCTCCATAAAGTTCTGTGAATGAGGCAGGGCGCTTGCACATTAAAAGCCTCATCTCTATATATGACCTCACTAAACCGTTTCAGAGGGGGAGGGAAGGAGGCTGGAGCAGCTTCAGGATACCTCATATCCTGGCTGCCCCAGTCTCCTCCCCGCTCCCCGAAAAGCCCCCTTTAACCCCTCTCCAAGGTCACCGTCTCCAACCTCAGAGCTGGGAATCCAACCTATTATATGGCCCCTAAACAGTGTCTAGGGGCCAAAGGATCATTCCCTTAGGGTGCTTTCAGAAGGAGGTCACCTAGTACTAATGGTCAGGAGGCATTGTGCTGGTATTGTGCAGGAATTTTTGTGGTAACAAAAAAGACACAGGAAAGGGTGGAAAAAACACTGGAGGGTTACAAGTTGAAGACAATGATGCATGGACCCCCATAAAATTCCATGAACGAGACAGGCCAATGGCAGGATATGGTGCCCCCCCCCATTGTGGAATGATCTCCCCAGCAAGGCCCACTTAGCACCAACATTGTTATCTTTTCCACACCAGGTTAAGACTCTCAGGCATTTGGCAGCAGATGATAAGGTTTTAATCAGGTCCGGGTTTTCTTATAGTTGCTTGTTTAAAATTGCTTAGTGTGGAAGACCAGCAACTGGGTCTTCTGCGTGAGTTCGGCACTTAACGGGTTAACCGGCACTGAGATACAGCCCGTTAAAGCAAGTGTAAGCGATTTAAACTCGTACGCGGCTTAAAGGAAGCACAGGAGCATCAGAGAATAGACGCTTTTATTTACTACAGATTAAATGGAGCGGAACTAGTAGACTTCTAGGAATACTACACATAAACAAGACCTGGTCGTGACCTCAGATCTATGAATGAACGGGTTCCCAGGCTAGCGTACTGCGGCAAAGCATTACCTTAGACCAGAGACTTTACGCCTTCCAGCTTCTAGCCTGACTCTGAGCCCAACCGGCTCAGGGAAGAGAACTGCTTGACCCAGCCAGAGCTGGGCTTGGACGTTGTCAGCTCACCCGTGTTCCCAACAACCCCCGGGGGGCAGGCAGAGGGGTTTTCTACCCTGCACGCCCCCTCCCCGCCCCTGGGTGATCAGGTGGGCTTATTCCTGCCCCTTTATGATCAGGTCGGCTTATTCCTGCCCGGGAACAGGTGGTGCCTTTGGGCTTATCATGCCCTCTGAGTTTAGCTCTTTGAGACTGCCCTGCACTTCCTGATGGTCCATGCTTCTTCTTGTGGATTTGGGCCGCTGTGCCCCATTGAGGATATGCGCATTACCTGTCTGGCCAGTCTGGCATCTCCTGTCCCCCGGTGGGGATTATGCAGACAGGGGTTACTAGGGGAAACTACGTGTGGTTACCAAGGGGAAAACTGTGTCCGTGTCCGTGTCCGTGTCCGTGTCCGTGTCCGTGTCGTGTGTGTGTGTGTGTCCAGGCTTTCTCCACACTTAGATACGTGTGTCTGTTGCCTGTTTATATGTTTGTATGTTAACAGTTTTTATACTATGTATAATATTGCAATGTTAAGGTTTTTAATCTTTGTAATTAATGGGACCTAAGCTAGTCATGACTAATTTGAGTATCATTGATTTCAGTGAGTCTAGTCTAAGTAAAGCTAAATCTGGATCCAACCGTAGCTGTTTCAAGTTCACAGTGGCTCGGGCTCCAAAGTACTTTCCCCGAGGCAGCATCATTATGACCAGTGAAACCATTCTGGATTGTCCCCTATAGGCAGGGTTGCTTGCCTTCTCAGGCTCGTCTGTGAATGCTTTTCCCCCCCTTGTAGCCACCAACTTCCTTGGTCTGTGGATTTCTGCCCACACTGAATGTTACAAATGCAATAGGCTTAGAAAAATGGAAAATCCCTGTTGTGTCTTGTAAATAGGAGCAACAGTTTATCAAGCTATTATTTCCCCCCTGAATAATCTAAAATAAGACTTGGCATAAAACTCTTGCCAGATGTTGCACATTCACCAATCGAGCTACATTTTTTCACATCAAAGAAGTTTCATAAATGGCTACTCTTGGCCTTATTTGGATTAAACTTTGCATCATATTGAACAAGACCATTTTTTATTTGCGAGTTTGTTTGTTTTGTTCACTTACTTTTATTGGAACCAGATGTCAGCACTATCCTTACACTCACTTAATTATTATAAATGCTAAATGGTGGGAGAGATGTAAGTGGTCTCCCTTGTGGGAGACATCTTGAAATGTGACAGTTAAAAGAATGAGGTCATATTTTGCTTTGATGGGGTAGAGAGATGGATGTCTGTCTAATTCATTGCCATAACCGAATGTCAAACTCCACCTTTTTCTTCCCTGTAAACTGACTCTTTGGGTGCTTCTAGATGAGGCTTTTATTGTGCCATCGCTCTGCCTCATTCACAGAATTTCACGGAGCCCTCCTCTCCTCTCTAGAAGTGCCATCCCAATCCGAATCAGAGCTGTGTGTGCTTGCAGGAGAGTAAATGCAAGTAGCGTGCGTAGATAAATTATACAAGCTTAAAGGAATGTTTAGTGTGGCCCTGAGCTGGGCTTTAGTTCTCAGTAAGAGAGTATACTGGCGTCTGGGCTGTATGACTTCAGATAACAGGTGTGAGTTCATGTGTGACTGAATTCTCCTTCATACAGAAATCCTTGCCCATAGAAAACAAATGTGTCCAGGAGAGAAGTAGGGTAGAGTCTCTTTCTCTGACATCTAGTTTTCTATAAGCAGAGAACCTTTTGTCTGGACGAGAACTCAGTCATGTGAAACCCAACCTACTGTCTGAAGTGGTGCAGCAGTCCAGACCCAGATTTACCATCACACACAGATGAGAACTAGCGAATTAGTTGATGATTTGTATTACAATCTCTGTTATCCCTGAAGGTTCTATTGAATGATTGTACTAGTTCCTTATAGAACATAGGGTGTGGAACCTCTTTCAGCCCGAGGGCCAAATTCCATTTCGAGGAGCTTTCGGGGGCTGCATTCCAGTGGTGGGCGGGGCTGAAGGCAAAAGGGGCGGAGCCAAAATCTCTTACTGCCAGTAACTAAGCCTTAGGAGAGGCATTTCAACCTTTTCAAATGGGGGGGGGGGTGCACAAAAGCTGGGAAACCACCAAATCATCTGTGGTAAAGGAAGGGGTGGGGCCAGGGGGCGGGAGGCAAGGCCATCTGGGAAATCCGTGAGAACCAGATATGGCCCCAGCCCCGAGGCTCTGTACCCGTGTTATAGAACCTCAAGGACTACTGTGCTGCCTCTGCGTCAGTTATTAAAACGTCTTCAGGTTTCCCTTCATTGTAAGAAATGATGTATACATGCCAAGGAGTAGGTTTTCCTGTCAAAGCACAGAACATTCAGGAAAGGAAACAAATTCCCAAATGTGCATATAAGACAGAGAGAGAAGTAGCTGGACAGCCATTCCCATGGGCATCACTGCAGTCAGACAAAAAAATGTTTGCTGCTTTGGAAAACATAAGAAGTGTTTCCTTGTTTCTTCAGGTTTCGACTCTTAAAGGACCCCTCTATTAAAGAGCCCATTCCTGCGGCCCTTTCAGCCTGTGGTTTTTAATGGACGTTTGGCCTGCTCGCCATGAAATGTTGAAGCTAGGGATGGACAGATAAGTCAGTTTCTAGCCTGTCTCCCCTTTGCATCTGTTCAGCCTACGTCCGTTCTGTCCGGTTTCCATATTAATCCGAAATAATATATTTTTAAAAGCCATGCAAAAATTTGCATTCAACATTTTTTACATATTTCCCTCTTAAACTGTGCATTTCTAAACATACTTTATCTCGAATATGCATTTTTAAATGCATTTTGATACATTTTTTATCTCAAACATGCATTTAAAACTGAATTTGGATCCATTTTTAGAGCTGTGTCGCAACATCCAAAGAACTGCAAGATCCAAGGGCTAGTGTGGTACATTAGTGTGGGAGCTGCACTTGAGGTCAGTATCTGTCAGAATTTGCAAAGATCGAATTCCTAGATGAAGCTGCCCAGTATGTGTTGAGCTCAGCCAGACACTCCAAAAGGTTATGGTTGCGATAGTCTAAAGTTGCAGCCCCTAGTGTGGATGTTGCTTAATAGTGCTTTTCTTAAATTTGTTCCAGCACCTGTGGTGCAGTTTTTAAAATAATCTTTCAAACTGGTGTTATCACAATCTTTCATTCAAGTGCTATATTTTTCGATTATTTTAAAACATATAGTCAAAATCACATTTTTGTGTCAACTGTGATAAAACAGTTCCCACTGGAAAGGTAATCATGAATGGATGCTTTCTGACAATAGGTTCACATGCCTGCTATATCACTATGGGCGTCACACACAACCATGTCTCTAAGAAAGGACAGAAGAGTAGCACTAAGGCCATGTACACTTCAGAGATTATGCTACTGTTCTGTTCTTTTCACGCACACACAAAAAGCCCTAAATCTTCTGGATGGGGCAGACTCATTTATTTATTTATTTATTTATTTATAATCGAAATATAGCCTGCTAATTAAGTTCAAGCATTGGTTCGTCTGCACAACAGAAGAGTGAGCATGGTTATTTTGTTCAAGATAAGGCAGGTCTAATGAATGTCGCCATGGTCAGCAGCCTTTGGTCCACATCCAAATGGTGGAAATCCAGTTTCCTATCTAACAAATGTTGCTGTGTGATTGTACATTCTGCTAATTAGCTCAACTGCGGGTTGAAGCCAGGCATACATTCTTAAATGATCGCTGGCAAAAAGGTACCAGACTGACATCACTGGAAAACAAGTTCCTTTGTTTGTCCCTCAAAGAACAGGGTGTAGCAGTGCCTCCTGCCTTATGCCATCTTGAAAGAATTTATGCACCCGCTCACTCTTTGGCATGGCTGCTGCTGACTGTTCTAACAAGGGTGCCAATAAGTACCAAATGTAATGTAATGGTAGTTTGTTTTGTTTTGTTTTTTAATGTGGGCATGGACTTGCTAGCAGCTGGACCAAGAAACTGTGATTTCACAGATTTTTCAGGCATGATGGAGTATGTGTTTGTGCTATTTAATAAAATGTGCTTTTCTGGCACATGCTGTTGTATGTATCCCATTTAAACACAGAGCAGCGCTCCTTCTGAAAGCACTCCATTACTGAGGGCATGTAGCTGATCCTTGTGTCTTGCGGGGTGGGGCAGAATCCAATTTTTTTTTAAAAATCCACATTACAATTGTGAAAACACATTAGGCTATCAGGTCTATTAACTCAAGGAGGCGGCAGAACCTACATGCCCATGTTCATATTTGACTTTCTGGTTATCACGTACAATACTTGTACCACCTTTAGGTTTGATATGTTGGTTTGATTTGAACTCTTGCATTGCTCCTCTTCCTATCGTTTGGTCCTTCCATTTTTAATTTTATTTTTTTCTTATTACTAGCCTGCTGGACACTTTCATCATTGTATATTCCCTTGAGTGGGAGGGTGGATTCAAAACCAGAGAGGCAAACCTCAGAAGATACTTATATTTAATTCTTAAAAGCCTGCAAATTGTTGTTATGTCTTACATATTATGAGGGAAACCAGTTTACATCAGAAGCAATCGTCCCTTCTCCAATGCTTGGCAATCCACTAGCTCTAAACATGTTCTACTAGCAGGAACGTCTGTCTGCTAGTGTAATGGGAAACTAGTGCTGGCCAGCCAGGGCCAGCGCTACCGCTAGGCCAACTAGGCGGCTGCCTAGGGCGCACGGCTAAAGGGGGTGCAGAAACGCTCAGCTCCTGCGCCTTCCTTCCTCCCTCCCTTCCGCGGAGACCGGCAGCAGCAGCAGCAGGAGCAGGAGGAGGAAGCTCGCTAGCTCGGCCGACTCTTCCTCGCTGCCGGCGCTGGGACTGCTGGGTGACAGGGACTGCTGGGCACAGGCAGCCGCGCCAGGAGCAGCAGCAGCCTGCCAGAAGAGGAGCGTGGCGGGCAGCCGGCTCCTAGCTCCTCCCCGCCGGCAGCGCATCCCCCAGGAGCGAGTGGGTACCCAGGCTAAGCTAGACGCCCCCGGGCGTGCCCGCCTCCCCCCCACTCGCCGCGAGAGCCCAGCGTGCTCTCTGCAGCCCCGCCGCCCCTCCTAAAAACTTTCCCAAACTTAACTTTCCTTCTGGAGTTGGGCAGTAGTCCCCCAGCTTGACCAACGCCGCCCTCCCACCCCGGATAGCAGGACCCCCGCTCCGCTCTTGCCTCCGACGCAGCTCCCTCGGCGTGCCCCTTACCCGGCTGCCTGTGGAAACGTGTCCCAGAGGCAGGAGGTGCCTCCAGGCCCGCGGAGGGCTGCTGGCCCCGGTGGCAGGGCCAGGGTGGGTGGGGCGCTGGGCGAACAGGTGTTTCCCGGCTGCTTTGCTCCAGAGCCCCCCCCCCTGGAGGGAGGGAGGGCTCAAGTGGGAAGGGGGGCGCGCTAAATCTGATTTTGCCTAGGGCGCCAAACTGCCTTGCACTGGTCCTGTGGCCAGCACAACCCAGGAAATTAGTCATTAACTACCACTTCCAGAATGGGACAATTCAGCAATCCTTCTGCCCAACATACAGAGGACTGAGGGGGTGGAGCTGGTGGGGACAATGGCATTGGAGTGTGGCCAATGTGTGTAGCCACCCCATGCATTCTTTGAACGGGTGAAGTAAACGCCCAAAGGGGGAATGAACTTGCAACCGGTTCCACATGGTGTGGGAGTGAACATGACTGAAACAACATGTGGGCACAACCCAGCATGCTGCTCTCTCCCACCCTCAGGACCCAGGTTCAAAACCCCTCTTGTCTTGATCATAAAACTGACGGAGTGACTTTGGGCCAGTCATTCCCTCTCAGCCTCTCCTACTTCATAGGTTGTTGTGAGAATAACATGGAGAGGGAGGAAACAATGTACACTGCCCTGAGCATCTTGGAGGAAGGGCAGAATAAAAATGTAATAAATAATAGCCCTGCTCACTTGGTTGCTTCATTCACACATACTCCTGAGTGGCATGAAATGGCTCCATGGGAAAGCAATTCCCACACCACTGTGAGTGTTTAGGGTGGTTCACATGAACCATCCCACACATTGAGAGAACGTGTGAACCACCCTCCCATTCACTATAGCAGAAATGCTTCCCTACTGTCCATGCATTCTAACAGCAAGGGGAAGAGCCTTTCAGGTGTACACATGTAGTTTTCAGTCTGTTTTCCAGGCCCAAGTCAAAGTGCTGGTATTAACCTAAATTCTTAAATGGCTTGGGGTCAGGTTACCTGAAGGTTCATCTTTTGCCATCTTTATGTGCACAGACCATAAGATTGTCTTCAGAGGCCCTTCTCCAGGTGCCCTTTTCAAATGAGGTGAGGCGAGTTTCTGTCAAAAAGAGGGCCTTTTCTGTGGTGGCACCCCTGGTTGTGGAACTCCTTTCCCAGAGAGGCTCATCTGGTACCTACATTGTGGTCTTTTCAGCACCAGGTGAAGACATTTTCCCCCACCCACCCCAGGCTTTTAAGTCCTTCAGTTTTGTTTTTAAATGTGGTGTTGTGTTTTTATGCAGCTTATAAAAGTTTATTCCGCTGCTGTATTTCACTTTGGTTTTATTCTGGTTTTTAACTTTTTGCGGTTTTATATTATGTTTTATCTTGTTGAAATTTGATGGTTTGATTTTTGTGAACTTCCCAGAGAGATTTGTCTATTGGGAGGTATAGAAACGTAATAATGAACATTAACTCTGAGATTATAAGAAAAGAACTGGCGTATATACGGAAGCTGAGTCAGAGGGAAACAGGATTTTAACACATGGACATTCTGTAGGTTTCCAGCTGGCCAGAAAAACACACCTCAGCCTGGCCAGTTTCTAGTGCATTCAAGAGCAGCTTAATAAAAGGAATCAGCAAGAAAACTTTTTCATGGCATGCAGATAAAATAATAGCTTATGGTAATTACTGTCAGATCAAACTACAGTCCTAGGTATAGGAGCCAGTTCAAAAGTAGGGCATCCTTAATATTGTGAATAGGGTGGCCAATTATAAAGCAACCCAAAATAAGAAATGCATCACCAAAAAAGAGGACTTGTGGACACCCTAGATGAATCCAAAGCAGGTATTTTTCACAGTTTCCATTCAGAAATGCTTTAATATACACTTGTTTGTTTGTTTTAGTATTTCTAGGCCGCCTTATAATAAAGTTCTCAAGGCAACTCACAACAAGTAATAAAATGATTTAACACTCAATAACCATTAAAAAAAAAACCCAAGAAAAGTATAATAGAGTACCAAAAAAAGGGCAGAGAGAATAAACAGCTTGCATCTTAATGATGTCAGGATTGGTTTTAATGTACTTTCCTTAGTTCGGATGTGGAACAAGACAGGACTACTTCGTGCATCTATTTGCCGCATGCATTGAGAAGAGCAAACTACATGAGACCATGGACACTTATGCACATGCAACAAATTCAAAGGGTTGGATCCAGATTAAATTAGTCATGGTTTAGTCCCATTGAGATCAATGGGAAGAGTGAATAATGACGAGCGTTAGTCACTAAAGCATGACTAACTTAGGGGGGATCTATTCTACACTAAAGCCCCTTCTGTTTATCAGGGAGTGCTGTCGAGGAAGCAAAACACATTTACCACTGTTGGGGAACATGCTAATGAATATGGCGCAGTTTCCACTATGTTGAAAATGTGCTCGTGTGTCACACACAAATGCAATTGTGGGAGAAGTAGGAGGAGCTGGAAAGGTGATGTGTGCAGGGGAAATGGACCTTTAAGTTTCACTTGTTGCTGTTGCTGTTGTTAGATCCATTATGCACAGGTTTGGCCCAAAGGAGCAAAGGAGCAGAGATTTAAAGAGAAGGAATTCCCAGCTCCTTCCCGAAAGCCAAAACAAACCCTCCTCTCCCCTGTGCTGACTTTTGCAGGAGTAAGTGCCATTGAAGGCAATGTGATTTACTTCTGAGTAGACCTGTATATCGGGACGTTTTCAGCTAGTTGTTCCTCACCCAGCACTTGAAGCAATGTGCGGGGTCTGTCTTATTCACAGATTCACACCTCTGCAAAAGCCCAATAGGATACTTCCCGGAACAGCAAACTTAGTGCACACTGAAATATATACCGCAGGGGGGGGGGGAAACGCAACATATAAAAAAGTCGTGATATAACTGGTCTGAAGAAATCTGGGATATAATGGCAGAGATAGCGTGACAAGGTTGGCATGGGGTATGTGTCCAGGTGACAGGTCAGAGAAACAGGCATGACAATGCTGGTGCCATCCCTAGGTAGATTAGTCTGCATGCAACCCAATGTGATCGATCACATTATTTTCACAGAAAGAAGAGCAACATTTAGGCCAATAATGACATACTGGAGAGCCAGTGTAGTAAAGCAGTGAGAGTGTTGGACTGGGACTCGGGAGAGCCAGGTTCTAGTCCCCACTGGGCCATGACGCTCACTGGGTGACTTTGGGCCAGTCACTGACTCTCAGCCTAACCTTCCTCACAGGGTGGTAGTGAGGATAGTGAGGAGGAGAACCTTGTAAGCTGCCCTGGGTTCCTTGCAAGAGGAAAAAGGCAGGATATAAATGTAATGTGATGATGATGATGATGATGATGATGATGATGATGATGATGATGATGATGATGATGTTTTATGCAAATTATTCTGTATTGCTTACTCAATGGAAAAAGGAAGAACTAGAGCAGGGGTGCAGAACCAGAGGGAGCTGCCTCGGCCACATGCTGAAACTAAGCAGGTATGAGCCAGATCAGAGCTTCGATGGGTGACTGCCTGGGCTGTCCACATCTGTTCTCCTGCATTGAGCAGGGGGTTGGACTCGATGGCCTTATAGGCCCCTTCCAACTCTACTATTCTATGATTCTGTGAACCTCAGGCCCAGGGGCCAAATCTGGCCCTCCTGGGATTCCCCACAAGGCCCCACCCCTTCCCCTGGGCCCACCCCCTTTCCTCCAGCCACCAATCATTTGGTGGTTTCCTGGCTTTTGTGCAGTTTCCCCCCTTATTCTAAAAGGTTGAAATGCCTCTCCTAAGGCTTAGTTACTGGCAGTAAGAACTTTAAGCTAAAATTTGCTGGTCCTTTTGGTGTTTGGGGCACAGCCCCTTTTGCCTTTTCAGCCTTGCCCACTACTGGAACACAGCTCCTGAGAGCTTCTCCAAAATGGAATTCGGGGCCCTGGGCTGAAAGAGGTTCTGCACCCTTGAACTGGAGAACGCATCACATTCTATCCATGCTGAAGAAGAGCCCTGAGAAGAACTAGTAGAAACATGTATAATGCAAGAAGTTGATTGCTAGTGTTACCTTACATTGTAAGCACTTTTGGAGGGACTTTTACAATTAAGAACCTCTTTTAGAATGTGTATGGGCTATGATATAATAAACTATAGATGAAATGGGGTAGATGACATGTTCTTAACAAGTAATCTGGAGATTGTATACTGCTAGCAATGATTTATGTTCAGTGGGGGATATGAAGTCTTAGGAATGCACACAATACAAGCAAGCGCTTCCCCTCTAAATCCAAACAATTGCTCCATGCTCCCCTAGTCCCAAGCTCCACTTCTGGACCTTTTAGTGCTTAACAGGAGGAGGAATCTGTGCCAGCCAGACTAAAAATTGGCAGGCTCTCTAAGTCTCTATAATACTTTCAGAAAGCCTCCCTTCCTAAATTCCCCCCTATCATATTACAGAAGATACATCATGTGAGTCCATTTAATAAGCCATTTGATTTCCCCACACCAATCACACGGCATGTTTTCTCAACATGCTTTCCAGATAATCTTCCTCAGGTGAAATGGGACTATCAAAGCCTTCCAAGGTGTCTCTCACACCCACACAAACCACACATGGAGAAGAAATTAATGAACACTCCCAGTGGAAAACAAAGCAAGTAGCAAACCATTTCCAGAAACACCTTCAAAGGGTTTACAAATGCAAGAACTCTTCTCAGATGCTCGATATCAACAACTTATAACCAAGTAGAGAACCATAACTCATTATGTGCATTCCAAATAATCCCCCAAGTAATGCTGGGCTGAAGTATCTGGCCCAGCTTTTTTCAGGATTTTGTGGGGCTGGGGAAGAAACACCCCCAAAGATTGATTCAGTCTTTGGGGGTGGTCTTACCTTAAATATGAGGTGGCCAAGGTTTCTTTCCTTTTTCTTTTCTTTTCTATTACCCCCCCCACCCACACACACACACACAGCCATGATGTAAGATTGTTCCCGGAGCCTTCTCGCCCCTACTTCTGCCACCAGGAATGCTGCCAGGCTGCTGCAGGGAGCCTAGCCATCTCTTGAAGTGATAGCAACGGGGGGGTGGGGGGGTGGTTTAAAATCATTTTTTAGTAGCAGGAAGGAAAAGAAGAAGAAAAAACAAACTCCTTGGTCACCATGGTCACAGTAAGACCACACCCACCCAAAATTCTTAGGATATTGTGCCCCCCCCATGCCCGAAAGTCCCCAAATATCCCACCCACTTTTATGGGGGATGAATGGTTCCATGAAAGTGGGGGATATTTGATACAACTTTACCGTAGAGAGACTAAGGGTTAAGAAAAGTACTGTACGGTGATCTGGAGGGAAAATGTGTCACTTCAAAAAATCGCTAGTATTATTAGATTTATTAGACTGCCATTATTCAAATATGTTTAGCTTAGAGATTATTTATGTATTTGGCTAAGGTATCAGGGAGGAGGGCTAAGGTAAGTAACCAGTTTTGAAAAGCTAGTTTTGGACAAAGCAAACTAAAAGATGTATAAAGTGCCCCTGCTGTTCATCTCTTGATCTCAGGGTGATTTACAATAATAAAACACTATTAGGCATGTGATAAGAGTGTGATAAGAGTGCATTATACAGAATCTGTTATAATGTAGAAATTAGGCAATACACTATGAGATCTTGGAGGTTGTGTACTTGTGTATATCAAGTTAACTTAGGGAGTTATCCTATGGCCCCTAGACTTAATCTGGGGGGCCATAGTGTTGCAGAAAAATTTCTCTTCTCCCGAGAATAGGAAGGACTCGGACCACCTCGGGCTTGGAAAACAGCTTTATTGCTAGCAACCAGTTCAGGGGATTGAATCGCTAAACTGAACCCCGATACAGAAGCAATCAGTTCTCTATATAGGAAAGCCTGCAAGTGCAAGGTGTTTCTTGTGCTATTCTTACATTTTGCTGCGCGGGCAGTTTTATCTGGTTAGTTCTTTAAAATATGGCGCGACAGTAATTTATTGCCATGTAAGCAGTCTGTTCTTAGAAGGGGGGTCTATCTTTAAGCGGTCTGTTCTCAGGAAGGGGGGGGGATCTTTTTTCTGTCTCAGTTTTTTTCTCACCTTATTCCCACTTCAATAGGATACTTCCGATTCCCAGATCTGAGGTCAGAGACAGAGCTCCGACCTTGGAGGAGGGAATCCACGCTCCAACCCGCTACCCCCACTTGCAGCAGCATGGAAAGAACCGCGCCAGCTGCCTCTCCAAGATCGGGAAAGCGACATCAGAGACGGGGTAAAGGGGGTGTTCTGGTGGGTGGGGAGGGGAGGAGACTGCAGAGGCCAGGGTACGACATATCCTGTGTCACCTGCAGCCTCTTTCCCTCTCCTTCCCACGTGCCCCAGCTAGATGGCCGAAAATGGCCGTCCAGCGAAAATGCAGAGCAGGAGGAGCGGGGAGGCGAAGATCACCTCCGCTGTTCCTCCTGCTCCGCATTGGAGGATCGTCAGCCTCCAAGTTCAGAGGCTGACAATCATCTCAACTGGACTGCGCCCTCTTAAGACAAATTAGTTACCACTTAACAGACTTTAACTCAGTCACAATTAGGGTGGTCAAAGTGGACAAAAATGTTTATTTCTCACCATTTCGCAGTGCATACTTGTGGAAGGATTTGGGAATGTATTATGTGTTAGGGTCGATTGACGCATGTTGTGTTTTGTACATCATATGATGACATGACACTCAATAACTCACAGATGAATGTGTGCAAATAGCTGCCTCCAAGAGGGGATTTTGGTTCATGGTAGGGAGAGAAAGTGGTAAATTTCCCTTCCCCATCCCATCCTTTACGGTCCCAAGGCTTTTCACACTTTCATGGCTGCTATGTACATAACAAAGAAGACACACATTAATTGCAGTCATGCAATTAACGCCACATCTAGCTTGGTTCTAAGTTGGGCCAGCCCTACCACTAGGCAAAGTGAGGCAATAGCTTCATGCAGCAGATGCTGGGGGGCAACAGAGGCAGCCCCCTGGCTATTCCCCTCTGTTGGGGCAGAGTTGTGTATGCCATACAATCTGTTCTGGGACCCCCTAAACTAGCCTCCTGCCTCAGGTGTGGTGGAGGACACTATCCCATTACCACTGTGGAAGTATAATTCCGCTGTCACTCCAGCTGGCTTCTGTACATGGAATGGGGAAGTGGCACCATCTTGTCCTTTGACTCAGGCAGCAAAATTTATTGGGCCGGCCCTGGCCCTGCCCCTAAGTCTCTGACATTTTATATGTAACTGCTATTTCATGTGATGCAAAAGGCTACAGAGGAAGCATCGGTAAAATTTTCTGCGTTACGTTTGAAGAAAGACAAGTGGCCCCCAGGGAAGAAAATTCCTTTCCGATATGCATTGGGCGGGGGCCTGATAAAAGTTTTTCTGGGCACCTGAGAACACTTTTCTCCTGTTTTGTGACATACATTAGCACAACAGAGTCTTGCGGTTTCCTTAAAGACTTAACATAATTACTGCAGCAGAAGCTTTTCTGCCACAGTTGATGTGTGAAGCAGGCTCTTTGGTCCATGAAATTCTATCTATCTATCTATCTATCTATTTTAAGCAATGACACAATCAATTGTGTGGCATAGAGAGAACCAGTGTAGCATATATTGGTTAGAGTAGGGGTAGGCAATGAGATGTTTTGGACTAAAACTCCCAGAATTCCTGACCAATGGCCTTGGTGGGCCTGGGGCTTATGGGACAATAATAATAATAATAATAACTACTACTACTACTACTACTACTATTATTATTATTATTATTATTATTATTATTATTTCTTACCCGCCTCTCCATCTAGATTGAGGCGGCGAACAGCAAAAATATAAAATACATAAACTAAACAAAACACAATACATACTATTAAAACATCTTAAAACATCTTAAAAACATCATTAAAACATCATTAAAAAAACTTAAAATATCTTAAAAACATCTTAAAGGCAACCTAAAATTCCGCCGGATAGGCCTGCAGGAAGAGATCAGTCTTTATGGCTTTTTTAAATTCCAAAAGACTAGGACTAGGTACAAAGGTAGCCCTATGTACAGCGCATTGCAGAAGTCTAGCCTCTAAGTTACCAGCGCATGCACTACTGTCTTTAGGTCCTCCGAGTCCGACTCTAGGAAGGGGCGCAGCTGGCGTATCAGCCGAAGCTGATAATAGGCACTCCTAGCCGTCGCATCTATCTGAGATGTCATTTGGAGCGACGGATCTAGAAGCTGACGAATCTCCTCCGGCAGGCCATTCCATAATCTGGGAGCAGCAGAAGAAAAGGTCCTCTGGGTAATACCTGTCAGCCTAGTTTTGGCTGACTGAAGTAAATTCTTCCCAGAGGACCTGAGTGTGCGGGGTGGATTGTATGGGAGAAGGTGATCCCGTAGGTAGCCTGGACCCAAACCATGTAGGGCTTTAAAGGTAATAACCAACACTTTATACTTCGCCCGGAAACTGATTGGCAGCCAGTGGAGTGCTTTTAAAACTGGTGTGATGTAAGCACCCCTAGGTGTACCAGTAACCAGTCTGGCTGCCATATTTTGCACTAGTTGAAGTTTCCGGACTAGGTACAAAGGTAGCCCTATGTACAGCGCATTGCAGAAGTCGAGCCTCTAAGTTACCAGCGCATGCACTACTGTCTTTAGGTCCTCCGAGTCCGACTCTAGGAAGGGGCGCAGCTGGCGTATCAGCCGAAGCTGATAATAGGCACTCCTAGCCGTCGCATCTATCTGAGATGTCATTTGGAGCGACGGATCTAGAAGCATCCCCAAGCTGCGAACACAGTCTTTCAGGGGGAGTGTAACCCCATCCAGAACTGGTTGACATACCTCCAAACCCAGATTGTGGCCTTTGACAGCAAGCACCTCCGTCTTGTCTGGATTCAGTTTCAGTTTATTTTTCCTCATCCAGCCCATTACTGCCTCCAGGCATTCATTCAGAAGAGACACACTGTCCTTAGCTGACGCTGTTGCCGAAGGCATAGAGAAATATATTTGGGTGTCATCAGCATACTGATAGCACCCCGCCCCATGCCCCCGGATGATCTCTCCCAGCGGTTGCATGTAGATATTAGCATTGGGGAAAGAATAGCTCCTTGTGGCACGCCACATAGCAGCTCCTTTTTGGAGGAGCAGCTATCCCCAAGCATCACCATCTGGAACCTACCCGAGAGGTAGGACCGGAACCACTGAAGCACAGTGCCCCCGATTCCCGGTCCCCTCAGGCGTTCCAGAAGGATACCATGGTCGATGGTATCGAAAGCCGCTGAGAGGTCCAAAAGCACCAACAGGGACACACTCCCCCTGTCGGTACTCAGGCGTAGATCATCTGCTAAGGCGACCATAGCAGTCTCAACTCCGTATCCTGCTCTGAAGCCAGTTTGAAATGGGTCTAGAAAATCGGTGTCATCCAAAACTGCTTGGAGTTGGAAGGCAACTGCCCTCTCGATCACCTTGCCCAAAAATGGAAGATTTGACACTGGTCTGTAATTGTTAAGGTCCAAGGGATCCAGGGAAGGCTTTTTTAGAAGCGGCTGTACCACCGCTTCTTTCAAACATGATGGAAAATTCCCTCCCTGGAGAGATGCATTAACAATACGTTGTAGTTGTAATCCAACTTCATCTCCTCCTTGGACAACCAACCAGGAAGGACAGGGATCGAGAGGGCAAGTAGTCCTCTTCACTCGACCAAGCAGTTTGTAGTCTAAAACCTCTGGACCCTTGGGTTACACTGTTGGACTAGGACCAGGGAGATTAGGTTCAAATACCCACTTAGCCGTAAAGATCATTGGGTGATTTTCGGCCAGTCACTCTCTCTCAGCCTAACCTGCCTTACAGGGTTCTTGTGAGGATAAAATTGGCCATGTACACGGCCTCGGGCTCTGTCAAGGAAAGGCAAGAGTTGAATGCAATAAAGAAATACAATCTTAAAGACTATTTGACTTTCATATCACATTCACTTCAAACCCAATATTTCTCATTAAAGCTGGTTCACACTTTTAGCTGGCAGTCAACAAGTTCACAACAATCAAGCATGTAGAAATGAAGTGATACGCATACAGGTTTGAACCATGCTGCAGTATATTTTTCTATATACTAGAACAGCCTTCCCCAACCCTGCACCCTCCAGATGTTTGGACTATAACTCCCATCAGCCCCAACCAGCATGACCAATTGTCAGAGATGATGGGAGTTGTAGCCCAAAACATCTGGAGGGTGCCAGGTGAGGCAAGGCTGGTCTACAGTAACCTTGTTGTTTCACAGGATGGGTCTGATCAACGAGAGGAAAAATAAATCTAATCAAATCAAACTGGGCTTTTCAGGAGCCTCGGAAATGGCTGACGCATTTGGACAGACTGTGCAGAGACACACCCTACTCTGGAATGTCAGTTTGCCCAGGTTGTTTCTGCTTGGCATGGTCTTTCCTCCTAAAGTCTCCACTGAGTAAGCCAAATGTTTATTAAATGCTTCTTCGGAATTATTCATGGAACTCTGGCTTTTAGCAACGCTAATTATCATTTTTTTAGCCAAAGCAGGTCTACAATGGCAGTTATGTTTCAATAACTAGATGTTCTTCCAAGTGGGGTCAGTGCCTCTTGCACAAACTGGAAACTGAAAATAAATAAAGGCCAGGCAGAGCACTGAAAAATCCAAATGCTAAAAATAATTTTGAGAAATGCATTGCTGTAGGAGGGAGAACCCGCCTAAATGTTTTTCAACAGGGAATGGGTGCACTTCATATTATTAAGCCATCCGACTGGAATTAGCCCACACTCAAGTATGAGCTCAAGAGCAGTGCTGTTACCTAACTCAAGCGTGGTCTAAAAAAATAATTCAGACTGTAACAACATGAACAATGTTTTCCTTTCCATGGTGCAGACATGACGGAGCACTGTACTTCAAGGTGTTGCACAGGAGGTGCACGTATGGATTTGTACACACTTACTGACTATGCTAGCGTCATCAGTCTTATGGCACCACCCACAATGCATGTTCTTCTTACCCACCCTGTGCCTCACTTGGCTTTGCTTTTTCACATCTACTTTTCTGCTTCCGCAGACCCAGGCAACAAACTGGGGTGGGGGCGGGTGGAGGTTGGAAGGAGAAGAGAGCAGAGCAAAGTGGCCCTAAACAGCCAACTCTCACAGTCTGCCTCACTGCCCATGTGTCCTCTTTTACAGAAGATAGTCCTCTGTTTGAAGAGGCTGTCCAGTCCTAGTCCGGTATAAATTTAAAGAAACATCAGAAGGAAGAGATGGACCTGTTGAAAGTGCTCATCAGCATCACCTGAACAGCAGATTGAGCAAGGCACACAGCTCACCTGGTCACAGTCTTATTTATTTATTTATTCATTCATTCATTCATTCATTCATTTTCTATACTGCCCAATAGCCGAAGCTCTCTGGGTGATGTACAACAATAATTAAAAACAAACAATGATTGCCATATGACCTACTCACTTTTGTATCCCCTCTCTTGACACAGCCTCCACTGTGTATAAGGCACTGGATGTCTTGAGCTGAGGCCTCTGGTAGTAGGGTGAGCCCAGTAACCTTATTTTCTGTGTAACTGGCATAACTTTCCAGAGCAAGTGGCTGCTGGGCTGCCCTCTGTTGCATCTCAGTGCCACCACTTAGGATGGCCAGGTGACAGTATTGCAGTTACTAGCTCAATAGTGGTCAGGTGAGCAAAATAGTCAATAGGGTTTCATCTGAGCCTACACAGCTTCAGCTTCTGCTTTCTGCCCTCTTTCCTGGGTACTACAGAATAAGGTGACTGCAGTCTGCTTAACCCTGCTTCTTGCCTGGATTACTTGCCTGGTTTGTACCTGCTTGCCTCCAGACCACCAGCCCCGAAAGCCTCCCCACTACATATACAGGGATGTTTCCAAAGGTTTTTTTTTCCACTAGAAGGACTGAAGTTATGTGTGGTAACGGTAAGTGATATGGAAGTTCCAGCTGTGACAGATCATTCACACATGCAAGTCATCACTTGAAATTTTACTTATTAAACGATGGAACGTGTATGTGTGAACCAGTCCATGAAGTTGGAGCATTCTGCCTGTTAAAATATAGTGTTAACTGAGGACACATATGACAGGAATTGTGGAATCAGTTTCTACAACGGCCCTTCAAAGCTGACAATCCAAGTATCAAATATGCTTATTTGTAGTTCTTTGTTTCCAACAAATACAAAGGATGCTTGCATCCACACTTGCCTCACTGGTTGTCATGTACAGCCATTCCGGCGGGCTGTGCAGAGGTGAGGTGTACCGTATTTCTGAATTATAATAATTATTTCAAATTTGCATCTATGTATATAAATTAGCATGTGCACACTTTATGCAAATTTGTGTCCTCTTTTGTCTTTTTTGGGTGATTTGTAAGTGGCCACCATAGCTACTGCTCCGTTTCTCTTGTACATCCCTGGAGTCAACCAGGTTGCTCTGCAATTTGGTTGTTTGGCGTTCCGCCCCACAGAACACCCTGGGTCAACTGTCCCATGTGTCCATTTGGTAAACATGGCCTCCCAGTACTTACCTCAATTGATTAAAGATTGTCATACAAGCCAGCCCTGCTGAAATCCCCTCTTCTACACAACTATTAAAGGTGGAGGTGCATCTGGCAATCCTAAGTCTCTTGGGACCCATCCACTTAGGCCCCAATCACAGGAGGGTGGTTCACATGATCCCCCCTACATTAAAAGAACACACAAGTGGGGCCTCAGGCTGTGCAGCCTAGCTCCACCCCTCTGTTGACATGCATCACAACCCTACTGCTGATGCCCATGGCAGAAATGCTTCCTTCCCATCTGTACATTTGAATGGTGTGGGAAAGGGCTCTTCATACATAGTGATGCACACATGTAAGCTCCTCCACGTGAGAAGGGACCCTGATTGGAACACAGTCCCTCCTTGCATGAAGGAGTTCTATTATGTTTTTGTATTGGACCCCATATAATGAAATCTATGAGCTGCTATAAACAAAGTTCTCATAGCTAAGGATACAGCAGGACCCCTTCCTTGCGCTTCAGAGTCAATGTGCCCTTACAAAACAAGGACATAAACTCATTACCCCAAAGGGGGCATGTACACACGGCGGCGGCGGCAGTGTCTGCTAACGCATGATGGCCATCCTGCTCCTGTTCTGCAATATTGTTGTGCCTGATTTTCCTGGGGTTTTGTATTTTGGCGAGATACTTTCATTTTATTGGTTGGCAGAATTCCTGCTTCGTTGTTCCTTGGCTTATTTCTGGATCCTCTAAATATATTCTAGAATAAGAACAGAATGTCTCGCTTAAGAGTCCACAATCTGATCAGTGCTGAAGTTTTATTATATCATGCCGCCCTGCCTGCAAGTTTCCCACAGCAATGGGCTGGTAACTGTTGCAGACGCGACACTGGATTAGATGAACCCCTCGATCTGATCCACCAAGACCGTTCTTTATCATGAGATGTGACAAGAGAAAACATCACCAGCAAGGACTTACAAAGAGCCCTGTTGGATCAGACCAAGGGTGCATCTAGATCAAGAGCGCAGAACCTCAGACCTGGGCTAAAACTGGCCATCTGGGGGTCCCAATCCAGCCCTCAAGTGTTCCCCAGATGGCCATGCCCCCTTCCCCTGGGCGTACCCCTTTCCCCCTGACCCCTTAACTGTTGAGTAGTTTCCCAGCTTTTATACAGTTATTTCCCCCATTCTGAAAGGTTGAAATCACGCTCCTAAGGCTCAGTTACTGACAGTGACAGCTGTAAACTAGAATGTGCTGGCTATTTTGGTGCTGCCTTTGACGTTGGCCTCACCCACCACTGGACTGTGGCCCATGAGAGTGGGGGGCCAACACCAGGCGGGGCACATGTTGCCCACCTATTTTAAAGTGTTGGTCCTAGCCGAGGGGGTGCATTTTGCTCTACTTCAGGCCAGCAAACTTTCTTGGGCTGGTGCTGGGTTGGATCCAAAGCTGGTCATCCACTACCGGAATGGAAACTGTCAGCTGAACGGATATTCTCTCCTCCCTGCAGCCTCCACGAACCCCCCCCCCCAAATCTACCTCAGAGGCTTAGGTCACACATGGGGGGCTACAGGGGGGAGGTGAAGATGGGGAACCCCCATTGTGTGAGTGGAAGTCCCGCTGCACAAGCGGGAAGTCCACTAGTGTGACTTTGGATGCACACCACCGTCTCCTACCTTGACATTCGCATTACAAGGGAAATATAAGCTCTATTCATGGCACGCATTGCTTGCGTGAAGGGCCTTACTGTGTTGAAGGAGGAGTGGTATCCTGACCGCATGGAGGCGCTACACATGAGCAGCCGTTCGCGCATGGAGGCTCCTTGGCAGACAATTGTACTCAACACACGGATTAATGCAGGATATCGGGGGAGGGCCAAAAGTGGGGCCTCGCTCTTCCTTCTATATGCTAGGGCCCTTCACACATAAATACACATAGCACATTAAGTAACACATAAATAGGGTTACGGTAACTTAGTGCTCCTTGTATTGTTCTGTATTGTTATCGTAGTTTGAAATTGTTTTAATAGTGTATTTTAAATATATTTGTATTGTTATTGCATTTAAATTGTATCAAATTGTATTGTATCATATTTAAATATGATTTTTTAATATTTATCTGTGAACCATGTAGAGATTTTTAAAATATATTTATGATAAAATATATTAACCGTGCAATCCAATAAGGCTGCCCGAACCCGGAGGATTACAGGCATCCTATGCATGGCGGGAAGAGTGCAGAGTCAAAGGTCGCCTCCACGCTCCTCCCACCATGCAAAACACTTAGACGGCCGATTTCAGCCATCTAAGTGTTCAGCCTCGGAGCACGAGGGGAGGAGGCGCCACCAGGGTACTGCGCATGCTGGTGGAGCCTGTCTCATCCCCACCCCTAAATTTCCGAGGTCGCTTTTGCAACCTCAGAGCCACAGGTGGCGCAGTTCTTTCCACACCAGCTGTGAGGGTGCGGGGAGGGCACTCTGAGTTCAGAGTCCCAGCTCCAACCTCAGAGCACGTTTCGAGGTCAGAGCTGGGACTCTGAATTATCCTATGGCTGCCTAGACTCTGTCTAGTGGCCATAGGATTGTGCTTTAAGTGGGACTGTATTTTTCCGTGTATAAGACGCCCCCCACTGGGCAGTTTCACAACCACGCAGTTCTCTCCTCAACTTACTTCCGTGTACAAGACGACCCTCAATTTTTAGTCTAATGATTTTAGGAAAAAGTATAGTCTTATACATGGAAAAATACTGTATATAAGCAATAATAATAATAATAATAATAATAATAACTGAATAAATAAATAAATATTGGCTTCAGCCTTTAGCCATCTACATGCATGGTGCCTTGCAAGGTAGTAAAAGTAAATTCCTTTTGTCACATGGAATTTACAGTCTAAAGTTTGCCTGTGGGAAGAGGTATAAGAGATAAGTGTGAGAAAAAGTACGTAGTTACCGAGACCTTGTTGATGCTGGAGACAAGACTGGTGGTGACAGTTGAGCCTTTGGGGGCAGGGTGTGTGTGTGTATACATTTAATTAATTAATAACTTGAAGTTCTTCCAGTTCTTGTAAGGGCCAGTTCAAACATTTACTATCTACGGTTGTACAGTCCTCTGATAGGATCATGCTATATGGCCATTTTCACTTAGGAGTCCACTTGTTTTAAAATGCCTCACAGGGTGGTACATTTTGATATGTGTCCTTAGGACACATATCCTATTTAGGAAACATATTGAGAGCGCTTTCACACAAGTGACTCCTCATGTGAAAATGGAGGTGGGGCAGTCCTGTTCACTTCAACGAATATAGGAATTGGTCCTGAGTTTCCATTTAATGACTATGGGTTTTTTGTATTATTTCAAATAGAATAGAAAAGTATTGCCTACAGGTAATGCAAGTTCCTAAGTTGGAGAATGCCATTCATTTTATGCAGTGTATAATGTGATGATGAAACTGGAGCAGCTGCATCCC
This sequence comes from Shinisaurus crocodilurus, assembly GCA_021292165.1. Lineage (NCBI taxonomy): Eukaryota > Metazoa > Chordata > Lepidosauria > Squamata > Shinisauridae > Shinisaurus > Shinisaurus crocodilurus. The sequence goes on along the minus strand of CM037879.1, from coordinate 218,056,823 downwards.
TTTAAGGACAACTCTTATTGTTTTTAATTTCTGAGTGGAAAGTGGAAAAATTTCCAGTCCACACTATCTGTGTGCCTTTGCATTTCTGTGCATTCTGCTCTCAGTACAACAGAGGCCGAGAGCAATTCACCAATGACACTGAAGTATTAATGAAGGGAAATCTAGCCGAAAAGATGAAGGTGGCCCCTTTTCATTTTTTAAAATGTGTTCTACCCACACGCCACCCCTCACCACGCCACCTATAAATTCCGTGCAAACTATTTGCAGCATCTGCAGTAGAGCTAAAGAGAAAATTCGACACAAAGAGAGCTTTCAGTTAATTATGCTTTACGCTGGCAGTTAGCTATGGAGGAATCCCTGAGTCACTCGGAGCTGGTACAGTAAACTACATCTTCCATTTGCATTCATTTCAACTGATGTCGGTTAATCACAGATTGCTTATATTCGTAACCTTCTCTTCAGGACACACACCGGGGGGGGGGGGATGTTTGCCATAATGCCCACACTGAACCAAATGCAGCTGCCCTTCCTAACCCACACTGGCAGTATTTGTGATTCTTCAGAAAAGGACGCCAATTCATGTGTGCATGTGATGTCATTCTCTGGCATTCAGGCCTCGGGTTTTTCTTGAACCATTTTGTAAGACAGATGGTGATAGATGCCCAACATCTGCCCAATTTATGCCCTATTAATGAACAAGGAGTTTTTACTTTTTATTTTTAAGACTCGGGCAGAAAGTATATATATATATATATATATATATATATATACACATACATATACATATACATCAGAGCCATCAGGGACATGCTTTGCCGTATGTGCTCTGTGAATGCAGATGTCTGTCGGAATTGGAGCACAGTGAGCGAGGGCTGCACTCCAAGCCACAGTGGCTTCTTTGGGTCAGAGAAACCCAGACTGTGCCAGAAAGTGCATAGAACTGATATATCACTCAATGACGGCTCTCAAGGGTGAACTATTTTCATTACTGTTAATCATTCATGCAAACAAAATTAACGCAGGTAACTGTTTAGCTATCTATGGCTGCCGTCTCCAAACCACTTACTATTAAGGAATCCAGGAACTGAAGGGAACTACGAGGCTCACATTCTGTCACCACTACCTTCCCTTTATTCTGATGTTTTTGTTTTATCTGCCGTATTTCTTTATGTGTTACATTTATATTCCACCTTTCCTCCAAGGAAGCGTACATGATCCTCTCCCCCTCCTCTCAATTTTAAGCTCACATAAAATGTTATACTCGCTGGGCCCAGTGAGCTTCATGGCTGAGCGGGGACTAGAACCTGGATCTCCCGAGTCCCGGTCCAACACTCTAACCAATACACCACACTGGCTCTTTATTAAATTGTTGGCGACATTTACTAAAGAACAGTAGTACAGTGGAGCCATGGCCTGCAAGGTCGAAGCACCAGGACTTTTTCATTAATAGGGACAATGACATCATCTGCCACCCCTCCCCGAGACGTCCCTGTTCCCTCTGAGCTTAGCTGCTATCCTCACAGTAGTTGTGGATAAAATGGATTTCCACAGCAACAATATATGGTTGTGAGCTATCCCTGTTTTAATGCATCATATTTTGGGGTGACTTGGTCTTGAACAGGTAATTACAATCCATTCACTTTGCCAAAGGACCTACAAAAGACATACATAATACACACAAAGATAAATGGATCAACACAGCTGCCTGCATTTTGGGATTCTCCTTGGGGGCATCTGCTACGGGGAATGTCATGATGAGCGGCTACACTTCAAAACTTACCACTACACCACTGATAAAGGTAATATCATATGTAGTTTAATGTTCAGTATGGAACACATCGTGCATATTTTTAAAAATAAAACCAAGGACAGGCAACACACTTGACTGAAAAACCATTTTAGGAGTCTACAAAGTAAGGAGCGCTAAAATTTTGCCCTCGAGATGTGAGAGAGAAAGAGACAGTCCGCAATGTTATCTCTTCTCTCTCTCTCTCTCTCTCTCTCTCTCTCTCTCTGTGAGTTTTGTTTGTAACACCTTAGCTAATAGCAACTCTGAAACTTTACCAGAGCCAGACCTCTAATTGTTTATTGTGAGGATGCAATCCTATACCTTAGTGTAAGTCTCATTCAATTCAGTGAGACTTTTTTCCGAGTAGACATGTATAGGATAACACTGTTCCAGTCTCCAAGACTATTCTCTGAAGGATAAACCACCCTCTAAGAAAATAGGCATGGTCTATTCCTCCAAAATTCCGCTTATCATCTATAGCAGGGCTCTCCAACCTTGGGTCCCCAGATGTTGATGGCCTACAGCTCCCAGCATATCCAGCCAGCATGGCTAATGGCAAGGGATTCTGGGAGCTGTAGTCCAGCAACATCTGGGGACCCAGGGTTGGAGAGCCCTGATCTACAGGCACTAGCTTCATGTTAAAAATTTTTAAAAGTTCTTAATTCACAGTTAGAAGATGTGAAGCCCATGGCTTTGTGAGATCTCTGCAAGAAGAGAGTTTCATAGCTGACACCTTAAAAAATAGTAACTAAGAACACTTGTTTACGTGAAATGGCTGCTTGAACTTGCTACAGAGAAGAAATCACGAAGGCCTGATGCATTAGTTACCATTGTGACAGAGGGCCGGTTCACACGACACGGGAACCGCGGGGAAGCGCTGCTCCCCCGCGGTTCCCGTGTCGTGTGCACGCCGACCGGAGGTGCCCCCGCGGGCGGGACCCACGGAAAGTGACCACGGTCGGTAGCGGGGTAAGCCCCTACCGCGCGTGATCACCATGCCGTCGGAACAGCGGGCGGCCGTCCCGCGGGGTCCCCACAGAGACGGCAGCCCAGAGCGGCCGGAGCCGCCGCCGCTCCAGCCTGTAGGGGGAAACAGCCCCTCTGGGCATCCCGGGCCTCACCCCCTACCGCCGGGAGGCCCGCACTGCGGTGCGGGGACTACGGGGTCTGCCCACGCGCGCGGGGCGCCGGTCGTGTGCGGCGCCCCGCTGGACCCCGCAGACGGCCCCGCGGTTCCTCCCCTGCCGGCAGCCTGGGTCGTGTGAACCGGCCCATAGTAGCTGCTTACTTGTGATCCAGTCCCATGCTACTGTGGTAACATCTGTAGAAAGCACACCAACATCTTGATGTGTGTAAGGATTTCTATATGAAACCAGTGCATTTCTATATGAAACCAGCTAGGAGAGTTTTTTTTCATTCCATTCATTTTCATCATTAAAAACCTAATTTGTTTCATTATTCATTTGTTAAAATCACATTCATTTCATTACTCATTGGTTTAAAGTACATTCATTTTCATTACATTACATTCATTTCATCAGTCTCTCTGTGTGTATGCCATTATGCAGCAGCAATTGATTTCAGCCCTGGCCGGCACTACCGCTAGGCAAGCTAGGCGGTTGCCTAGGGCGCGTGGCTGAAGAGGGCGCAGAAATGCTGCGCTCCTCTTCGCTGCCGCTGCCACACCGCCCCCGCCGGGCCTCCTCCCCCAGCTGCCCCGCCCGCCTGCCCACCTGCCGAAGCCGCCGCCGCACCTCCCCCACCCACCGAAGCACCTCCCCCGCCCGCCGAAGCCGCTGCCGTACCTCCCCCGCCTGCTGAAGCCGCTGCCGCGCCTCCCCCACCCGCCAAAGCCGCCGCGCCTCCCCCACCCGCCAAAGCCGCCCCCTCCCCCGCGCCTCCCCCCCGCTACCTACCTTCTCAGCGTCGCTTCCGGAGTCCCGCCCGCGTTGTTTTGGCGGGAGGAACCAGGGCAACAGGGCTTAAACAACCCTGTTGCCCTGGTTTCCCTGGCAAAAAACAGAGTGCGGGGGTCCCGTCGCGTCACTTCCTCTTCGGAGGTGGCGGCAGCAGCCAGGGCGGGGGAAGGTAGGTAGGTAGGTGGTGGTGGCGGCGGCGGCGGCGGCGGCGGCGCAGGGGGGTGTTTGCAGAGCAGGGCTGCTTTGCTCCGGAGCCCCCCCCCCCCACGGCACGAGAGGGGGGGCGCAAATTTTATTTCGCCTAGGGCGCCAAACTGCCCTGCACCGGTCCTGATTTCAGCAGCCTCTTCCTTCCTTGTGGTCACCATTTTATTTTCCCAGAGTGCTCTAGATGTTGCAGCTGCCATTTTCCCTTGGAATGCCCCAGGACAGCACAACATCTGAGGCATTCTGGGAAAATAAAACAGCCGCCAAGAGATGACTGCCGAAAGCAACTGCTGCCAGAGAAAGGTAAGCCCACCCTCTGCTCCCAAATGAGTGATGAATGGGTACGAATGGGATAATGAAAACAAACCCATTATTTCTCATGGCATTTGTTTAGTAACAAATGAAAGTTGAACCGAATAAGCTTCATTCAGTTTAATGTTTTATCGATTACAAAATGAAGGCACACCTCCATTACAAGCGGCAACACTTGTCAAAGGAACCACATTATTCACCTGGTCTATGTGGTCCCTCTTTGCTGGAGTTACCAATACAGCATGACACTGGACCATGGGGAAATGACTTCCACAGCCACCCCACCCCCATGGTACATATGACTCGATGGATTATACAGATAATAACAAGATATAGGAAAGGTTATGGTCTCTAGAATATATAGGAACCAAACTATTTAGAGCAGTATATAGGTCAAAACCAACATCTTGATGTGTGTAAGGATTTCTATATGAAACCAGTGCAGGTGTGGGAGAACTGAAGAAAGAGAATAGACTGCCACATTCTGAAGGTAATGTGCCACATTCTTGACATTCTGAGATTTCCCAAAAGTCTTCAAGGGTGGTCCCAGCAGAGTGTGTTGCAACAGTCAAGACTTCCTATAGACATAAATAATTATTGTAAGGCTGAAGAAGGAAAAAGTATTGCCTCCCGCTTGCCAGAGAGAGTCAGTGAAAAGTGCTCCTAGCCACTGCCACTCCTTGAAGCTCCAAGGGTAGCACATGTTATTCTGTTGAAAGCAACAGGACTTGCTTCTGCACAATGTGTTTAGTATCAGGGCACTGGGCTTGGCTCATAAGGCCATTCTCTTCCTGCAGTTTCAAGTATTTTGCTTTACTTTAATGTGGAATTATTTTGCACCACATTACTACTCAAGCATTCTTATGTAAAATGTCATTATTTGAGAGTATCTCTTAATAAAATCCAAAGAGCAAAAAAAAAAAGCTGGTTAATCCTCTTTCTTCCTGGGAGGAAGGAAATTTTTACACTCCCGGCTGCATCCAGGGGAGTGTTCAAGTGAATACACAGTGTTCCAAACTCATCTCTTAACTATGAAAAGATTGAACTCTGAATCATACCAACTGTGCAGCGATTTAGAGACCCACCACATGAATGTACACATCTCATCTGGAACAAAGCAATGTAACAAAAAGTGTATTGTTTGGGCAATTGCAAAGGCTTAAGAAAATATTTTCCCCTACATAACATCTTAAGCCTCATTATCTCTTAATCGCTGGTGAAGAAAATGTGACTGTACTTTCCACAGGAACATAAAGCATGAAGAAGCCTGCACATATTAAAAGAAAAGCATATACAGAATTGTTCGTAACCAGGCTCTTTTTTAATAACAGAGTGAAGATAGAACTTTGTGTGATATTCATGAAGGTCTGCCTAGATATTACAGGGTGGTACAGGAAACTAGACACAGGAGTGCCATTTCTGGTGGCAGCCAAACGTTGAGTGTCATGTCTAGTTCTATCAGTTACTCTGACATAAATTAATTTTGCCTCTTTCAGGGGTGGGCAGAAGGTTGATCTCCAGATGTTTTGGACTTCAACTCCCAGAAGCCCATGCCAGCATAGCCTATGGTCACGACGAATGCCGGGAGTTGAAGTCCAAAACTGTCATGACTCTCCTGGGGGATTCCTCCTCAGAGGAAGGGCTTGCACCTTCAGAACTGGATGTCCCCAGGGAACAGGTTGCCTCAGAGGACCCTGACCCTCCCCAAGATGGCCCTGGCCCTTCAGGGCTGATCCCTTCAGATCTGCCTCAGTTTCTGAGGCAGAGAAGGATGCCGAGCGGCCACCTAGCCCCTGAGAGAGGCATCAGCTCATGAGGCAGGCTAGTAGGGCTCCTTTAAGAAGAAGTGCTTGACTACCAAAGAGGACTCCTCAGGAGGAAGGGATTTCTTGGGAGCAAGGCCTCTAACATGATGCAGCGAGCCTTGGGTGGGGCTCTGATAGCTCTAGCTATGTCAGCTCTCACTTGTAACTTGAGAGCTGCTGGGAACAATGTCTGGTCTTCAGCTCTGGTTTCTACATCCTGTTTTCTTTCTGATCTTGCTGTGTGTTTGGACCTCTATGCTACTGACCCCTGGACTTCTACCTGACTCTGTCTTTTGTGTTTTTACTTTATTGATCTCCTGGCTTTTTGGCTGTGCCTCAGACCTTGGATGTGCCATAAACCTCACCTTGGAAAACCTCTATGTGCCTGGTAAAACTGTGCTTGACTGCTAAACTGACCACTCTGTAGTATATGGCCCTGTATTTGCTTAGCAAAGAGCCAGGACTTGGTTTAGAGCAGGACAAAAACATCAGGAGCTCTGCTTTCTGCCCAGCCCTGCTCTGTATGACAAACATCCATTTACATCACTTCACTGTAATCAGGATTGCCTCTGTTGCATGGATCATATGTGCCATCAGACAGGATTTCTTCATCTAATCAGAACTGCTTGATATTTATAATCCAAAGTTCCTTAGAACTTCTTTATTAAGTTGAAATTTGTGAAGATCTAAAGGCAATGATCTCTGTAGACCTCAATAAAAATTAATACCACACTGAAATTTGGAGTTCCACTTCATCATCAGTGAGGAACACCCCATGGTTGCCCTTTATCTCCTGTTCCTTTGGCCTTTGCTAAGAAGCCATTTGCCCATGAGCATCATCAGACCTGTAGCTAGGCCACTGGCATGCGAGGGGCAGAGTGCATGCCGGGGGTGGGTGGGAGGCAGAAGGATGATTCTGTGTAGCCATGAGTTTCATGTACTTGATGAAGATATTATTCATCTGAATTCTTTGTTCATATATTCCAAGCCAAATATGTGTGGTGTAGAATCAGGCGCATGGCCAAACCTCTACTGCACAGAAGACACATGCAGAACATCTTTCAGACTGAGGGCCAAATTCCATTTTGGAGAAGCTTTTGAGGGCCACATTCCAGTGGTGGGTGGGCCAAAGGCAAAAGGATTGGGGCTAAAAAATACCAGCATATTGTAGTTCCAAACTCTTACAGCCAGAGAAAGCAATTAAGCATTTCAACATTAGAAATGGGGAGGGGGGCTGCACAAAAGCCAGGAAACCACCAAAGGACTGGTGGTTGGGGGAAAGGGGATGGGGGCCGGGGGAAGGGGGCATGGCCATCTGGAGAACCCTGGAGGGCTGGACTGAGACCCTAGGAGGGCCAGATTTGGTCCCGAGGTTCTGCACCCCTTACCTAATGGGTACATTATGCATACATCAACATGCATGTGCGCTTGGTTTGTGTTATCTTTTGTACAGATGTATGCTCATAGCACTATGTCAGATGTAGGCAGAAGGCAGATCCCCAGATGTTTTTGGACTTCCAACTCCCAGAAGTCCCTGCCAGCATGGCCAATGGTCAGGAATGCTGGGAGTTGAAGTCCAAAACATCTGGAGATCTACTTTCTCCCCACTCCTGCACGATGTCACATGTTGCCTCCTATGTGTGTGTCTGTGGGAGGGAGAGGTGTATGCATGCAGCATGTGCAGTGCCTGCTCCTCCATCACACACAGTGTGATGGAATAAGTATGTGTACTTGCCCCTAGCGGAGCTTTCATTTTTAACCTTAAGGCAGTCTTTTTTACACTTTCTGAATTTGGGCTTGCCTTCCATATCTACTCTTCTCTATTTTTATCTACTCCCAGCCCTACTCTGCTTTGTGTCTCATCCAACACATCAGAAACAATCTGTTCCACGGGTGAATATTCAGAGATTCGCCTGCTGCTGCATGTGAAGATCTGTGGATTGGGGCACTCGTTCAACACTGGCATTGGAAAGGGAATAGGACAGGGCATACCTGACACACACACCCCTCTAAAACCACATACAAGGACAGAGAATCATCTCTTCTCAAGCTTCTTTCTTCCCAAATCAGTTGAATTGATAGTGAGGGAGCAAGAGACTGGAAATTCAGTTGCCCTCACAAATGCAGTGTGGGTGCTAGTCTAACACTGGAGGTAGGACTTGTCTGGTGGGGCCTCCAGATCATATCCTTCTCTGGAAATGTGTGGACCACTCTCCTTTCAGGTAACCCAGGGGCCCATCTCATAGTTTAAGAACTACTACTTTAAGGTAAAAGTACGGTATCTTATTTCTGGAGATGGGGGGAAATATTAATTTATTATATTTATATCCTGCCTTTTTTCCTGTGAGGAACCCAAGGCAGCTTACATAATCATCATCCTCTTCATTTTATCCTCACTACAACCCTGTGAGGTAGGTTAGTCTGAGAGTCAATGACTGGCCCAAAGTCACCCAGTGAACTTCATGGCCGAGTGGGGACCAGAACCCGGATCTCCTGAGTCCCAGTCCAACACTCTAACCACTATGCCACACTGGGGAACACTGTACAACAAGCTTAGCTGTGGATCTGATGTTTACGTATTAAGGGGCTGTCTGCAGGGAAGCAAGAATATAACATTGATTTATATGCTAACAATGTTCTTTTGATCTTATCACAGCCAGTAACATCCTCCTTGACAGTGGTGTATGTGAAAAGTCACAGTTTATTTCTATCGTGCTTTTGTGCAGCTTCCATTCATTTCAATGGTGGCTTGTGCCCAGGTGCTCCAGGAGAAGCAGTTATAAGCATAATGACTGGCACAGCAGCTCAGTAGAGTCAGGTGCTATGGCTAAGTTCCCAGCATACTTTTCCCCCCTCCATATGTCTCACTGAAAACAGTATTCCTAGCGATGACTACTATGGAAAGACGGACAAGAAGCCAAATTGGATGCCAACAAACAGACAGATTTTGAAACTGGACTCCTTGGAGGGCTTTGAGGAGGAGCATTTCCAAAGTCTGAGTAATGCACTAGAGGAATTAAAAATGGAGAGGACTTCTGTTAAGCTCACTTTGTCTTCTGTTCCTGTGGATGAACATCATTTATCTACAAAAATGGAGATTCAACCTGCTTCATGATTAATTAAAGAACCTCAGACAGAAAATCTAGTCAATGGGTTGAATCCAGGCTTAGTCAGCCTTAGAAGAGACCCACTGAAATCAATGGGACAAGTTAGTCAACACTATCTTAAGTCCCATTGATTTAAGTTGGTCGACTATAAGCATAACTAAATCTGGATCCAATGCAATGTTTTCAAAATGGGATTATAGAAGTATATCTAACTATTGCCTTCAAATAGAAAATATTTCTTTATGGCCTAGGACTCTTCATTTATTCTGTTGCAATGGCTTCTTCATAAGAGTTGTTTTTCACTTTGTAATTTTTACTGGCATAAATGATCCCACAGGTCACTGAATGAGCAAAATCATGGGATGGAAAGAATGTATTTCCTGTTACGGGTGAATCCTGAAACCTGGGCTCAGCTGGATTTGGTCTAATAAAATGTAGAAGTGACCAGAAATCTGGACAAATGCATTAGAAAAAATGCATTAGAAGGTTGGATTTAGCATTTAAAAAATTTTTCCCGTTGCCAAAAACAATCAAGAAATAGATTATTTCCATTTAGTGTATCAACACATGGCCAAATACCGTGAATATGTTAGATTTGCCAATCTGTCCACATTTCAGGACTACTCTCTGCCACATATTCACAATTAAGGGATATATTTAAGAATGTAAGAAGAGCTGTGCTGGATCAGACCAAAGGTCCATCTAATCCAGCATCCTGTTTCCAGCAGTGTCCAACCAGATGCCCATGGGAAACCTACAAGCAGGGCATGAGAACAATAGCACCCTCCCACTCATGTTTCCCAGCAACTCGTATTCAGAGGCATACTGCCTCTGATACTGGAGGTAATATATAGCTATCATGACTTGTACCTCTGATGTCTTTAATCATAGGAACATAAGAAGAAGAGCCATGCTAAATCTGACCAAGGTCCATCTAGTCCAGCATTCTGTTCATGCAGTGGGCAACCAGCTGCCCACGGGAAACCCACAAGCAGGACATGAGTACAACAACACCCTCCTGCCCATATTCCCCAGCAACTGGTGTACATAGGCATACAGCCTCTGATACCGGAGGTAGCACATAGCCATCAGGACTAGTAGCCATTGATAGCCGTATCCTCCATAAATTTGTCTAATCCCCTTTTAAAGCTGTCTAAGTTGGTGGCCATCACCACATCTGGTGGGAGCAAGAAAAACTCCTGACTCCACTTTCTCCACACCACGTATAATTTTATAAACCTCTGCCATGTAAATATTACAGGGATGCACCCTGGAGATTTGCACTGTACTTTTAAAACTGCCATTTAAGCAAGAGACTTTGGCTTCTCACACACACACACACACACACACACTGGGAGGATGCGAACGGCAATGGTTTGGTGGGGTGGGGCAGGGCAAGGGGGTCGCATGTCTTCCTTACACCCCTGTGTGGAGGCGTGCTGCAGCTGGGATGAAATGGTGGCAGCAGCTGATCCTGCACGAGGCCAGAAGGGCAGGGGTGTGAGACTGGCAGTACATCCCCACCACCCCTCCCACCACCACCACCACCACCACCACCACCGGGCGAGGACAGCAGGACGTGAGGGTAGGGCTGAAGTGGCTCAACAGGCCCACAGAGTGCAGTGAAAAGAGGGGGGGGCTAGGAATGGCTGTCTTCCGCCATGGTCAGGAGGGCACTTGTCTCAGGCATAGGAGGGACAGGCCTTGTGGATAAGACCCAGGGCCCAGCAACTCCCGGTTGGGAGGAGGCCCATAACATTTAACCTGCTAGCCAGCTGTGCCATAAGGCTGACATTGACAAGTTGTACTGGTCTGGGCATGAAGCCAAGTTATTCAGGGCAGCCTTCACTTCAGCCTTTTTTGGAGTGTTACAAGTAAGCAAACTGGTGGCTGCATCCAAGTCAGATGTCATAGGACGGGCCCTAGATGTTCAGGATGTGACACTACTGTAACAGGGCATACACCTTAAGCTCAGACGTTCAAAAACTGATCAAAAGGGGAAGGGTCAGCTAGTTCACCTGAAGGAGTCCCTGTCAAAGGGCCCATGCCCCCTAAGAGCAACAAGGCCCTTTCTAGCCATGCGGCCTAGGATCCCAGATCCATTCTTTATACATCAGGACCTAATCCCACTCACCAGATACCAACTGGTGAGCATACTAAGGGCTGGTATCAGTGCCTTGGGCCTCCAACCTCATGAGCACAGCTCACATTCCTTCAGGACTGGGGCAGCCACAACCACAGCCAAGTAGTGTACACCGGGGACTAGAATACAGGCAATCGGGGGTTGGAAGTCATCAGCCTTCAGATCATACATTCAAGTAAGGGCCTCTTGTTGATTTTATCTGTTTTATAGCTGTGCAGCATAAAATCACATCAGTCTGGATCTGCGGGCACAGCATTGTACATTGGGTGCAGCAGCACACATTATGGAAAGGACCGGGCATCAATTTAGGCCTCCATCAAGGGACAAGGCTTACCTGACTATGCAAGAGCGGTATGCTCTGGGACAAACTGAAACCAATGGTGTTAGGGCACAACGCAACACATAGCTACCTTGACGCCATCATCATGCAATTGGGCAAGGATGATCTGGGGGCATGCAAAGGGCTCGATTTGATCAATGCGGCTCGGAGAGACATCCTTGAGGTGCAGCCGCATCTGCCAGGCATAACTATGTGATGGTCAGAACTGCTGGGGAGACGCCTCTGGAGATGGGCCAAAGACCCGGCAGAAGTGGATGTGGACAGAAGGAAAATGAACAAGACCATGCTGCGTTTCATGGAAGCCGAGGGTGGGCGGGTCATGAGGTACCGCATCATCATATTTAGCCAGGAAGAACTGTACAGGCCAGATGGCGTGCACCTCTCCGACATGGGCAATCGGTTCTGGTTAGATGGCATCCGATATGGCATCAAAGATTGGCTACAGATGGAATAGCTTGGGAGCAAGCGGTGGAATGGTAAGACATGCACACACACCTGCCTCATGTGGCATGATAGGTATTGGGCTGGATCAATTTGGGAGGGAAAGCAGTGGAATCCGCTTCATGGATCCGGGTGGATGTGGCACCAAAACCAGGCCAGCACGGTGGCTGCGAGTGTGCCCCAGCCAGGTTGGAGGGAAAGGGGTTCACATTAGTGGCCTGTGCCATAGTGGGCCTCTGACCCTTTCATCCACCACAAACACTCCTAGCAGGTGAGCCAGGAAGGAAAACCGGACAGCAGCCAAGCTGGCAATGATGGGAGGGATCCACACCCAATGCCTCTGACAATCCTATTAAAAAATTAATAAAGCTGTGGCCAATGGAATAACCTATTTAAGTGGGTGTCCCTGGTTTGTTCTTTTCATCCGCTGCGCAGGTACAATTTGATGCTGCACCACACAATCTTGCTCACTGCAGCAGTTTCAAAGTTATAACACACAAACTTCTGGGTTGCAACCTGGCAGTCCAAGTTGCATGTCTGATTCAAAAGCAAACCCTTCGCACTTTGTAACAAAAATTACTGTATACTGGAGACATAAATAAGGCTGCATTGGGTACAACTCCCATTGAACACAGTGCAGCTTGCTTAAGTTTGGTGGGAAACAGTGATTCAACCAAAAATTTGTGAATTTGACCCAGGTAAGAAATGGTTTCATGAAATGGCCCCTCCCCAAATATTGATTTTCTGAGAGCACAGTCCTATCAATTGTGCCCTTGATGATTGTAAGACCCCAAACTTAGAGGCTTCCAATCATCCTAAGCAGGGAAGGAGGAGCGGCAGAGCCAATCTTCACCTCCCCATCCTCCCACCCTGTATTTTTCGCTAGATGGGCTTTTTTGCCCACCTAGTGAAGGCATTTCAGAGTGGGAGAGAAGGAGGCTCGCAGAGGCTCAGGATAGCTCATATCCTGGCCTCTCTGAAACACCCACTGAAATGTCCCCCTTTCCCCCTTTCCGAGGTCGAGTTCCCAACCTCGGAGGCCAGCCATTGTGGTTCTTTCCATGCCAGCTGTGAGGGGGAGGGGGGTTGGATCTCCAGCTACCCCTTCCAAGGGACCTATACAATCTGAGAACCAGTGTGGCGTAGTGGTTAGAGTATTGGACTGGAACTCGGGAGATCCGGGTTCTAGTCCCCACCCAGCCATGAAGCTCACTGGGTGACTTTGGGCCAGTCACTGACTCTCAGCCTAATCTACATCACAGGGCTGTTGTTGTGAGGATAAAATGGAGGAGGAGGATCATGTAAGCTGCCTTGGGTTCCTTGCAGAAAAAAAGGTGGGATATAAATATAATAAACAAATAAATAAATAAATAAAATCTATGTTGTCTTTATGTTTGCTCATGCTTCACATGGGATTGTTTTTCCTTAATATCAGCCATGGAGAGTTTTCTGCCCATGGAATGTAGAATTATGATATAGTGGCAAGGGCAAGGGCAAAATGAATGGCCCTTAAAAAGAAAAAAGGAAAAAAAGCATGAAATCCAGGTTAATCATGAATTGGGATGCAGATACATCCTTTTGCCTAGCCCTCATTTAGATTCACTGGTCAACAGGATGTCAATGTGTGAAAGGATATGTGAAGAACAAAGTTGCAGAGGCAAAAGGAATTTGCCTTGCCAATATGGAGCCTGCCAAATCTCCATCTCTGAACCCAGCAGACCAGGGCGTCTGAAGAAAATACATCCCTTGTGCTGCTGTTAATGTGTGCAGATGGCTCTTTCAAAGTAACATATTTTTTATGATATAAACATGCATCAAATAAATACTTTATCTTGTAAAAAGTCTGTCTCTGGCATTAAAACCACAGTTGACTATTTGGCACTGGTTTCCTTGGGAAGTCCAATCCATTCTCCTGCTGCTGGGATCTCAGATAACATTTTTATTGCAAGTAACACAAGTGCTAAAAATATATTTGAGATAAATTTAAATGCAGGCAGGCCTCTAGTCCCCAGAGGATGTTTCACTGGTCCCACGACACATTTATAAGACAGGCTTCTTCCCAGTGATGAAACTTAATGAAATAAATAAACATTATAGTATTTTATGAAATGTCCTACATAGCCAGGCTGTATCACTTTCCAGGTGTATGGTCCTGACCTCTCAGCTTACACACTTCTGCATAATCCCACTGACGTCTTACCCCCACCCCCACTCCCAAGCGCTTCCAGTCAATAACAGCAAGGGGACTTGAGGAAAATTTTCAGACACAGCGCTTTGCAGGTGATGGCACTCTATCAGAGTACCACAATAGGAAGTACTGCTTCTTTGAGGCACCTTCCTGTTGTGCTTCCTGCTTTCGCCGTTGCTACTGCTTGCATCAACATCTGGAAGACTTTGGTTTATGTTAAGTAGAACAGAGGACATTGCCAATGGACAGGAAAAATAAGCGGGCGTGGACCTCTGTGGGTGCTAAGAAACAGTTTATTGCAAGCAAGGGAAAAAAGGACTAGTCAAGCTCCATATTCTTCTTGTTTTAAAACAAACAAACCCCAAACTCCTCTTCAAGAGCAACTATGAAAGCTTTCTTATAAATAATTACTGGATCCATAGAATCATAGAATCATAGAAAAGTAGAGTTGGAAGGGGCCTACAAGGCCATCGAGTCCAACCCCCTGCTCAATGCAGGAATCTAGGTCAAAGCATCTCCACAAAGCCTTCCACAAGAGAAAGGTCCCTGCTTGCAGAAGGTCCCACCGCCAAGGATTTTTTGGAATTCCAGCTCCATTCTTAGAAAATTGCTCCAAGGTCAGAGTTGAGACTCCAAACTCAGAGCGCCCTCCCACCCCCTGCAGCCAGTGTGGAAAAAAACGTGCCAGCTGTGGCTCTGAGGTCGCAAACGTGACCTCTGAGATGGGGGTTTAGGGGGTATTCCAGGGGAGGGGGGGAGACAGGTCCCTCCACCTGATTTGGGGGAATCTCCCCCCCCCACAGCTCACCCCATTCAGCAGGGTCTCCTGACTGTCTGAGTAGCATTTTCAGGGGGGGGCAGAGGGGCTTCCGTGGGAAGGAGAGGCCGGGAAGGAAAGTCCACTTCTGTCAGCGTAGTTGATCCAGCATAAATCTGGACTCAACCCCGTCGCCTTTACACCAATTAAACCTTCGCATGTACTATGGTTTTGTTAAACTGTTTGGACTCATTTAAGCCATCTAGACACTAACTAGCAGTCATAGGATTGCACTGCCCATCAGATTTTGTTGTATAACCTAGTGCTTTTCCTAGGGTAGAAATCTACTTAGCCATAGAAGCAACTCCAATCACATGGGAACAGGCTGTAGAGAGAGAATACGTTTATTGCTCAATCTAAAGACCATTGCACTAGAAACAGGCTGTAGTAATATATTACTACTATTAAAAGCAATACTCGGCAAAAGGCCGAGTGTTTGCAAAATTATCATGCCCACCAGAAATGAATCTTACTGCCATTGTGGCCACATCATACAAAATGGGGGAGGGAGGAACACTGCCAGTTCTGAAGTGTACACATTTTCACATCATACTTTTGCAAAAATGTTACTAATTCACAACATTCACTTCTCATTAATAAGAGGGCCTTTAGTGTGGGTTGAAGTGTGTATGTTCGGATTAGCATCCGTCTTAGACGGCACGGCAGTTCGTGTGCTTACAGATAAGGGTGGCCATGTGTCCTACTTTCCAGAGGAAAGCCCTCTTTAACAGGAGGTCAGTCTTCGTTCTATTTGAAGTTGCCCTCTGTTTGAAGGGCTATCCAGTCCAAGTCCAATTTAAAAATAAAGAACCATAAGAGGCTAGGACGAGAGCAGGGAGGGGCCTTGAAGTTGCCCATCACTGCCCAGCACAGTTGCCCATCCTGGACAGCAGACTGAGCAGCCACGCAGATCACCTGATCACAGCCGCCCCTGCCCCCAGTGAGTCTTTTATTTCTATTTAAATTATAATCATCTTTGCTAAATTTGCATCTATACAGATCAATCAGCGTATGCACATGTTGTGCAGACATGTCCCCTTTTGTTCCCCTTTTTGCTTATGCATGTCCTCTTTTGTGGAAGCGCGCCTACGTGGCCACCCTATTCCAGAGGGATGCTGTAGTATGTGCTCGTGCTGTCCCTGTTTGCCAGGGGGAGTCCCTATCTTCTGATTTATATATATGTGTGTGTGTGTGTGTGTGTGTGTGGGTTCCTGATCAATCACTGTCCCTATTTTGTCCCTGCTTTTGCCTTTGGGAATGCCTTGTTTGAATTTCTCCTAGTATAAATTGCTCAGGGTTTGGAGGGTCGGATCCAATGGTGCCATTCCGCAAGTGGAAGGGAAACTGCTGGTGGAACAGCAGTTTCACCTCTCCCCGACCGACACCTGTGCCCCTCCATCTGCTCCGGAGGGTTGGGGGGATCTCTCACCACTTTGCGTTCCGCTCACACAACTTTGGATCCAACCTGGTGGCTCCACTGTCAGTGGGGTGGTGTATCTACTCTGGGTTTCTGGGTTTTAGTCTGAACTTAAAGGCGCTATCCATGATGCCAAACCCTATCCCTAAAATAGGTCCAGCACCATGGATAGCAGCTTAAAAGTTCAGGCTCCAACCTAAAGTGGATACATTGCCACACTGACCCTGGAGCCACCAGCCTCCATTGGATCTAACCCGATAGGTTTCAGCCCTCCCACCTCAAATCTAAAGAAGTTAAATCTCTGTGTAGAGGGTGATGGATGTCTCTTCTAATGCACATACAATGGCTTGGATCCTAAGGTTTTGCTCCATGTATGGAAGGAGCTTCTGTCTGTGGAAAGGCCCCTTCCATGTGTGCAACTCTCCTGCTGTGAATGGAGTAGTGTGCCACTGTAGTTCGTAAGCTGTTGATCTGCGATCTTTACTGTCAGGTGCTCTTGGAAGATCACAAGATAGAAGAAAATGTGGTAGGGCATTTTGAGAATAGAAATGTACAGCAAATCATTAAAAGTTCCTTCTGCTTGAAGGGTTTGCACATGCCTGAGCCACTGGGACATTTGCCAACGAAAGAGTGTGGCCACTGCCAAAAAAGATGAAATGCATCCCCCAAAAAGGAGGACAAGAGAAGATACAGATTTGCATCACATTTGCACATGCTAATGTTATATAGATGCAAATTTAGAAATAATTACAGTCATGCCTTGGATTGAGAGCATAATTTGTTCCGGAAACGTGCTTGTAATCCAAAACACTCTTATATCAAAACGAAATCCCCCCCAAAAAAATTGTACAGAAATTTTTAATTTAAGCTGTACTACAGTACTTGTATTGCAAGACATCGCTTGTATATCAAGTAAAAAATAAATAAATAAACATTTAAAAATTTGCTTGTCTTGCAAAACGCTTTCAAACCAAGTTACTCGCAATCCAAGGCATTACTGTACTATATTATAAATAGAAATTCAACACCTCCCACCATAGTAAGGAAGACTGTGACCAGCTGACCTGTGTGCCTGCTCAGTTTGCTGCCCATGTGCTAACTCTTGATGAGCAACTTCAAGGCCCCTCGGCTCTCCTTCTTAAGGTTCTCATAGAGGACTATCCTCTGTAAAGTAGAACACATGCCCCCCACCCCCATATAACCAAGATAGTATTGTTAAAGTGATGTATTACATTACTCTGGTGCCAAATCTCACTTATACAAAGCCTGTGCTAATTGAGCAATGCCTATTAGCAACTAACCCCTAGGCTCCTTGTACGAAACCACCCATGAAGAATACCCAGCATTCAGAGCTTTTCTACATGAGACTGTTAATCTGCTGTATCTACTTTCGGTTTCACCGCAGAATTGAGATCCAAGCACTACAAAAAGTGCTTTCCTTTCCTGCTTTTCTGCCACATAACCTCTAGGTGGCACTGTGGTATAGTGGAACAGCACAATTACACAAGTTGGAAAAGCTTTTTCTTTCACTTTCACAATACTACTGCATTTCCCCTGCTCTAAAAAAAAACTCGCTGAAAGTACTGTTTAAAAACAGAAGTGAAACTGGAGGGCCACCACATTGTCTAAAGAACCAACAAACAACCATGCGTAGGGAATGACAAGCACACAATAAATGGCTCATGTAGAAAAGCTCACAGTCATTTGCTACTGGTCCCTGTCAAGTGGTGGCCCAATGCAAGCTGAAGCACCCTGAACAGCTGGGGGCGGGGGGGGAACACTTGATGTATATGCAATCTCATTAATTAGACCTGTCTGGATATGCCTTAGAACGATCATACTTCTCATGGTCAGTTGTCAAACTGAGTGAATAAACCCAGTTTTAGCAGAAATTCCTAGTAGATTCCCATGGTTAGCTGGTATAGTTCATACAGAGTCATCCATTTGAAGCAAACAATGCAGTCAACACAATGCAGTCCAAAAAGGTAGACAAAGCCGCAGGCAGGGAAAAGTAGAGTACTCCCCCTACAGCAGAATAATATGAAGGAGGGAGGCACAGGCACGGCCTAATGAAACAGAATGGAAGAAGCAATGTCAGCATACCAAGCTATTATGATCAGGCCCATGCTGAATAGGCAGCAACCGTGTATCACTGCTGCAGAATGACAGTGTGCTGTGTGAAAGCCACAGCAGAAATTCTTTTGCCAATGATAGTTTTCCAGTTACAAGCCGGGATAATTTTGGAAAGAAAAGGTGGAGATAGCACTGCCTATTGTAGCGTAATGTAACTGTGTGTGGTAACTTATTCCCCTAGTACAACTGGTTAGATTGATTCTTGAGAGTTGACAGTGTCCAGGTTTATCTAACAGCCTTTTTTCATTATTTTTTTTCCTTTTCTTTTCTTTAACATACACGGATACCTACCACTATGTTATCACTCAGGCCCTATCTCCAAAGTAACTGCTTACTTAGAAACAGAGCTACGTCGTGTCTCCTCCTCTTCCTCTGCAATAAATTCGTTTGGTTTGCATTTTAATTTCAATTTACCGGTACTTCATTTCACATGTTTGAACCAACACGAGAACTGAAAGTGAGTTCTCCTTTGACATTCACACTTCTCCGAATTTTGCAACGGAGTTCTCCAGTCAAAACGTGCATACAAAAAAATGTGTACATTATAGGGGAAGGTGCACACAAAAACGCATGTAAGATTGAAAATAACATTGTAAAATATTAGGAAAATTATTTGCCAAAATAGTGTATATGAGGCAAAATTGTGTACAAAAATGCATGCATTGGGAGAAATGCACACCAAAAAATTCACACAATTTTTCATGCAAACTTTTTTTTAAAAAAAACCCGCAAAGTTTGGGGTAAACCAAATTTAAGATAGGAAAAATTGTAAGATTGGAAAAATGTGAAACTGAAAGAACCCGAAATTGACAGATTTGTCTGTCCGTACTTATCCTCTGCTAGGCTGGCCACTTACACATCAACAAAAAAAGAGAAATGCATCACCAAAAGGAGGACAAATAGGACAGAGATTTGCATGAAATTGCATGATTGATTTATATGTATATATGCAAATTTAGAAATGATTACTATAATTTAAGGCACAATCCTATGCATGTTTAGACCGGACGAATAAAAGTCCTATACCTCCCAGTATTTCCCAGCCAGCCAGGCTGGCTGGGGAATGCTGGAAGTTGTGGGACTTTTTTGTTCTGTCTGAACATGCACAGGATTGCACCTTTAAATAGAAATAGAATACATATATGGGGTAGACTGTGACTAGGTGACCTTATGCCTGCTCAGTCTACTGTCCAAATGTGACTTTAAGTCCCCTGCTCTCCCTTCTTATGGTGCTTTATCTTTAAACTGGACTTGAACTCGTCAGCCTTTCAAATAGAGACTAGCACCTTGTTCTGGACAAAACTGCATTCACCCTAAAGGATCAAGATCACAGTTGGTGGGGGGAGCTCTGGCCTCTCCTATTGATGCCCAAGTGGCATCTGGAACACAAAGTGCCCGATGAGGCTGGTGCACCAATTGTGACGGCCTCTTGGACAGAGATCGCTTGGCCGTTGTTATCTATCGCCTGATAACATCCAGGTTAGACTACTGCAAGGCGCAGTATGTGGGGCTGCTTTTGAAGACTACTCAGAAACTGCAACGGGTCCAGACTACAGCTGCTAGACTGTTGATTGGGATTGGTCAGATGGAATATATCTCACCAGTTTTAAAACAGCTCTACTGGCTTTTGGTCCATTTCCAAACACAATTCAAAGTGTTGATTTTAACCCTTGAGGTCCTATATGGCTTGAAACCCAAGTATCTGAAGGATCACCTTCTCCCACAAGCTCATCACATCAGTGATTTGGTGGTTTTTGAGTGGGGAAAAGGGCCTCAGCAGTAGCGCCCAACTTCAGAACACCCTCTTGCCTGACCTGCAAATGTAATGACCTTTAGGCACTAAGAGAATACCTTTTTATTTATTTACCCAGGCCTTTAAAAATGTTTGACAGGTTTTGATGATGAAGTTGTGTTTTAGTTGCTGATCTTGTCCTTTTATATTTGCTGCTGCTTTTAAATGTTCTGCATTGATATAACTGTATTACTTTAATTCTCGTAAGCCACCTTGTAAATTGTACAATTGAAAGGTGGGGTAAACATATTTCGAATTAAAAATATATATATATCCCAAGCAAATCTCCTTGGTCTACTTTGTAATCAAAGCTAGGATTATTCAGTAGATGGGCTTCATAAAGACCAATATTTTTCCTAGGCCTGAATTCTGACAAAGCCTAACTAGAAGTTTAAGAACTGGCCCTACCATTAGATGATGTGCAGTGGCCACCCCAAGTGACAGATGCTAGGGAACAGTGTACAGCCCCCAGCTGTTCCTCCTGAGCAAAAGAGGGGGGGGGGGACAAAGCAAAAAGGTGCACAAACAAAGCATGCAAAAACCAATAGGTTATGGGGCATCTTACAGCAAATATTTATCTCCAGCCCTGCTGCAGTTCTTTGGGTTTTGGGACCCATATCTTTGGCCTTATGGGACACAGTCATGTCAATTATGTTTGCTCTACGTACTGAACTGAAATAAATGTTCCTTTAAAGTCAGTTCTGTACCTGTTCAGAGGCATTACACACCTTGACTTGGAAGGAAGGCACCACTTGCTGCTCTGCTTCAGGCAGCAAATCTCTTGTACCACCCCTGCCAGGAGTTATGACTTTGTCTCCGTAAGACCATTTTTAATCATGATCATTGCACAGAACTGCATTTTGTCAATTGTTTAGAAGTCAGAGAGCTTTGACCGGGTATCCTATTTTTAACCATAATGAGCTTGACAGAGTTTCAAGATAGCATCTGCCTGTTAGAAAACTGGGTCTAGGTTCAAGCATGCTGAAATAATTATGCACTACAGTCATGCCTTGGATTGAGAGCATAATTCGTTCCGGAAACATGCTTGTAATCCAAAACACTCTTATATCAAAACGAAATCCCCCAAAAAAAATTTGTACAGAGATTTTTAATTTAAGCCGTACTACAGTACTTGTATTGCAAGACGTTGCTTGTATATCAAGTAAAAAAAAATTAAATAAATATTTAAAAATTTGCTTGTCTTGCAAAACGCTCTCAAACCAAGTTACTTGCAATCCAAGGCATTACTGTATTTGATTCATATTATTTTCCACAGTGTTGTTCATCCCAATGATCCTTGCATTGACTGAGTCCGCATGACACCGCAACGCATTGTAGGTAACTAGCCATGGTGGGGTCTTGTGTCATGAGAATCTGGACTGCTTCCCACAGGGTAGCTTGTTTTGGGGCAAGAAGCCACCCTGATAATCCATGGCTTATTCTAGGGTCTGTTGGACCCACGATGGGTTGCCGTGTCATCCAAACCTGGGCGACCGATCCCATCGTGGGTTGCAGGAAGCAGCGAGTGAGTCTCTCAGCAAGAGTGACAAAAAAAACAACCATTGAATTCATGGCTGCATATTTCTCTGTCAGAAAACCCTGTTTAGCCCTGTGAAAAACCCTGTTTTAAAGAAATCCTTTCTTTTGACAGCTGTCAAAAGAAAGTGTTCCTATAAATGGGGTAGGATGCATTTTCCACCTTTCCCTAGCACCTAGAGTCTCAGAAAAGGGTGGAAAAGGTGGAGGACACTGAGAATTGTCTGGTCCACAGTTCAAAACAAGAGCATCTTGCCTGAACAGAGAAGATGTAGTCGCCACCCACTTTTGCTTTGCTTTTCACTTGACAGCTTGCCATTTGACAGCTGTCAAGTGAGAAGCAAAGTAAAAAAAAATAACCATTTTGCAGCCTTGCTTGGTCAATGTCTATGGCTAGTATCTACTGCACTTTGACAGCAGGCACTTACCACGATATTGAGCAGGCAAGACTTCACATTTTGGCTTGTCAGAGTTTTCCACTTGTACAACTCCAAACTACCTACCAACCAAAAAATTAATTAAAAACCTATGAAAATATTTGTGCACATCTCCGGCACCAAATATATATATATATATATATATATATATTTTAAAAGGGGGCAAACCAGTGATGGCCGCTCCAATGTGCCACTTGGGCACTTTGGAGGGGCTATCAGTGGCTGTCACTGGGGAAGATCGTGAAAGGGAGGAAAGGAAAAAAGGGTTCACAAGTGGAGTGGGGAGAGGAGACAAAGTGGATTCAGCTGCCAAGCCCCCTGGGATACCTGGTGGAGGACCAAGGGGGAAGGAGGGTGAGCCCAATTGTCTGTCAAGCGCACTGTGGCTGTTCCACAAACAACCCATGTTGTGTAGCTCATTCACAGGGTGGGTTGCCATGTCATGTGAACTCACCCATTGTGTAAAGAAGATGTGAAGGTTGGTAGGAGATGAAAGTGAATAAGATTATAAAATATTTAGCACCCATCCAGTCCAATTCTCAACACCAAATTCCCAACACCCTTTTTTATGTAGCCATAGCAGCAGCAAGAGCCATGTTCTTTTCAAATTTGGTATAAGCCTCCATCCCAAAACCTAGGAATATAGATAACCTGGGTAACATAAACTGGGTACCTTAGCAAGCAACTCTCATCCACTTGCGATACACCAGGACACAGGATGGATATGAAAAAGGATTGAGTATTTATTCTAGACTAGGATAGAGAAGGAAGAGGAAAGGAGTTCTGAGCAGCCTTGCTAATCAAATTACATACTTGCATGCAACTAATGCACCCAACTGTTAGATATATCAGCAGTATCATGCCAGCAAACCCACCCACCCACCCCTCCCAGAATGTCCCGCTTTGGATAGGCAAGACACAGTGGCTTATTCACAGCATAATGGTAGCAGCTAGGGGGTGGGGGTGCTGTGTTGTCAGTGGGGTCCTATCTCTGGGATGTTACGTAAGAACATAAGGAGAGCCATGCTGAATTAGACCAAAGGCCTATTTCATCCAGCATTCTGTTCATACAGTGGCCAACCAGTTGCCTGTGGGAAGCCCTCAAGTAAGACATGACTGCAATAACATCCTCTCACTAGTGTTATGGGATGAGGCTTTGGTACAGGAGCATTGAACCCAAACCCATAAAGACTCGTTTCAGCAACTCGTTCAGGCCCATCACATCAGCTGCAAACACTGCTCCCCTTCAGGTGGACCAGGCTATCAGCTCTGAGTCCTACATAGCGCTGATTATTTACAATGTCCTTCACCCCTCCTGTAGACCTCCACAGCATGCAATGCTTTCTCAGTGTCTTAGCAGCAACAAATAGTACTCGTTAGTTGACAGCGAAGTCTCAGGACTTCTTGCAGATGGTGGTAGCAGCAGTGACAGTAGCACATTCAGCTCAACATACGTGACCTGGAACAGTGAAGCCTTTTGTGTCATAATTACAGTATTTCATTATTAGCATTGTTCATCTATGCAATGAAAGCTTTCTTGTTTGACAGAAGTTTTCATCATAAGCAGTTTGTTTATTCAACTTGGAAAGATCATATAGTCTTGGGACATAAGAGAAATGAATGGAAGGGGATCCTGCTGAACAATGTGAGATGCAGGTGCTACTAGGGGGGAGGGAATTACCCATAATCAAGCAGAAGTTGACACAACTTTGGATGATGCCAGCAGCCCCCTCCCAGTAGCCACCCACACCCCAACCTACATTATTCAGAAGGCCCCCAGAACCCTACAAGGAGACTCTTGGGGGTTGCAGATGGCCAGAAGGGGGAAGCGAGGACAGAAACTTTTCCTTCCGTGAACTTCCTTAGGTTAATTTAGAATTCAAGTTTTTATGATTTTTCCAAGTTGAATAAATACACTGCTTGTGGTGAAACATGCCAAAGAAGAATGCTTTCAACCCATATAGACAAACAATGCTAAGCATGAAATGTTGTACTTATTACACAAAAAAAGTTCACTCTTCTGAATATTTATGCTAAACACCAAATGATGCTGACTTTTTCCTTCAAAACATTTCTCTGTGTTGCAGGAAAACAGGCTTGTTCATTCTGTTTGCTCAAAAAAAAAACAAAAAAAAACCTCTGCAACAGGGCTGGAAACAGAATTGTTAGCAGAGTTTTACATCTTTCCCCAAAAAGCTTCTTTAAATGAAGATATTCCCTTGCTAAACTTTTAATTTAGAGTGAGTCATAGCTGCTATTGCAGGAGGGATTCCTTTCTGGAATCCATACAAGGCACATCTATTTACATTTGGATCAGATGCAGGACGAGATTATCAACTTCATTTCATTAACTCTAAATAACTCTGGTCCTCCCAAACTCCAAATTAGTGCAGATTTACAATTAACATTCTGGGCTCTGTACAGAAGAAGAATAAGGTTATTATTCCTGTAGGAAAATGATCTGTTGATTCAGCACATGATATTCTTATTCAAGGAAGTCCCAGAAATGAAACTGAGCTTGTACTGACATGAAATTGGTCGAATACTTTTAAAGTTCTGGGTGTGTTCCATTTTTGTGGTTTAGATATACAACGTAACAAATATAGAGCCCACAAAAGTGCCAGTGATAGGACTGGGCTTCCCATATGAAAGAGCCATGTGCAAAAACATGATACATTAAACTTGGAATGATAATCATATTCTCGTGTCTGCTAAGCTGCAGTGGAGTAATGCGATAGCAGGATATACAGAATGCTAACTACAATTACAGATGCTACTAAACAGAGTGGGCAAGTTCGCACAACACAACTACCCATCATGGGTAACTAGTCACGGTGGGTTGCCGTGTCATCTGAACCTGGACCGCTTCCTGCAGGGTGGCTTGTTTGTGGGCAACAAGCCACCCTGACAACCCATAGCTTGTTCTAGGGGTTGTTGTACCCACAATGGGTTGTCGTGTCATCCAAACCCAGGTGACCAACCCTATCACGGGTACAGTGAAGCAGAGAGTGAGCCACTCAGCAAGAGTGGCAAAAACCTGTTGCTGCGCTTGTTGAGCTCACCCGGGCCAATGACAGCAACTCCACGAAGTGCCCAAGTGGCACTTTGGAGCGACTGTCACTGGCTCAGTCTCCCCTGCACTGACCATGACCTGTTTTGCAGTCACCGCGGCTCCCCCACTTTTTTTCCCAATGATCGCTTTTCGCAATCTCCAAAGTGATGGCCAGTGTCAGTCCCTTCAAAGTGCCCAAGCTGTCACTGGTTCGCCACCCTTAAAAAAAAATAATTTTTTTTTAAATTGTGCCAGAGATTTGTGCAAACTTTTTCATTCAATTAAGAAATAATAATCTCAGATTTTTGGAGTTGTGCAGGTGTGCAACCTTGCCTCATCAATGCGCTGGATGCTGTCTCCTGTCAAAGTATAGGAGGCACCATCCATGGACATTGACAAAGAAAGGCTATAAATAGGTTATTTTGTTCCTTCGCTTCTCATTTGACATCTGTCAAATGGCAAGCTGTCAAGTGAGAAGTGAAGCTACGAGGGGATCTTTGCTGGTGAAAGGGGTGTGAAGGCAAAATTCAGGTTGCCTGTTGCTAATAAAAAGCAATATATGGAGTTTGTGAATGACCTCAACTTTGCTGGCTGTGTGATTTCTTTGCTGACTGTGTAAACTTGCAGACCTGGTTTAAGCCAGTACAAGCTGAAAATGTAACTTTCGTGTTAGAAGTTGCGAGGAAACCAGATAAGAATGAGAACACATTCTTCCCATGCTAATAACCAATCACAATGTTGATTCTTTCTTGCTAACATCATCCTTATTCTGCTTGACTACCAGAAAGTATAAAAATTCCTTCCTGGATCGGGGAACTGGGCGTGTTCAGCTTCCACACAGCTGTGTTAATTAATAAAGTTTTCTCTCTTTCTTCATCCAAGGATTGTAAATGGAGTTTTTCCTTAACAGGGGATAGCATGTCGATCACTCCCTTCCCAGTGTGATCCTCTAGTGTTGTGGGGGGGGGGTTGTTTACTTGTTTGGACCTGACTGTTCTCAGTGTCCTCCCCCTTTTCCCGAGACTCTAGGTGCTTGGGAAAGTGGAAAAGTGTGAGCCACCCCATTTATGGGAGCACAGAGTTTTGACAGATGTCAAAACTCAGGCTTCCTTTTAAAATGGGTTTGACAGGGCTAATCAGGGTTTTTTGACAGGGACATATGCAGCCATGAAATTTTGCATCATATTTCCTCCCCATTTACTTCCCAGCCTTGAAATCTGTATATATTTCCCTGTCAAAAATAAATGCACAAATTTCCCAGCCACGTTAAAAAAAAACACCCTTAGAGGTTGCAGAATGGGATGGAGTGAATGGGGTGCCTCCCCCAATGTGTCCCCATTCCCCTCGTCCCATCCAACCACCTTGTCAGGGTTTTTTAACAGCTGTCAAGAACCTGCAGCAAGTGCCCTGGTAAGGAGCCGTGAAAAGGGAATGGCCTTAAGATCTCCCCTTTCTGAACTAGCTGGAGACTCAGGAAGTGTCCCAAAGGTGGAGGGCACTGAGAAGTGTCGGGGCAACACTTAAAACCCAGAGGATTACCTTGCTAAGGGGGACAACTACAAGCTCACCCCATTTTGGTGCACTTACCTTTGCGGTTTCTTTCCCATTTGCCCATGCATTCCAATTGCCAATTAGGCAACTGACAACTGTCAACTGTTTGCAAGGCAGCCTATATGCAGTCTCTCGCCTCCTTATTCTGTTACCATTTGTCAGCTATAACTGACAAGGTAATAGACCAGGCAAGACTACATATATTTTTGACAGCCATAAGTGTGCACTTGTGCAAATCCAAAAGACCATTAAAAAAAATATTAAAGAAAATATGAAGACATTTGCACATATTTCTGCCACCCCACCAAAATTGGTGGTGAGCCAGCAACAGTCACTCCAAAGTGCCACTTGGGCATTGGTGGAAGGGCTGAATTTGGCTGCTACTGGTGGCGGCACGGGCAAGCTCACCAAGAGCAGTAAAGGTTTTTTGCTGCTCTTGCCAAGTGGCTCGCTCAACACTTCCCACATCCCACAATGGGATCAGTTTCCTGGATTCAGACAACATGCCAACCCATTGTGGCTTCAACAACCCCAAGAACAAGCCATAGATTTTCAGGGTGGGTTATTGCCCCAAACCAAGCAGTTTGGGTCTGGATGACACGGAAACCCACCATGGCTAATTACGCACGATGGGTTGCTGTGTCATGCAAACCCAGTTGGTGTGTTGTGAACACAGGAAGCAAATTAAATAAATAAATAAATAAATAACACCACAAATGAAGTTCAGAATGTAAGGGTGCCAATAAAGAAAGGAGATGCCTGGAATGTGTGTGTGAGAGATCAGGACTTAGAGAGAGTTTAGTTTGAGGAAACTGCCTGTTCCAGGCTTCAGAGTGATGTATTTGCACCTTCCGTAACTGCCTGGGAGAAAGATATTTGGCATGGGAATTTGTCTTCATCCATCCCAAAGCTGCAGTGATTGGAAAAGGTACATCTAATGTAGTAAACCTCTTCCTCACACACTGCTTTTAAAGGCACCAAAAGCCAGTTTCGGTCAGTAATTGGTAATGCCTACACTACAGCATTTTCACACATGACATTCAAAGTGTCTTTGAACCAGTCCTGCGTGCATAAATGTTGTTGATACAGGCCTAAAGAGAGACAGTTTATAGGAAAGATACTTTCTAGCCAATATAAGTTTTACATTACAAACAGCAGAAATGCAAAGACTACTTTCACAGCCTAATCCTACATGAGTGCTCCAGTCTAGGGGTATTATAACTCTTATGGGTGGGAGTGGCTTTAAAACTCTAAAACCAGTTTTGCCACATTTTCTACCACCCATTCACCCATGATCGGATCTACAGTTTATTTCTCCTCCTCCTCCTTTCATTCCCTGTTCTTTCCTCACACTGATTTTCATGGGATCTGTGAGCAGGGAATCCGTGAATTTAATTTTTTTTTGTATGGCTTTTTTTTAGTGTGCACCTGCACAGCTGCACAGTTGAGAATGACACCTTTTATTTTTAAACCTCCATTCCTGCAAATGTGGGCATGGAGTTGATTTTATTTGCAGCTATTTCTCACTCTGCACCTACACAGCTATGCACTAGTGCAGTGTTCTCCAACCTTAGGTCCCCAGATGTTTTTGGCCTACAACTCCCAGCATGCCCCAGCTGGGTGGGGCATGCTGGGAGTTGTAGGCCAAAAACATCTGGGGACCCAAGGTTGGAGGACACTGCACTAGTGAATAATGACACATTTTATATTTAAACCTCCATTCCTGCACAGCAGCAAAGGTGTGCATGCAGTTAGTGGAGTAAAAAAACAAACAAACCGAAACAGCAGCATGCCCTCACATTTCTCCCACAATTTCAACACCACTTGACTGTTCAAACCTCTTCTAGTTCTCCCACAATTACAACTCTATGTTGTGTATGTGGCACTCAATTATATTATAAACACGATTGATAGTGAGCTGTATTCGTTATCACATGCCCCCAGAGCAACAACTGGATTTTGAAAGAATACTGGCACAACAGTGCCTCACAAACAAACAAACACAAACAAAAAAAAGGGCTGTAGTGTAGATTCTCCCCAAATGTGGTTTTTGGTGATTCAGTCTCATGGTTTTAAGTATTGTAGCAATTACACCCAAATCTATCATGCTTTTCTGTGAATATGCTGCATGTTTACCTGGACCAGAAAGTTTTCACTATCATGCTTGTGTCAACAAGCAAGCACTATGTATTCTACTGTGATCTTGACTCCCATAATATTTTAATCCTTCATGTCACACCATCTCCGGTAATCTCATTACAGTCATGCCTTGGATTGAGAGCATAATTCGTTCCGGAAACGTGCTTGTAATCCAAAACACTCTTATATCAAAACGAAATCCCCCCAAAAAAAATTTGTACAGAGATTTTTAATTTAAGCCATACTACAGTACTTGTATTGCAAGACGTCGCTTGTATATCAAGTCAAAAAAAATTAAATAAATATTTAAAAATTTGCTTGTCCTGCAAATCGCTCTCAAACCAAGTTACTTGCAATCCAAGGTATGACTGTACAAAAATTAATATTACCCTTTGAAATACTTGTGTAGACACACCATAGTTTCAGCATGTCCATACTGTAAACACTAAACAAAAACAAAAACCATGATGCAATAACGAAAATTTACATGTTTATCAAAGCTCCTTACCTTAAACTCCTGACAGGAAGTCCCCCTGCTCCATTGCCCATCCATTCTCCTTCCCACTGACAACATACAGCCATTCTTGTTTCTGGATCCTATTTGTAGTGTTTCCCAGCTGCCTTGCCCCCATATTCTTCAACTCCCTACCTTCCTGCCCTGCTTTCCCACACGCTTCTCTGTCTCCTTCATGTTACCCTGCCGTCGCATCCTTGTCTCAGTTTCACAATATTCACATTTTGTAACTTTCTTTTCTGAGCCTGACTATCTCTTTGGCTCTCTGTCACTCAGCTTCGCAGCCCTCAACCTACCTGCCTGCCCAGCATGTGTGCCTTTGCCCTTCCTGCCAACAATACACCACTGTCCAGTCATATATGCTGGGAAGAGGCTTTTTGTGTGTGTGGCTACCAGGGATGGGGACTCAGACTCAAGGACTCGACTTGTGAGTCGGACTGAGTCCCCCCTCTGACTCGACTCGGACTCGAGTCCCAATTTTTTTAATGGGACTTGAGACTCGACTCGGGACTCTAGACCAAGGACTCTTCAACATCCCTGGGCTGTGCCAGAAGGAGTGGAGAGGAGCGTGATTGCCGGCGAAGAGCGCATGGAAGCGAGGTGTGCCGCTGCTCGGCCACTATGGACGGCTACCAGGAGTGCAGCCCCAACAGTGTGTCAAGATTTATTTTGATTGATGTGTTGCGTACTTGGGAGAGGCAGAAGAAGGACCTGAGATTACTCTGTGTGGCTGCTCTGAGTGTGTTTCTGGTTCCAGCAAGTTCATCACCAGTGGAGCGGGTGTTCAGTGAGGGTGGAATTGTGATGAGATCTCACCGTTCCAGAATGGGGGGCAAACATTTAGAAAAAATCATGTTCCTCAAATGCAACATGGATAAGTTTTAGGAAGTACAGCAAGTTTATTTTTTAAAATCATTTTTCTAAAATGCAACCTTTCAGACATTTTGGATTTGGCTGCCTCTGCCTGCCTGTCTGGGGTTCCCAGCCTCCTCTGCCTGCCTGGTCTCTTCTTGACCAGTTCAACAGTTGAATTGTCCAAGACAAAGGCCTCTGCCTGCCTGCTTTGGGGTTCCCTGCTTCCTCTGCCTGTCTGGTTATTTTTGGTTTGTCTGCCTGGTCTGTTCTTGCCAAAATCAGTTGCAGAGTTTTGAAATAAAAAGGCACACTTGTGCCTAGAATTTATTTAAGCCACACATCTGAAGTAGCCTTATTTTGTTGGGAAAACCCCCCATTGATTTTAATAGGGACTCGTGGAGTCAGCTTTGGGAGTGACTTATGACTCGTGAGTCACCATTTTGGACCAAGGACTCGGACTCGGACTCGAGACTTGGGTCCAAAGACTCGTGACTCGACTCGAGACTAAGGACTCTTCAACATCCCTGGTGGCTACATCACCTTTTTATGTTCTTCAGAGAAGCTGCGCTGTTTGTCAGTGTTCTAAAACTGATCTTTTTTCTTCAGATGTTAAAATGTTTGTGAGCATTCCGTCACATCATAGAAGCTCATGCAGTAGCTATGGGGCAACAGGTGACTGAAAGTTATCACCGTGTTATATAGAACTGAGAACATTTCTCCATAAAACTGATATAATTCTGCCAGATGCAGCACAGTATTATTCAAACATGCAATCCACCTCCCTGCATGCTGAAGTAATGCACTCCAGGTGGTCTGTACCATGTGATATTTCTGAATGCGCAGTTTGGTCCTCAGCCACGGGCAGCACAGACAGAAGAATGAATAAAAACAAGGAACTTTGTCGGAGCCTTTTACTTAGGACTGGGAGAAGCCAATATAAATTAAGTTTTTTGTGTAATACTTCATGCCTGGTTGGAAAGTTTTGCTCTAAGGAAGGAAACTGCCTTTGCACTTCAGATATAAACATGTAGCATGCCTTGATTTTCAGCTAACAGCACAGATAGTGCTGAGAGTCATTTCTCTCTGTTGTAATCGCTATGGTGAGAGGATGTGTAAGAACAGCCTTCTCCAATTTGAAGCCCTCCAGATGTTTTGGACTACAGCTCCCAGCATTCCTGACCATTGGCCATGCTGGCTGGGGCGGACAGGAGTCGAAATCCAAAATAATTGGAGGGCATCAGCTTGGGGAAGGCTGTGTAAGAGGATCACCTATTAATACAGTAGTGACTGGGTGCCTCACAGGTAATATATCAGCCCTCCCTTCCTCACTTATCCATCACATCTGTCATAATTATTGGCATTTGCTAGTAGATAAAATGAAATGTTAAAAGTCACCAACAGCATAGTCCTACCCATGTCTACTCAGAAGAAAGTCCCATTGAGTTTGACGGGCTTACTCTGAGATGAGTGGGTATAGCCTTTATGGCATTTATACAGCAGGAGGGCTTATGACTGCTAGGCAAGTATTATACCCAGAAGGGAGAAAAGATATATATTTTCCAAAACCAATTTATTGGAAAGGACTCCATGAAACATTCCAGCAGCATAAGCAAGCTTCCTTTAATCATGCTGGATTTACCATATGTATTTCAGAAGAAGCAGATCAGCACATGATGTCACCATGTTCAATTCATTTTTGACTCTACAGTTCTACTTTAGACTGCTTCGATAGGAATTTTCCAAGTGATGAGTCAATTATACTTAGGGCAGGTCTGTAGCTAAGGCACCCTGCGAGTTACTCAACAAGACATTTATATGCCCCCAGCTGCAAATGTGTTGCATTTGCCAGGGAGTCAGAGGGCGGGCATTTACCAATCACTCTGCACCATACCTTGCGGATCAGCTTCCACCCACTATGGCTCAGTATGGGAACAACCTATCTGCCAAGTTCAGCAGCTCTACTTCTTGCCTGCCTTCTGTAATAATATAAAAGAACTGCTGGATTTGGCCTGGATGGGGTGTGCTTCCTGGAAGGAGCCAGGAAGTAGTTGAGAGCAACAGCCACTGCTTGGCCTGTGGAGAGAGAGGCCACAGCCTGAGAGAGCTCTGTAGAGGGGCCTTTGTTTAAATAAAACGTGGAGGTTTATTTATAAAGCAGCGTCTGTTTGGTTCTGTGGGGTGCAATCCACCAACTTGGAAACACCTCTTGCCATTCATAAGCCCCGTTTCACCTGTCAAGTTCTACTTTCTTGTCCTCCTGATCCAGGAGCTAATCTAGCTTGTTCTGAGACTACACTATGTATTTTGTGACCATCTTATTGGATAATAGGATCAACTCTGCATGCTTCCAGGCACTAGGGGGCGATAGAGAATGTCTCGCTCATCCCCTTGGTGTCCTTCCTGTAACTTGGATCAGTTCCTCTTCTCCTACTTCCTCCTCCTCTTCCTCTTCCTCCCTCCCACCCCCCGCAACCAACAACCAAGCAACATGTGCCTTTTCTGTGCTAGATGTAAGTAACCATATCTCATGTTTTTCTTTCACGTACCTGCACTCACACACCCAGCTTTACAGGGTGCTTGTCGTTAAACCATGTTAGTTAGTCTTCTCCAACAATGGGTGTGAAAGGACTAATAAAAGTAAGTTGATTTGGAACTTCTTTTAAACCGAACTGCCTCTAGCCTGCGTTCATTACCTCTAAAACTAAATGCTGTATTACTGAGCTTTCTTTGTATAAAGCAAGTCTGCTGTTAGTCACACCAGACTATCCAACACATCTAACAAAGTGGTGCAGAACTTCAGGCCCAGGGGCCAAATCAATACAGGCCTGTGGCTCACGCTGGCTCAGCTTGTCTAAGCGTGGAAAGCTAAGCAGGGTCAGGCCTGGTTATTACTTGGATGGGAGACCCCTCCTCGAGTTTGGGTTGGACCCGATAGCCTTGCAGGCTCCTTCCAACTCTATGATCTATGAAATCTAGCCCTCCTGGGGTCCCAAACCAGCCCCTTTGGGGTCCCCCAGATGGCCACACCCCTTGCCTGGTGCCACCCCTTTCGCCCAACCACTAATCGTTTTGGTGGTTTCCCAGTTTTTATGCAGTCCCCACCTCCCATTCTAAGTGAGGTTGAAATGCCTTTCCTAAGGCTTAGTTACTGGAAGAGTTTGAGGCTAAAATATGCTGGTATTTTTGGTCCCACCCCTTTTGCCTTTGGCCCCACCTTCATTTTGCCTTTGGCCACACCCACCACTGGGATGCAGCCCTCAAGAGCTTCTCCAAAAGGGAATTTGGCCCTCAGGCTGAAAGAGGTTCGACATCTCCAATCTAACACTATTCTATAGCTTCTGGCACTGAACTACCATTCCTGACTTCTATCTACTACATCTTACATTCTCCTGAGGTTCCTGCCTGCTCTTAATTTGTATGAATGTTCATATTTTCTGTCTATGGATGGACCTTATCCATACTTTTGTGAGGGCAGAATTGTGTGTTAAAACATTTGCATCCTACACCTTCAAAATAATACATCTGCAGTGGGGAAAGGGCTTTGGGCCAGTCACTGACTCTCAGACTAACCCACCTCACAGGGTGGTTGTTGTGAGGATAAAATGGAGAGGATGATGATAATGTAAGCCGCCTTGGGTTCCTTGCAGGGGGGGAAATGGCGGGCTTTAATTGTAATAAATAAAATAAATACATAAATCAATGGTACTTATGTTTGTCATGACTAACTTGTCCCATTGGTTTCAGTGGGTCTACTCTAAGCATGACTAAGTCTCAATCCAAATTATTATTATTATCATTATCATTATTTACAGTATTTGTATACTGCTCCACATCAAGCAGATTCTGGAGCGGTGAACAATAAAAAGACAAAAACAGATAAAAGAAACAAAAACAATACATTGAAAACAAACTAAAATTACATTGGAGCAGAGCAATATACCTACGGTAACTCATTTTTAAGATAATATTTTAATTAACAGATTATCCTTTATCTTGTCATATGATAGTGATAAATCTGTTGCATGCATGTGCACAAAATCTATGGATTGTGATCTGCATTGGGCTATTGCCTGCCTATCAGCATTCTGGGAATACTGGCATCTGGAATTAGAGCATTACAGCGCTAGCAGAAGCAACAACTATAGTGCTATATTCAATTGATATACAGACTATGTAGTGCTTACTGCACCCATTTGGGGCAATGCGGAGGGCAGGGAGAGATTTTGCTCACTTGCTGCAAAGTTGCCTGACTGGGGAACATTCCTTGTTGGTACAAGAGATGAACTATATGAACTAAATTTATAATGTCTTTATCGTGTTACAGCTTGCTAATGCAAACAGTGAATTGTCCATATTGAAAACCAGTTTTTGTTTACTTGTTTCTTTTTCATTTTTCCTTTTCTTTGAATGAAACCTTCATTGTGTCTCCAGCCAATATAAAGTACTGAATACATTTATTTATTTATTTATTTATTTATTCATGTGAAAGGACTGCCAACCGGTCCTTTACTCAAGACCAGAGATCAAAGGTGCAAAACTGCCAGCCTTAGCTCTGCCGTCTTGACACTGATTCTTGACACTGATTCTCTCAGGGCCTTGCCCTTGTCTATACACTGGATTTAGCACTGAACCACAGAGGAACCACACACACGCGTGTGGGGTAAAACCAGGAAAGTTTATTTAAGGTAAACAGATTACAACAAAAGGTGGGAAATGAGGGAAGGAGAAAAGGTGGGGAGACACTTTGGTACATACACAGTAGAGCTATAAAACAACAAAGCTAGTTCCTTTACTACATAAATACTTAAGCACTTACTCTCCTTTGCTTAGGGGTTGGTGGTCCTCTTCAGGGCTCCCTCAGCAAAAGCCCTACCCCGTGCTTCTTCACGTGCAGACCACAACAACGAAACCCAAAAGCCTCAGCCATAGTATAGATTCTCCCCCCCTCCTTTCAGTAGCCCAGGTGTCTTTAGCCAGTCAGGATGAACTTCATCTGGCCCAGGCAGGGGAGGGGTGGCTCATGACTAGAGGGCTTGGGCCACATTTGCATGTGAATGGCTGTGGCTCAGAGACATCAAGATATGGGAGCCTCTGAGGCGCCATCAGAGGAAGCTATGTACATTTTGCATTTCCCAGCCCCCAGCTGGGATTATACTTGTTTACACATGAGGAGGTGTGTGTGTGTGTGTGTGTGTGTGTGGTGCAGGAAACTCATGACGCTTTTTCTCCACTATTTATTTATTTATTTATTATATTTATAGCCTTCAATCTGTTTATGGCTTTGAGAGAAAAGATACATACACTTTTTATGAGGACAAGGTCTTTCACTTCTTATTCTTAGGGCACAATCCTATGCAAGCTTAGACAGAAAAAAGGCTGGGGCATGCTGGGAGTTGTAGGCCTTTTTTCTTGTCTAAACTTGCATAGGATTGCACATTTAGTCCCTGTCAGACTGTCTGATTTGCTCAAGCTTCCGAGTCATGCTGGCTTTAACTTGAGGTTTCTTAGCTCAGACCACATATGACAAACCAAAGTGCTCAACACTGTAGATATCCCCTATGCTTTCATTAGGTTACCTTTCTAGCCTTTGTAATAAGAGAGCCGGTGCCACGCGGTGATGTAAAGCAAACATTAGAAGTATTACACCTGCAGCAGTTAGCCAACTTAGTCAAAGCCTTATTAAAGAGTTGTGGCGTTCAATAGACACAAAACATGAGTTTTTGTTGAATAAGAAGTAACCTGAGATCCACTGAAGCTTCAGCTATAGATGCTAAAATGACAATCCATTGATAAGACAGAACAGGACAATCCAAATCCCTATTTCATTCCTCCTTAAGAACCTGTGCACCATATTTATTCACGATAATAAATATTTGTAAACAATATGAGATTATCTGCATAAAGAATCATTTTAAATTCTAAACAGTCATGCACAAACCTGCGAATACTATTTTTCTGTCTAATGGCACATGCCAGGGGTTCCAAAAGTAAATCAAATATCAATGGTGAAAGTGGACATCCCTGTCTGGTACTTCTCTCAAGTAAAAAGAAAGCCGAAAAAGGTCAATTGATCATAACTCTTAGCTCTAGGGGTTGGTTGAATATAAAATTTTAACTCATTTCAAAAATTCATCAGGAAAGCTGAAATTACTCAATGTAGCAAAAATGAATTTCCAATGAATTTTGTCAAAGGCCTTTTCAGCATCCAAAGAAACAATAACAGCCTGGTTTGTTCTATCAGAGTTTAACAGAGCAATCCTATGGCCCCTGGACAGTGTCTAGAGGGCCATAGGATCATTCAGATTCCCAGTTCCTAGGTTGGAAAGGATCTCCAATCTCGGAGCTGGGGATCCACACTCAGATCCCCCTCCCCCCTCACAGTCTGCATGGAAAGAACCGTGTCAGCTGCATCTTGAAGGTCATAAGAGGCAAGCAACCTTGGTGAAGAGGGCATACCAAGGGGCGGGGAGGGGAGGAGACTGGGTCCGACCAGATACAATGTATCCTGGTGGTGCTCTAGCCTCCTTCCCTCTCCATCCGAAGTGCCTCACCTAGATGGCTGGAATCAGCTGTCTAGCGATTTGCAGGGCAGGAGGAGCGCAGAGGCGAAGATCACCTCTGTGCTTCCCCGCCCTACATAGGATGCCCGTAATCCTCTGAGTTCAGAGACTTTGGAGTGCACCCTAAAGCTATTAAATCAACAACTAATCTAAGATTTTCGTCTTGCTGTCTATGTTTAATAAATTCCAACCAGTCTGGTCAAACCAGTGTTGTAATAATAACTTCTTGCAATCTATTGGCCAAAATTGCAGTTAATATTTTAATATCTACATTACTTAATGAAATAGGTTGATAGCACAATAAAGTATGATCCTTGCCAGGTTTAGGAATCACTGTAATATAAACATCATTTAATGATGAAGAAAGGGAGCCCGATTCAAAACTATAATTATAAAGATGATGCAGTTTTGGAACTAAGAGGTTAGAAACTGTTTTATACCACTCAGTTGGAAACCTGTCTGGAACTGGTGATTTCCCATTGATCATATTGGTAATTGCTTTCATAATTTCCTCCATACACAAAGGAGCCATGAGAAACTGCCATTGTGAGGAATCTATGCATGGAAGATTAACATGGGGGGTGGGTGGGAAGCTTCTATATCCTGCTCCAATGTTTCGCTACCCATACTATACAAATCAGAATAAAACATTAAAAATTGGTAAATGTATATCTGTGGGAGAGGTATATATCCTGACTTGGATAGCTAAATTAACATTACCATGTTTATGCTGTTTAAGATGATCTGTCAAAATCTCACTAGGATGTTCACTATTTTCCCAATATGCCTGTTGTAAAAAGGTTAAAACAAATTCCTCCTGCTGTGAAAGGATATTACTCAACTCATATTTAATGTTCTGCAGTTCCTGATAATATTTGTGCATTTGGGGAAATGGCGAACTGGGCTATTATTTATTTATTTATTTATTTAATTTTTATACCGCCCAATAGCCGAAGCTCTCTGGGCGGTTTACAACAATTAACAATACAGTCCCTGCCCGCAGGCTTACAATCTAAAAAGACACGACACACAAGGAAAAAGGAATGAGGAGGGAAGAAGGGGGAATATTACTTATGTAATTCTCTGTGTCTCAAGAAGCTCCAGCCTCCTTCTTCCCCACAGGGCTGTAGATGTCAGTTAGTGGGGGGGGGGGGCAGTCCAACTGGAGCAGGCCCTGATGTTCCCTCGGCCTGCTCCAGCCTCCGTCATTCCTTCTTCCCCACAGGGCTGTAGATGTCAGTTAGCCCTGTGGGGGGGGGCAGTCCAACTGGAGCAGGCCCTGATGTTCCCTCGGCCTGCTCCAGCCTCCGTCATTCCTTCTTCCCCACAGGGCTGTAGATGTCAGTTAGCCCTGTGGGGGGGGGGGGCAGTCCAACTGGAGCAGGCCCTGATGTTCCCTCGGCCTCCAGCCTCCGTCGTTCCTTCTTCCCCACAGGGCTGTAGATGTCAGTTAGCCCTGTGGGGGGGGGGCAGTCCAACTGGAGCAGGCCCTGATGTTCCCTCGGCCTGCTCCAGCCTCCGTCGTTCCTTCTTCCCCACAGGGCTGTAGATGTCAGTTAGCCCTGTGGGGGGGGGGGGCAGTCCAACTGGAGCAGGCCCTGATGTTCCCTCGGCCTGCTCCAGCCTCCGTCGTTCCTTCTTCCCCACAGGGCTGTAGATGTCAGCTATGAGAGATTTCAATTTCTTATTCAGTATTGTTATTACATTTTTTATTAATTTTCCTTATAGGAAGCATAGGCAATAATTCGACCCTGTATGAAAGCTTTGCTGGCCTCCCGCTCAATGGCACAAGAATCAACAGTGCCCTCATTATCTTCCAAATACTCAAGTAGTTCAGCAGAAATCTGATTTTTAAACACCTCATCATTGAGAAGAGAAACATTAAGGCGCCAAAGACCAGAGGGCTAGGGCAGTTCTGAAAATTGCAACTCCAGGCAGACTGGGGTATGGTCTGAGATTATCAGAGTATCAATCTTACAAACTTTTATTTGACGTAACAAAGATGTAGAAACCAAAAAATAATCTAATCGAAAGCAATTCTGATGTACTGATGAAATAAAAGTGTAGTTTCTCTCACCAGGATGCAAAATTCTACAAGCATCGATCAACCAATTTCAACTACGGTATATAGGCCTGAAGTATAAGCCTCACCACCATTCGCAGCAACCTGTATAAATTATAAAAATTTGCAAAATTCCTCTTGTTTTGCATTATTTTTTTTTGCTTCTGCCAGTCATGGGGAAGAACAGGGACTTTTGCCTCTGGAAATCTTGTTCAGCCACCTCTGTGTCTTCTGAGATTTAAATAGTATGGCTCATGCTCTTTCTAGCATATCTTCACAGCCGTGAATGATCAAAATGTGTCTTTTTAAATGAACATGCACCAAACGATGGTGAAGAGAGAGGCACTCAATGGGTTTCTTCACCACTCTGGAATTCACTTTAGCGAACGCCTGCCAAATAGCAAGTCTGAAATCTTTTCAATGCAATGTAAGCCATTTTTAATTACGTAGGCAGCCATTTACCGGCCAGAAGAGCCTGGGCGGGTGGTCTTACCTGCTTATTTAGAGGTTCATAGGGTGGTCTTACCTGCTTACTTAGATGTTCATATTTTGAAATACATGTGTGGCAGAATACATTCATAATTGCACCAGTGGAATATAAGAAATACTGCAATCTGCCCTGACAGAGGGCTCGGTCAGGATATACATAGTAATAAATGAATCAACAGGTTACGCCAAGATGCAACAATTACAACAATCTTATTCAGAGCATCTTGGCTTAAAATGATGTTTGTTTACACATTCACAGTGAGGTTCCAGCTTGTTCTAATATATTAGAGGCAAATAATAGGGCAATAATAGATCAGGGGCAAAACTCCTAAGGGCTTAAGTGGTAGATAGATGGTCAAAATCCTTGGCATACAAGGCATTATATGGGAAATACCTCCCTGTCCTAACACGTACAGGCATGTTTTGTTACATGCTGGGAAAACAGAGCTACAATCATGAGTCAGTTTTAACATCGGTGCTCTGGACAGCTTACAACCTGCTTGCTATAAAACCTGCCAATCTTCAGAGGAAATATGTGGAAATCATTTAGGAGATTTTATATGGTTATAAAATCCATTTTCAAAGACCATATTAGTAATTTAATTTATACTTGAATAGAAATAGTTGAGCAAGGAGGATCCCAATTTCCTTTTCTTTTTTCCTTCTTTTGCAATGATGGAACCATATATTTTTTTAAGTCTTTCAGGGATTCTGAACACAATGAGCTGCTTTGCTGTGATGCAATCAGTTCTAGAATGTTGGTAAACAAAGAGTTGGTAAACTCTTACAAGTACACAATAGGACGCTGTATCTTTGCCTTCAGCTGAGGAACTAATATCTTTATTCCACGCTTCATTTGATGAAGGAAATTGGTGAACCACAGGCCCTCCTGGAGCAATTTTATCTGGCCCCTTATGGCCCTCTACCTAATTTTAATCCAGGCATTTTTTGTCACAACTTCACTTGTAAAGGGGAAAAAAGCGCCATGGGTATTTCATATTAGAAAAAACACTATTGTTTTTGCAGTCTGCAATGACATACAGGAGTCAGGATGTCCACTAAACTGCCTCTAAAGGGAATATATCAAAAAGCACATTCTTTCTCAGTTCTGCAATCAATGACTTGGCTCTGTCAATGCACATGTGCCCCATACTGTAAGTGTGAAAGCCTTAATTCTAGCAGATACCAACTTTATTATAGAGCCTGACCATCATCCAGACTGTTTCAACCTTCAGACTAGTCTCTGGAGACTATTGTATAGTGGCACCTGAGAGAATATAGTCCATCCCTTGATTTAGATGAATAACACACCATCCACAATGAACTTCTTTTGAACAAGCCTCGTTGATATGGTACACACACACACTCCGATATTTTGGTGAAAAATAATAATTGAACTAAGGTCTCATACCAATTTAGTGCAAACCATATGGTGCGGTGTTATACTGAGATAACCAGATGTAAGCCACTCTGTGTGGTTAAACCTCACAACAGTCATGTAAGATAGGTTATGAAGAAATAGAATTACTTGCCCAGTAAGCAGAAGCTTTGGGAGCAAATAGCAGGCATTTGCGTATATGCGCATGTGTGTGATTTTAACTGGGAAACCAATGTAAAAGTGTCTTTAACTAAATATGTAGTTTGGCCCTTAGTCATATGTTTTGGCAATGTCCAGTAGTTGCCTCTTTTCGGGAGGAGGATAAACTATGTATTGGAACACTTTTTAATATTTACTAATGCATACGTTCTTTTAAATTATATACCTGCTCCTTGGGGGTAGTGCATGGTCAACATAAATGGATTTTCCACGCCCTTTTAACAGCAAAAAGACTAATATTACAACATTGGAAGGATAAATGCTAACCTCCTCTAATGCATGGCTTGAGGCCTCTAACACTGCTTTCAACATTTGAACAGATGACATATAGACACCACTCTCGAATGGATACATACATGGATATTTGGTCTGCCTTTGTTTATTTTATTTTATTTATTTATTAAGCTTATGTGTAATTGATGTATTCAAATCTATATATATATAATTTCTTCTTTTTTATGGTTTTGTTTTGGTTTTTTGCCTGGGAACAATTTTTTTTAGAGTTTTGTTGTTCTACGTATTATGTACATACAGCAAATTATGTTGGACCCAAACCATAAGTAGGCATGACTTGTTTATAAATTTCATTTTCAGTATTAAAAGCAGAATCCCCTAGACCTTCCTTCCCAAACCTGGTGCCCTCCAGATGTGTTAGCCACACTGGCAGGGGATGATCAGAGTTGTACCAATCAGACCGTGCAGCATTTGGTGCCCTAGGGATCAATATTTAGTGCCCCCCTTCCCACTTGAGACGTTGTATTTGTTTTTTAGGCGTTTCTAGCACCCCCTTTGCCCTCCCTAGGCGGCTGCCTATTGGCCTAATGGTAGCACCGGCCCTGAGTCCAATACATCTAAAAGGCCCCAAGTTGGGGAAGGCTGCCTTAGACAAAGAGTGCAGAAAATGCCTACTTCCTAGGCCAACTGTTATACTTGTGCTTAAAAAGGACTGCTCTTTCTACAGCTATCACCTGAACAATAATATCAACAGGAATAACAGCCAGTAAGCTGAAGAGAGCTATTTATTTCCTTGGAAAGATGCAAAGATTACCAAATAGAAAAATTTCCTGTTTTTGAGCACTTCTGAAAAATGCAGAACGTTGATTACTATGACAGCCCTAAGGAACATGCAGATGTTGCTAAAGATGTGACATTTGCACTGTAATCCAATAAACACTTGGTGTTTTGAAGCCTGTTGTTTTCCATTAAGCAAGCTTACCTTAGTGCGGATATCAAGGATATCCTGTCCTGAACATCACATATTAACTAACTGATGCTTTTTTAAAAAATCATATTTTTATTTATTTTTATATAATGGTTATCATATAGAAAATAGAAAATTACAGAACTATAGGAAGTGGCCATAACAAACAAGCCACAGAGCAGAGTTAATATGAAATAACAGTAAGATCTTAGCAATATTAGTCATAAGTTATCCAGGTTTCATAAAAGGAAAAAAGGAAGGAAGGAAGGAAGGACAAACCCCAAAACTGAAGGGCCACAAGTTGCCCACCCCTGGACTAAAGTGACAGAAAAGTTTCAGATCACCCTGTGGGTGTGTAGCTTTGGTTAGTTAGTGGTAACAAAATGTTCTCTCTCCATATATTCAGAGGGGCCTTCCATTTTACTAATACTTCCTATGTCCCTGGCATTTGTAATAGTTTCCATGGCTGAGCCATTGGAATCCATGGA
Source organism: Shinisaurus crocodilurus (assembly GCA_021292165.1). NCBI lineage: Eukaryota > Metazoa > Chordata > Lepidosauria > Squamata > Shinisauridae > Shinisaurus > Shinisaurus crocodilurus. Next base: position 218,013,932 of record CM037879.1, on the reverse strand, counting down.
AAAAAATCTAACAATGAACATCACAAGCCGTACAAGTCCTTTAGAACCATGCCCATAGATTTCCTTTGATATCGCAGAGGTGTTTGAAAACACAATGCGGTAGACAAATTATTTTGTCTTTTTCTCCATTTAATAGGCTAACAATTCAGATGTGGCAGAACAGGAAGCTTCGTCATTTCCTCAAAGTGATGTAATGTAGGTGGTTACATGGAAAGTGTGATATATATATATATATATATATATATATATATATTTCTACTGGGCAATTAAGTATTATCCCACCATTTGCCCAAGAGTGTGTGTGTGTGTGTGTGTGCAAAACTTATGACAATTTTTAGCATTATTCAAAATAATTTTTATTTTTCATTTTATTTTTGGGGGTCATTTTCGAAAAATGCAGGTTTAGTTTGGCCCTAAATGAAAACATGCTAGTAATTTAAAATCCAGGATTTAATAGACACTTTGAATATTTCATTCATTTATTTTTAGATATAACTTGCCTTTTCACAGAAACTCAAGGTGGCTAACATTCCTATATGCAGCTGAAGCAACTCTTCCTCCTGCAAGTGTCACCACCAAGCTACTCAGAAATCAGCTTGCCCTGAGGGGGAGCAGGAGAAGATGGAGTAGTTGGGCAAGCGGCCCACCATCTAGCTTCTGGTGTTCCAGCTGAGGTGCTCCCCCACCCCCAACAGCCACCACAGGGCTTCTCAAATATCATCTTGTCCTGAGGCAAGAAAAGATCTGACTTTCAAATAATTCCATGCCCCCCCCCCCGCCGGTAGTTTATTCATGCTTATAGTTTTAATGTTTTTATATAAATCATCTTGTGAGATTTGCACAATGCATAACACAATGCCTGAAAAGCAGCAGATAAATACCTTTAATAATGAATAAAAAGTGGAATCTGTTACAAAATGTTGCAGTGTGAAGCGCTCCTGTTCAGGGTTAGCTATTCCCTTTTCCAGGATGCTCCATTACATCCCCCACCCCCATCAACAGTAAGTCAGGATTTTGTGCCTATTGAGCATGCTGTGTCTTCATTGGGCTGTTTTTGAGCAAACCCCCCCCCCGGCCCACCTGTAGGGTTTTATTTCCTAACGGTGTTTTTTTTTGGGGGGGGGGGGTAGTCCTAGCCTGTTGATACCTCCCTCTTGTATGTTGATGGTGTGTTTTTGGCTGCATAAGGACAGGCACCCAGAAAATGAGTTCGCCATTAGTATATATCATAGATAGATAAAATTGTCAACAAAGGAAGTCACAAGGAATCTCAAGTATATTTAAAAACAGTGCCTAGAAGACCTTGGGAAGCTCCTGCAATTATTGAAATCATAAGATGCCCCATTTTAAAGAGAGAGAGAGAGAGAGTACACACACACACACACACACACGTTGCTGATGTTAACAAGAACTGGTTGAGACTGGTTACACTCACTGGCTGGGTTCAGACAACATGATAACCCACACTCAAGGGTTGAGTATGGGTTGAGTGTGGGTTGTTCTTGAACAGTGGGCTATCATGTTGTCTGAACCCAGCTGAGCTAATAAGTCATGGCTTGTTAACCACAAACAACCCATGAAGAGAACCCATGGTTTGTTGTTGGGTTGTGAACTGTGGGTTGTTCACCATGGTTTGTTATCTTGGCTGGCTTCAGACAACACAATAACCCATGTTTCAACAACAACAACCCACAGTAATTGTGTTGTCTGAACCCAGTCATTTTCAATATGTGACTAATGAATGGAGGCTATTGTGTTTTCTACATGTATATAGAAGTTATGCATTGTCAAGACTTGCACATTAATACCTTGTTCTGAATTATAAAATATATCAAATCAAGGTAAGATAGTTCACATTTCAGAACGTATGTATTGTAAGCAGGGCTCGTCATATATTTTGTAGGAATATACAATTTAATTGTAAAGCTATTAAATGGACAAAGCTCTTTCAAGACAATTACATAGCAGTGTTGGGGGATCCCCTTCAATGATAATGGTTTGTTAGAGCTGTTAATGAGTTCTAAGATGAAACTGTTTGTTTATTTATTTAATACATTTTTATACCGCCCAATAGCCCAAGCTCTCTGGGCAGTTTAATATTCATATTATATTCTTACTAATATTTCTCCTAAGTCATTCTGTTGTTTGTTTGAAACTGGTTAATATTCTTCTGATAATAGTAAATGGGGGGGGGGGAAATGGGAAAACAAACAAAAGGAATCCACCAAGAATTCCAGAGGCCGTTTCGTGAGGTAAAATTCTAGCCACATTAAACCTACTCCCCATCCTTCTTGTAGATGATATTCCAGACACACTCTCACACCCTGCCAGGCCCTCTTTGCTTGTATACATTTGGATTTTTTAAATTTATTTTTTAAATCGCCACTGGGAATTTCCAGAGCCTGTATTAATGTTCCCTGTCTGTCCAGGCCTTTCTTTGAAAGCTGCCCGATACAACCAACTGTGCCCATTTTGGTGCCTGCAAAGAGGTTATATGAGGGCAATTGTAACAAAAATATATTTGGTTCCAAAAGATGCCAGAAATGTTTTTAAAGTTTCTCTCCAAAGGGGAGAGCAAGAGCATGAGTCTATCTCACACACTCACACACAGATACCCAAAGTCCAAACTTAAAATTTCCAGCTACTGAATTACCTGGGTGTCCTTGTATAACCTGATGTTGTGGCATGCTTTGTGAAAAGCAGATCCATTTATCTGGATTTCTGATTATTCAAATAGTTTTGGTTGTCTCCCAGGCTACCCAGATATGCCTGGATATAAGGTATGCAGCTATGAAGATATCCTGAGTGAGTGATGGGTTTATACTTCTGATATGACCATCCAGACATCTGCATAACTGTGACCATATTCCATAATAATCCTAGTGCAAAATCCAATGGCTTTCCCCAAATCTCAGGAAACTCTGCATTTAATTTAGTTGTAAGTGCACACTAGCTCTAAAACCTCGTGATTGTTAAACACAAGGAGATGCCATGCAGAGTTATTAAAAGCTCATTAAAGCATGTTAAAAACTAGGTGCCTGATAAAATTTCATGATTAAAAAAACACCACTTGCCTATTCTCACTCCTCTAATTCCATATGTGTCCTCCTTCCACTCCACCTCGTCTCAGTCAAAAATCACCCACATTTTTCAAAACCTATACCAAGAACACAGATTAAATACTTGCATGCAGGTTTGCCTGATCTGCATTGTATATATCAGTGGAAGGTTCTGGGTGTTCTTAGTTCAGCATTCTAGATTTGTTGTGTATAATAAGTAGCAACCACTGCCAAGAGAAGTGATTAGGCAGGCCCAGCCCATGTAGGCACATCCAGATCGCTAGGTAGAGTGGCCATCTTTTACATAGGCCAGTCCTCTGATTTGAAGGGCTGCCAGAGGACTGTCCTCTATTTTGAAGGCATCCTCTATTTGAAGGGCTGCTGCCCAGTCCACGTCAGGGTTGTTTAAAGATAAAGAACCATCAGAAGGAAGAGCTGGGCCTTGAAGTTGCCCTTCAACAGCAGCTGGACAGCAGACTGAGCAAGGCACACAGATCACCTGGCCACAGTCTTCCACACTATGGTGACTGTATTTCTATTTAAGTTATAAGGATTATTGCTAAATGTGCATCTGTCAGTTAGCATATTGATATATGCATATTTGGTATTGCATATCAATTAGCATATGTAAAGGTTATGCAGATTGGCACCCTCTTTTGTCCCTTTTGGTGATACGTTTCCTCTTTTCTGTTGATTCATAAGTGGCCATCCTACCTCTAGCAGTGAGCACCAGCATGAACCAGTGACTTCACTGGCCATTGTGAGCTGCTAGAGACCTCTGAATAGGCATTGCACTAGTCCTGTGCAGACCACACCCACCCCGCCTCATCACACAGCAGTACTGGACATGACAGTAGGTCATGGGCCCTCCTATCTCTCAGATGACCAAACAGAACCACATACAACTGCACAGACATCTACTCTGAGGTCTCTACATAGGTGTCAATCTCTGCTGAAGTGATGAATAAAAGAGAGACCCTCTGCCCAATTCTCACTTTAAAAAAATGTGTTTATTGATGATCTTGCCCAGCTAACATGTGACCGATCAGTTGAATTCAGTGCATTGTTGCTTGCAGCCGTGCTCCGGTATCAGATGCACTAGGAAAGCTTGGTTGAAGGTGCCTGTGCTGGGCTGAAGCAATATGAGAGGGAAGAGTTGGCTCTTACAAGCTGGCACTTAGCCAGCGGATCAGTCCACACTGAGGCCTTTTCCCCATCGCTTCTTCCATCTGTGCTCTTTCCAGGTACCTCATTACCTTCTGAAGGATATCTCCCACACTGTAGCCTTTCTTGGTTGCTTTCTGAGCCAGCCGAGGAAGCTCGGACAGTTCTCCTTCTCTGTCATTTAAGAAGGTCAGGTTGGGCACATTGAAGTGAGAAGCCACCATCCACTGGAGGACAGCCTGGAGCTCCTTGTTCAATGAACCACTTTCACCATTTTGGTTGGTCACGATCACCCCATTTGTACCAAGTTGTCTCATATTAGATCTTACTACTGAAGCTCTCCTCGGCCCTCCTAAATGCTGGGAGGAGCCACTGTACTGCTTATGTGATGTGTCGCCACTGGCTAAACTGGAGCCATTGCCCTCAGGCTCTAAGAGGCACAACTTGGTCATAGACTTCACCAATTGGTCAATGTCCAGCATGCCCATAGGTTCTACATTACCATACATATCCCATGAACCACTTGCTGATTTTTGAACAGACTTCATCCTCTGGGGCCTGGTTTCAGGAGGAGGAGGGGCCTGCCTGTGAGCCCTGTTTGTGTCCTCTACATTGGACACAGCTTCACGCATGACCTTCTGGATGGTGGATGTGAGGATGCTTGAAAGGTCTTCTTTTCTTGGTTCTTGGTGTTGAGATTCCTGCCATCCCCCTCCTCGTCTTGAAGGACTAAGATTAGGGAACTTGGCACCTATGGTCGCCCCCGTCCTCTCAAAATTGGAATCATGACGATTGTAGCCAACTGGAGGATTATTTGGCTTGCGAGCTCCCCCTTGTTTGGCTTTGTCCAGTAGTTGCTTCTGTATCTTCGTTAATGCGCTATCAATAATGTGTTTTGCACACTCATCCATTGAAATGAGCTTTTCTAGACCTTTACTTCCGGAGGGATGAGGCTCCATTTGTCGGTTTCCTTTTTCTTTTCCATGGCTGTGGCTATACATTTTGCGGTTCTGACAGCTGAGCTGTTCCGATGACCCTGCCAGACTCAAGATGTTGTCTCCTCTCTCAGCTTTCTGTGCTCTTCTGCTGGGATCTAATATGTACCCATGTGTGGACATACTGTTTCCATGGTGGTAATGACATCACAAAGCACCAGTGTATCATTCAGCAGCCTGTGATTGGCTAGCAATGACCTGACAAGTGTTTGCTTTGCCATGCTCCTCCCTTAACCTGAAACAACTGTATGTCCATGTTGAGTGAGAAAATGTAGCTCTTCAGTAGTTATGGAAATGTGGATGATCTCCAGTAGCAGAAGCTACTACTCCAAAGACCTGCTGATGAGCGTAGCCCTCCTGCGATGACTCATGTGTCAGTGTCCCACCCCATCTCATTCCTAGAAAATGGACTTTTGGACATCATGGTACAATGTAATCAGTTATATTAAAGCTCAAAAAGGGTTTTGTTTGTTTGTTTTAGAAGCACATATTTATTTATTTATTATATTTATATCCCGCCTTTTTTCCTGCAAGAAACCCAAGCCTATTGTCATCATATCTCTATTATTCACCTTAAAATCTTCTTATTTCACATGAGCTTAATAAAACTCATGTAGTAGAAGTTCTTAATGGTATATATGGAGAGCCAGTGTGGCGTAGTGGTTAGAGTGTTGGACTGGGACTCAGGTGATCCAGGTTCTAGTCCCCACTTGGCCATGAAGCTCACGGGATGTCTTTGGGCCAGTCACTGACTCTCAGCCTAACCTACCTCACAGGGTCGTTGTGAGGATAAAATGGGGAGGAGGAGGATCATGTAAGCCACCTTGGGTTCCTTGGAGGAAAAAGGGTAGGATATTATTATTATTATTATTATTATTATTATTATTATTATTATTATTATTATTATACATTTTATACACCAATATATTTCACTGAACATTAACATTAAAATTTTGTTAGTACTCTGTCAAAGAAATAAGATCTGTTCACTGTATAAAGCAGCCAAGCAACTATACACATGTAATACAGAAGCAACAAGTACAACAGACAAAATAAAGATCAAAAGACACAAAGCCCATCTGAGGGTCCACTCACTCTCCTTGCTCAGCTCCATGTCTCTCTGGAGATGAGGATTGGAATCATTCCCTATCACACAGGGATGGTCCAAGATATTTTGCAGCCTGAGACAAGGGACAAGATGACGCCCTGTCCCCATTCCATGTACAGAAGGCAGCTGGACTGGCAGCTGAATCTTAATTCAACAGTGGCAAAGGGATAGTGTCTTCCACCACACCTGAGGCAGCAAGCTAGTTTAGGGACCTCAGAACAGGTTGTGTGGTATACACACCTCTGTCTTCCAACAGAGGGGAACAACCGAGGAGTTCAGGAGGAACAGCCAGGAGGATGGGGAAGGATTGTGTGGGCAAGAGTGTTTGCTGCTGTACCACCTGAGGACCCTGTTCCTGATTGGAGCTCTTATTGCTTCTCCTTACCAGATGGATAGAAGGTTGGGGCCTGAGCCAAGGCACCTGGGAAGGAGTTTGTGGGGAATTGCCTCACTCTGCCTAATGGTAGGGCTGGCCCTGTTCACACACACATATATATACACACGCAGAAGCTCATGACAGATCCAGAGCTGAGGAATTCTAAGTGGAATGCTCTATCAGCTATTGATCATCTATTTTCCAGCAGAGTGGGGGTTCCCTGTAATTGTGGCTGTTGGTCCTCTACCATCTGATGGGGACACGCTATAAATACATTTTGAGCTGTGAGCAATCGTAAAGGAGCTAACAAGACTGACACACTTTTCACTTCAAAGAGCTCTATAAGAATGTTGCCAACTTCACCAGGGTCCTAAATTGTAGAATTGTGGTTAATACTACTATGCAAAGCACAAAGAACTCTTACCAAGGACCATTACATTGAACCAACTTGATTTTAGCAAATATGCCTATAGCAGCCTAACATAAGGTTAAAGAGACTTATTTACACTTTACTCTTGTAGGGGCTAATAAAAATCAACATGAAGAAGACAGACAGAACATCAATTTTCTCATGACTTTACTGTTTCTACATTCCAGAGTTTGGAAGGACTTTGGGATTAGCATTACTTTCCCAGCAACAACATGCTGTCCAATGTATTTTCCAAGACACATACATCTGTGCTAAAGGTATTGCTATGTAATGCCCCAGCATGAAGCAACTCTGCTTCTTTTACTTAAGCAGAGCATAGTTCCAGATGCATGCCAGGAGACTGAGAAAGACTTGATGTTCCAAAGGGCATAAAGGATTTCAAAAGGCCAACACACAGAATTCATAGTTAAAACAATGGGAAATAAAAAATATGCTCATAAGAAGAGCCAGCATCAGAGGTGCAAGTCATGATAGCTATATATTACCTCCAGTAGAGTTGCTGGGAAACATGAGTGGGTGTTATTGCCCTCCTGTCCTGCTTGTGGGCTCTCCATGGGCATCTAGTTGGCCACTGTGGGAACAGAATGCTGGACTAGATAGCCCTTTTGTCTGATCCGGCAGGGCACTTCTTCTGTTCTTATGTATTCTAAGAGCCAGAAGCTTTAATTTCACACAATGCAAAAAAAAGAAAAGAAAAGGAAGTCAAAGTACATTCCTAATGGGCAGAATCCAACGTTGATTCTTTTCTGCCCTGCCAATTCCCTTCTGCAAGCAAATGGGTCCCGCCAATTCCATTGCACAAGCAAGACCCACCGCTTATGCAAGAGGGGAAGCCTGCCACTTAAGTTTCCTAGGGGAAGCCCCAAAACGAGTGGAGATGCTCGTTTCTGGAAGGAGTCAGGTTGGTGGGGCTCCCTTACATGAGCTCAGCCAACCTGCCTCTTTCCAGGAATGAGCATTTCTGCTTGTTTCAGGTTGCCCCTGAAATATAATGACCTTACGGGGTTCCCCTTTAGATGGCCATGTGTATTGCTTCAGCTGTGAAACACACAACAACATTTCTCTTCTCCTCCCACAACATTTTACAACTAATATTCCTAATATATTTGAACAACAACAACACTGTTTGCCAACCCTGATTATAAAAAAAACTTCTGAGCATGTTCAGTTTTTCATTTTAAATACACTTAAATCATAGCACCATCATGACTATGGGAATCAAATGGAGTTTGCTTCTGCTGCTCTCAGCACCTGCCATTCTCTGGATGGTCATTTGGGGTCCCCCAGGGCTATGAGGGCCCTGGTCCAGGCCTAGCTACACCATTGACCTCATCCCACCCCCATCTGCACTCACGAGTGAGGAATGAGAGCTCACTGAGTCACCAGTGGCAACGTGTTTGTGGCGACGACCAGTTTAGCACAAAGAACACATCTGATTCTGGCAAGATTGCCTCTGTAGGCACACTTTTAGGCTGGGCTCAAGCTGAAACACAAAACTTAATTGTGACTTAACTGCTGCTGAAACCATCCTCTGATGGGTAGATTTGTCAAGATTTACTATTGTTAGGAGAACATAAAACTAACAAAACTCTGCTTGAATAAACAGGAATGTATGTTTACATGGTGTTCTGGCTTGTTTTAGAGGATTTTTATATTTAGAACATTCAAACCAGTTCTGTCTTCTGAAAGCCTTGCAAGAAAGTATGTTATTATTCATTATTGCTTCATTTCTATACCTCCCAATAGCCAAAGCTCTTATTCCTGCCTTGCATGATGGCTCTAGTGAGTCCAATAAGAGGCACACACTTACCTTGTGCTTTTTAAAACTCAGTATCTATTACATAGTCTCCAACTGCCCCGAAAATGCAGGGACTGTTATGAAAACCCTTAGTCCAGCTTTTCACTTTGTCATGCAGAGTCCTGAATTTAAACTTTTTAAACTTAAAGGGGCTATGCCATGGGCAAAATTGCAGCTAAGCTAAAACTACAAGCTTAGCTGCAATTTTGCCCATGGCATGGCCCTTTTAAGTGTTAGTATAGCTCTTTTTAGGCTCAAACAGCTCCACGGGAGCGACAGACGCTGGGAGGATGTGTGTGTGCATGAACACAAGCTCTACCTGCTGAAAAGGAGGCTGCACCCAGTGGCCTGGACAGAGGGAGGGAAAGTTGAATGAGGGAATTTATCACATGATTCCTATCTTTATATTACCAAAGATTTTATTTCCTAACAGAGCTGACTCTGTGTCTCTAACAGGTGAGTTTACAGTGTCAGAAGGAAATGCAAGGAACTTCCCCTTCTCTCTGAAGGGGGTGTGGGGTGGGTAAGCTTCCCCTGTTGAATTTGTGCCAATCCTGACCATTTTAACACAAAAAGAGATTGCCCTGCAAGCACTGACACACATACACACCCATGAAAAACACCAGATATTGACAATTAAGGGTTTAAGTAAGGTTAAAAAATTTTACAAAAGCCACTTATAAAATATTATAAAATAATATAATATAATAATGTAATAATTATAATATATAAGATTGTGTGTGTTTCCTCTAATAACTTTTGTACCTGACCATGCTCTTTGGTTGCCTGGCCACGCCCTCATGTTGCCTGGCCATGCCCTCTTGATCACACTTTCATGTTGCTTAACCATGACTAAGATATAATATGCTGCTATTTTTTGTATTTTTGGCCCCATCCCTTTTGCTTTGGTCCTGCCCCCTTTGCCTTTGGCCCCACCCACCACTGGAATACAGCCCTTGAGAGCTTCTCCAATATTGAATTGGACCCTCAGGGTTGAACATCAACTTGTGCTTCCTGACTAGCCAAAGCTGTTGACCATTAAGAATTACACTTTTTGTAGGTGAGGATCGAAGTCAGAACTTTAAGAGACTTGTGGTGCAATCCTATACCCACTTACCTGGGAGTAAGTCCCATTGAACTCAGTGGGGCTTACTTCTGAGTAGATATGTATAGGATTGCATTTGTATTGTGTCAGTACTGGAAACCCCTTGCTGTAGGCATTGCTGGCATTCCTGTACATTCCAACAAGACATGATTTGAATTATGTGCAAACATTTACGAATTAACACAGAATTCATTTCATTACACGGTCTCCCTTCACCAGTTTTTGAAGCCTGTGTAAATTCTCAGCTAATATAAATCACTGTGTAACGCAATTGAAGTTAACAATCCTGTAGCTCCGATGTACTCCAACACAGGCTGGGTCTATAAAGTTTACCATGAGAACAAACAAGGTCGTAGTGCTGGATCTGGTTTTGCTTATTCTGGGCTTGAGTCAGCCTGAAATAATTTGGCCAAGAAATGTAGGGATTCTGAAGGCCAACCCAATTATTGTTAGGACAAACATTCTTTAATAAAATAACACACATAGATTTTCATTCTGTTGCCCTTAGATGCTCAACAAATAAATGTGCGCACAACTTGCACCTGCATTACAGGATCCAAAAGACAATGGGCCTGCAGGAAGCTGTAGCTTAATTCTACCTTCTCTTCATTGTTTGGGGGGGGGGGGTTTCTACACAGGAAGCTAATTGTTCATATTACTGATGGAGACAAGCGAACACTGGAAGGGATACATCCATTCAGAGCTGTCAAGGGAGAGAGGCAATGAGGAGCATTTTTGTAAAGGCCCGGAAATATGGGAGGGGCTGCAATCAGGCTAAGTGCACAATTGAGCCAAGAAACTTCAAAGAGTAAGAACGGTGCAAGACTCATTGCTAGATTTGACCCTATGTGCTATAGAAACACAGGAAAGTGAGGATCTGAAAGAAAGCGAGTGGTTATCATGAGTGGCATCTTATCTGGGAGTTCACCAATAGCTGCACTTGGGTGATTAAAAAAAAAAAAAAAAAGGTCATCAGCTCACTAACTGGGACAAGTGCTAGTGAAGAAGAGAAACCAGCTCCGATGACTACTGCAAACAGATTGTGTGTGTTATTGAAAAGTAGTAGGTCTGAACTAGGGTTGCCAGCATTCTTCCCTGGTTCTTGTGTCTTTAACATCTGCACATAAGCCAACATTCAGCAGGTGAAATTGTCCCTAGTGCATAAGATGACGCAGTGATGGGTAGAGCTTCAGCAGCTTAATTTCTGCATATACATATGTGTCAGTGTCATCCAGCTGCTCAAGCTACAGGAGCCCTCTCCTCCAAAACATTGGCATCCCTAGGCTGAACTAAGGAGGTATGGAAGGGTACCGAGAAGCAGGAAGCAAGCCAGAGCTGGAAGAGATACCAACAGATATTCAAAGTCCTGGTCGCTACATTTAAAGCCCTAAACTGTTTGGGTCCCGGCTGTCTGAAGGAATGCTTGCTTGTTCCCATATGATTCTGCCCTCCAGCTCCAGGTTTGAGGGGTCTCTGGACAAAGTGCCATTTCGTGGGTCCTACCTCTGGTAGTGGGCCCTGGTGAGCAGCACTGGGCAGCTGGGTCTAGCCAGCATTTTAATTTCCCACAATGCCCCAGAGAAACCACTACATTGAAGCATTGTGGGAACTTGTCTGGTGCTGCTGGAGTGCTGGACCAGAAAAAAAGAGGGCCGAGGGCAGGCATTGTGATGGGCCCTACCAGTCCCTGGACCTACTGCTCATCCATTCAGAATTTCTGCTCTGCTCTGCAGACCACCAGTGTCTGAAGTTAGGTTGGTGAGTACACAAGACTGGGCTTTTTGAGTGGTGGTGCCTAAGCTCTGAAACTCCCTCCCCCTGGAAGCCAACACAGCCCCTTCCCTCTCTGTTCTTCAGTGTCTTTTAAGATTATCTTATTTCAATGGGCTTTCTGTGATTTATTCATTTCCCCCCTGTGCTGTGAAGGCTGGTTCCTGCTATGATTTGTACCGATTGCCATCTTCTGATTATTTCAATTGTATTCTAATTCCGTTCTGTTTTCACATTGTTCTGAGAACAACTTTGGTGGCCCAGAAATCATGCTAAGACATATAAACATATAAAGACAACATTGGTTTCATTTCACAATTTGGAGCAGGGGCTGTCGTCTTTGCTTTTGAGCCACAGATGCTCGCAACAGCTTGGCAGCAGCCAGATAATTTTGTTGACAGAATGGACAGTCTCTTGCTGCTTCTGCCACTCTGCTACCAATGAAATATGCTTGGGTGGAGAACACATGTAGCACCTGAGAGTTCTCAGGCATGGATCTCCTTCCACTAACAAGTAGCCCCAATCATGGTGAGAAACACTTTGCTGAAAGGCTTGCTGTACACCAGCCTTGCCCAACATGGAGGGCTTACAAATGTGTCAAACTACAGCTCCCACCAGGATGGGAGTTGCATACCCTCCAACATTTCACAGATGAAAATAGGAACACACATGCGAATTTGTAAGAGGTATGGTTAAGCAACATGAAGGTGTGATCAAGAGGGTGTTGCCAGGCAACAGAGGGCGTGGCCAAGGGTATAGCCAGGCAACCAAAGGGCATGGTCAAGTACAAAAATTATTAAAGGAAACACACAAAACTGCAGTATTTTAAGCACAGAAATCTTTGAATTTATGTATTGCATTTAGGGAAGCCTGAGGGGAAAAGAAAACCCCAAATCAATAAATACAACTCTGTGTGTGTGTGTGTGTGTGTGTGTGTACACAACATTAACAATAAATACATTATTATTTTTAAAAACATTATTATAAAATAAATAAATACAAAATGGGTGAAAAGTCTTCATTACAAACAAACAGTCATGTAACCCAACAAACAATTGCTCTTCAATGCTATTGTTTCCACTTTCAACTGGAGTTTTTAAACAACAAAACTTCCTACAGAACCTTTAGAGAACATTTATGCTACTACTGAAGGTCATAAAGGTGAGCACAGCCAATCCCGCTTGAGAAGTTTGCTCTTTTCTTACCATCAAGCCTCTCTGTATGCAGGGATGTTGAAGAGTCCTTGGTCTCGAGTCACGAGTCGAGTCACGAGTCTTTGGACCCGAGTCTCGAGTCCGAGTCCTTGGTCCAAAATGGTGACTCACGAGTCCCGAGTCCCGAGTCACTCCCAAAGCTGACTCCACGAGTCCCTATTAAAATCAATGGGGGTTTTCCCCAACAAAATAAGGCTATTTCAGATGTGTGGCTTAAATAAATTCTAGGCACAAGTGTGCCTTTTTATTTCAGAACTCTGCAACTGATTTTGGCAAGAACAGACCAGGCAGACAAACCCAAAATAACCAGACAGGCAGAGGAGGCAGGGAACCCCAAAGCAGGCAGGCAGAGGTCTTTGTCTTGGACAATTCAAACTGTGGAACTGGTTAAGAAGAGACCAGGCAGGCAGAGGAGGCTGGGAACCCCAAACAGGCAGGCAGAGGCAGCCAAACCCAAAATGTCTGAAAGGTTGCCTTTTAGGAAAATGATTTTAAAAAAAGTTGCTGTACTTCCTAAAACCTATCCATGTTGCATTTGAGGAACATGAGTCCTTGGTCTCGAGTCCCGAGTCGAGTCTCGAGTCCCAATAAAAATATTGGGACTCGAGTCTGACTCGAGTCAGAGGGGGGACTCAGTCCGACTCACGAGTTGAGTCCTCGAGTCCGAGTCCCCATCCCTGTCTGTATGCAGCAGATTTTGCTTTGTGGATCAGATCACTGGTTGGTGACCAGTCTGTGCATTTGGAACTCTTAAATAGATTGATTTTTGCTGCCATCACTGCACAGAGACTATCTCTTATTCCTGTGTGCTCTGCATATGCTCCAGTTGAAGCATGTCCTTCTGCTGACTTTCCTAAAGAGCTTCGAACCTCACTTGTGTTCTTTTTGAACATACTGAAAATGCCTTCACAAAAAGCATTGCTGTTTGGGATGAGGAAGACATATTTGGCCAATTGAGAGAGCAACCTAAACTGTGGTTGCCCAGTAGCTGGATCCTGGAGCTTTGAAACCTGATGCCAAAACTGATGGATCCTTACTTCTTCAGGGGACATGACAGGTAGATCTGTGCAGCTTTGATAGAGCATAAACTCCATACAAAGATCAGTTTCTCTGCCCTCTGGTAAGACGTCAGGGAACTGAGCCAAAAGAATCTCAATCAAAGAGAAGCTTTTATTTTCTCTTCCTATGGGATCAAATACAACTGCAGCCTTCAATGCAGGATAATCAAGTGGGAATTTTTTCTTCATATATTCCAGAGTCTTCTGATAAAATCTCCTCACCTCAGCATGGAACTTTGCAACCTCAGGAGATCCCTCAAGGTCCTGTTTCTTGATAAGCTGTGATGCAGCAAACCCTGTAAAGAAGTCATGTTCGGTCTTCTGAAACTCTTCTTTGGTGATATCAATAGATAATTCATCCTTGTTTTCACGTATGACTGCTGGTTTGATGCAGCAACCCAAAAGCTCCTGATACAGATTCACCATGGCAGAATGCAGTCTGTGGATCATGGGTTCTTCATGTTGAAGCAAGATATTAAATGCTTCAAAATGAGGTGTAACTGCATGCGGAAACAGTACAGTTTGTGGGTGGATACTTTGAATATATTTGCCTGTCTTCTCTCACGGGTTTCAGATGGCCCGTCTGTTCCTCCTGTTTTGCGATGTTTTGATGGGCCAGACTCACTGTCATCATCATAATGGGATAAAAAATAACACCTAAGGCCATCCCAGATACTTAGGACTCTTTCTAGTGTGAGAGACATGCTCAGTCATCGCGCTGAAGTATGTTTTTGTACCTTCCTGATAGTTTCATTACAAAATGAAATGTCTTCTCTTAGCAATTCTTTTCTTTTGGCACTTTTTTTCAAAATGATAATATATATCCACCAAAAAATCATGTGGATCAAATGAAAGAGCCTTTGCCCCATGTTTTGCTGCTAAATGCACTACATGGCAAGCACAACCAATGCCATAAATTTTTCCACTAGTCTGTTTCTCCTGGAGAAGCTTCAGAACTCCATTGTGCTGACCAGTCATTACAGAGGCATTATCTGAAACAAAAGCAGCACAACTGTTGAGGCTAAGCCCTGATTCAGAGAGACATTCTTCTATGGCTGTTGCAATGTTTTTTGCATCTGCATGGTTTATGGTAGGCATGTCCAGGAAGCATGTCCTTATTAAACCTTGTGAATCTTCAAAGGTGATGAGTATTGGGAAGTATTTGTCATCCTTGTCAGAACTACCATCTGTACTAAGGGAATAATATTTTTTTAACTCTCAGCAATTCTGTGACAATTGTTTTTTTGATGTCAGCTATGCTTCCTTCCCAATGCAGTGGATAAGGTGACTGACCTTTGTGTGTCCACATGCATACTTCTTGGCTATTGCACTGTCTGGAAACGTTCTGCCTACTATTTTACTGAAACTGTCATTTACAGCAAATGGTAAATTGTGCTGCAGCACAAAACCCTGAAAAATAAGTTCTGCATGTACTGCCCCCTCAGTCACTGGGTTGTGAGGATTGGACCAGGAGCTCATCAGAGCTCTGGAGGACATTAAACTCTTGCAGCTTTCTGCATTTGTTTTGTGCTTGGCAGTGGCTAGATGGAACTTTACATCATTAATTCCACCATGGGATATTGAGAAGTCACAAGCACAAATTTCATAGAAGGCATTCTTGTTTCCTTTCATTAATGGCTTTATAAAATCCCTGCCCTCTGCAGAATATGAAGCACTGAAAGAAGTTGGACAGTGCTTCTGCTTAGATGTTGCCTTAGGCATGGTGGGAATCTCCTCCCTCTCAGGGTTTGGATCTCAAAATTGAAAATTGAAAACCTTGAGTGACTGGTGCTGAACCCTCAGTATTTTCCTTTGCTCTCCTGTATCCTGTACTCAGGCCTTCAAAGTTCACTCTACTGCTTGAAGTACTAGTTTCTTTCTGATGCTAGATCTATATGTTCCTATACTACAAAAGTCAAAGTTACATAGTGCATCAGTTGTGGATTTGGAAAGAGCAGGGAAAAAATGGCCTCAAAGCAAACTTGTACCTTTTATGGCAGGGGTGAGAACTGTGCAGCCCTCCAGATGTTGTTGGACTGCAACTCCCAGCTGCCCTTGCCAGCAGAGCCAATGGTGAGGAATGCTGGGAGTTGTAGTCCAACAACATCTAGAGGGCCACACAATTCCCACCCCTGTTTTATGTAAACCAAATATTGACCACATTTGGCACAGAGAAAAGTGCATGGACAAACAGAACTGCTAAAAGAAAAACACCACCAATCATTACAGGAAGTTTATACCCATTCTTTAGAGTGGAAATGCAAGGACAACATGATTTACTTTAAATGGTTCTGATACTCCTGCACTTCTGGTGTAAGCAGCAGTAAGCAGTAGAAAGTGCACAGACAGTAACAGAGCCAAGAAGGTAAGAAGAGGGGGAAAGAGGGGGGATACACAGGAGGAGGAGTCCTTCCCTATACTGGCCCATTCAAGGCTACTGTCTTACCTCCTCTGTTGCTGCTGACTGCGCATTGCTTGTCCTCCTGACTCCTGCCGCTTCAGGTGTCCACCTGCCAGCCTTACTGTCTGGCCCCTTCCACTTATTTGCTGCTCTGCGCACCTCACCTTTGGTGTGGAGAAAGTGGATAGAAGTTTTTTCTCCCTCTCATTCTAGAACCTGGGGTTGTCCACTAAAGCTAAATGGTGACACATTTGGGACAAACAAAATGAAGTATTTTTTTGCATAGTGCATTGTTAAACTGTGGAATTTACTGCCACAAGATGTAGCAATGGTTGCCAACTTGGAGTAGAGAAATTCATGGAGGTTAGTATCTAGTTTCCCTTCTCAAGGCATTATATTACTGATAAGGCTATCAATGGATTAGTCATGATGGCTACACAGCACCTCCAGGAATAGAGACACCATGCCTCTGAATACCAGTTGCTGGGGAACATGAGTGGGAGCGTACTGTTACCCTCATGTCCTACTTGAGAGCTTTCCAGAGCATCTGGTTGGTCACTGTGGGAAACAGGATGCTGGACCAGATAGGTCTTTCCAGTAGGACTCTTTTTATGGTCTTATGATCTTAACCTGGCACAGAGAGGAAGGCATGCATGAACACCTTCTCTTACAAGATGCAAGCCCAGTCCCTATATGTAAACCCAGGTTGCTTAAGTGTATGTAGGGACTTGGTTTGCATGAAGATGTCCTTCCTTTTGTCTGTAAGACTTATGCGTTGAATAAGGCAATCTGGAGGTTAATTTTTGACAGGCAAGTTCAGAGCACAAGACTTTTAAGGGCACAAATTGTGTCAGTCTTCAGAATTAATTCATGAGAAGCTGCCCATTATAAGTCTCTGACCATCAAGGGCTATTCCTGGAGTTCCGATAGGAGCAAAGTCTAGTTTTACAGCCTGATGCTATAAATGTTCATTCAAAAGCTACTCCCACTTCTTTCAATGGGGATTTACTCTCAAAGAAGTGGCCAGAATACTGCTGCCTTATATTACAATCCTAGCATGATCACTCAGTATGTCCCATGGAATTCAATAGGGCTTACTCCCAAGTAAGTGTACAATTGAATCACACTATTTGATTTAGGTAAATTCAGTGATAAGTTGTGAAGGAGCAAGATTAAGGGTACAGTCCTATGCGCATTTCAACAGAAAAAGGTCCTACAACTCCCAGCATTCCCCAGCCAGCATTTCCCATGCTGGCTGGGGAATGCTGGGAGTTGTAGGACTTCAAAGAACAGAACTTTGAACCTTGCTAATCTCATACACACACACCTGAGATCTGAAAAGCTACACACACACCCTTATCTTTCTCCACCCGAACACTGGTCTTTTAAAAAGATATCCCCTTACCTGGGAAGATATAACTATCCTAAACTGATTAATTTAATTTTGCATCAGCCCAAAGTCATAATTATACATTCCTAAACTGATGGAGGCACACAGAGAATTTGAGGGCCATGTTATTTTTGCACTGGCAAACACATGTTTCTTGGAATGTTTGAGTGGCAGCATGAGAGTGCTTTCTACCACTAGCTTGTGGTTTGGGAACCCAACATATGTGCTCATGAAAAACTCACTGATGCTACTATCCAAAGGTTTTTTAATGCATCTTGTGAAAAACTCCCTTACTGATAAGACCCCTCAGAGTCAGAGCCAAGCATCTCTGCAATCCTTGAGAGAGCTGTGTATGTCCCAGCCTTGACCTTGGTCTAGGGAGAGCTAACACATCACAGCGGTCAAAGCTTTATCTATGCACCCCCTACCCTCAGCTCAATAAATCCACCTCCTTACTCCCTAACCTCCCCCACAAAGCCTGCCTGGCTCTCCTCATTCCTCACAACATGGACTTCCAGCTCTTGCTCTTCCCTGCCTCCCCCCTGCCTATTTCTCCCACCCTGCTTATACAGCACCCTCTACAGCTTGGACTCGCTGCCCGTCCCTGGAATCCCAACCCCACTCACTTCTGGAACGCAGGTGGAGCAACATCAGGAGAAAACCTAGAGGAGTCTCCATCCCTGCACAATCTCTCGCAATGCTTTGTCTTTTTCTGACAAGGGCATGATCTAACTCCCGATTGATTGATTGATTGATTATATTTATACCCCACCTTTTTTCTTGCAAGGAACCCAAGGTGGCTTACATGATCCTCCTCTCCATTTTATCCTCACAACAACCCCGTGAGGTAGCTTAGGCTGAGAGTCAGTGACTGGCACAAAGTCACCCAGTGAGTTTCATGGCCGAGCGGGGACTAGAACCCAGATCTCCTGAGTCCCTGTCCAACACTCTCACCACTATACCACACTGGCTCTCTTACTTCCAAGGTGTAAGTTTTAACAGTATAACTAGATTCACCCCATCACTTTTTTTTTTATTTTTTTGCAAGTGTAATCCTTCATAAATTATTTTTGATTGTTGGGGAAGGATTAGAATTCAGAGTAAATAATGGATGCCGCAAGTCAAGGTTGTACTACCCTTGATTCTTTCATTTCATTGCTTCTCTTTGTCTATGGGCTTTTCTACTCGAGACATTTATCGTGCGCAGGGATGGGGACTCAGACTCAAGGACTCGACTCGTGAGTTGGACTGAGTCCCCCCTCTGACTCGAGTCTGACTCGAGTCCCAATATTTTTAATGGGACTCAAGACTCGACTCGGGACTCGAGACCTGAGACCAAGGACTCTTCAACATCCCTGGGCTGTGCCAGAAGGAGTGGAGAGGAGCGTGATCACCGGTGAAGAGCGCATGGAAGCGAGGCACGCTGCTGCTCGGCCACTATGGACAGCTACCATGAGCGTAGCCCCAACGATATGTTGAGATTTATTTTGATTGATGTGTTGTTGTGGGGGGTTAGGGTTAGGGTTAGGGTTAGGGAGCTGGGGTGGGTTTGGCTGCCTCTGCCTGCCTGTTTGGGGTTCCCTGCCTCCTCTGCCTGCCTGGTCTCTTCTTGACCAGTTCAACAGTTGAATTGTCCAAGACAAAGGCCTCTGCCTGCCTGCCTGTTTGGGGTTCCCTGCCTCCTCTGCCTGCCTGGTTATTTTGGGTTTGTCTGCCTGGTCTGTTCTTGCCAAAATCAGTGGCAGAGTTTTGAAATAAAAAGGCACACTTGTGCCTAGAATTTATTTAAGACACACATCTGAAGTAGCCTTATTTTGTTGGAGGAAAACCCCACTGATTTTAATAGGGACTTGTGGAGTCAGTTTTGGGAGTGACTCGGGACTCGTGAGTCACCATTTTGGACCAAGGACTCAGACTCGGACTCGAGACTCGGGTCCAAAGACTCGTGACTCGACTCGTGACTCGAGCCCAAGGACTCTTCAGCATCCCTGATCGTGCGTTTGTCATTCCCTGCTCATGGTTGTTTACAGGTTCTTTAGTCAATGTCATGACCCTCCATTTTCACTTCTGCGTCTAAATAGCACTTTCGGTGAGGTTTTATTTTAGAGCAGGGAAAATGTGGCATTTAATTGTAAAAGCAAAAGATACCGCTTTTTTCACTTGTGTATTTTCACTATTCTGCTACAGCACAGCACCACCTAGAAGTTATGTAGTGAAAAAGCAGGAAAAGAAACACTCTTTGTGTAGTGCTCGGGTCTCAATTCTGCGACGAAACTGAAAATAGATACAGCGGATTAACAGTCTCCTGTAGAAAAGCTCTATGTCAGGCAGCCACCACACAACTTGTAACCCACCAACCTGAAGGCAGTCTTCCCAGCTATGCAGAGCAGTCCATCAAGGACTGCTTGATAAACCTCTATTTTTCTGCCTGCCTGGGGGACTGCTAAAACAGGGTCACAGGGTCAAGCACCTAGAAGCCAGGTCATAATACATGCCTGATGGTCATAAGTCTGAGGGCCTGGTGGTCTATATTAACAATTGATCATTATTTAAGGCTGTAGTCCATGCACTGAGCCCCATTGAGTGCAGTGGGGTTGAGTTCTGAGTAGATATGCCTATGGCTTTGAGCTATAAGAACATAAGAAGAGCCCTGCTGGATCAGACCCAAAGGTCCATCAAGTTCAGCATCCTGTTTCCCATGGTGGCTACCCAGATGCCTCTGGGCAGCCCACAAGCAAGACATGAAGGCAACACTCTTGCACACTGTTGGTCCTCAACAACTGATATCCAGTGGCATGTAGCCTACGAACCCAGATGTTCCATGTAGCCATTATGCCCGACAGATTCTTTCACATGTGAAGTATCCGCTGCATATTCCTCCACCCTCTTCTGCCACCCCCCTTTGCTTGTGTATCATTCCCACTAACTTATGAACAATAAACCATATGTTCTGTACCACCACTTCTGTGCCGAAACCATTGCTACCATCTGCAGATTTGGGAGGCGTTTGCATGGCACCTTTCTTCAGAAGAGGGTTGCCTCAAGCACTGTTTTGTCATCAAGGCTTACATAAATATTAACGTAAAAGCATGCTGGATCTTGTTACTGCCATCTGTGGATATACTAAATTAGCTCAACACATAAAGCCACCCCACATGTACTCACAATACTCTGTCTTCACAAAGGGCACCGTGCAGACCACTGCAACTTGCCCGAAGTATAATTTGTACATGTACATGTGAGTTTTCCTTTAGCGGTATGACACTTCTTTGCCTAAATCCGTACCTTCCATATTTTTCTCAGACTTCAAAAGGGAGGTTCTTGCAATGCATTCTTTGTATTCCTTGATAATATAGCTAACAAACTTGAAAATACAGATAAAACTTTCTCTGGAACAACATTCTTGGCAGATCTCCTGGCAGTATGCGTGCCCTCAAAACATTAGTCACAGGTCGAAATGTCTTCCATATATCCAGGAAAATTCTCCAGCCTCAAAGCCTGGCAGAGCTCATGCATGCCTCATATTGCCTGATACACATTCAAAGCATATATAGATGGCTCTCTGGTTTTAGGGATCGAGTGGTCTTGTCTCCTTCGGTGCTTTGATGCCCCCAGTCCAGATGTGCAAGGCATTCCATAAGATATAAGAACTGTCTTGCTGGACCTTGTCTGCCCTTTTTACCACTCAGTGTGACAAGTGAGGGAGGTGGGAATCACACGTGAAGAAGGGGAATTGGCCTAAGATGAAGTGTGTCCTCCCCCAGGCCAACCCATCACCTCCATTTACTTTTAAACGACAAAAGGGCATATATCCCCATAAAATTTAAATGATCCCCTTTAAATGGAAACTCTAAGTGTCCATTTTTGCAGTTGAATGGATCGTGGGAGAAACTGGACTCCCGTGCTGACAGTAAGAAACTGGCTATGCAGATTGCACAGCCCACTCTGGACCCACAATAGCTCCCACCCGACATCAACTGTCTGTGTTGTAGGAGAAGAGCTCTGGGGAGCGCAGCAGATGCAGAATGCTCCAGGAGCTGGGGTGGTGAAACAAAGGTATGCCCACATGATCAATTTAAACAGCTTTCAAATCTATTTAGTTATCATGACTCCCAATGAAACAACCCTAGGAAGGGTAGTTCTGTGAAAGAGACCAGGGCCAGATCTACACTACATTGGTATATCGTCAAGTTAGCATTACAGTACTGCTATATTCATGGTCCGCAGTCACTGCTCATAGCACACACTTTCGTTAAATGTACCGCAGTCATTCCGTTTTGCCGCCCCACACCTAAACACCATAGTAGTAATACTGGGTGTTGCCTTGCACATGCAGTGGAAATGGCCCTTTAAGAGAAAAGTGTTTTGGTTTTTTATTCATCATCTATGCACAGGAGCAAAGGAGCACAGGAGCAAAGGAGCACACCAGTGAGATTGTTTTATTTTTTTAAAGAAATAAAACGTTCTTCCTGCCCCCTGCCCCTCACAAAAAATCGCGGAGAAGGAGAAGGGAAGAGAGTGGGAGGCTGTGTGCTGCTGCTGCAGCTGCCGCCACCCTCCCATGGGGTGAAACCAGTAAGATCAGCACACCCATTCCCCTCCACCCAAAACCAATTTCCCAAAGTAGTCTTCCTCCCGTGCTAAGTTTCCTAAGCATAAGCTCCATTGAAATCAATGTGATTTACTTCTGAGTAAGGCCATTGAAGATAATGTGATTTACTTCTGAGTAGACATGCAGAGAGAAGCCATGGGGAAGGAGGGTGGCAGGAAAGCAATCTCAGGGTTGCTGCTGTTCCACCGAAGCCCCAATAGGTCCTATTCACTTTGTGATTTGCTTCCTATTGAAGAGAATGTGATTTACTTCTGAGTAGACATGCATTTTGGTTCATTTACAGCTAGTTGTACTTTGGGGCAGGGGGTAAATTGGGCATTTATTTACTTACTCTTCAGTTCACTTTATTTATTTATTTATTATATTTATACCCCGCCTTTTTTCCTGCAAGGAACCCACTTTGCAAGAGAGAGAAGCCGTGGGGGGAGAGGGAGAGAGGCGGGAAAGCAATCTCTGCTTTGCCGAAGCCCCGATACACCTTTGGGAGACAAAAGCTGAATGTTCCTCACCCCTCAAAAACAATTGGACAATTGTTAGGACAATTTCGTAGCCACACCGAGACAGGCAACAACAGCAACCGGTGAGAACACACATAGCCATGTACTGCAATAGTGAATCTCAAAGGAAAAATCAAGGTAGTCCAGGAAATCACGGAAGAACAGAGGAACGAGGATGCAAGACGAACACAACTGTGCATCGTGTGCCCTGCAAATCACAGAAGCAATCCAGCACTGCAATAACCGTTAGGTGTAGATCTGGCCCAGGATTTCTGTGGAGAAAGCCCAACTGTAAAAGGAACATGAACACACACAACACACAACACACGCACACATTTCCCTGCCAAGCTCTGTCTGCATAAACCTCTCCACAGGGGGTGGGAGGCAGGGATGTTGAAGAGTCCTTGGTCTCCAGTCACGAGTCGAGTCACGAGTCTCTGGACCCGAGTCTCGAGTCCGAGTCCGAGTCCTTGGTCCAAAATGGTGACTCACGAGTCACGAGTCACTCCCAAAGCTGACTCCACGAGTCCCTATTAAAATCAATGGGGGGGTTTCCCAACAAAATAAGGCTACTTCAGATATGTGGTTTAAATAAATTCTAAGCACAAGTGTGCCTTTTTATTTCAAAACTATGCCACTGATTTTGGCAAGAACAGACCAGGCAGAAAAACCCAAAATAACCAGGCAGGCAGAGGAGGCTGGGAACCCCAGACAGGCAGGCAGAGGCAGCCAAACCCAAAATGTCTGAAAGGTTGCATTTTAGAAAAATGATTTTAAAAAATAAACTTGCTGTACTTCCTAAAACGTATCCATGTTGCTTTTGAGGAACATGGTTTTTTCTAAATGTTTGGGCCCCATTCTGGAATGGTGAGATCTCATCACAATTCCACCCTCACTGAACACCCGCTCCACTGAACTTGCTGGAACCAGAAACACACTCAAAGCAGCCACACAGAGTAATCTCAGGTCCTTCTTCTGCCTCTCCCAAGTACGCAACACATCAATCAAAATAAATCTTGACACACTGTTGGGGCTGCACTCCTAGTAGCCGTCCATAGTGGCCAAGCAGCGGCACACCTCGCTTCCATGCGCTCTTCACCGGCAATCACGCTCCTCTCCACTCCTTCTGGCACAGCCCAGGGATGTTGAAGACTCCTTGGTCTCGAGTTCCAAGTCGAGTCTCGAGTCCCATTAAAAATATTGGGACTCGAGTCCGAGTCGAGTCAGAGGGGGGACTCAGTCCGACTCACGAGTCGAGTCCTCGAGTCTGAGTCCCCATCCCTGGTGGGAGGGGAACTGGAGGTGCTGGATCCACCAGACGAAACCTGCAGACCAACAAAGAAGTTCTCGGTCGGAATCCACAAAGGAGAGTTGTGGACCATCAAGAAGACAGGGCAGCCACTATGAGCTGTAAAGTACATCCCGGACCAGGAGACGTCATCTTTTCCCGGGCAGGCATAAGCCCACCTGCCACAGAGGGGGCAGGGATAAGCCCACCTGACAGGCAGGGGGCGGGAGAGCGGGAAAAGGTGGGGTAGAAAACCCCCGTGCACATCTTCTGGGGGTTGTTGGGAACATGGGTCGCTTCGGCAAGTTCATCCCCAGTGGTGGCTGGGATAAGCTGTTCTCTTCCCCGGATCAGGCGGATCCGGAGCCAGGCATGAAATTGACCAGCGCAGAGTCTCTGGTCTAAGGTAACTGACTTTCCTCAATACGCTAGCCTGGGAACCCATTCATTGATAAAACTCGGAGATCACGTCAGGTCATGTTGACGTTGTAGCATACCTAGAAAGCTATTAGTTCCGCGCCATTTAACTTGTAGTAAATAAAAGCCTTATATGGTCATTCAAAGGGCTCTGGAGTTTCCTTTTGCTGCGCAAACCTCAGTGCCGGTTAACCCGTTAAGCGCCGAACTCACGCAGAGGACCCGGGTGCTGGTCCTCCACAATTTCCAACTAAGAATTCTCAGAATCTTCATAACAATACAGTGTCCAAGGTCCTTTGGGAGAAGTCACAATGGCTAAAATGAGTCCTAGTTTAAATGCACAGTGTAGATATGCCCACAGGACATATGCCATCTTCCCGTTGCACATTCATATGAAACTACTAACATGCCATATTAATGCATAGCATGAGTCAGCAGTTATTTTCAGAGAACATTCCAGGGGGGACATTCATGTTTTCACTTGGAGAGAGTCCCCAGCACTATCTGGTAGAAAGTTGTGGCCTTTCATCTTAGATTAGGACCATGTAACTATCCATGCCTACATAGCCTTCAGACTGGATTTCTGCAATGTGCCCTGCATGGGGCTGGTTTTTGGAGGCTGCATCTGGTGCTGCAGTCTGAGGCAGCACATTTCCTGACAGGAATAAGGGAAGTATACACTGGCTTCCTATTGCTTTCAGTTGAAGATGCTGGTTCACAGTGTGTCACTATCTGAAGTGGCTCCCAGTCTGTTTTCATGCCCAATTCAAAGTGCTACTTTTGGTCTTTAAAGCCCTTTACAGCAGGGGTCCCCAACGTGGAGCCCGTGGGCCCCAGATATTTTATCCCCCCCCCCCGATGGTTTTTAAATATATAATATATGGATTTTTATGAAATGCATACAACTTTCCAGCAATTATACATTGGCTTCAACAAAAGTGGACCAAATATCTAAATAAGTATCCATTTGAAGTTGGTGTCTATATGTTCATATATCAAAAGCATCGCAATGTGATGTCCTCACTCAGCCCCTTGCATTATAGGAGGTGAGTGTTTATCCTTCCAGTTTTGTAATATCAGTCTTTTAGCTGTCAAAAGAGTGCAGAGAATCCGTTTCCCTTTCCATGTGTTAATTTCTATGGAGCAGGTAAATAATTTAAAAGAATGTGTACATCAGTGAATACTGAAAGCCTGTTCCAGTACAAAATTTTATCTCTGTAATAACCTCCTCCCAAAAAGAAGCAACTACTGGTCACTGCCAAAACATATGTTTAAAAGAAGCAGTAGCTGTATTGCTCCGCGAGCAATTAGCTGAATTAGACAATCCCTTATTAAAGAGATGTTGCAGTGTCTTTGCAACCGAACAAAAGTATTTTCTCAATAAGACACAGCCTAAGATCCATAGACGCAACGGGTAGACACCAAAGTTGCGATCCACTGATTAGGCATTTTGTGGTGGTGCCCACAGCAGTTTCTCGAATTCCCAAATATGCCCAGTGACCAAAATGGTTGGGGACCCCTGCTTTACAGCTTAGAATCAGGGTGCCTGAAGAACTCCCGCGCTCCATGTGTACCTACCAAGACCTTGAGAACTTCTTCAGAGGCCTTCTCCAGGTGTTTCTGATGGGTGAGGTACAGTTGGTGGCTATGGGAAAAGTGCCTTTTCAGTAGAAGTGGAGAGGGAAGGGCAGGCAGGGGAGGGGGAGCAAGGTGAGCAAGCGCCAGAGCAGGGAGGAGGGGGAGGGTTGGGGGCCTTTGGCAACACCATGCCTGATGCCACCCAGAAGTTTGCTGCCAGCCAGTCCTGCTTGGGCCTCAGATATAAATGCATTGCATAGCAAACAGTTTGCAGCTAAGCTGTGGGGGTGTTAAGTAGTATATTAGATGTAAAGGGTAATAGGCAATAGAGATAAGGGCATATTAATAAAAAGGTTAGATTTCTGTTGATGTTGCATATGTTATTCTTGTATTCTGTCTAGCTCTTGATTCTGCCATATATTCGAATTGTGTATATCAGGAAGTAGGAGCCATCTCTTTACAGATTATACCCCATTCTGAGCCCTTGGCAGAGAGTGGGCGATGCATGACAATGGAATAGCTTTGTTTTGTTTTTTTTATGGTGATACAACAACTCCTATGAAAAACACTCTTCAGCTCAGAAAATATAACAAAAAGAAAAAGACAAACCTTGTTTGCAGAATTAGAATATTCTGGCAATCTGATTGTGTTCCAGGAATGTACTTTGAAAACAAACAACCTAAAAATTCCTGAGCCCTACCTCTTGGCCTGATTACCCAGGCTCTCCATCTGCTCAATAGGACCAGAAGACCCATTGCTGACATTTAACATCAAATCTTCCTAATCCCAATTTAATGAGACAACTCAATTCCTAACCTAGTGGACTACTAGAATTGTAGTTTAGGAGATCACGTGGAGAATTCTAGGTTTTGGATTTGTTTGGGCTTGGCCCGCTTGAAAAGCTAAGGCACATATTGATGCTATCTTCAAAATAGTATTGTTTTCTGACTCAGATATAGCTTAGCTTCACTATGCCTGCCTTCTCTGTGTTGCATGTTTATGATAAGCATATCTGGTTTTCCAGATTCTCATAGCACTGCATTGTATACCAGGGAAATAATAGTGTGTGTATATCTTGTGCTCTAGAATGTACAAAGTGCCTGGCATACATTATTTCAATAATACTTAGATCAACCTTTTTAGATAGGTCACATTATTATCCCCATGATATTTCAGGTTGGAGTCAGGCAGAGCGATCCTATGGCCCCTAGATAGCATCTGTGGGGATCACAGCATTCTTTGGATTCCCAGATCTGAGGCCGGAAACAGAGCTCCGACCTCAGAGTTGGGGATCCGCGCTCAGATCCCCCTCCCTGCTCACTTGCAGCATGGGAAGAACCTGTGGCTCATGCTGGCTCAGCTTGTCTGAGTGTGGAAAGCTAAGCAGGGTCAGGCCTGGTTATTACTTGGATGGGAGACCCCTCCTCTAGTTTCCTGCACTGAGCAGGGGGTTTGTTTATTTGTTTATTTATTTATTACATTTATACCCCGCCTTTTTTCTTGCAAGGAACCCAAGGCGGCTTACATAATCCTCCTCCTCCTCTCCATTTTATCCTCACAACAACCCTTGTAGGCTCCTTCCAACTCTATGATCTATGAAAACCGTGCCAGCTGCTTCTCCAAGGTCATAAGAAAGACCTTGGAGAAGCAGTGAAGGGGGCATTCTGGGTGGTGGGGAGGGAAGGAAACTGGGGCCACCGGGATAAGATGTATCCTGGCAGCGCTCCAGCCTCCTTCTTTTCCCCTCTGAAGCCCTGCAGCTAGATGGCCAAGATCGGCCATCTAGCTGACTTTCAGAGCAGGAGAAGTGGCAAGGCAGAGATTGCCTCTGCTGCTTCCCCTGCTCTGCATAGGATGCTCGTAAGCCTCCAAGTTCAGAGGCTTATGATATGAGCATCTAGGGTGCAACACGTAGGATTGTGCCCTAAGATAGTGATTTTCTGGAGTCCATCTAGTGCAGGGGTGTTGAACATCTTTTGGCCGGAGGGCCAAATTACATTTTGGAGAAGCTCTCTGGGGCCACATTCCAGTGGTGGGCGGGGCTGGAGGCAAAGGGGTGGGGCCAAAAATGCCAGCACATTGTAGCTTGAAGCTCTTCCTGCCAGTAACTAAACCCTAGGAGAAGCATTTCAATCTTTTAGAATGGCGGAAAAATACACGAAAGCTGGGAAACCACCAAACAATTGATGGCTAAGGGGAAGGGGTGGGGCTGGTGGAAGGGGGCGTGGCCAACTGTGGAACCCCAGAGGGCCAGGTTGGGACCCCACGAGGGCCGAATTTGGCTCCCCATCCTGAGGTTCTGCACCTTTGATCTAGTGTGTTCACAGCTGAAGGATTTGAAGTGGGGATGTGGTACTGTTGCTACTTATTTGTGTATTATTTATTTTAATACATTTATATCCCACCTTTCTTCCATCATGGAGCTCAAGGTGGCTACATGCGGTTCCCAGGTGGTCTCCCCTCCAAGCACAGACCAGACCCAGACCGGCTTAGCTTCAGCATGGTAGCTGCCTCAGGTGCCTTCAGACCATGCCCTGGGACAGTTACTTGTCAGCTGAACCTATCAAAATGAAGAGTAGATGGAGCTTTGCTGGTATAGATAGAATCAATATGCCCATTTTCCTAAGCTTGGGCATCAACCAACATGGCCAGGTTTAGAGCTAATTTCAATTTACAGTAGCAGGCCTGTTTGCCACATTTCAACCCTGCAATTGGAAGCTGGTCTCCCCTGCTGCTAAGTGTTTGCTCTGTGCTTTGCAATATGTGTCTCCCTTCACACTTCGCACGTGCCCTGCAGGGAACAGTTGTGTAAGTGCAGCAAACATGCCTGCTCTTATAAAGTGTGAATCAGCCCTTAGGTCATTTTTGCGCCTGAAGAAAAAGAAAAAATCAAAATAATACTCCTCCTTGCATTTTTAATGGCACACCGAGACAGAGGCAAGAGACAGGGAAATGGTATGGTACTACTCACTCTGGAAACTGTGCCCAGAGCAACTGTTTTTGTCACCTCCTAGTTAGTAAGGCCAGCCCTGCAACCAAATCAGCCACTGGCAAACCCTCTCTGTAACATGCAAAACCCACGCACCAAACCTGACCACCCGGAATGCTGGGACTCCTTAAAGGCAAAAATCCAGATTTTGAAATCACTTCTATCAGGAGCAGCGCAAGCCGTGGAGCTCTCTTTCGAGTTGCCTGTCTCAGCTCGCCTTGCCACACCCACTGAATGCCCTGTGGAGGCACATATATACTTTCTCTACCCCCTTTCACAAGTTTGTTGGTCAACATAACCCAGATATTTTATTTAATTTAGGTAATACTGCCTAGTACATCTCCTAGGGGAGGTTCCTCCGCTGCTATGGATGGTGGGGAGCCAACAACAAAGAAAAAGGAGAAAATGTAGTTAAAGTGTATTAGATTAACAGTCACTGCATTAGTCAAAGCTTTTGACTTCCCCCCTGCTGTGCTGTTTCTCTTTCAGACTCTACAGGGGAGGTGGAAGGGATTAAAGAGTGCACTAATTCCATTAACCGGTCATGTTGAGGGGGGAACAGGGTCGCACCCGGTGGCAGTTCACACACGCCCCGCCACACACACCAGATACACCCCTACTGTTTACACATTCAGCATGTGTGAGAAGGGGCTCTAGTCTATACACATACCAATGTATGGATGTAGTCGAGCTCCTCTATGGGAGGGGGTATCGTGGCTAATCAGGATTTCCTCCATCCCCTTTCATGCAGGAGCTCTACGTATTTGTGTCAGCACATGTGCAACACCCCTCCTCACACATGTCAGATGCGCAGGCGGTGGGGACAGGGCTAGCCTACGCATCTCTGCAACAGCCTCACACATTTGAAAATATATATTTCTTTATTTTATATCCTGCCTTTTCTGCTGAAAATGGCACTCGAGGGGGCTAACACACTAATAAAATCCAGGTTATTATTTATTTTATTTATTTCATTTCATTTCTATACCACCCAATAGCCGAAGCTCTCTGGGCAGTTCACAAAACAAAATCTTCATTAAAGGTCAACTAAAGGTTAAAAACAAAATCTTAATTAAATCATAACATAAAAACAGATCCATAAAAGCACAATTAAAATATAACCATAAAAGAAATTCACAGCACCCAACTATTTAAAACTGGAGGACCGGGACTGGTCCTTTGCGTGAGTTCGGGAATTAAAGGGTTAACCAGCACTGAGAAAATGCCCTTTACGCGGCTACTGTGAGGTTTAAACCCAACCACTGCAAACTATTGACACTGAATCGTATTGAGACAGGAGCCAGCTATGTTTATAATGCCTTTAATGGAGCAGAACTAATAGACTACCAGGAATTTCACACTATAAACAACAGAGTTCATAAAAATCACTGAAGCGTAGGACTTCAATACACATACGAGGTAGAAGGCTTGCGTAATACAGAGAATAACTTCACAGTAAAGAATCTGACTTACTGAGCTAGCGTAGCCATTCGGGTAGCCGGTCTCCGGGCACCGCGCCCGGGGTTGGGGTTAGCTTGGTCCTGACCGGAACCAGGGACCTGATCCGTGCGAGCCTGCACTGTGTTCCCAACAACCCTTTGTTTTCCAGTACATGCTTTTTCTACCCTCCCTCGCCCCCTCCCCATCCTTGATGACCAGTTGGGCTGGTTCCACCCAGCGGGGTTGTGGCGCCTCTTGGGTACTGGTGCCTCCTGGGTACTTTGGGGTACTTTGCAGCTCTTTGAGACTGCGCTCCCCTCCTTCAGGATGTTATGCACTTCCTTGAGGGTATGTGTATATGCGCCCTATTGAGATGTATGCAGATGTAGCTATGTAAAACCGGTCTGCCCAGAACTGTGGCTCCCTGGCCCTGGGTGGGGATTATGCAGAAAGATGGAGGGAGATGGGTGACAGCGGAAAAGGGGGAAATATGTCAGGGTTCAGCAGTGCGTGATCAGGCTTTCCCTCCACAAAAACAACCTTCAGCAACAGACCAGCTTACGCACCAAAGGCCTGCCTGAATAAAACTTCTTTGCCTGCTGGCAGAAGTTCAACAGAGAAGGAGCCAGCCTAGTCTCTCTCAGCAGGGAGTTTCAGAGCCTGGGAGCAGCCACCAAGAAGGCCCTCTCTCACTTCCCCTCTTGATGCACCTCCAATGGCGGTGGGACCAAGAGGATTCATAGATTCATAGACCATAGAGTTGGAAGGAGCCTACAAGGCTATCGAGTCCAACCCCCTGCTCAATGCAGGAAACTAGAGGAGGGGTCTCCCATCCAAGTAATAACCAGGCTTGACCCTGCTTAGCTTTCCACACTCAGTCAAGCTGAGCCAGCGTAAGCCACAGGTCTGCCTCCCCTGAAGATCTTAAACCCAGGCAGTTTTATATGGGAGAATGTGGTCTTTCAGGTAGTCTGGTCCCAAGTTTTATAAGTGGCTTTATAAGTCATAACCAGCACTTTGAATTGTGCCCAGAAACAGGCCAGTAGCCAGTGAAGCTGTTGTAAGAAAAGTGTCATGTGCTCCCTGTAACATTCTGATCGCCTCATTCTGGACCAGCTGAAGTTTCTGATCACTTTTCAAAAGCAGCCCCACCTGCAACATGTTACAGTAGTCCAAACAGGATGTCACTAAGGTATGCAAGACCATGGCCCAGATCAGACATCTCTAGGAATGGGCGCCGTTGGCACACTAGCCTTATCTGTGCAAATACACAGCCATTGCCAAAACCTGGGCATCAAGCCTGAAGCTAGGAGTATACCACAACTGCAAGCCTGGTCTTCAGGGCAAATGTAACTGCATTCGCACGACAACCCATCATGGGTGAGAAGCCATGGTGGGTTGTCGCGTCATGTGAACTCAGACCGTTTCCCACCCATGGTTTGTACTAGGGGTTGTTTCACCCATGATGGGTTGTCATGTCATCTTAACCTGGGCGACTGTCCCCATCGTGGGTGAAGGGAAGTGGCAAGCGAGCTTCTTGGCAAGAGTGGCAAAAAAACCTTGCCGCTCTTGCCAAGCTCACCAACCCAGGCCACTGCCAGTGCCAGCCTCCCCACTGATACCCAAGTGGCAAGGTGGAGCCACTGCCACTGGCTCTGCTTGCTGCAGCTCCCCCCCCCTTTACCCATTTTTTAAATTGTTTTGGAGATTGCTTTTTGCAATATCTGATTTGACAGCTAGTGACAGCCCCTTCAAAGTGCCCAAGCAGCACATTGGAGGGCCTGTTACTGGTTCGTCACCCCTTTAAAAAAAAAATAAAAATTGCACCCCAAATGTGTGCAATTTTTTTTTGTATTTTAACATTCTTTTTTCTAGTTGGACTTGCGCAAGTGCACACTTTCATAAGTCTGAAATGGCATGCCTTGCCTGGGCAATGTCCTGGGGGTTGATTGTCCCAGAGAGGCTGCCAAGAGTTTTATTTTTGAGGTTGGTTTTTCTTGACAGCTGTCAAAAGTCGAGCTGTCAAGGGAAACCAAAGCCGCGAGTGATCTTTGCTTGAGAAAAGGGAGTGGCCACACAGGCCACTAGATTACGTACCTCCTTTGCACAAGATTCTCTAGGGGTTTTTGTTGTTTTTTGGACCTGACTCAGGTTCCTCTCACTTTTCCACCCTTTCCCGAGACTCTATGCTTGGGAAGGTGGGAAAGTGTGAGCCACCCCCTTTTATGGGAGCATGGAGGTTTGGCAACTAGGTGTCAAAACTCTGGTTCATTTAAAAAAAGTTTTTTTGTTTTTTTACAGGGCTCCCCATGGTTTTTTCATAGGGACATGTGCAGGCATTAATGCATATGTCCCTGTCAAAAAACAATGGATAGTTTTGTTGTAAGTAGTTTTGCGCAAACAAGGCACCCTGGGAGCCCATGGCTTGTAGTAGGGTTGTTTAAGCTAGCTTGTCCTCAGGGTGGCTTTGTGTGACATCCGAACCCAGCAGGATTGTTTTTTCATTGGTTGTCGGGAACATCTAGAGAGAGCCACCCAGCAAGGGCTGTGAAAACCCCTGCTGCTCCTTGTGATCTCACCAGTGCCACTTCCATTCCCCCTCATCCCTTCTCAACCCCGGGATGGATTTTTAATTTTTTTAAAAAATCGTGTTGTTGTGTTTCTGTGATGTCATTGTGATGTTCGTTTGTGTTTTATTTTTATTTTTTGGAAAATAAAAAAAATTGGCCCAAAAAAAAAAAGAGAGAATAGGGTGTCCTGCTCAAGTGTACAAGACCGCCTGCCCGCTATTGAGCCCAGCCTAGCCAGTTCCCCCTCTTGCCAATGTCCTTGTTAATTTCACCCTCCACTTCTTCCTAGGGAACACCTTTTTTTTTTTTTTTTAAGGGCTGCTTCATGTTACATGCATATCACACTGAAGTAATAACACCCACCCCTAATAGCTCATTCTCTCCTGCAGTCGCCAGCCGCTTTTGACTCGCTTCCCCCTGCACACACACGCACACGCGCGCACGCACACGCTTGTTGTTGACAAGCTTGCCTAATACAGTCATGCCTTGGATTGAGAGCATAATTCGTTCCGGAAACGTGCTTGTAATCCAAAACACTCTTATATCAAAACGAAATCCCCCCAAAAAAATTTGTACAGAGATTTTTAATTTAAGACGTACTACAGTACTTGTATTGCAAGACGTCGCTTGTATATCAAGTAAAAAAAAATTAAATAAATATTTAAAAATTTGCTTGTCTTGCAAAATGCTCTCAAACCAAGTTACTTGCAATCCAAGGTATTACTGTATTGTATTTGCAATTGGCATAAACTTTCAGCCCCACATCACTGATTGTAGTGGGGCTGAAATTTACATAACGCTTGGCATTAACCAGCTAATTCCTTAGCTGTAGGCTTCCAGTGAATTTGGTCATCATCAGGCGATCACTCGTGACCGAGTAAGATTGTCTTCCGGGATAAAAGGAGGAGATTCTAAAGAAGATTGTGTAGACTCTAGCGATGGGTCCGTAAGTGACTGTGGAGGCCAATTCTAGATCCACACAGCTTCCCACAGTGAGGACACAGGTTACCAGATAGAAGATGGTCCTGTAAAGGATTCATTTGACGTGCTTTTCGCTTAGCACGTTTCTCCCTTTCACCTTGCACTCGGGCTTCTTCAAAGTCCATGGAACCTTTGTGAAAGGCCAACCTCCATTTAGATCGTTCATGGGCCAGAGCTTCCCAGTTTTCGATGTTTATATTGCATTTTTTTAGATTAGCCTTATGAACATCCTTAAACCTCTTATATTGACCACCGATATTCCGCTTTCCATCCTTGAGTTGGGAGTAAAGTAACTGCTTTGGGAGACGGCAGTCAGGCATTCGAACAACATGACCGGTCCACTGAAGTTGGCGTTGAAGGATCATTTTTTCAATGCTAGTAGTCTTTGCTTCTTCCAGTACACTGACATTTGTTCGCCTATCTTCCCAAGTAATTTGCAGGATTTTCCGGAGGCAACGTTGATGAAACCTTTCAAGGAGGTGGAAGTGACGTTTATAGATAGTCCATGTTTCGCAGGCATACAATAAAGTTGGTAATACAATGGCTTCATAAACCAGTGTTTTGGTCTTCTTACAAATATCCCGATCCTCGAACACTCTATGTTTCATTCGAGAAAATGCGGCACTTGCGGAGCTCAGACGATGCTGGATTTCACTGTCGATGTTAGCTGTAACAGAAAGATAGCTGCCAAGATAGAGAAAATGATCGACATTTTCCAGTATTGTCCCGCCAAGCTGGATAGATGGCATCACCAAAGGATTGGCTTGCACTTGCTGATGAAGCACTTTGGTTTTTTTGATGTTAAGTGAGAGACCAAGTTTTTCGTATGCTTCTGCAAAAGCATTTAGGATAGTTTGGAGATCATCCTCTGAATGTGCGGAGACCACATTATCATCAGCATACTGAAGTTCCACAACGGAGGTTGTAATTACCTTACTTTTTGCTTTCAGCCTGCTGAGATTAAAAAGCTTTCCATCTGTTCGATATATAATTCCCACACCGGTGGGAAGTTTCCCCTCGACAAGATGTAAAACCATGGCGATGAAAATGGCAAATAATGTTGGGGCGATAACACATCCCCACATCACTGATTGTAGTGGGGCTGAAATTTACATAACGCTTGGCATTAACCAGCTAATTCCTTAGCTGTAGGCTTCCAGTGAATTTGGTATATCAGTGCGAATTGGCCAAAGATATGCTTACCTGAGCAATATATATTGCTGTTACTTCAGAAGGGAGAAATGCTACCCCAACAGATGTCTAGCTGCACAATTGGCTTATAACCAGTGTTCTGTTGGAGAGAACTTTCCTATAAAAACAAAATGTAATCCTAAACCTTTCCACCAGCTGAGCACTATGAAGAATCCTTTTTTGTGCTCACAGAAGATAGCTGCTTTTTGTATATAAAATACAACAACAGTCTGCGGCCTGCTGATTAAACAGGAACATCCTCTGCTTATGGATCAAAGGATAAATGAACGAACCTTACCGTTTTCAGCACAGTTGTTCATTGTTTGGCATTTTGACTGGCTCTGACTTGCCCATTTTTCACCAGTAAGGAATTCAAAAATACAACCTGCAGGTCAAGTAAGGTTGTTAATTCCTAAGGGGTTTTTTTGGGTCCCCTTTCTTGCTCTATTTATAAACATAAGAATTTGCCAGAATCTTCAACCTACTTACTTCAGAATAACCCCACCCATTTTTATGGGTCCTTACCCAAGCAAGTGGCAGAGAACAAACCCGCCCTGCCCACTGACTGTTTACAAATAGATGTGGTTATCCCTGATGCTCTAGAGAGGAAGAAATGGGAACCCTTTCTTTCTTTTTTGAACTTGTGAGGAGGATGAATAATAAGAAGAATGTTTGACAATAGGGGGGAAAAGAAAATTGATTTGTAAACTACAGAGCAGTGTACATAAGGTTACATATTTTGTTGTGGGTAAAATCGGAAGTCCATTTTAGTTGTTGTGTTGTTGTGTTTCTGTGATGTTATTGTGATGTTTGTTTGTGTTTTATTTTTATTTTTATTTTTTGGAAAATAAAAATTTTTGACCAAAAAAAAAATAGAGAGGAAGAAGGCTTTTATGTTGAGAGTTTTGCACTCTGCACATATCAAAAATTAGCCTATTATGTTATATTTTTTAGGGTTGAGGCCTACACCTACGATTACTGCTAAATATTTCTATTTAGTCCCAACAGTGTGCTAGGCACCTTACAGACCAGGGTCACAGAAACTTGTATTTCCTCTTAAGAAAGGTGCTTTAAGTTCTTAGCACTCTTTACTCCTGTACTGTTCACACTGAGAGGACTCCAAATAAGGATGCAATTGGAGAGAAAGATGTATTAGCCAGTTTACGGGGATCTGAACCCGATTCTGGAAAATTTCCTCTGACCCATAAAATAACATGTATGCCAAAAGATGACCCTTTAGTGCAGAGTTGTTGAACCTCTTTCAGCCAGAGCACAGAATTCCATTTCAGAGGTTCAGAGAACCTCTTGGGGGCTGCATTCCAGTGGTGGGTGGGGCCAAATGCAAAATGGGTGGGGCCAAAGACAAAGGGGTGGGGCCAAAAAGACTAGCCTATTTTAGCTTAAAGCTCTTACTGCTGGTAACCGAGCCTTAGGCGAGACATTCCAACCATTTAGAATGGGGGGGACTGCAAAAAAACTGGGAAACCACCAAATGGTGGGTGGCTGTGGGAAAGGGGATGGGACCCAGGGAAGGTGGCGTGGCCATCTTGGAAATCCCAGGAGGCTCGATTAGGACCCCAGGTGGGCTGGATTTTGCCCCCGGGTCTGAGGTTCTGCACTCCTGCTTTAGGGAGCAATCCTATGCATGTTTAGACAGGGAAAAAATGTCTGGCTGGAGGAATGCTGGGAGTTGTAGGCTTTTTCTTAGGATTGAGCCCTAAGGAACTAATGTTCAGTTCTACAGATACCTCAGGTAATGGAATAGAGTTGTCGTGTTGGTTTTCCTCCAGGCAAGGACAGAAGGAGTTAAGAACACTTCCCACAACATCCCCTGGGGGGATGTTTGGAGTTTCCTAGTGCCCATCCTTTGCATGCAGAAAGTCCCAGGTTCAATCCCCAGCATCTCCAGATAGGGCTAGGAAATATTCCTGTCTGGAACCCTGGAGAGCTGCTGCCAGTCAGTGTTGACAATACTGGGCTAGATGGACCAATGGTCTGACTCAGTATAAGGCAGCTTCCTATGTTCCACATGTGTCCGTGTGTGTAGCCCACATGGCCTCACCACTCCCCTCATGCATTCCTTGAACATGTGGGTGAATGTCAACTGGACCCACCTAGTAACAGAGAGTACATTCATTTAAAAGGGTTGTACAGTCATACACCTGAGGTTTTTGCTCATTTGAGTGTAATATTTATTTATTTTATTTATTTATTATATTTATGCCCCACCTTTTTTACTGCAAAGAACACAAGGCGGCTTACATAATCCTCCTCCTCCACTCCATTTTATCCTCACAACAACCCTGTGAGGTAGGTTAGGCTGTGAGTCAGTGACTGGCCCAAAGTCACCCAGTGAGTTTCATGGCCGAGCGGGGAGTAGAACCCGGATCTCCCGGAGTCCCAGTCCAACACTCTCACCACTACGCCACACTGGCTCTCTTGCAATAGAGTTCACTCTTGTACTTCCCATGGTGCTTCTGTCTGCCACAGATGATGTACAGTGAAAGCAAAGCCTAGAGTGAGGGTGACCATACTGAATGTGATCTTCTGGGGATGGTGGGCAAAAGCCTGTTCTTAAAATGTTCGCAAACAGTGCCAAAATAAGCCGCACCTTCCTGAGCAACCTTTACAGAACTGCTACTAGTGCTGTCCTCTTATTTCTCATGAACTCACAGACACAGAAGTGAATGACGTATGACCCGGTCCTATCTCAGCAGGCACCCAGTCCCCAATGGATGGATTAGAAAGAGATAGATGGGAAGCTAACACTGAATACAAAAGCAGTGTTGATGAAGCAGGGGTGGGTCAGGCGGAGGTTCAGCTGAGGTGAAGTTAAGGGAAGACATTGTTATAGAAGAGAGTCTTACGGAGGGACTTGAAAGAGAAGCCCTAGCAATAAAACAGGATCTGGGCCTAATCCTTGTCAATCCAAACTGCTTTACACACAAGGCTGGGCATGAACTCTGTGGCTCTCCATGTCTACATCTTAATTCCTGTCTGCTTCCCCTTCCCTTTCTTCTAATAGCCATCAGGCACTTACAAGAAAAAGAGAGAAGGCGCATGAACCGAGAGGGCAATGCCTTGTTCTGCGCACATTTACTTCAAGTAAATCTACAGAATTCATTGGCGCTCACATTGAAGTAAGTGCGGGCTTAATGGGAGCCAGAGCCTACCAAGACTAAGTTGAACCTGTTTTCAGTGACACAGCCCTGGAACCTATGAAATAATAAGCATGCCTCTGAGTACCTACAGAGTGTTTTCCTCACAGCATTTAGTAATCACTACCTTCCATATATGTGCATGACGAGAATTTCACATCCATTTGACCACACTGTTTTCAATTTTTTCCTCTCTATACACACACACACACACACACACACACACACGTGGTGCTGAGAATTCACCACTTATCTCCAATCTCTATCGGAGATGACATGGGGATTCCTCTCCCCCAGGGGTGGGGCTTAGGGAGGGCAGGGGCGGGTCCTGTGGAGGGTGGGTCCCATCACAAGAATAACACGCTGTGCATCTGCAGAAGTAGACTTTAGTCCACAAAAAAATATTACACCATAATAGCTCTGTTAGTCTCTAAGGTGCCTTGACACTCTTTGTTGTTTTAGGCCAGTTGTTGTGATTTCCTGGCATGCTTGAACCCAGGACTGGCATCAGCACCTAGCATCCTTGGACAACTGCCAGGGTCCCAGGGCCCATTTAAACCGTCCACCTACCACCACCACCACCATGCTAGGCTCCTGATCTGGATCAGCCTCCCCCCTCCCCAGACACACACACACACACACACACACACACACCCCAGAGCTTACTCTAGAGTAAAAATGAAACCAACAAGACGTGGCTGCAAGATAAGGATTTAAAGTGACGTCTGTCTTGGCCCTCATTCTGGAATGAGGCAGAGCCCAGCGAGCATGGCTGTCAAAAACTAGCCTCCTCCCGGGTTTCTCCTCCGCGCCCTCGGAGCATGCGCGGCAGCCGGGCGGGCACGTCGGCGACTTTCTTCTGCCAGGATCTGCCGCTCCTCCTGCCTTGTCCAGCCTCGCCGTGCGGTTTCTCCGGGGCGTGGTCCCGAGGACTTGGCTGTCCCCGTCGCGCAGCCCCCTAGGGGGGAAGGAGCGGGGGCTATCGAGAGGTGGGCAGGGGCAGCTCCCCGGCCACAGCCCAGGAAGAGCTCCGGGAGCGACTCCGGCTGCCCGAGCGAGCGGCCATGGGGCTGGAGAAAGAGAAAGCGGACACCAAGATCTTCATGGATGAAGAGGGCTTCCATCGGAGCAGCAGCCCCGCTCAGTCCGACACGGAGAACAGCTTGGACAAAGCCGCCGACAGGGACCCGCGCGGGCTTAACACCCATCTG
This sequence comes from Shinisaurus crocodilurus, assembly GCA_021292165.1. NCBI lineage: Eukaryota > Metazoa > Chordata > Lepidosauria > Squamata > Shinisauridae > Shinisaurus > Shinisaurus crocodilurus. The sequence continues at coordinate 217,974,132 of CM037879.1, read as the reverse complement.
AAGGTGAGGGCAGCCGCATCCACACGTTACCGCCTCCCCCCACTCCCACCTGTTCCGAGTCCTGCTGCTTTGCATTGTAGGCTTATTCCATGTAAGGCGATTTCAGCGCGCGTGTGTCGCCCTCTCCCTCCTTCCCCGGCCCATCCTAGGCGTTAGCAGTCACTGTGATTTTGGATACCTTGAGCCCCTCCTTTCTTCCCCGATTGTCTCTTGATTTCGGGGGGGGGGGGGGAGAGATGAGGAAGAGGAAGGCAGGGCTTCTTTTTCTGACCCCGATCAAATTCGGAGGTAACTGTCCGTGCTGATAGACCGATCAGAATTGCATTTCCAGGTTTCTGTTGTGCCTGTTTTATTTTTTAACAGCTCGACAGAATTCTAGATCCCTTCACAGGGGAGAGACTTTTGAGTAGAAAGCGTGTGCTTGTTTGAATCAGCCAGATTCTTTCAGATCAGTAACAAAACAAAAGCGACAAGTTGAGCTCTGTGTTGGTTGCCCCCGACACTCTCCCCTCTCCTCCCCCCCCCTTTGCATAACTGGCTATTTGCATTTCAAAACAGAGGCTTCTGTGTTGCCAATTCTTGCTGTCTCTCCTTCCAGCTGGGATTTGAGGATGTAATAGCCGAACCAGCATCAACTCACTCCTTCGACAGAGTCTGGGTCTGCAGCCATGCCCTCTTTGAGCTCAGCAAATACCTGATCTACAAGCTCCTGACCCTTTTCCTTGCAGTCCCTTTGGCTCTGGTGGCAGGAATTCTATTCGCTGTGCTCAGCTGCCTGCACATCTGGTAAGACCTTTACTTCTTCTGTCTACCCCACAGCCTTTCCCCAAACTGGAACCCTCCAGCTGCGCTGGACTACAACTCCGCAATGACTGGGGATGGTGGGAGTTGTCGTCCGGCACAGTTGAAGGGTGCTATGGTGGGGAACGGCTGGTCTACTGAAATGTTAATGTTAGCCATGTCCAATGTAGAAAAAATGTAATGCGCTTTGGGGGTGGGAAATATGATGAGCAATCTTTTATGCTTCTTCTGTAACTCCTGCTATCATCACCTCTTCAGGTGGCAATTTTAGGGTGACCTCCTACTAGATTTTATTTTCATTTTTTAGCATTCTTGCAGCCCAGTCCTATCCATGGTTATTTGGAATAAGACCTACTGAGTTCAGTGGGACTCACTTTCAAAAGGATTGCAACTTTAATGTACAAAGTGCTTTAGGGCACAGTCCTATGTGTGTTTAAACAGGAAAAAGTCCTGCAATTCCCAGCATGCCCCAGCCAGCATGGGAGTTGTAGGACTTTTTTCTTATCTAAACATGCATAGGATGATAGGATTGCACCCTTAAAGTAATTCTTCCCTTTGCAGCATTACTGTAGTTGTGTTCACTTAGTAAGGCCAGGTTCACACATACATATACATCATTCAGTTTCTCCACACAATGACTTGCAGCTGAAATGTGCAAACTGGCTCCATTAAAAAGCATTGCTTTTGAGGTGACAGTGAGTGATGTGTTCTATATAGAGGCCTATGGCTCATGCTGGCTCAGCTTGTCTGAGTGTGGAAAGCTAAGCAGGGTCAGGCCTGGTTATTACTTGGATGGGAGACCCCCTCCCCTAGTTTCCTGCATTGTGCAGGGGGTTGGACTCGATAGCCTTGTAGGCCCCTTCCAACTCTATGATCCTATCTGTGATGGCCATTCAAACATACAAATCGTTTCAGTTGTAGTCATCAGGTGATGGACATGCATGTGTGAAACAGCTCTGTGTCCTGCTGAGCTCAGTGGAACTCTGCTTTCTAATAAGCATGCTTACCCTTTGTCTCACAATAACCCTGTAAGAGAAGTCACTGTTATTCCCTTCAGTTATTATTCCCTTCAGTTGCTATTATTCCCTTGGACTTCAGTTAGTCTAAAATAGAGCTACTAGGTTGCTTTCTAGGACTGGTTGATATGATCATGTGATGCCAGTGCTTTATCAGCTGCACTGGCTTCCAGTCTGTTTCGGGGGCCCAGTTTAGTTTTGGTGTTGTCCTTTAAAGCCCTAAACAGCTTGGGAGTACCTAAAGGAATGTCTCCTCCCATACATACCTGTCTGGACTCATAGGTCATCTTTGGAGACCACCTCCAGGTGCCCTGACAAATGAAGTTAGACAGGTGGCTACAAGGCCTTCTTGGTTGTAGCACCTTGTTTATGGAATGCCTTCCCCAAGGAGGCTTGCCTGGCCACCCACACTGTTATCTTTTCCATGCCAGGTGAAGACATTCCTTTTCTCAGGCATTTTAGATTCTAGAATCTCGAATCTCAATTATCCCATGGAGTGCTGGGGTGGCTACTTTTATATACGTTACAATGTTTTTCCTATGCTGATTATTATTGTGTTTGTTCTGTATTCTTTTTATTATTTTTTATCATGTAACCCACCCAGATAGCCTTTTGTTATTGGTCAGACTAAAAAAAATAACAAATAAACCTTACAGATGGGTTTCTGAGGCAAAGAGATCACTTTTCTGGTGCCATAAGGTAAGGCTGATTCTGACAATGGGCCTGCCAACCATAGTACTACAGTGTTCGCTATGCATGTGAGGCCCAATCCTGCATATAGATGCATGTGTGCGAGGTTGTCATTTGTAGTAATATGCATGTTAATGCCATGCTGTCAAAAAGCAACCAGAGGGACTGCTTTCTAGAGGCATTGTATCAGTGCGTTTGTTATTAAAAATGGCTGTAAATGATTAGCCCCTCAAACATGTACCTGAATGTTTGCTGGCAGCATGCCGTGTATACAAAAAAGTGAACTTCTGCATGCTGAGTGTTTCAGTGAATCCTTCCTAAGGGAATTTCAAGATGTCTGCCTCCCCAGTGACTAACATGCCCAACAAACCTGGAAGTGAAACAGAAGGTACTTCATAAGAAAGGGGTGTTTGGAGAGACAATCTCTACTTTTGTGGAATGGCTGCTGTGCTACTCATGTCAATCCCATTAGTCCATTTTAGCTAGCACAGGTGATGGGATGGCAGGCAAGCTGATTCACCTGCAAAAGCACTGTGATTGCCGGAGAAAGGTGACAACTGGCAGCGTCCTATGGGTTCAAATGCCTCTCTTAAGGCTTAGTTATTGTCAGTAGGAGCGTATTTTAGCTACTTTGGCCTTGTCCTCTTTGGCTTTTGGCCCCACCCCTTTTGTCTTCGGCCCCACCCAGCACTGGAATGCAGCCCCCGAGCTCCTCTGAAATTGATTTGGCCCTCTGGCTGAAAGAGGCTCAACACCCCTGCTTTAACTGGTAAAGCCAGAAATTTAACCTGGGGCCTTCTGCATGCCAAGTATATGCTCAGCTGCTGAGTTACAGCCCTTCTCACATATTGGGCCTGAGAGTTTTCTAATTGTAAGCTCCTTTAAACTGGTAATGGTTTTTGCTATGTTACTCTAGTCTACAGGGTGTGTATCTTCCCTTACAGTATCAAGGAAGGAATTAAGAATACAGTCTTAAAACTGTGGTGCTTGATAGATTCATATAGATGTGCCTCTTTACATTAATTTACATTTGGCCAAGGGAATTCTGGGGTGCAAATTATCCATACATTAGGAAAGAGATGGTTCAGGTCAGGCTACAACTATCAAAGCCCAGAGCAATATAGTTTGAACAGCATGAATTGCTTGTGCCATCTAATTTCTAAATCAAGTATAGTTAAAAACATCTAACCGTGATGGAGATACCATGCCAGTGCTGGTGCCCTCTCACCCTGGAAGTGGCGAAGATTCACTTGGCAGAATTTTTAAAATGTGTACATTCAAAATCTTATTCTGCCTTATTTCAAATGGTTATCTCCCATCCACCTAGTCATAATGGGCACCCCACTGTGATTGCCGGATTGCTTCCCTTTGGGAAGTTTGTCAATCACTTGAATAAATTATCATGGCCTCGGTGAAATTGCAGTGTTTAGCCTAACTTGCATGCTTGAAACTCTCGGAACCACTCTGCAGTTTTTAATATGAATGATGGTAGGCAAATTAGGTTCCATGTCAGCACCAAAATCAGGTAGCTGCCACTATCCAACCTCTTTGTTTATAACTTGAAGGGTAGGGCTTTCTTGGAATCTAACCACAAGCCAAAATAATAAGGGTACTATGCACATATTTTATTAACTTATTGTTGTATTATATCAAAAGCAGTGGGCTTTTCCATGACTAGAAGCTTTTTGCAGTGGGAGGAGGGCTAGACAGAAGTGTCTGAATGCCCAGGGCAAAAGAAAAAACTATTAAACAAAAAGAAACAGAAAACAGCATTTATCATGTTTGGATTTATGTTCTACACAAACCTGGCTTTTATCTAATATGTTGACTTAATTTAAGATGCTTGGAAAGAAGGGAAGAAACTCAGCTAGGGGAACTGAAGTGGTCCCAGTCTTAATTCATTAGCAGAAAGGGACGCAGATCTTTAGGGAAGGCTCCCAGTCCCAGAAGAAGATGGCCTGAAAGGTATAAGAGGAAAAAGATGGAGTAGGGCAAGTACACAACATTGGAGGTAAGGCTAGGAGGCATGGTCCTACCCCTCTAAGTGGAAAGCTATACCTGAAAGGAGCTTGTATCTGTGTAATAAAAAAAACGTGTTTGCTCCAGTGCAGTGATTGCTAATAGACACAGATGCACCAATACACACACACACACTTTGCCTGTCTGTAGTAGTTTTGCCTTTCATTAGAAAATGCATAAATACAAAAAACAGGATGCTCAACACACACACACACACACACACACACACACACACCAACAACAACAACAACAACATTAAAATACATTGAAAAGTCTGGGAGACTAAAACATATTTGCCTGCTGCCAAAAGGATAAAAATGTTGGCATCAGGTAGGCCACCCTGGGGAGGGAATCCCACAAATGGGGCACCACCAATGAGAAGGCACTCTAGTTGCCACACACCTTACCACAGATGGTGGAAGCAGCTGGAAGAGAGCCTTCAACGAGGACCTCAGCATACAGACAGGTTGGTATACATCGGAGCAGGTGTTCCTTGGTACATTTGACTTAGTGCTCAATATTTGAAAAGCTGGGGGGGAGGGGAGGCCGTATGAACTAACTTTTTTCCCTGGAAAGAGAACAGTTAAGATCACTTAACTTCTTTGCCATCCCGATCTTCACCTTATATCTCCCCCAAAGGGTGTGCTCTCATTTCAGCTACGTATGTCTACAAACTTGGGAGGTGGAGTCAGATGGATGGAAATGTGGGACCATTGTTCTGTTTTCCTGCGGAATCCCTTTGGTTTGGGAGCGTACAACTGTTGCTTGTTTTGAGGGCAGGGTAGTGAATTCCACTCTAACACTCCCAGTGTCCTTTGGGAACGAGCCAAAGCAACTGCAGCATGGGGATTGCTAGATTTCCCCCCTTGCCTCAGCCAGTTCCACAAAAGAGTGTAATTCCAGCCATAAGATATATATTTTTCTGCAGCTTAAAAAAAAAAAATGGAAATCCTGTTATTAACCTGCCTTAGAGTGGTGTGTGTTGGGAGGCTAAATTCCATCCAGTGTAGAGAAACATTTTGGAAACCCTCAGTTAGGAAGCATTGCTGAAGTGCCAACAGAGAGGAGTTGTTACAGCACTAGCGTGCCAAAAATTCAGATAAGAACTTGACCTCACATTCCTTCTGCACCCAGAGCTCTCTGTGACGGGAGAAGCCGCTGCATACCCACGTTGGAGGGCAGAGCCTTTTACCTCTCCATGGGCTGAACTTTGTGCACACACAAAACTATCCTCATCAGAGTGGGATGGGAATTGCAGAAAAACCCAAAAAACTGGGAGTGGGGGATACAATAGTATGCTTTTTTTAAAAAAAAACACACAACACACACACAAAAACAACCCACAGCTACTGTGTTACTATTTTCTTGGACTCCCCCCCCCCCTCTGGCAGGCTTCGTTACATTGGTGGCCATAGTTACACTATCTGTTAAGTATAAAACAACCAGCTGCACTTGTGCCAGTACCAACCACCAGTTAAGTGAGCTGTTTGCAGGCTTGCTAAAGAAAGATTTCCAGTCTACATTCTTCTGTTATTTGAATGGATCTTTCTCTTTTCCTTTGGCTTATGTTGAGGAAGAAATGTCAACGAATACATTAATTACAGGTCCTGCATGAATATTTACATATGCTTTTGAAATAGATCCTTGTGGCAAATGCTTGGCTGTTTGGATATTGATTCACTATCAGTATCTCCAATGATGGATGCCAAATTCTGCCTGTCATGATAGAGATCAGATTCTGGCCTGAGCATCTAAAATGTGAACAGGAGTTTCACCGCATGCAACGCAGTGCAGAGTTGTATTTTTATTCTTGTTTCCTGTGAGCTTTTAACATTAGCACCATAAGAAAGGCCCTGGATCTGCCACTCCTTCTGATTTACTAGTGGAAAAATAAATAAATAAATAACTCAGGCTTGCAGTTAGCCACTTGCCCGGTTGTTTGTGTCACCGATTGCCTTAGGAACATAGGAAGCTGTCTTCTACTGAGTCAGACCATTGGTCCATCTAGCCCAATATTGTTGACACTGACTAGCAGCAGCTTTCCAGGGTTTCAGGGCCAGGCAGGAGTTTTCCTGGCCCTACCTGGAGATGCTGGGGATTGAACCTGGGACCTTCCGCATGCAAAGCATGTGCTCTACCCATTGAGGTACGGCCCTGCCCGCAACAAGGCAAGGAAGCTATGCAAAAGTTGGGGTTGGGGTGGTTGTTTTTTTTATTATTTTAAGCCACAAATGACTAAAAAAGATATGTGCAAGCAGCTAAGCTACTAAAATTACTGCAGAAGTGCAGTACCACTATGCATAGCTTCCCACTCCAGTGGCCACTTTTAGAAACAATATAGGATTAGTGTGCTGGACCTATTTATACAGATTAAGGGTGCTACCAGGTGGAGGGATCCTTAGCATGACCAATCAGAAGGCCTTGTGCAGCTATTCCATTTCTTTCTTTCTTAACGGATTCTCCGTGGTAAGAAAGAAAGAAAAAAGACGAAAGAAGCGGTGGGAAAACATGGGAGGGTTACGAGTGGAAGACGACCACATCTGGACCCCTTGTAAATTCTGTGAATGAGGAAGGGTGATGGTGCTATAAAAGCCTCATCTGGAAGCACCCTAACTCTTGGGATGAACATGTAATACTTACTTGATCATGCTTTGCATGTACAGTTTTGTGAACATGTAATGCAGATAAGATGCCCCAAACTGACAAACATAGGAATAAAAGCTATTGAGAATGCGCTTGTAAATACACGTAAGTAATGGCTGTTGGAGAGAGAGAGAGAGAGAGAGAGAGATACCACAAAATATATTGACAGCATGCAGTTTCCCAGCTTGGAGAAATTACCTAGGTAGCATTTTTATTGACTTCAGCGGAGGGAGTTGTGTAAAATCTTCTACAGGAGCGTTATGATTATCTGTGAGATGCTGTGTTTAGCGTTACCGACAGTCTGTTCATTCAGCCAAAAGTCCTGTTCAGGATTTTGATCCTATTGATCAGCTTTTCTTATCTAGTACACATGAGAATGGGTGTGGATAGAATTAATTTGCTACCTAGTCACTTGGGCTGTGACTGAGCTTATAACAGCAAGAAGGTGAACTTCACATCAGCAAAGCAATTTGGTTCATTCAGAAAAAAAGATGAGGTAACCATGGTCCAAATAGCATATTCTGGATGTAGTTTCAGTAGATAAATCTTATTTATTCAGTGGGCCTAAATTAAATGATATGTCTTGAATCGCAGAACCCCTGATCATCCTCCTCTGAGCTGGAAACATGTCTGTGTGTGTGTGTTGGGGGGAAAAACCCTCCTGGCACATTTTCTTCTAAAAAGAATAATGAAGTTACATTACACTGTTTGATCAGTTATCAACAAAGTGGGAAAGCAAATTGCTGATGGGCTTCGTATGTGATGATTCCATCGAGTTTTCCAAGCATACTGCATGTACTAAATCTGCATAGTGCCAATGGAAGTTTAGGTGAGATTGAGGATGTCTTAGGCAATTTTATTTTGTAGAGAGGATTTATGCTACTTTTTGTTTCAGCAGAGGAAAAGAAAGAAAAAGTCCTCGTTCAAATCTATCAGGGTTAGTTAGATGAGAATTCAGGATAGGTGAATCAGCATCGTGTTGCCACAGCTGAACTTTGAATTGTGAAAGGTGCAATCCTATGCCTGTTTGGACAGAAAAAGAGTCCTACAACTCCCAGCATGCCCCAGGCAGCATGGTTGGCTGAGGCATGCTGGTAGTTGTAGGCCTTTTTTCTGTCTAAATATGCATAGGATTGTGCCCTAAATGGCTTAGCGTAGGAGCAGAGATGCCTTGGGTGCTCCGAAAAAGCCACTAGTACGGTAGTCACAATTCAGAGCCCTTTCGGATTTTTTAATGTTATTTTGCTTGCCCCCAAGTTATCAAAGTTGCACTCTGAATTAAACTCTATAATGTACTTAAGGCCACACAAGGAGGATGGAGGTACAGCCTCTTCCCTCCCAACTTCCTTCCAGATTGAAAAGAGCCTGGTATTTATGATGTTCAAGCTGCCCCATCCAGCATCACATGTGGCCGTCTTCATGTGTGTTCAGTGAGGCTCTTATGATTTACCTGCCTCACCCTCTTGCAAGGCTAGATTAAACTTAAAACAAGTACATTCACTCTTCTGCTGGTCGAGGTGTCTATACACAGAACAGTAGATGTCAGTGCCAAGTGTTTGTTACTAGTTATTATGTACTTAATCGTGTATCATATTACCATACAAAGCACTTTTTGCAATCCTGATTGCAAAAAGATCTTTGATTAATGACCTGATCTGAGAAGTCCTTCCTGATAGAATTTGGGTGTTCTAATAGCAGCAAGAATGTTGGGAAGGGTGTTACTTAGCTGTATGCATGGTGGATTCAAGTTTTTCAGTGTGTGTACTATGTAAACAGGCTATGAATATGGACTGACTCTTGAGACTGCAACCTGAATGGTTTCAATGCTTGTTGCAACACTCAAGGCAACAGAAATATGTTAAGAACCCTAATGTTAACTGTGAAACTCCAAGCCTGTGGCTGAACATATGGAAATGCCTTATACGGAGTCAATTTCCCTTCACCTGCTGCCTGGTATCCTTTCAACTGGAGATTACAGAGACTGAACCTTCTCATGGCTCAGCATACACTCTACTACTGAGTTATGGCCCAGTGGCAGCTGGTGCTGGTGGGGCAGATGACAAGTCACCAGAGGCAGAGCAGTCTTTTGAATCCCCAGCAGCCCATACAGAAAGGGGTAACTGAGGCACATGCACTTTAAGATAACGGCATGTGGCTCACGCTGGCTCAGCTTGTCTGAGTGTGGAAAGCTAAGCAGGGTCAGGCCTGCTTATTACTTGGATGGGAGACCCCTCCTCTAGTTTCCTGCACTGAGCAGGGGGTTGTACTCGATGGCCTTGTAGGCCCCTTCCAACTCTATGATCTATGAATCATGAGTGCAAATCGGGGTACAAAACACAGCCACAAAAAAAGAATAATGATCCATTGCAGTAGCCCTTTCCTATGTTTAAGTGCCGAAATGAGTATCTCAAAAGCTGTATATAGAACAGTAATAGTATATCCTTTCATTGGATATTATACACTAACATATTGAGCTCTTTCAAAATATAAAAGCTTATATCTGAGGGAGGCAGTTTTTTGGTTGTCACTTTCATTTGGAATCTGTTTTCTCACCACTGTGCCATTGATGTATTCTCTCTGCCCTCCATCTTCTCCTATCTGCTGTGGTTCCACCTTCAGACCATGACAAGAAGAGGGATAGGCATTGGTATGTGGATCACAGTAACCTCATGATGGCAGGAAAGACCAAAGAGTCTGCTATGCTGTAACATTAACGCAGGCCTGTAAACAGTCACACTGTGGCTTGTAAAAAATGACTCCAGGAAATCTGGCAGGAAACTTCTATAGATTAGAATAAAGTTATCCTTTAAAAAATTCTTTTAGGCTGCAGAGGTGATACAAGTGACTTAAGATTGCTATCCTCTGCACTGTTACCTGGAAGGAAGCTCCACTGAACATAGTAGTGTATTAAATAATGATAATGATAATAATTCCTTTATGTTAAATAATAATGATTCTATCTTTATTATCATCATCATTATTTAATACAAAGGAAAACACACACAAGACAAAATAACATTAAGATACACATAAGAAAAGCAACTTATACAAATTAACAGTGCAATGCTATCTGTGTGTACCCCAAAGGTAAGACCTACTACGTTAAGTGGGGTTTACTCGAAATTAAGTGTGCATAGGGTTACAGTTCAAATCAAGATAATTTATCTTAAACTTGCTAACCTCTACATTTTCCAGTACTTTAATAATATGTTGTATTAATCTTAAATACACCAAAAAGGACAGAGGGGAATTATAATAATCCCATTCTTTAACATATGACTGAAGTGGAATCTACTTCTGAGTAAACATTTGTAGCATGGGGCTACAATACAGGTCTTTGTGAGCTAGTAAGAAGACTTTGTGGGCATTTGTCTTTTGCAGACTTATTTGTAAGTCCAACTGTATCTTGCTATTGATGTGCTAAAACTCTACCATATCCAGGATTTGTCAAACCCAAACAAAGATGATGGATCCACTTGGTGCATAATAGTAATAATAATACCATTTTTATTTTAATAATCTATGCTAATGGCTGAACTTAAGGGTTGGTGCTTAAACTCTCTTTTTTTAAAAATTCTCTTTTCTAGGATCGTGGTGCCTTTCATAAAGTCTTGCCTTATGGTCTTGCCTTCTGTCCAGGCTGTATGGAAGAGTGTGACGGATGTTTTCATTGCACCAGTATGTCACAGCATAGGAAGGTGCTTTGCAGGAATCAACATACGCCTTGACCAAGAGTGAACATCTGGGATTCAACAATACTCTAGTCTTAAATGATGTTAATCCTCCTTGCTGACATAGCATGGAGACACTTAAGAATTCATTCCAAAACTACTACTGTTTAAATGATTTTTTGTTTTGTTTTTCTTCAATTGGGTTGCACTTTTTTCTGGAAAGAAAGCTTGCTTTGGGGAAGGGGAAGAATTGTTTAAGAGAAATCAGCCCATTTTCTAACTGAAAAACAATGGGCTGCATTTGACAATGCCTTATTCTAATGGTACTATCATTGTCTGGTTGCCCCAGATGTGTCATGGGGACATACAGATACATGACCACATCACATACGCTTGCCTAGAGAGGGAGATATATACTATGAATCCTAACTATGGGAAGTCATCATGCACTGTGTCAACTAAATCTGTACTTAAATCCCAGTTTCCTTGGAAGTTATACCAGCAATAGACCTGGCCTATATCTCACTGTTACACTATACAGCTGACTCTCAGAATTATGAATGAATCCAGAATATAGATAGTCACTCCTGAAAACTTACCTCATCTGAATCCTACCGGTCAACCTACTACCTAAGCAGCTAGCTCCCTATTGAATCTGTCAGGTCCTTGCATAACCCATCAGCATCCTTCTGCCCCCAGTACCTGGTGCAGTCTCTCAAATCCAACAGCAGGGGAGCTCATGGGCAGCTGCACCTTGGTCCCCTCAGTCAGTAGTGGAAGCTGGGGGCTTGAGCCATAGTTAGGATTTGAGCTGGGGCCTGGAGAGCAGCAGGTAGGAGATATTTGGGCTCTATTGACTTGGAAAGGGCAGAAGCCCAGGCTAACGTTTATACCAGGCCTGGCCAACCTGCAAGCCTCATACTACCTGCCAGCCCCAAGGGGCCGATGTTGCACTCCCTCCTTCCCTTCTGTGCTTAAAGAAGGCTGAGAGATCTCTGAACACACATTCGTAGGTAGCTCATTAGACAGGTTCCAGCTCAGATCGTGAGAGTCTCGGTTCAAGCACTGGAATCCCCTGCCATGGAGCTCAGATTTGCAACGGTGCTCCAAGGCATACATGGAGATTGCCCACTAAGGGAAGAATGCATAGAGCCACTCCCTTTCAAGTGAATAGGGAAGCCATTACAGTAGATGGCTTAGGCCAGGGATAAGCAATTGGTTGCCCTGCGGATGTTTTGGACCACAGCTAGCTCCCAGATTCCTCACCATTAGCTATGCTGGCTAGGGGCGGTGGGAGTTGTAGGCCAAAACACCTGAAAGGCCACAAGTTGCTCACCCCTGGCATAGATAGAACACAGGGTCCTGGACTCGGGTAATGAATCATCATCCCTAAGGTGCTTTGCAGGAGAATGCCCCCTCCTTGCCTCATTTTGAGGGGCGCATTTCTTAAGAGACGTTTTCTTGATCCTTTGCATCTCTTGGGGTTTTGTGAGGTTCTGTAGATGTGGCCACAGTCCAGGATCCAAAGAGTTGTGCATGGACATTTACACAAAACCATGCAGGGAAAGGGAATTAATTAGTAAATACTTCTGTCTCTGGCCTACTATGCAAATTCCTAAAGAGAAAAAAAGTTACTCCAAATTTATTTTTATTTTTTAAAATAAGGTGTTGATTCGGGGTAGGTAATAAATCTTGATGCTATATTTAATGAAACATTTTGACTTGGTTGTACTGTATATATTGTGTTTTTATGTAAATGATATTGGGTGGGTTACCATGAAGCATTATTTTTTATAATCTCTGTATTCTTGCCACACTGTTATCTTAAAGCGGGATGCTTCAGCCAGTTGCTTGCTTTGGGTGATCTTCTGCCATGTACAGAAAGGCTATAAGATGCATACAGGTCCACAAAGGTTTGCTCATAGAAAGGAAGGGGGAGCCTTTGTGTATCATCTTTGCTCCAAGAACCTGATGCAGGATGCTATTGTGTCTTGAAAACCCGAGCATCCCATGTGGAAGCAGGTGCCACCCACTTCCCTTCTTAACAGTGTGTGACTATTCCCTTCCACATTGGGATGTGCATGGTTCTTGACCTATGGATGGTGTTCCTGACTTGTGCAGTTTCCATGCCTAGAAATACTAGCATGCAGCACTTTTGGGTGCATGAGCATCTCTTGAGTAGGACCAATGAAATTCTAAATGAGTGGGTTTTGTTATCTCGATTATGCAAAACATCAGTTGAAATACCCATGTGTGATTCAAAATATACCAAAGACTTCATATAATTCTACTTTTGATAACTAAATATTATCAAACAAGCTATGCAAACGAGTCTGAACAATGTATTTTAAAATTATTTTTAAAATTGTCTATATAACATTCAAGATTGTCTGCCTTTGTAGTTCAGCAACACTGTTCAATAATTCACATAATAAACATTTTACTGACACTTTGAGCTGGTAGGATGCTCTCACAAAAAGAAATTGGTGTATTTAGAAATTCTGTTCCCAAATAGATTGAATTTTAACTATGCTACTTTAGTTTAAAACAAAAGAGAAAAAGTTCTCAGGTGTCTGAAAAAAATATTTTCTTCTGCCCAGCATGTTTCGGAAAGAAGTTTTCTTCTTCAGGGGCTGTTTATCTTTCTTCAGATGTATCGAAAAGAATCCTTCCAATGTTTCTTCTATCTTGAAATGCTCAAAAGTATTTAAATAAAATATTTTTTCAGGCACCTGAGAACTTTTTCCATTTTGTTGTGTGGCATATAAGTGCCTTCCCCTCTTGTTGTTTCCCTACTTTAGTTTAAAGCCTAATAACAAAGGGCATTTGCCATGCATTTGATGCAGCTTTGAGAGTTTTATATGCATGCCATGAAATATGCAAGTTACACTCATTTTGAATTAGGCTGTTATGTTGTTGAATTTATTTTATTTTTTTAAAGTTACAAGTTTTCAAAACATTTACAGTGTGGTACAATACACTTTCTCCAAAGAAGAATCACATAAACTATATCTTTTTAAACTTTTTTTTCATATTTATATATGAAAGCCAACATGATTATCTGACATCTATCCAGCTATAGATATTAATTAGACATTTTTCTAATTGAATCCTGCTAATCAAAAGCTTAATCCAAACGTGAAGTGTATGAATAATATATCTGAGCACAAAATAGTGGACTAAGGGTGCAATCCTATGCAAGTTTAGACAGAAAAGGGGCTATGCTGGCTGGGGCATGCTGGGAGTTGTAGGCCTTTTTTCTGTCTAAACTTGCATATGATTGCACCTTAAAAATATTGGCAGTGTAAAAGAAAAGAAACTGCTATCTTCAGGGAAAGTGGGTCATTTTTTTTTCATAAAATGGCTCTACTTGACCCAAACGAAACCAGGGTGGCAGTCATATGTGCACCTACTTGGGAGTAAGACTAATTGAACTCAAAACAACTTATTTCTGAGTAAACATGCATAGGGTCTATGCCTGTGTATAAGCTCCATACAATTTAATGAGATTTGTGTGCACATCCCAAACTAGCAAGTGAAGCAGTGTATTTTAATAAACATCAATATATTTTCACAGCAGGCTTCCAGTTAAGTTCTTTGCTTACTATTTTTCACAACAGTAAGAACACCAATCATAATTCCTTTGCAAGCCAGCTGCAAAATGCTTATCAGAAGAGTTAGTTATTACACTTGGCGAGGAACTAGAAAATCCTCCAGACCATGTTTGGAGGGCCAGAACATGACATCTGAATTAGACTACACAGTGTACTTCAGATAAAATAAATGATACCTAATAATCCAATGCTCTGCTTAAAGGAATGCTCCCATCCCCTTTAAAACAAGTCCACGCAGTGGAATCCATATTTTGGGATAGTTATTCAATATTGTGGCTCCTCTTAACTTTCTAGATATACGACATGTCTATGCCATGGGTTCTCAACCTTTTGGGGCCAGTGGGCACATTTGGAATTTTGGGTGCTGTCACAAAATGGCTGCCTGCAGGGGAGCTTGCCCATTCACAAAATGGCCACCATGGTGGGTGTGACCAGTCACAAAATGCCCATTTACATGCATCAACCCATAGCTTCTGAAGAACTTTCTTTAAGAAGAAAGCGAGATCAGTCTTGCAGTCTATAACACACTTTCACCTGTCATCATTCCCTCTATTTCCAATGTTCAGGTGTGCATGTTGGGCTGCATTAATAGAAGTATAGCTTCCAAATCGCGTGAAGTGATACCGTAATTCCCTGTTACTCAGCACTGGTTAGGCCTCATCTTGAGTACTGCGTCCAGTTCTGGGCACCACACTTTAAGAAGGATGTAGACAAACTGGAGAGGGTTCAGAGGAGGGCAACAAGGATGATAAAGGGACTGGAAACAGGGCCCTATGAGGAGAGACTGAAAGAACTGGGCATGTTTAGCCTTCATAAGAGGAGACTGAGGGGAGATATGATCGCACTCTTCCAGTACTTGAAGGGTTGTCACACAGAGGAGGGCCAGGAGGATCTCTTCTCGATCATCCCACTTTGCAGGACACGGAATAATGGGCTCAAGTTACAGGAACCCAGATTCCACCTAAACATCAAGAAAAATTTCCTGACTGTCAGAGCAATAAGACAATGGAACCAACTACCTAGGGAGGTGGTGGGCTCTCCCACTCTGGAGGCATTCAAGGTGCAGCTGGACAGCCATCTGTCAGGGATGTTTTGACCTGGGTTCCTGCATTGCGCAGGGGGTTGGACTCGAGGGCCTTATAGGCTCCTTCCAACTCTACTTTTCTATTATTCTATGTTGTTGCTTAAGGAGACAAAATGGCACCACCCATGCACAACAGGAAGATATCAGTAGGCTTGGGGAAAACCCAAGGTTTACCTAAATACAAAAACACTTTAGGGGGGGAAATGGGGGGTTTACCTCCAAATCAGGCAAATAAGTGTGCTCAGTGTCCATGGAATCCTGACTGTTGCAGAGCGGGGTGGGGGTGGGCGGGCCCGGAAGACCAAGTGGATGTGAGGAATGGAATAGAATACAGTAATACCTTGGATTGCAAGTAACTTGGTTTGAGAGCGTTTTGCAAGACAAGCAAATTTTTAAATATTTATTTAATTTTTTTTAACTTGATATACAAGCGACGTCTTGCAATACAAGTACTGTAGTACGGCTTAAATTAAAAATCTCTGTACAAATTTTTTGGGGGGGATTTTGTTTTGATATAAGAGTGTTTTGGATTACAAGCACATTTCCGGAACGAATTATGCTCTCAATCCAAGGCATGACTGTATCCTGGAGGAGGGTACTGAACAGTAAACTCCATACTGCAACATTTTGTTACAGGTCCCACTTGTAAATTTTTCTAATTATCCATATCATAACTCTGCCCAAAAGAGAAAATGAAACTATAAGTAATAAGGGTTTATATTGGGCACTGTTCCTTTTCCCTCGTTCTCAGTATTGGAATAGCTGAGCCTGAAGGCCAAATCACAGATTACATTATTCACACTTTTTAAAAAATGTGCTTAAATCGGCCGCCTTTGTTTTGAAGAAAAGGGAGCTGCAGGACCCCAATTCGGAACATGCTGCTGAAAATACACAGAGAGAGAGAGAGAGAGAGAGAGAGAGTTTGTCCCTGCAGGTGCTGGACTAGACAGGCCTTTGGTCTGATTCAGCATGGTTCTTCTTATCTTCTATGTCCTTATGGAGTTTTACTGCAATGAAGAACCTTCAAGAACAAATAAGAGCCAGGGAAGAGGGGATTTTCGGCAGAAAACTGTTGCAGGGAGCATGTTCCAGATCATGAGCCCAAGGTTGCTTCTTTTCCGAAATAAAAGTGACCAGTTTAAGCACACTGATTTTAAACTGTGAATAATGTTGGTGTGTGATTTGCAGAATGAAGTGGCAGGATCCTGAGGTGGCGGAGCAGACTGTACCACTTCAGAGTGAAAATGTGGGACAGCATTTTTGAATGTTCCCCCACATAAAGAACTCTCCACAGGATAAAGGCCAGCACAGCAGGAAGAAAAGAATTCAGCATCAACCTATTCCCTTCTGTCCTAGTTTTCTGCTTGCAGTGAGTTTTATGCCGGGGATCATTAAAAAAAATGTAACATCCCCACCTGCAATCTGAAGTGGTGCCATCTATTCTACCACCTCAGGACTCTCCCACGTCATTCCTAACTCATTCTGCTGCATGTGTAGACCAGGCCTAGCACTCCTGCGGGCCGACTCTGCCATTAGGCAGAGTGAAGCCGCTGCCTCAGGTGGTGAATTTTGCTGGCAGGAAGTGACAGTGAAGTGTTGTGTATGACGCAGCCTGCCCTGCAAATCTGTGCATTTTTTGTCCTATGGGCCTGAGCCCTGGATCTTTTAGGTACCCGTGAAGGACACTGCCCTGTCACCAGTGTTTCATAGATTTCATAGATCATAGAGTTGGAAGGGGCCCACAAGGCCATCGAGTCCAACCCCCTGCTCAATGCAGGAAACTAGGGGAGGGGTCTTCCATCCAAGTAATAACCAGGCCTGACCCTGCTTAGCTTTCCACCCTCAGACAAGCTGAGCCAGCAGAAGCCACAGTTGAAGTAAGATTCAGCTGCCAGTCTGGTCAGCTTCTGTACGTGGGATGGGTGTGTGTGCGCGCGCACCATCTTGTCTTTGCCTCAGGCAGCAAAATATCTTGGGATGGCCCTGTACCAGCACAACACAGAAGTGATAGGATTCCTGTTCCTGACAGTTAACATCTACTTTGTGGGTGTCATGCTGAAGGTGTCCCTACACAAGCAATGTAGCATGGTGTCCTTTAAAAAAATAGAAAATATTTTAAAAAAATAGAAAACATTTGAAAAATTTCTCTTGAAAATTAGTATGAATGTATTTGACCTACAACTGCAATATGCATATGGAATGAGGTGCACTTTGAATTTTGCCTACTAAATCCTTAGGGCAGTATCCAACACTGCTGGCCCTCTTATACTACTGACATACCAGTAGCTTAAACAACCTCTAGCAGTACAACAATAGCGTAAGCTGGTGTGACCTGTTTTCCTGGAAAACCCATTGTGCCAGTGCACATTACTGACATGCCAGTAGAGGGCAAACACACACTAGTGGTATGTCAGTAGTGTAAGCAGACTGGCAGTGTTGGATACTGCCCTTTATATCCAGAACTTGACATTGCCACTTATTATAACAGAAGGTCTTGCTTGTCTCAGAAAAATCCAGGCCCATCGTATTCGACATCAGAGGGCAGACTTCCAACTTGTTTTCTACTAGAACCTTGAGGTCCATTGCACCCAACTGGAGCCAGACACACAAAATGGTGGTTTGGGCTAGAGCCAGTTGCCTACTGTTGTGACCCAGCTCCAGCACTGCAGTGGGCCTTAGCCAGAATCCGATCAGAAGTGGTCCAGAAGAGGCGTATTTAGCCTGTGGAATGTCAGAATCAGCGTGAGCTTATCTCTGTCAGTGTTCTCAGGGGAAAGCAGGTGGGAGTTAAGTTACCCTCAGCAGGGAAGGAAGCCGGTAGCCTCTCTGTGAGAACCTAACAGAAGAGGGGGTGGTTTTCGGAGGTGTCACACAGGTTGAAGCATCTCCTCTGAAGAGAAGAAGGGAGATGCCCTGTTTGGGCAGAGGACCTAGTTGATGAGCTAAAATCCCTTGTCAGTTTGTTGTTCAGGAAGGCTGTCGCAGCCACACCTTGTCTTTTAAGCAGATGCCCAGGGCTGGGAGCCTTTGTTAGGAGCATTCTCATCTTTACTGCCCAAAAACCTTCTCTGTTTAGACTTACTACAGTCTGACCCTCTTACCTCACATGGACTCTCCACCCAATTTGGACTCGTCTCTTGAACTTTGTATTGTTAAGAACCTGCCATGAAAAGTACTGCTATACTTTTCATAGAACGTGAATTCTTATTTGCTATGGATTATGGATCTCCATCGTTGATAGCCCAGAGGTGCCAGGTGGCTTGGACTGTTCCTGTCTGACAGGGATGTAGCTGAGCAGCCCGTCAGACAGGAGCAAGGCCCGAACTTGGCCTGCTCGTGTCTGACGGGCTGCTCGGCCACCCACGCGGGCTTTACCTGGGCTCTCCGCAGAGCGGAGAGCCTTCCTCGCCTGTCTGATGGGTCCCATCGCGTCACTTCCAGCACGGAGGAAGTGACGCGACGGGACCCTGCTCCGTCGCGCTGGACCCCCGCGCTCTGTTTTTGGCAGGGGAAACCAGTTTAAGCCCTGTTTAAGCCCAGTTTAAGCCCTGTTGCCCTGGTTCCTCCTGCCAAAACAGAGCGCGGGCGGGGGTCCAGACTCCAGCGCGCCGGAGCAGTGGTTCCAGCGGCGGCGGTGCGCAGGACCAGGTAGGTGGCGGGGGGGTCCTGGAGGCAGCGGGGGGTCCAGCGGCAGCGGCAGCGGGGCCATGCGCAGGGGGGTTTCTCCGGTGGCGGCGCGAGCGGTGCGAGCGGCGCGGAGAACGCTCCGAGCTGCTCTGAAGAGCAAGATCGGGCCGCTGCCACTCACAGAGGGCCAAGCCCGGAGTGAGCCTCCAGCCGACTCAAGGCTCGGCCCCACCACTAGTTCCTGACTCTTGGACTTAGCTATGCCTGGACCCATGTAGCATGGGGATTCCAAAGTGGAAACTTTGGTCATTGAAATCTCTGTATGTGTGGGATTACTCTGGACTTACTCATGAACCTGTTTTGACTTGTGGATTTGATAGGCCTTGACCCATGTAATGTGGAGGTTCCAACAAAGATTTCAAGGTTGGACTAAACCTCTGTGTGTGTGGATTTGTTTAGGTCTTTTTCTAGAACCCTCATCTTTGATTGCTTGGGAAGGCTTACCCCAGGCATCATTCAGGCCCCTTGCCCTGTATTTCATAGATTTCATAGATCATCGAGTTGGAAGGAGCCTACAAGGCTATCGAGTCCAACCCCCTGCTCAATGCAAGAAACTAGAGGAGGGGTCTCCCATCCAAGTAATAACCAGGCCTGACCCTGCTTAGCTTTCCACACTCAGACAAGCTAAGCCAGCATAAGCCACAGGCCTGTAGTTTTGGAAACCCTTGTCTTAGATTGCCTGGGCAGTCTGACCCCAAGAATCATTCAAGCCCTTGCCCTGTATTCTGAGCTTCAGAGATTACAATGGGGAAACCTACGTAGTTGTCTGGATCTCTGACACAGTTATAATAGTTATTAGCTTTGGATTGTTCTGGAATTAGTGATGGAGCCTATAGCTAATTGTCACCAGCTATATGATTTCTGAAGAGCGTAACCATTAAGCTTTTCCTGTGGGATTTGCTACAATAAATTTGCTGTTCCCCGCCTCGATCTAGATGGAGAGGCGGGTAAGAAATATTATTATTATTATTATTATTATTATTATTATTATTATTATTATTATTATTAGAGTCTTACTAATCTGGCATGTTTTGAGTCAACATGCTGGAGTGTGTGCTTGAAAGATCGGGCCCACAATACCTGCTATATCCCATGAGTCATATACTGGGATGACTTGCAGAAACAAATACAAATCTACATCTGAGTTACTACATATCAGTGGTTTTAACATCCTAATTTATACGTAAAACTTGCTGGTAGATAATTGGGAGTTGAAAAAACAACGAAAAGTCTTCTGGCATCTTAAAGATATAAACTTTTGTGGACATCTGACCAAGTAGACAGTGTCCACAAAACGTTTAGTTATTTTTGCCGCAACAGACTAACATGGCTACCCCTCTGGAAACTGGGAGTTGGAGACCCTTGCTGATCTCCTGCAATTCACCTAGAGCTCTATCAGTAGATCCCGATCTACTTTCTGCTCACCCCTGTTCTAAAGAGTAGACACCAGTCTGAAGCTGTTGTTTTTTTAATTTACACACACACTTCTGCTAAAGGGCTCAAGGCAGTGCATATCACCCCCTTCCCAACAATCCTGTTATCTTCCCAACAGTGGACTTCATGGATGACCTCAGGCCAGTCACCATCTCTCAGACTAATCTGTTGTTGTGAAGATAAAATGGGAGAGAATGATGTGCATTGCCCTGAGCCCCTTACAAGAAGGGATATAGATATAGATATAGATTATAGATACGGCCAATTCTAGATCCACACAGCTTCCCACAGTGAGGACACAGGTTATCAGATAGAAGATGGTCCTGTAAAGGATTCATTTGACGCGCTTTTCGCTTAGCACGTTTCTCCCTTTCACCTTGCACTCGGGCTTCTTCAAAGTCCATGGAACCTTTGTGAAAGGCCAACCTCCATTTAGATCGTTCATGGGCCAGAGCTTCCCAGTTTTCGATGTTTATATTGCATTTTTTTAGATTTGCCTTATGAACATCTTTAAACCTCTTATATTGACCACCGATATTCCGCTTTCCATCCTTGAGTTGGGAGTAAAGTAACTGCTTTGGGAGACGGCAGTCAGGCATTCGAACAACATGACCGGTCCACTGAAGTTGGCGTTGAAGGATCATTTTTTCAATGCTAGTAGTCTTTGCTTCTTCCAGTACACTGACATTTGTTCGCCTATCTTCCCAAGTAATTTGCAGGATTTTCCGGAGGCAACGTTGATGAAACCTTTCAAGGAGGTGGAAGTGACGTTTATAGATAGTCCATGTTTCGCAGGCATACAATAAAGTTGGTAATACAATGGCTTCATAAACCAGTGTTTTGGTCTTCTTACAAATATCCCGATCCTCGAACACTCTATGTTTCATTCGAGAAAATGCGGCACTTGCGGAGCTCAGACGATGCTGGATTTCACTGTCGATGTTAGCTGTAACAGAAAGATAGCTGCCAAGATAGAGAAAATGATCGACATTTTCCAGTATTGTCCCGCCAAGCTGGATAGATGGCATCACCAAAGGATTGGCTTGCACTTGCTGATGAAGCACTTTGGTTTTTTTGATGTTAAGTGAGAGACCAAGTTTTTCGTATGCTTCTGCAAAAGCATTTAGGATAGATGATATAGATATACATATACATATATAATACAACTTCAAACTGTGGTGTCACCCTTGTTTTAATTATTGGATTATACTTGTGATTGTATTTTAATGTTCTTATTGTAAGCCACCTTTTCATAAAAGGTGTGTGTGTGAGAGGGGGGGGGAGAGAATGCTACTAGAGTAACATGAGCACTCAGTCTAAGATCATGGCTGCAAAACGGTACCCAGCTCTGCCCACAGGGCTCCCAGACTCTAGTAGCTAGATCTGGTCTACCTTTTCAGAATGACTTACCTGCCTTACATGTTTCGGGCATCTGATACAACTCTGATGTTTTATCTAGTAGATGAGACAATTGTGCTAAATACTTAGCAATCAGGTGCAATAAGTGCCAAAGTATGCCCACAAGCTGACTTTGCCACATGAAAGGTGGACAGTATTTTATTCGCTCCTGATCCAATTCATAGCTGACACATGGCTATGTGTCATAAATATACAAATATGGAACACTGTGTCAATTTCCAGAAGGTCTTGTTGGAACTTTTTGGGGTCAGTGGGTTCAAATAAGCAAAAAAAAAAAAAAAAAATGATTATCCTAGTGGCTAAAGCAAACAAAGAAGGACAATTTCATACTCTTAGCAGTATTTGAACTCATCACTAAATCTCCTTTCAAGGGCACTTCGCACATCTAATGTTTCACCTTCAGTAAACAAACCATTGAAGAGAATGGCTGCACTTTTAAAAAGGGAACTTTAAAAAGGAGAGCCAGTTCTGAAATATTCCAGCCAGCTCCTTTGCACAGATAACTGCAGTCTGCTCCAGTGACCACTCTGTTCATGTGAGCAATTGCTCTTTCTCTTCCATGAACAGAGAAACTGCACGTTACAGCTTTCCTGTTTTCTGAAAAGGATCTGATCTCATGTGAGTTTCCTTCTCCAGTGTTACACTGCTCATTTAAGTGTATGTGTTCGCATTTGAGCCTAAGCAGCCACTTTTGTCCTCCTTACCAGACACCACAATTCTTCATAGGCTGTTCTGGACTTCATCTTACTGAATACCTATAAACTCTGCCAGCACTGAAAATTCCTTTCACTGCAGTCCTGCATGGTGTTTACAAAAACAAAACAAAACCCAACACAGAGCATACACGTTGAGGATCAAATCTTAAAGCTAACTGGGAGGCTGGTTGCATTACCAGTTCCAGGACCAAAGTATTTGACCTTTAAAGCTCTTTGTCGACTGAGAACAGGGTACCTGAAGGATCGCCTTTCTCCACATGTACCTGCTTATACACTAAGATCTTCAACAGAGGCCCTTTTTGGGTGCCCTCACCATCTGAGATGTGGTGGGTGACTACCAAGGAAAAGGGACTTCTCAGTGCTGGCACCCCGATTGTGGAATGCTCTTCCCAGGAAGGTTCATTTGGCTCCTACTTTTCAGTGCCGGGCAGAGAATTTTTTATCCTCCCAGGCCAGGCCCTTTAACTTGTTTTTATCTTTGCTGACGATTTTACACTGCTCTTTTAGCAGATTTTGCCACTTTCAGGTTGCTTTTAATGGGCAGCATCCAACGCTGCTGCTCTGCTTATGCCAGTGATACAGCACTAGACCCCTAGCATAACACCAATAGCATATGCTGACATAACAGGTTTTCCAAGGAAGCCTGTCATGCCAGTATACGCTGTTGGCATTGCACTAGAGATTGCTCACGGTAGTGCTACATCAATGGTGTAAGTGGAGCAGCAGCATTGGATACTGCCCAATGTCTTTTCAGTGGGAGTGTTTACCTCAAAAATTGCTTATAAATCTTTTAAATAAATACATTAAGAGTACAATCCTATGCATGTTTAGATAGAAAAAAGTCCTACAACCCCCAGCATTCCCCAGCCAGCAGTGCTGGCTGGGGAATGCTAGGCGTTATTGGACTTTTTCTGTCTAAACATGCATAGAATTGCACCTTAAATTAATAAAATAGTGTTTTATCATTTTTGTATTGTAACCTGCCCATGGGAAAGCTTTTGAAGGGTTGGGGTAGAAATGCCTATAATAAATGATCAATCATTTTGCTACGTTTATTACTGCACATTTACATTTGATGTGTGCCAAAATTCTCCATTCTACTTGGCAGGGTGAAATAGAAGACCAAGTTACCACAGGTTGGAGAGTTCACCCCAGAGCAGTTTTGATATCTGCTTGCCTGGGCCAAGACAACTGGCATGCCAAGTGATTAAATGTACACCATGGTAAGTTGCCACATGTTAATGGCCATCTTTATCCACCCACTGTGTTCAATCTTAAGAACATAAGAAGAGCCATGCTGGATCAGACCAAGGGTCCATCTAGTCCAGCATTCTGTTCACACAGTGGCCAACAAGCTGCCCAGAAGAAACCCAAACCAGGACATGAGTACAGCAGTACCCTCCTGCCCATGTTCCCCAGCAACTGGTGTACATAAGCATACAGCCTCTGATACTGGAGGCAGCATATAGCCATCAGAACTAACAGCCATTCATAGCCTTATCCTCCATGAATTTGTTCAATTCCCTTTGAAAGCCATCCAGATTGGTGGCCAATGGCCATCACTACATCTTGTGGAACTGAATTCCTTAACTATGTGCTATGTGAAGTAGTACTTTTATCTGTCCTGTACAATATCTCCCACCAATCAGCTTCATGGGATGACCGCGGGTTCTAGTATGAGGATAGAGGGAGAAAAATGTCTCCCAACCCACTTTCTCCACACCATGCACAATTTTGTACACCTCTCTTGACACTGAACGATCAGCACTGAATCTGAAAGATCACAATGGGATACAGGAAAGGGAGCAGTCTCGAAAGTATGGAATTCAGCTTCTAGGAAAACATTGAACCAATATAATTGAAATACAAAATAATACAAGGTTTCACCACTAAACTTTTCCTCAGGCTACCTTTTTCACTCTCATTCTTTCTCTGGGATACAACCAGCAGCCACGCCCTGAATTCCATGTTTCCAGCATGAGCAAAACAATTTGCAGCTTTTTTCTTTTTTGTTCACGCTGTTCATCGACAGCCCTTAGACTGTACATTAAGGGCCAAGTCTTGTTGCTGATTGTATCATCATTACCCACACAAGAAAGCTAGTAAGCCATTTTATACTGGCACTGTTGGTATGTTTGCATAATAGCATAATATGAAGGGCAAACATGATATATAATACGTTGGTATGTATAATCATTCCGTAGGCAGTTTAAAAGACACAAATATAAGGGAGAGTTGTAAAAGATTTGCATAGTTTTGGAATGAAGCAGTGGGGAAAGCAGTCTCTCTCTTCTCACCCAGCAACAATGAGTCCAAGTTTCCATTGCTTTGGGGGCAGAAGCCACAGTATGAAGAGGAAGAGCTTTGATTTGAGTTTAAACTTTTAGGGGTGGAGGATGTGAAATTATAAAATCTATACTTTCCAAGTACATTACATTATCCCTTCCTTGTCTCCAGGACAGAAGCACCAGAGATCTCCCCATCAGAACTGACTGGGGCTGAAGGCAGAATGATTTTCATCAGAAACCCTACACAGGATGGGAGGAGGCCTGGCCATTCTTTCTCTGAACGGGTCCAAAAACACAACACAAAACGGTGAGTCAGTGGGTTATAGCCAAAGTTAGTTGAGCTTAAGGCCCCTTCATTTCAATGGGTCTACCCCAAGTAAGACTAAAATTGGACACAACCCGGTGACGCAAGTCAACAAGGCAACCGTTTTCTTTCGCCAAACCAGCACAACGGATCTCTGAGGCTGGTTGCAGCGCGCACATGCATGTACTGTTGTGGTTGCTGCTGCGACTGGCAAAGAAACAAGCATCGCCTCGGGTTTCCAAAAAGGAGGCGAACATCTCTCTCCGTCCGCAGAACGCGGTTGCGCTAGTCCAAGCTAGTCCTGTTTGTGTGTATTTATTTACCCTTTTCCACCCCGCGCTGCTCCAGATTTCGGGATGTGCCGAAAGACCTACCAGCTCTGTCCTCCAAGCCTGGAGTTAGCAGAACAAATCCCTGGCGGACGGCCAGCAATGTAATTTGGAGATACCTCCCACTCCGTAACCCTGTGTGTGTGTGTGTGTTTGAACAATACAGGATCTTCCTTCTTTGGATCCTTTAAATTATAGATCAGGAACACCCACAGCAGAGCCTCAACAAGCGAGCCCAAAACAGCATGTCTGGGAGCAAATACGTAGATTCAGAGGTAGGACTTGCTTTGCATTTTTAAAATTGCTTCTTTTTTTTAAAGCTGCTTTGCGTTCCTGGCACCCGGTACCTGCTCCAGCCATCTCTGAGTACTCTTGGCCGCTCCCTTATCTTGTTCTCCAACAGAGTTGGAAAGACGAGACTGGTTTTTTTTTGTTTTGTTTTGTTTTTTGCAGGGCAATCGGGGGTTATTTGACTGTGTTGTTGGTAATCCGATCTCCTGGCTGGGCACTTGTTTTCGCTCTCCGCCGCCGCCACCACCACCCCCAAAAAAACCTACCCAGATTTTTCTTGCCTAGCTTTTTCTCCCCACACAGCAGTTTATGCAGTCCACCCCTCAAGGCTTTCGCTTTCCAGAGTGAAACTTCAGGGAGACTACTCTAGAGTAAGTGCGTGAGAGGGCTTACGTTTGCCCAAGTGTTCTCCCGGCCGTTGCCTGTGCAAAAACGCACCGAAGCACGCTCCTTTCCCCACCCCCACCCCTTCCAAAGCGCTTCGTTTAATCCTTACAAGGCGGGAGAGAGGATTTCTGGAGACCGGCTCCACAAGTCAAACTGCAAGTATGTAAAAGACGTTTTATTTCTTAGGAGGAGCGGCGGCTGCGCCTGTTCTGGAGCGTGGCGCGAGGTTGGGATTTCCCTCAAAAACGAAGCGGCTTGTTGGCTTCTGCTGCTGCCAAATCCGCAGCCCCACCGAAGTATTGAGCTTTTAATGGATTGATTGCGCACCTTCAGGACCTCTGAAGTCTGATCGCTATGGATCGTGGATCAGGCTAGGGGGAGCGGGGGAACTATTTCGCCTTAATTTGGGGGAGATCCTTAAAAAGTGAGGGTGGTTCGGATGACAAGTAAGCGGTTCTTTGACAGGGTGACATTCTTCAAGGGAAGCATAGAGCAGCCTTCCCCAACCAGGTGCCCTGCGGATGTGTTGGACCACCGCTCCCATCACCCCCAGCTCGCAAAGGGCCGCGCTGACTGGGGGATGATGGGGGTTGTAGTTCAGCACGCCTGCAGGGCGCCCGGATGGGGAAGGGCTGCGTGAGAGGAACCTTC
Source organism: Shinisaurus crocodilurus (assembly GCA_021292165.1). Lineage (NCBI taxonomy): Eukaryota > Metazoa > Chordata > Lepidosauria > Squamata > Shinisauridae > Shinisaurus > Shinisaurus crocodilurus. Next base: position 217,947,088 of record CM037879.1, on the reverse strand, counting down.
AGATTTCCGGAGTCCAAAATCACTTCTGATTTAACCCTTTTTTTCGTCCGCATAGAGCGATTTAATAGTAGTGAAAAAGTTGGCGCCCCTCCTCCCCAGATGTTCAGTGCATGTTTGTGGGTGAAGCCGGGATCCTCAACGTGTGAATTATGTCTGAACGTACTCGGGGTCGTATTTATTCCAGACGAATGAACTCGGAGTACAAAGTGGTCGACCGTAGCGGCTGCTTTGCAGAAGACACTTTTTCTTCCCCAAGGAAAGCTCCACCGGCCCAAAGTTTTGGGGAGGCTTATTCTGTGTGTGTTGTGACATTCTTCCACCAGAGTCACGTTGTCTCCTCTTTGCCCTCTCTCCTCCTTTGCTGGGGGTCGCTTTGTCGACCCCCAGATGCCGCCTAGGTTGGTAATAACAGTGGCCAGATTTCCTGCTGGCTTCAAGGGGCCAACTCAGCATAGGAAAGCCGCGCTTTCCAGGGGCGGGAGGGGAGAAGCGAATACGAAAAAGATATAAGGCTGCGATCTTAAGAACTTTTCCTTGGGAGTAAGCCTCGTGGAACTTAGTGGAACTTACTTCCAAGTAAACCCGCAGGGGCGTAAAGTACTGCGGCGCGCGTTTTGCAGCCAGAGAAGCCAAGGACTAACTTAAGGGCTCCGTTAAGAAGATCCGGTTGATAATTCCCACCCCACTCCCCGGGAGTTGGCCCTAAAGGAGGGGTAGATCTAGAAACGAGGATACTTCTTGGGGAATTAGGCTTATGAAGCCTTCTCCAAGCGCTTGAATTCAGGGGCGGGGCGACTGCACCCTGCCCGCCCGAGCTCGCCTCAGTCCTGCGTGCGCTTCCCTGGCGAAGGACCCCTGGCGGCGCGAGTGGGAGTCGCGGCTCTGCCTGGTACCGAGGGGTGTGGTGTAGTAGGTACTTTTTATCCATTTAAAAAGCCAGCCTTGGGACATTCCCTGGATGAAGTTTCTCCTGGCTGCGTACGCCCTGCTATCCAGCCCAGCCCGCTGCTCTGCACGTCCGATGAGCGAGCGAAGCTTTTTTTTTTTTTTTTTTAACGCACAGCCCCCACCCCACCCACAAAAGCTTCCCAGGACCGCTCAGTAAAGTGAGTGCCGCGGACTGATCGCTTTCCCACCCCTCCCTCTCTAGGATTTTGTCTACACCGCGCCCATCAGGGAGCAAGGCAACATTTACAAGCCCAACAACAAGGTTATGGCAGATGAAATGAACGAGAAGGAGATCCATGATGTGCACACCAAGGAAATCGACCTGGTCAATCGGGACCCCAAGCATCTCAACGATGATGTGGTCAAGGTAGGAAGCTGAAAACTGTTCTCAAGGACACCGCGCGCGCGCCCCGCAAAAAAAAAAAAAAGTTTCCCCAGTCAGCTCAAAAGAAGTGCCGGGTTGGTGGGAGGGTGAGACTGAGTCTGGTATTGCCTGTCTTATATGAGAGGATGGGTGCGTCTGTGTGTGTGGTTTGATTTGGTTTGGAGAATCAACAGAGAAAGCTCACAGTGCAGGGACTCTCCAAGGAAACTGATCACATTTGTGACAGCTCCTTAACTGTTTGCTCTCCTTCTCAGCTAGAACGTTGCATATTTCCGTCCAGTACTGACTGGGGTTTTTTAATGGAATGGGTGGACTGTAATGTATAAGCTGAAATAGCTTGCCTGGATATAATTGCCTGATGTTGCACATTTCTCTCTGTTGGGGAACCTTAATGGCAAGCTTCTAACAAATCAACAGCATGTTCAGAAAAGTTCCATGAAGGAAGTATATCCTGTTGCAGGAATGAAGCTTCTTCCTATTTACTTTCCAATGCAAAGTAAATTTTGATTGAGGCTGTTTACTGGCTTTTAGCAGTGTGGTGCACTGGATAGACATTGGTATGGAGAGCTGGGTGCAAGCTCCACCTTCGCCATTCAGCAAGTCAGTATTCCTCAAACTCAGTCACTCATCTGTAAAATGGGAATAAGGCTTATCTGGCCTCACAATAATGTTGTGAGTGGGAACATGTCAAAGACTGCTAAGCTCAGTTACATGAAAAGCAGTGGCAGCTCTTTCAGGAAAGCCATTCTTTGGCCCCTTAAAAGGGAAAGGTGATTTAGGATACAAACTTGGGCACACTTATCTGGCAATAGGCCCCATTAGTCACAACAGGCTTACTTCTGAGTAAACATGTACAGGATTGTGCGCTCTAGTGAATATGCCATAATGTGTTTGTCTTTAAGGTGTCATAAGACTCTGTTGTTTTTACTGTTAGACTCTAATCCTAAGCACCCTTACTAGAAAGTAAGTCCCATTGGGGATCACTTCTGAGTAAACATGCCTAGGATTGGACTGTTAAGCAATGTCTACACATGAAGGATAAGGTAACACAGGTTAAAATGGCTCAACTGTGTCAAGCCATGAATGTAAGAAGTACATTCTGCATGCCTGCACAGCTGGAATAGAACTTGGTAATTTGCTGTTCTGAAAGAAGACTTTTGCAGGTTATCTGACTAAATAGGAAAAAATGTATTTGTTATTCAATATCAAGCTGCCTATAAAAGCCTGGCTTCAGAAGGCGAGGCTGGAAGATTTTTTTTGAAAAGAAAAGAAAGACCATAATTCCAGGCCAGCCCTGTCATTGGGCAGAGTGAGTCAGCTGCCTCAGGCACTATATTCTGGGGGTGGGGAGTGGCAGCATGGTGTTGGAGGACACAGCTTTGTCCCACATGGTCTGCCTTGAACCCCTTAAGCTAGCAGGCTGCCCTCAGGTGCCCCATTGTCAGTATTGAACTGACTCTGATCAGTTTTTGTACTTGGAATCCTGTCCTTTGCCTCAGGCAGTGAACTGTCATGGGCCAGCCTGAACATAATTTACCACTGGACCCTGCAGAAAGACAGAGGAAAAAAGTTGGGCTGCAATGTTTAATTACCTTTGGATCATTTAATTTAAAAAATTGATTGGGAAGCAGGTGATTTTTAAAAAATGAATTATTTTTTTAATACATGTACTTACAAAAACCGCAGGTGGCAGGTGCCACCTTAGAAAATGTATTCCAGTTTCTCTCTCTCATAGAAGGGAATACCAGTTCTAAGATGGTGACTGCTATGACATGTATGGATGTAATCTAAAGCAAAGAAGCTATGCTTTTTTCTCCAGAACTATTCTTTATATTTGTATACATATGTAGAGAGATTTAGGGTGCAATCCTATGCACATTCACCTGGGAATAGGCCCTATTGAACACACTGGAACTTACTTCTGAGTAAATTTGTATAGGATTGTGACGTTAATCAATCAATTAAGCCTGCAATCCTATGTACGCTTACCTGAGAGTATGGTCCACTGAATACAGTGGAATTTGCTTCAGAGTAAATACGCATAGGATTGAGCTGTAATTAATGAAAACTCAGAGTTATTTATTTATTTATTTATTTATTATATTTATGCCCTGCCTTTTTTCCTGAAAGGAACCCAAGGCGGCTTACATAATCCTCCTCTCCATTGTATCCTCACAACAACCCTGTGAGGTAGGTTAGGCTGAGAGTCAGTGACTGGCCTAAAGTCACCCAGTGAGTTTCATGGTCAAGCGGGGACTAGAACCCGGATCTCCCGAGTCCCAGTCCAACACTCTTAACCACTACACCACACTGGCTCCCTAAATTATCTAAGATTTCTTTAATTATGTAACACCCTCAGAAAAGAGGAGAGGGTTTAATTAGGTGTGCTGAATCATTCCCTCTATTTCTCAACTTCAGGGGTGAGTGCCATTACTTATGTAGCCAAACAAGTATAAAAAACCTTTATGGGGGGGAACATAGCGGGCAATCCCAAAACAGCCCAATGAAGACTGAGCATGCTTGGTGGCCGTAAAATGGTGACTGTTAGTGCTGGGGTGGAAAACCACTGGGTAGGGGAATAGACTGGACTATCCTGCAAAAATCCTCAACAGGAGTACCCTACACTACAACATTTTGTTGCAGATCCCACTTGACTTGCACTAATTCTATTATATAGACCTAGATTTCCATGGAATAATTTTTGCAAAAGAATGGCTTTATTCATGGAGCTGGAAGCATACACAGATTCCACCTCAGCCAAATGGAAGCAAAATATATATATAGAGAGAGAGAGATTGTTTTTTTCCAATCTAAAAATGCCAGAAGTAGGGGAAGAGAAATCATTAAATGACTTGGTGCAAAGGCCTTTCTGGATCTCCAGTCAATCCTGTAAATGTCAAACTTTGTTCATTCCAACAAATTTGGGTCAATGGAAACTACTATCAGGGCCCATCTGAGTCAGGGAAATCATGGACGTTATCCATTCTTGGCAAAGACACGTCATGCTGCAGATGTGATGGCCAAGGATGGCGTAATCCAAGCTTTGTTGGACTTTAGAAAAACTGTCTTTCTACAAACCACTCAACTTAAAACAGCAGGCTGCTGCAGTATTACACCATGCACCCCTGTTATGTGGGAGAAGCCATACACATATATACATACATACACACACATGCAAGGTTGCAATTGCCTAGTGGAGGTACTGTGGAGAAAATTGGTTTGTTTATTTATTTAATTATATTTTTAATCCGCCCAATAACCGATATTCTCTGGGCAGATTACAAACAGTTAAAAAAACTAAAATGCCAAACAGTCAAAAAACTAAAATACAATGCAAATTTAAAAGAATGAAATCTACTACAATGCAAGAAAAACAAACAGCACAGGAATCACTAAAACAGCTATGAAAGTCTAGAACTAGATCTCTAAAATGCCTGGTCATTGCCTGGCACCAAAAAGATAACTATGTAGGCACCAGGAGAACCTCTTCAGGGAGGTCATTCCATAAGCAGGGTGCCACAACTGAGAAGGCCCTTTCTTTTGTAACCCCACCCATCTAGCTTCCTTCAGCAGGGGCACCCATAGGAGGGGCTCCGAAGGTGACCTAAGGGTCTGAGCAGGTACATATGGGAGGAGATGTTATATTAGATACTCTGGTCCTAAGCCATTTAGGGCTTTGAAGGTCAATACCAACACTTTGAATTTGGCTCGGAAAGTTGACAAAGCACTGGCACCACATGATCATATCAGTCATGTGAAGGAATGCCATGTATATAAATGTTGTTGTTCGGTGATGTTTGGGTGCTCTGTGAGACTTCTTTGAGGCTATAATGTATATGTGCGTAGGCCTGAGGACTAGCAGTATGTCAAAGGCCTGTGTTAGTAGTAGCTGTTTGGTGACAGTTCTGAAAGGGTAAAGAGAGACTATCGCTTTGAATATTTTTCGATGGGGCCTGGATCAGTAAATTCAATTTTGCTTGGCATGGGGTTCTAGGTAGGTGGAAAAGAGCAGTTGAGAAATGACAGTTGACAATAAGGGGTTGGCAGTTTGAGTCAGACAGTTGGTAGTCAGAGTGGGAGGCAGTTCTGCTGTGCTGGTTGGTATGTGGTGTGATAGAAGGACTAGCTGAGGAGAAAGGGAATAGCTAAGGCCTGAATATTAAGGGATTCCTTCTCTGTGGGATAACCATACATTGGGGGTGAAGATCAGGAGTAGGGAGCAGGTGGTTGTGTTATGCCAGAAGTCTGCCCTAAGATCCTACCTGAAGGCAGCAGGCATTTAAACTTAGATAAATGGGCCAAGCAGCCAGAATTACAACAGGAGGAGCTTTGGTGTCAGAGGAAGACTACCCAAGAGCCGAACCTGGGTGTGAGTGTATTTGGTTGGGGTGGAGATTTAGGGAATTTGGCCTGAAGTTAAAAAAAAGTCATAAAGGGTGCAGCCCAGTGCGGATGCTCGTAAGTCTCCGAACTCGGATGATTACGGGCATCCTATGCAGGGCGGGAGGAGCACAGAGGCGATCTTCACCTCTGCGCTCCTCTCGCCCTGCAAATCAGCTAGATGGCCGATTTTGGCTTTCTGGCTGAGGCACTTTGGAGGAGTAGGGAAAGAGGCTGGAGCACCACCAGGATACGTCATAACCTGGTGGACCCGGTCTCCTCCCCTCCCCCGGAACGCCCTTTTCACCCCTTCTCCAAGGTTGTTCTTAGGAGCTCAGAGACACAGCCGAGCCGATGCAGTTCTTTCTTCGCTGGCTGCAAGGGCAGGAGGGGGATCTGAGTGTGGATCCCCAGCTCCGAAGTCAGAATTCTTTTCTGACCTCGGAGCTGGGAATCCGAATGATCCTATATCAGATAGCCCTCGAGACGCCGTCTAGGGGCCATATCGCTCCCTAAGAGGCTTGTATTAGCAACAGTGTCTCGTGAGTCCTTAAGAATGGCCACTAAGCAGTCTTTTGAAAACGCGAAAGTAAATATTCCATTATGTACAAAATATCCCTTTAATAAATCAATAGTTTCATAGTTCGTCTTGTCTCTAGTGTTGTTGCGCTTACGCATCTCACGCCTAAGCCTCTTATACCAGCTAGGAGGTTTTAAAGTATTGTAAGAGAATTGGTGGCAGTGGGAAAGGGTCAGCTTGTGGAACTAGGGCGGCAGAGAGTTCCTTAGGCCCTGAAATATAAGCATTTGATTATTTTTTTAAAAAAAAACCCATAGATCGGATTGCCTAGTGAAGGAGAGTTTCTCCATATCTAGATTAGAGCATGTTTAGTAATAAGGGTGAAAGTGTGACCGAGTGCATTTCCATCACTATATGACTGATCACAGTTAGCCTCCATCTATCTGGGATGAAGGAGCAGGGCTTCCAGGTTAGAGGAGGTGCATTCTAATAGATTTGATATCTGACAATCTCATATTTCATTGACTTGAACTGATACTTGAGTAGTCACACCCTGAGAGGAAACTGCCTCATTTATTTAGTCCACTCTATGTTAGTTCTGTTATATTTATTTTGCCTTAATGCTAATTTAGAGTTTCCACCCTAGAACTCTTTTCTCTGCACTGCTAGCAAGGAGCTTTTGACAAGGAGGCACAATCAAATATACCATCCCATGCCTGCATTTTAAAGTGATAAAGTCCTAAGAGAGCCACACCACACACACACACCCTGAATATTTAAATTGGTCCTTAGCCTTAAAGGACCAGGACAGACAATATTCTCTTTCTTCCCCCGTCTTCTACTCCAACTCCTATCCACTAGTCAGAAACCCATCATGGGTCAGCCAACAGAATTCTTCCCACGATTCTGTCATTCCCATTTCACAGGTTGAGAGCTGAGGCTGAAGATTTGTGGCAGAGATGTGACTTGGACCTAAGGCTGTAATTTTATGCATCAGAGGTGAACAACCTTTGGCTCTCCAGATGTTTTGGTCTACAACTCCCATGATCCCTCACAATCGGTAATGCTGCCTAGGACTGATGGGAGTTGTAGTCTATGCACCCTTACCTGGGAGTAAGCCCCATTGAGCACAGAGGGACTTCTGAGGAAATATGCACAGAATTGGACTGTTAATATCTCAGGTCTCTCACCATTAGACCACATGACCCAAGTTGTTCTGCAATAGATTGTGGAAGTTAAAGTATCATGCAAAACAATGCACAAGAAAGCAGCTTACATAAATACTATAATATTTATATATTTTTTCTTAGTTGGGAAGAAAAAAAATAAGCATGGGAAGGGGGAGTATTCGGGGACTTAAAAGAAGAACATATTTTCTGGCTCATTTTTCAGCAGTAGCCAAGGTTCCCAAAGCAACAAAACCTTATGAGGAGTAGTGATATGTTCAGGGATGTTTGGAATCTAGATAGCTCCAAACAACATTACTAAACAGAGAAAGATGGATCCTACTGGGAATAAGAGACCAATCACAAATGAGGAAAAACACATATCTTAGAGGAAATGTTTGCAAACCTTCCTCAGGGGAGAAATTAAAGATGTCAGTTGTATCCAGTGTCTCAAAGGAAAATGAGAACATTAGAAACAGCTTCAAATAGTGGAGCTTCTCAGAAACGAAAGGGTTATCCCCCACCCCAGGACACACACATTACGCTGTGGTGATTTAACCAAGAATATTGGATCAACCTGAATCTTGTTTTTTAAATCTCTGAAATCCAGAAAATAGCATTTTCTTTTACAGACACATATATACTGTAAACTGTCACTGTAGAAAAGTGACAATTATTTTCTTCTCTCTAGATAACAAGAGAACCAACCATCATTTTGCCATCTGCACTAATATTTCAGTGTCAGGGCCAAGTTACAGATACCAGAGGGACAATGCCACCAAACTTATTTTAGATTACTGTGATGAGGAGACAGCCCTAATGCTGTGATGAAGCTTTGAATCCAAACCAAGGATTCAAACCTATACTGTCTCCTGAACTGTAGCAGTTCAGAATAGTAGCAGGTGTGTGTGTGTGTGTCTGAGAGAGAGAAAGAGAAAGGGAGAGAGAAGGGCCTGGCTAACATGTAAGGACAAACCAGGGTTGAGTATGGGTTGTCGTTGAATCGTGGGTTGTCATTCAAACAACTCCGAATTCACAACCCAACAACACACCATGGGCTCTCTTCCTGGGTTGTTCGTAGTTAACAACACATAATTAAAAGCATAGTGCAGGGTTTGCACATAACAACCCATGATTCAGCATCAGCCCGTACTCTGGGTTGTTGTTACGTGCTAACCAGGGCAGAAAATGCTCCACCGCCCGCAAAAAAAAATCCTTGAATATAGAAAAAGAGCATATGAAGGAAAAGGCTATGCTAGAACCTTTCCCTCTGAGATTTAATTTTCTTTGGCTATAATTCTGTACCTATTTAACTGGGAGTAAGTCCTATTGAAGTCAATGGACCTTACTTCTAAGTAGATATGTGTAGAATTGTGCTGTTTGTGCATTTTATTTAATATGTGGGAGTGGACTGTGAAGTGGTAAGTCTAGGAATAGTTTTACTACATAATTGGTTTGTGTCAACCAGTCTTTCCTGCAGATTTCAGGGTCATCATGATTTCAAGTGCTTATAGTACTGGAATAGAAATACATAGATCCAGTTATGTTCTCATGCATACCAGTGTGGTCCAGTGTACAAAGTTGGATTTGAGTTCACACAGTCCAGTTTTTTGTTTTGTTTGCATAAGTTCCCAGCAAGCCCGTAGCCAGTAATATTGTACCAAGGAGGTGGGGGGTGGGTGGGAAATCATTGCAGAGCAGTTGAAGAATATACATACATACATAAGAAGGGCCCAGTCCTTCTCATTTACCCCATTGCCTTGGTATTCATTGGGCAGAACACTGAAAGGCAAGATTACTTCTTTGTGAGGAATGTTTACTGCCTTTATGCTTTTCTTTATATCTCTACAAATAATAGGGCTAGAAGCTTCTTTTTCTTTTAATAAAAGCTGAACCACCAAGGGCTTATAATATTTCTGAGGGGAACAGTCACCACAGGTCCTCTTGTGGCTACAACCCTGGTTCTCTGGAAGGCTGTGAGCTAACTAGACCCAATTTGGACATTGGTGGTTTTCATTCTCATTGCAGGTGTGGCAGTTGTGATAATCACTCACGCTTCAGCATACCGACAAAAAAATGTTATTATATACACATTACAAATATGTTGCTCTCATCCTCTTTGCCAGTAAAGAAGCAGCCTTGCCAGGCCTGACTGTCAAACCATGCTTCATGGGGGAAGTGGACAGCTGCTCTCTTGCTTCAGGCTACAGTTCCTTTACTCAGCCTGTAACAAGGTGGCTTGTACTATCACTTAGGAATGGCCAATTCTGGGTTTAGCATTAATGTGTATCAAGAATTTATGCCTGACAGCAATCTTTTCTTGTATGTTTGTGCAGAAGCTATAAAATGGGTTGTTTGTCTCAATGGAAACCTGAGGGCTGCTGTAAGATTCTGTATTCAAGGTCCTAGCTGCAGACTGATTATCCTTTAATCACAGGGCCAGCTCCATGTTTGAGGAAGTCCTGGCAAGGTGGTTTACCTAGTACTTTGGTGGGCCCCTGGCTGCCATTTTTAATTTCCCACCATGTCCTAGAGCAATGCTATACCAGCTGATCTAGGGCACTGTGAGAAGTTTAAAATTGCAAATGGCTGCCGCACGCAGCTGCCTATCACAGGGGGCCCATGGCCAACATGAGAAATGGGCCCTGTTGGGGTGTTTGGTCTCCAGCAACGGCTCAAGGATGTCAGGTACTGATGTCAGCCCTGCTGTCACACAAATAGGGAGGTTAAGGGGGCGAATGTTTCCAGCTTTCAGCGTATGCCTTACAAATGAAATGGCAATTCTAACAACTGAGAATATGGGAATTAGAGCTAGTGGTTTTTTGGATTAATTAATGCAAAATACAAAGGTGTAACCAGCTTTCATTGACATAAGTTTTTTAAAAAAAGATTTTAGAAGACAAATCTTTGCATGTGTCATATCCTCAGTTTATGTCAGAACCCAGCCCACCATACCTACAGTTCTGACTCCTGTAGCCATTTGTTCAGGACTTCTGCATTTCTTGTCATTCACTGCACGCGTACAGCTACACAGTGCCATAAAAGCAAAGCCAACCACGGAAGACAAATGATTAGGCAAGGGCCAAGGAATCTGCTCTGTAAGCAGTTCTTCAAATGGCTTCAGTATTTGTTTTTTAAACGCCTTGTAACTTGTGAAGAGCAGGGAATGTGCTTTCCTGGCGTTCAGTATGAGAGCCAAACTACATGTTACGCCAATCGTGTAGCGTGCAGCCGAGGCATATCTTTTTATTTACTCTCAGGTAAGTGTGCGTGGCCCCAATTTGGACCACCGTGCTCTGGGAGGGGAAGGGGAATCTTTCATGTGAAATTCCCCACCCCATGGGCGGGGTTTAAAAAAAAGGAAAAAGACTCCATTGGTGTCAGCTGAGACTTTTTCCTCTTTTTTGAACCCCCTGAAGAGTGGAGGGGGGCATTTCAGGAGTGGAAATGGTTTAGGGGGAAAGTTTAACCCTTCCCTCCCAGAGCACAGTGGTCCCCATCTGAATTGGGGCCATGCACACTTACACAACAGTAAATAAAAATGCAAGCCTCATCTACGCGCTATGCAATTAGCATAATGTGTCGTTTGGCTCTGAGATGCTACATAAAAGTTGTCTGTTTTTGAGTGTCTGGAGCTCCAGTTGAACAAGCTTCAAGCAGAAGTGAGCGGATGAGTCTGCACTCCGCAGTGCAGAAGATGCTAGAAATTAGAGACCTAACAAATATAAGTCCAAGAAAGGGTCAGATTTCTTTTAGCTTGGTAACTGTTGTCTGTTGCCACTTGGAAGTGTGGGAAATAGCTTCATTGCCCACGGCTCTTTGCCACTCCCCAGGTCTAATAGAAGCAGAATACAATTCAGGGGAAGTCCCCCAATTGTGGCATGCCCTCCCCAGAGAGGTCTGCCTGGTGCCTACTTTGTTAATTATTTGGTGCCAGGCAAAGACTTTTTTTTCCTCTCTGGCCTTTTAACTTGCTGTACACTTTGCCTAGTTGTATCTTAAAAGTTGTGTCTCAGAGCTATTATCTCCATGGACATTTTTCAATCATTTTAGCATTTGTTAATTTTGATATTTTAATCCTGCCTATTTAAAATTGTGTTTGTCGCTGCTCTTAGTATTAGGATTGTATTTAACTGGATTTTGTTGTGTTCTTAAAAAATATAAAATAAATAGCTGAGAGCTTTGGCAGTAGGACAACTCATACGTTGAATTAATAATAATGGAAAATGAGATACATATGCAAATGTGTTTAGTTTGCATCATCTGTATCAGTTGCACACCTTTTTGGGCACAGTTCGGTTACTTTTGTTCACAATTTTGTTTTAACAGGCAGGGGATACACAGAGCCAGAAAACTGCTTCCAGCACTTTCATGGTTACTGTTAAGTCACTGAATTTGCAGTGTAGGAAATTCACCTGCAGACTAGCTCTTAGAACTACAAAATAAAGAAGATAATATCAAGAACTGTGCACCTGGCAGCATGTCAAATAAGGTTGCCACCTTTGAATCCAGGTTTTTCTGGACACCAACCTTAAAAAAGAATTACACTGTGGAAAGGTTTACTTTTAGCAATTTAATTTTTTAAAATATTTTTTTTGGTGGCTGGGATGGGGAGAAAGAAAGATATGCAGTGTGAAAGATACAGGTGCCCTGCCATTTCTCTTCTGAAAATCATCCCCTCCTGAAGTTGCTTTTACATAATAGAAGTGAACATTACACACTTTTGCCATGAGACTGCTTTTGAAAGGATTAGATAAACTCCTAGACTGGATAAACCTATCATTAGCTAGACCAGTGGTGGGAAACATGTGATGTTGTTGGACTCTAGTTCTTCTCATCCCAGATCCATTGCCCATGCTGACTGGGGCTGATGGGAGTTGGAGTGCAACAACATCTAGAAAGCCACAGGTTCCCCTACCTCTGAGCTAGACCATTATAGCTAAATAGAGACCAGAGGCTGTATATCTATGAATATCAGATGCTAGGGACAGACACCAAGGGAGGCTGACAGGCTGTTGACTTCATGTCGTCTTTGTAAGTTTTCCAGAGGCATCTGGCTGACCACTGTTAGAAACAGGGATCTGATTGGTCACTATTAGAAAACTTTGGTCCAATCCATCAGGGCTCTCTTTATGTTCTTTACCTGCAACCAAATCTGGAAAAGAGACATATGTGGCAGGGGAATAAAGCCGTGTTTTCTCATCCACTCCATCTTTCTTTGTTGTCACTTGACTGGTGCAGGGCTTGTACTAACATGGTTCCTCTTTGTCTCTCTGAGCACAGAAGTAAGCTTCCTAGTGGAACAGCACGATGATAAGCCTTGGGCGAGCCAAGTGAGAGCAGAGCGGGGAAGAGGGAGTCCTACCCTGATCAATCACTACATTTCGTCTCCAGGCATCCCAAATCTTTCTTTTTCCCCCCAGGATCCTGTGCAGAGCTAGGCAGCACAAACCTCTGTAAAATGACAGTAGAGGAGGGCTTGACACAGAAAACACTGCCTAGGCCTATCTGCTCCCTTTCCCAGTCATTCCCTAATTTTGAGCATCCAGGTCAAAAGTTACTCTAGACATCGAACATAGATCTTCAGTTCCGATACTCTCCATGCGAGAGTCTGTTTGCCATGTGCCCACAATGCCTTTTGGTTGTGTTCAATTTAAAGTCAAGCTACACTCCCTGTAGTCAGAACTCTCTGGCTCAAGCATTAAGCAATAGAAAGTGTTTACTATTACATCTCCAGAATTCTGATTTAGTCCTGGCCTAAAGAGACAGCAGATGGGATGATAAGATATATCTTGGACTAAACCAATTCAGACCGCACATGGGTGAAGGGGGTTGCATGATTGAATGCTCGTTTGTTTGTTTGTTTGTTTGTTTTTAAACTCCCTGCACACAACAAACTAGGTGTCAGCTGGGAAGGGTTCTAGCTGATCCTTTTCACTGACACGTTGTTTTTCTAAATGTAACGATTTTATTATTTTTTTGGTCAAACATGCCACACACACACTGCTACCCCCTGCAATCTGAAGCAGTACATTGCACAATTTTAACATCTGATTAGCCATTTTGTAGACTAAGCCACACCTGACAAAAAATCTCAAATCGTTCCAAACCCCGGAGTTGGGTGTTTCCTTTATGGGGACCAACTGAAATGTAAGAAACTAGTGAGCAAGTTTTTGAGTTCATCACCCTGATGAAGAACCTTGAAGAACTCAAAAGCTTGCTTACTATTTTCTGACATTTTGGTTGGGCCCAACTGTAGATGTTGGATTTTTTTCTTATAGGCCAACACAGCTTCCTTTACTTTTTGTGTGCCTTACAAAACCATGCTATATAATCCCCAGAAGCTGCACAAGTAGCTTTAGAAATCAATAGAATAAATATTTGTTAAAGTTCACAGTTCCCAATGTCAGCATGAAGACTTGAAAGCTGCATTTTAAAAGAAGAAATCTAAACCAGACATGATCTAATGTGGCACATGGGGAAAGAGAGCTTTTTTTTTTTTTTTTTTAATGTATTGCTAAATAAAGCACGCAACAAATGAGCGGTGAGAGAAGAGAATTCTGGAATAGCCTCATTACTCAAAGGCTCTGGGACCAGAGGCTACACATTTTTACATGTAGACAAAGTCTGCTAACGCGGAATTTATGCACAAAAGTATATACATTAGGATTTATGCCATAGTCCGTACTTTACCAATGCTTTCTTGTTCCTTCCATAAGTGCAGCCTCTCCCTACACCCACTCACGGCCTTTCTTTCTCTGAATCCGTAAATGCTGGATGCAGCTCACTGGCTGTTGCCTTGTGGCATCCCTAATCACAGCCAGCCAGATAATGCCTGCCCTGCTAAAAGGGTGGAGGCAGAGAGAAAGGGGCCCTTGTGTGTGTTCCCTCTGCCAACTCCTACTCAAAGTTGCCTGCAACTTGGTACTTTACTGTGTTTCTTTTTGGGCGTTTGTATTTTAAACTAAGGCTACAATGCTATGCATACTTAGTAGGAAGTAAGCCCTGTTGAAAGCAGTTTCATTTACTTCCATGTAATCATGGTTAGGTTAGGATCAGGCTGTAAGACCCTGATAGGCCTTTTCAAATCTATTTCAGCGATGAAAAACATTGAGCCATTCCACAAATGCAGTTAAGTTATTCAGATCATCCACTTAAGTAGCTCTTTCAGGAGTCCGGAATTTCACTCTCATCAGGATTAAACATATTCCAGATTCTTGGTTTGGAGATTAACAAGCTCCTACCCACCACTAGGTATGTTGGCATCAGAGAGGATGGTATTATTTACACATCCATGCTGAACTGGAATTTCAGTTTATGTTTTTTAAGGGAATGATGACCGAAAATGAAAGGAAATAACGTTTTCTGTAAGCATAATAATGATTACTATGATTAACAGTTTCAAATAGCAGTTTAAGCTTGCAGTCCTATACACACTAATGTGGGAGTGAATCCCATTGAACTCATTGGGACTTCTGAGTTGACATGCGTAGGGTTGCATTGTAAGGGAGTTCATTTGCACTGGCAATGTAGACCTGGCGGCTGCTGCTGTTGTTGTTGCTGGTGGTGGTGGTGTTGGAATTACTGCTGTGTGTGCCCCTACAGTTTTAGCATTTGAAAGACAGCTGTAGGGTGAGCGTGTGTGTGTGTGTGTGTGTGTGTGTGTGTGTGTGTGTGTGTAATTAATGCTACAAGTAATAGATCACTGCTGTTTCTTGAAGGATACTTGTGTGAGGAAGGCTCAGAGAAAGAGCATGCTACTTCTGTCCTCCTCAGCAGGAACAGTTGAATAGGATGCCCTTTGTGAAGGCAGCATCTTCCAGACTCCCTTACTCATTATAATGGAATATGTGACAGTTAACACTTTTCTTCTCAACACCGGAGTAAAACAGGTAGCTCATTGCCTCTGCAAGCAAAAAAAGTGAAGTATTTTAGTGCTGAAGTTAATGGAGATGCAAACCAACCTTCCCCAACCTGATGCCCCCCAGATGTGTTAGATCACAACCCATCATCCCCAGCCAGCACAACCCCTGCAGGCTGGGGATGATGGGAGCTCTTGTCTGGATTGAGCTTCAGTTTGTTAGCCCTCATCCAGTCCATTGTCACAGTCAGGCACTAGTTTAGCACATCCACAGCCTCACCTGCTGAAGATGAAAAGGAGAAATAGAGCTGCATGTCATCAGCGTACTGATGGCAACACACTCCAGAACTCTGGATGACCCCACTCGGCGGTTTCATGTAGATTTGAATAGCATGGGGGATAAGACCGACCCCTGAGGAACTCCATACTGGAGAGGCCACGGGGCCGAACAATATCTCTCAAGCACCACCTTCTGGAGCCGGCCAACCAAGTAGGAGTGGAACTATGAATCTAGGAGTATCAACAGGGTCACACTCCCCCTGTCTCTCTTCCAACATAGGTCATCATACAGGGCGACCAAAGCTGTTTCCATGCCAAAACCAGGCCTAAACCCCGACTGAAATGCATCCAGATAATCAGTTTCATCCGAGAGGGTCTGGAGCTGGTTGGCCACCACCACTTCTTTCAAGCAGCAGCATGGTGGGACCACTCCCTCTTGCAAGGAGACATTGATCACCTCCCTGGCCCAGCCAGCTGTTCCTTCCCTGCTAGATTTTATAAGCCAAGAGGGGCAAGGATCCAGTGCGGATGTGGTTGCATGAACCTGTCCAAGCACCTTGTCAACATCCTCGAGCTGTACCAACTGAAACTCATCCAAGAAAACATGACCAGACTGTATTCTGCGAACCTCACCTGATCCAACTGCCATAACATTGGAGTCCAAGCCCCGACAGATTAAAGAGATTTTTTTCCTGGAAGTGCCTAGCAAACATATCACAGCGGGCCTCAGATGGATCCAGGATGTCCTTGGGGCCAGCATATAATAGGCCTCCGACAACCCTAATAAAGCTCCACTGGGCGGAAAATGGAGGATTGAATAGAGGCAGTGAGATGTTGTTTCTTTGCCTTCCTAACTGGCCCTAAATATACCTGATTGTAGGCACATACCAGGGATCGATTGCATCTGCGAGGAGTTTTTCTCCATCTGTACTCAAGCCGTCTCCTGTGTTGTTTCATCACTCTCAGCTCCAGGGTGTACCACGGAGCCATACGAGCTCTACTACAGAGAAGGTACTCAGGAGCTATCGTGTCAACTGCCCGGGTCATCTCACTATTCCAGAGATCCACCAGGGATTCGATAAGACCGCCAGCCATATCAGCCGGAAACCCCCCGAGAGCGCTCTGGAAATCATCGGATCCATTAGCCTCCAGGGGTGGACCATCTTAATAGGTCCCCCACCCTTGCAGAGGGGAAAAGTCGCCACCAGTCTAAATCACAGCAGGCAGTGATCTGACAACAGGACCGATTCAAAGTCCCCCACCTTCAGATCACTATCCCCATGCCCAGCTGAAAAAAACAGATCTAGAGTGTGCCCTGCTACATGTGTTGGGCCAATGACATGTTGGGGCAGTCCCATGGTCGTCATGGAGTCCGTGAAATCCTGAGCCACCCCAGATATGGTGCCCTCGGCATGGACATTAATGTCTCCCAGGACCAACAGCCTGGGGGACCTCAACATCACCACCAAGACCACCTCTGTCAGCTCAGATAGGAGGGCCCCTGTTCTTGCTGGCAGTTTGGCCTCTCCCAGCGACAGGGCAAGCAGTCCAGTCCAGCCAACAGCCAGCAACAACCCAGGGGTGAGGGGCTGGTAAATTGTAAGACCTCCCCTGGCAATGTCCCAGTTGCTAGACTGTGGCTTCTTAGCTGCAGATCTTGAGTTTACTAAATGTAGGTTTGGAATTTCAGTTCACAGGCCATCTTCAGCAATGCACTGGGGCATTTTTGTTTGTCTTGAGCCTTCATAGGTGTAATGAATCCCAAAAGTTAGCTAAGAGTTGAAGGAAGCAGATGCTGACATATTGATTCAGAGGCCAGCTTGATCATTTCTGTGGTTTGCTTGTTTTACTCTAGTACAGGAGTCCCTGACGCAGCACCCATGGGCATCTCCAACGGCACCTGCAAAGGTCTTCACTCCCTGCCTCCTGAAAATAAAAAAATTTAATAGTGAATTGAAAAACATTAGGGCGCCAGATTCTCCTTTCTGTTCCTGAACCTGCCATTGATCAGCTGTTCAGTGGGCAGGAAGAGAAAGCAAGGAAAAGGAGCAGAGGTGAGAGAAAGAGCAAGGCTAGAAGTGGGGAGAAGCAGTGAGGTAAAGAGGTAGGGGAAAAAATAGCGAGGCTGGGAGTGGAGAGAAACAGCAAGATAGGGAGGTGAGTGGGAGAGAAAGAGCAAGGCTAGGGGCTAGGAAGGGAGAAAAAGAAGAAGGCTGGGGCGGGGAAGGGACAAGTAGGTAGGAAAGGGGTCGGGGAAGAGAAATAGCAAGGCTAGAGGTTGGGCATGGAGACAGAGAGAGAGAGAGAGAGAGAGCAGAGGAGGAAGGTCTGTGTGGACGGAAAAAGACTGGGCGGGCCAGGAAGCAACTCTCCATTTTCTCCTCCCTCCCAGCCTCCAGCCTTGCTACTTCTCTCCCCCTCTCCACCACCTCTTGACCAGCCAAGCCCCCATGGCAGCCATTATGCGACTAGCCACATCCTTGAAAGGAGCCATTTTGTGGTGGTGCCCACAGCAGTTTCTCAAATTCCCAAATGTGCCCACGGGTTCAAAAAGGTTGGGGAGCCCTTCTGTAAGACACACTGATATAGAAATCAGGATTTTATCTAGCTTGTGCTTAGAAGAATTATTCCTCAAGAATTAAGCCAGCAATTGTGTTTACTCTGATCAAACGTTCATTCTGTTTATGCTTCATTTTTGTAAGCATAATTGAACCCTTGTGTACTGGTTTTCACTTTAATGCCAATGCCCATGAGTCATAACTCCATAGGAAAATGTTTGCTTGCTATACTGACAGGCTAGCTATGTGCAAATGGTGTGCGTAAAAGTCAAAACAGCAGTTTATTGAGCAAGAGCAATGGCCACCCCAGCCAGTCTCCAAAAGTAACTTTTTGGCATGTAGCTGCCCAGCATATGGTGCCCATGTATCTGTCCAAGGGGGGTATGTGCTCCTTCCCCCTTTAGACATTATGCCAGAAGCACAGAAGGCGGGTGTGCAAGTCACTCACACATCTGGTTTTCCCACTTCAGCATGACATGCAGCTCTAGCCTCAGCAGCAGAGCTTAGAAAGCAACACTTGATGTCTGCATTGTATCTTGAATCCAGCATCAAAGCACCTGTAGCTGCTGCTGGGAAAAGTAATACCACCTCCCCTCTTCCTGTAAGCCCCTTTGTACTCTGAGTATGCAAAGGGGAATGGATCAAGCTGGTGAAATAGTTGTGGAAAGTAAAAGGAATGAGCATCCCTCCTGATTAGCTTGGACAACTTGCAAACTTCCCTGCCTAAGACACATGCTAGAAACATTCCAGTTAGCTCACAAGAGACTTTTCAGCATACGCAGGCAAACCAGAAAGAAGGCACCCTGTCGACTCAAGTCTTCTTCAAGCAACATGGCATACAGTGAACACATGGAATGAAGATCAGGACTGTGCCTGCTACTACCCTTGCTCCTCACCTGTGTGCATTCAAGAGACCAGGGATGCCCAAACATTTTGGGTTGGTGGGCACATTTGGAATTTTGAGAGAGTGTCATGAGCACTCTTACAAAATGGTTGCCATGGTAGGCATGGTCAGTCATGAGATACTCATTTACCAGAAGGCAAACTGATGATACTAAAAGGAAAGTAACTTGCCCAAAAACCTAAGTACGTTTGTTTAATGTAAAAATAAAAATCAATTTGTCAGAGAGTACCATTGTGGCTATCAGCACAAGAAGCCCATCATAGAAGAGAAATGTTAAGTAAATACAGTTGGTTGACATATCGTGATTTGCTGAATTTTTCACAAGATGAATGTAAAATAAAATCAAGAGAAGAACTGATAAAAGAAGGTCATATATGTCAATGGTTCTCCTATTTACAGATGGTAGAAAGGTTTAAAGTTGATAAAAGGTTGTATGATTTTGAACAGAGTGTATCTGACTTTGAAAGGGAATTATGTCTAAATGATGAACATCTTATTTCAAGAATGTATAAACTTTTGTTGAAATTTGAAACTGAGGAAGAGCAAGTGAAGGAATGTATGATAAAATGGGCTCAAAATTTTGGCTATAATATATTAATGACACAATGGGAAAATATGTGGTTAAAAGGTTTGAAATTTACTTTATGCTCTAGTCTTAAAGAGAATTTTTATAAGATGATGTATCGTTGGTACTTGACGCCGGAGAAACTGGCTAGAATGTATAGCGGTGCATCAGATATATGTTGGAAATGTGAACAACAGGAAGGAACCTTTTATCATATGTGGTGGACATGTAAGAAAGCTAAAAGATTTTGGGTTGAAATTCATTTATTAATGCAAAAGATTTTAAGGATTACTTTTCAATTGAAACCAGAGGTTTTTCTATTGGGAATAATGGACAGTCAGCTAGAAGGAAGATATGGAACTTTATTTTTATACATGACAACGGCAGCGAGACTACTATATGCACAGAAATGGAAAGGTCCAGCAGTGCCTACGATAGAAGAATGGTTGGTCAAGATGCTGGAGCTGGCAGAGATGGCCAAACTTACATCACTAATTAGAGAAAGGACAACATCTGCGTTTATTATTGAGTGGAAACCTCTAATTGACTTTTTGCAGAGACTGGAAAATAATGATTTGTTTGTTTGTGGATTTATGGAATAATAAGTGAATTTGGGACAACGGGAAGAAAGAGATTTCTCATTTGGCTTATCGAGTAAGAAAAATTATTGTTACCTGTATTTGCTGTAGAAGAAAATCGGAGGTCTATTTTGTTTTTAATTGTTATATGTTTGATATTATGTGTTTGTTTCATATAGAAATAAAAAAAACTGGGGGGAAAAATAAAATAAAATAAAAATAAAAACCAAGAGGGGTAGGGAGCCTGGCAAGTGACAAGAGGTGCGATGTTGGAGACCCCAGCAACAGACCATACCCTTCTTCTCACATTCTTTTCCATGTGTTAACTGAATTTATGGAAGGGGATTGTGCCCATTGGCCCTGCCCTCGACCTTTGCATGTTTCCTGGCCCCGCTGGGCATATAGTATAAGAACAGAATGGGTCTCTACCGATGTACAACTCTATGTGCGTAAGCTCCTCCATGCGATCAAGAACCGTGAGCAATCGGGGTTCCTGATTCTGTGGATGAGCCTACATGCAGCTGTGCCCATTCTCTCCTTCAGCTGTACACATGGAGCTTGGGGGCAGGATGTGTACAATCCCACTTCCTTTCCACATGTGCTGTCAATGCATGGAAGGAAACATGCAAAGAGGGATTTTTTTGAAGAAGACCTATGCACATACATATTATACACACATTGGCTCTGATCTATGTGAGTATAATATGGGACCATTGAAAAAGGTCCCAAAAAGGTCACGTGAGGGCCACCAGTCACGTAAACAAGCATATGTGCATGCAGTTTGTACGTAAATAGAGTGTGTTCATAAGGGCTGTTGAATGCATGTAGATCAGGGCAGGAGCAGGGCCAGCAGGCATGATCCCAGACACACACACCCTTCCATGTGTTCACTATACATTCCATGTCACATTAGCACAGCTTCTGGCTTTCCAGTTCATGAATGTCCCATAAATGAAAATGGGTATTTTGTAGAAGGGTATGAAAACAACATGAACTGAGAGACATGAATGTCGGGTCCAAAGGAGTGTTGCCCTTGGACTTTACCTATGCATAGTTAAAACAAGAACCCATCTCCACATGGTTTGTCTGATATCACAGAAACAGAGATAAGCATGCTAACTTGAAAGGTTCAGGACATTTGTGCCAAGCAATGCACTTCAGCCCCCTCTACCTTCCAGAACATTGCTCTTAACAGCTTTAAACTCTAGACCTCACTTGAGAGAAGGCCAAATTCATCCAGGATGTAAAGTTCATCGGTTTGGTAGGAATTACATGAGGGGTGAGTATGATCCACAGCATTGTTTATATCTGGCGCATTGGCTTAGTTTTCAGCAAAGTGGTGACTGATAAGTTCAGCTCCTCAAATAGGAAAGGGAAAAGATTCCATCACAGCTAAAGGTGAAAGTGCTGCATTCTTTAGTCAGTCTGCTCCTGTCAAAAACATAAGCTAGGATTTTTAAAGGACAGGAAGGGAGCTGAAGAGCCAAATGTCCCTTCAGAAAGGGAATATTTTAAAAACTATGACAAAAAGTGCAAATTGTCAGCAGGCATGTTTAAGTCAGATGATACATCCCCTTCTTTGATTGAAAGAAGATGTTTATTTGCGAAAGAAAATGAGTGAATGAGCTCTTTGACATCTAGCCTTCTGAATCAAGCAGTATGACCGTAGCATTCAGGATTAACTATTTATCTAACTGCAACTGGTAGTAGAATGATTAGAGGGCAGTCATTCCTGTAGTCCATTATTAGAGGGTGATGGTGTGCTCCTATGGCATCTGTGCTCATTCACAAGTCTCTCTCTGCAGTGGCAGACTTCAAATATGGGGTTAACAGGACTGGGAAACAATTAGTGCCAGTTGTCAGAAAGGGCTGCTTGTGACAAGTTTTTGAAAGCTGTGTATCTGCAATATATGGTTCAGCGCTGAGCCGTCATGTCATTCACTTTAGCACTAGGGATCATAACTAGGGATTCACACAATCAAAGAGGAGTGGTGCTGATCCAAGATATACTTGGATATACATGGAGAGGGGAATGCACACAGGGGCTTCCACCATGATCCCACTCACTCCCACCTAGTATATCTTGGATCAGCTGAAGCAAAACTACTATCAGGAGCCACCAGGGTTATAACCAGGAATAGTGAGCTCTATGTGTTGACTGCCTGGTGAGCTACCAGGACTGCTGTTTGGAGTGTCTTCCTCTTAATGATATTCTCGGACTCTGGACTGGATCCAGCCAGCCAGGTTGGGCATTGGGTACTGCTACACAAGAAGGGTTATAGACAGCTTCCTGTTTAGACTGGGCTTTGCCCAAGCAACAAGGTGTTCCTGGCTCTGGTGTGTTTTCGGTTTGTTCCTCAGCTCTGACTCCTCCTGGCTTGATCCCTCAGCTCTCACTCCCTGGCACAACTCCTGGTTCATGGCTCCACTTTGACAGCTCCCTGTGCCTCTAGCCTGACAACGGATCCAGTACTAAAAGATACACAGTTCAAACAGCACCCTGCCTCCCTTAGTCAATGAACTCTGGTTCAGCAATGGTGGCCCCATTCTCCAGGGCTAGTCTAAGCAACTGGATTCTCTCTAGATCTACAACCTGAAGTTTATTTTTATTTTTTTGTAATGGAAAAAACCTATGGATAGATGCAGGGGTGTGAGGAGTTTTGTACAAGGATTTGCAATGCCCCATTAAAATTATGTGGATTATGTAGTTGTGAGGGGACACATGGATCCACTAGACCTCTGGCTGCTTTGCCACTGTAGTTGTTTTCAGTCCCAAATCAATTCCACATGCTTCTCCTACCCTAGCCTTCCCAAACCTGATGCCCTCCAGATGTGTTGGACTGCCAACTCCCATAATTCCAGCCAGCATGACCATTGAATTATGGGAAATGCCATCCAACACATCTGGAGCAAACAGGCTGGGGAAGGTTTTCCTACACTTTATCTCATGCAGCTATGTGTGTGTGCTGACTTATCGTGATTTCCCCCCTCCAACTGCAATGTTTCAAGTTGGAGTGAATATCCGGAAGTCTGTTGGTTACATGTATATTCCAAAGGAAATGGAAAAGAACTGGTCAGGGGGGGGGGGGGACCTTCTGGTGGTTCCAGTACTTTCTCTGTAATGCCTCTGTAGCTTTTGGCCATTCACTGCAAGTAGTTTTCTTAGTTAAGGCTAATTTACAAGTTTCTCCAAATGAATAGTCACAGAGCCTAAGGATGAAGGCCACTGTCCCACTTCCTTCCTAGCCCCCCCCCCTTTGAAATTAGCTTTAACTGCCACAGTAAACCAATTGTCTGGTAGTATTCCAAGTTCATGGTCTCCCCCTCTCCTCCCCGAAACAAGACTTCTATGATTCATAGCTATAGACATTTTATGAGCAACACATATTTGCTCCAAGTGAATTGTTTCAAAAGGAAACTGAGCTCAATGGGAACATGAGTGTGATAAAATCTCTCTCTATTGTGATAATCTTATCTGTTTTCAGCTGTACAATTTGGGTCATTAAGCAGGCAAGGGCACATTATTTGCCCTTGAACATGACAGTTTTTTATGATTTACAGAAAGAGCAACCTTGCTCTGACAGTCCTTTTTGGCAATAAGATGTTTAAAACACATATACACACAGTCATTTAAAGAGAACGGTGGTGGTGATCGTGTAAACTTAGACCTGAAGCTATTCACCTATGAATAATATAAATTAATTCATTGACGATCACAGACCTTAATCAGGGTCTTAATATGGTTTTATTCAGCACCACTGCCTATGAAATAGAGTTTAATAATAACAGCATAGTGCTAGTTCACTTTGCAAATGATTAGCAACACAATCCTACTCAGAAGTAAGGCCCATTACTTTTTGAAATGATAGGAATTTGCTATGGAACATGTCTTAGAAGAAGAGGGATCTGGCAGCCTTATATGATAAAAGGGGAATGTTCTCTTGGCACTGGGATGCCTCCCATTAGGCAGAGTGAGGTAGTTGCTTCAGGCAGCTGATTTTGGGTGTCATACAAGGGCAGTAAATTGTTAGTTATTTGATTTATTATAGTTGTATTTTTACTGCCATGGATAGGGAGAGGCACTTGGAGTTTCTTCCTCAGCGCCAACATAATTTGACCAGCCTTGGCGAAGGGGCACCATTTGCTCCTCCACCCCAGGCAGCAAAATGTTGCCTTGGGCTGGCCTTGCTGCCTTCCTCCTCTGCACCAGTACGGCCATCATCATCATCATCATCATCATCACTACACACATACACACAGTACATATATCCCAGATGCCATCCCTTCTGCCATCCCCTCCCTTTTGGCTTGATGGCTGCAGTTGCCTAGCAACTGCAGCGCAAGCAATGTCTTCGACCTCATCATCACCCGTTTTCCGGATGCATCCAAAGAGCAGAACTGTATCTGTGTGAAGTCCAACTACCACATGGTCATGGCTCGGAGCTATGCGCAGTTCATGCTTAGTTTGCCACCACTGTATATTTAATTGTATATTAGCATTGTAGTTTGATTAACTTTTTTTCCCCATTGGATGTGTTCATATATGTCATATATTTAAAATTTTAATGAAGTTCACGCATAGTGTTTGATGGACACATTCCTTGAACATTAAATAAATCTGCTTCACTTCCATTTTCTATTGAAAGTTAATGGACTCCGCACTTCACAACACAGTTGCACCAATCCAGTTAGGAGCTATGTGCATATGCAAGCAGTCTTGGGAGTGCATATCACTAGCTCAGGGTTAGGCAACCTTTTTGGGTCCATGGGCACACATGACAATTTGATAAACTGTCCTGGGCACTGCCACAAAATGACTGCCATGGAAGCTGTGGCTAGTCACAAAGGACAAGCAACCTGCCCAAAAGACTGAGCGCAAGGCAGAGGTGGTATATTTCAACTATTTGGAACCCTGCACTTAAATGAGATAGCAGAAACTATATACAGCCAAATAGTAAACTTATACAGAGTCTTTGCCAAAACACCATGTCTGTCGATCCCCCTCATAGATAGCTGATGATCCCTGGGACAAAACCTTGCACAGCCAAAGGTTACATTTATATAGGGCTAATGCCATCCTGCCAACCATGTGATTTGGTGACAACATTGATCATCTGGTCAGATACCAAATGCTTGCACTTGTTTGAAAGTGCCCTTATTAAAATTGCACCTTGTGCCAAAAGTATAGAAAAGCTACAGTATTTTTCCATGTATAAGACTATACTTTTTCCTAAAATTGTTAGACTAAAAATTGAGGGTCGTCTTATACACGGAAGTAAGCCAAGGAGAGAACCGCGCAGTTGCGAAACTGCCCAGTGGGGGGCGTCTTATACATGGGGGCGTCTTATAGACGGAAAAATACGGTAATCTTCAAGCCTTCTCCCCAAAGTAGTACATTTTAATGTTTGTGGCCTGGTTTTAATGTTGGTGTGGGGGGAGGATTTCACAAGAGAAATTTGAGATGATACAGTCCTATCTGTGAGAATGAATGTTTGAAACTGGTGTTGATCTGCATGGTAAGTTCTCATGCAGGGACTGCCAAAAACCACCTATACCTAGTGGAATCTCCAGAGGGAGGCATGTGATGATGCCCATGTGCTGCTCATCATGTGATCCACATGGTAAGCATATACCATAGGAGTCTATGCCTAGGAGTCTCCAAACTTTTTTTGAGTCAGTGGGCACATTTGGAATTTAAAGAGAGTATGATGGGCGCTCTCACAAAATGACTGCCAGGGGCACCTTGCCTATTCATAAAATGGCTGCCATGGAGGGCATAACTGGTCACAAAACACTCTCACTTCCCAGAACACAAACTGGTGAGACTAAAAGAAAAGTAACTTGACCAAAAACCTAAGTTTAAGGTGAGGTGGAGCCTGAGCTCCAAAACACAAAACTACTCTTTTGAACCCAAATAAATATGGCACTAGAGGGCAGCATTTTGCTTTGCTGCATGCCAGCCTCCCAGTTTAAAAATAAATAAATCTTAAGAAATAAAATAAAATTCAGGAGGGGGGCAGGGAGCCTAATCAGTGCCAGGAGAGGTGTCTGCAGGCACATTGGTGCCCATGGGCACCACATTGGACTCCCCAGCCTCTATGGGGAGAAGCTGTCACACGGATGCTATTTGCAGCGGCCTCCTTGTGGAAGCCACCATGTGTACATCAGTCCCAAGTCATCCCTTGTTGGTAGAGAAATCCTTTCACAGCAGGCCAAGTTTGTAAAATGTAAAAACACTGTCAGTGATCATTTTGACATTTGATTTGCCTAGGAACATAGTCATGTCCAAGACCTAACTGCTGAATGAAACTGCAGTATGTTTCGGAGACAGGATGGGAAATCTGCCTCCTTCAGGATATTGCTGCACAACTCCTAGTAAGGTTCATTCCTTCATTACATTGAAAAGGCCTCAATCCTGCATATTTTACAATGGTGTCTAACAGGCTGCAATCCTGCTCAGTGTGGACTTACTTCTGAGTAGACATATATAGGATTGCTCTGTAAATTCCTGCACTGTGAAGACAACCACTGAAGTCAACAGGGGAATATTGTGTGCATCTGTGCCAGAATTTGCAGCATTTTAAGCAAAAATGACTTCTTATGAACAGTGTTATCTCTTCAGTGTATCTTATCATTGACATATTTAAGCCTTGTAATGAATAGGCCTTCCCTTTTAGCAGGTTTTAAAAGATAATACAAAGTTTTCATACACTTTCACAGGTTACAAGTACATCTTTCCCATCATACAAAGGGTTTACTTCATCTGCAATCCTATACACTTACATGGGAGTAAGTCCCACTGAAATCAGAGGGCCTTGCTTCTGAGGAACCACGTTTAGGATTGCACTGTACCAGCCTTCCCCAACCTGGTGATCTCCAGATTTGTTGGACTACCACTCCCATCATCCCCATCCAGCATGGC
This sequence comes from Shinisaurus crocodilurus, assembly GCA_021292165.1. NCBI lineage: Eukaryota > Metazoa > Chordata > Lepidosauria > Squamata > Shinisauridae > Shinisaurus > Shinisaurus crocodilurus. The sequence continues at coordinate 217,920,022 of CM037879.1, read as the reverse complement.
TAGTGCATCCGGAGGTCACCAGGTCGGAGAAGGCTGCACTGCATAGTCACTAATTTAAAAAACAACAACCCACATTTAATAAACACACCCAAATGCAAAACTAGTGTTTATATTTCTTATAGCAAGCACAAACAAAAACTGCTATAGAAGTGATGTAACAAAATTGAATAGTAGGAAACAGAGAACCACTGAGATCAGCAGGGATGTTGAAGAGTCCTTGGTCTCGAGTCACGAGTCGAGTCACGAGTCTTTGGACCCGAGTCTCGAGTCCGGCTCCTTGGTCCAAAATGGTGACTCACGAGTCACGAGTCACTCCCAAAGCTGACTCCACGAGTCCCTATTAAAATCAATGGGGTTTTTTCCCAACAAAATAAGGCTACTTCACACTCAGAGCAGCCACACAGAGTAATCTCAGGTCCTTCCTCTGCCTCTCCCAAGTATGCAACACATCAATCAAAATAAATCTTGACACACTGTTGGGGCTGCACTCCTGGTAGCCATCCATAGTGGCCGAGCAGCGGCACACCTCGCTTCCATGCGCTCTTCGCTGGCAATCACGCTCCTCTCCCCTCCTTCTGGCACAGCCCAGGGATGTTGAAGAGTCCTTGGTCTCGAGTCCCGAGTCGAGTCTCGAGTCCCATTAAAAATATTGGGACTCGAGTCAGAGGGGGGACTCAGTCCGACTCACGAGTCGAGTCCTCGAGTCCGAGTCCCCATCCCTGGAGATCAGAAACTGGGTTGTAGATGAAGAAAAGAAGCTGATACTATTTAAAGCTTTGGCCCCCAAACAAAAGGTTTTTATAGAGTTTATTGGCTTTGGTCAAAGCTTATTTCCAAAGCTAAATTCCTATAATTTACAGTGCCATTAGCATTTCAGATGTCATGGTCATTTTATGACATGCCCTGGAGGGTGCAGAATAACAAATCCCCCTGTATCCAGGTAACATAAGCAGTAGGTGTCTTTGACTACCTCTGTTCATGAGCCGCATGCAACTTACATAATTTTTTAATAGACTCTTGCCAAATCTATTGGGTGGAACCCAAAACCTACCAAGCATAGGCAGCCCCCATTTCTGTGGTGAAGTGGTTAGAGTAGGGGTAGGCCATAAACCCTCACCATTGGCCATGCTGGCTGGGGCTGGTGGGAGTAGTAGTCCAAAACTTCTGGAGGGCATCAGGTTCCTACCTCTGACTACCAGTGGGGAGACCAGGTTCAAGTCTCCACTCAGCTATGAAGCTCACTGGGTGATTCTGGGCCACTCAATATCTCTCAGCCGTTAACCAACCTCACAGGGTTGTTGCAAGAATAAAGGGAGGGGAGAGGAAGAACAATGGATGCTGCCCTGTGCTGCCTGGAGGAAGGAAAGGAAGGAAGGAAGGGATAAAAATGCAGTAAGTACTGATGTCTAAGGAAACATAATGATTAAGCAGAAATACAGTTTCAGGATGGCCATAATAGAACAGGGGTTCTCCCAGGGGGAGAATTTTAGGGTTTCGGGGGGGAGGGGAATTGGGACCACAGACCCAAACTATTGGAATACTGATCTTTCTACAAATTACCATACTACAGATTCTACATAATCTACAGGACATCACACCTTATTGTATGGCACAGATTAAGTCAAACAATCTTGGAAAGGGGGGAATGACATTCTGACATATGGTGAAGAGGGTGCATGGGGCAAAAAAGGTTGAGAGAACCATTGTAATAGAAGGTGCTTACTTATGTCTTGACATATCATCAGCCTAATGTCCTGTCAACATAAGCCAAAGAAACCGTTGACTTCCGGTTTGAGATCTTTGGGCTCAAATCTGTCCTGCCCTTTGGGGGACTGTGAGTGACTTTGGATAAGTAGTGGTAAACTGCAGGCATGTTTACGTATAAATAAACATGACATATTTTAATCTATCTGTGCCTGGGAACAATAGATACTCATGTTCCTTTTCACCGCTCTCATGACCTTTGTCATTCAGCTGTTTAGATTGTAATGCTCTTTTCTGCTTTGCGCCTGCATGGTATCAAGAAGTGAAATGGGTCACCGTTTGCTGTTTACTGCCACTTAGTGACCCATTGCCCTCCAAAGACTTTGAGCCGCCATATGCATTGTGGATTCGATGACAAGTTAATCAAGCTTTCATTAGAATGACCAGCATGTAATGACATCATGATGCACCCTGTGGGGGAGTGAGGTGAGGACCCCTTGACTAAGTGTCTCAGCCTTGTCCCTCCAGATGAGTTATGACATCATGAGGATAGCATAAAATGCTTTGAGGGTGGGGGGATTCAGAGAGCCTTCATCTTGATATTAGTTGAAGCGTTTTGCAGCAAGGATGATCAACATATACGTTTGGATCTGGAATGATTCTTAGCCCAAGGTTGCCTTTCATAGGTCCTCAACCCCTGGAATATGTCACAGCCACTAAATTTATGGCACACATTAGCAGATGCCACATACAAACTAGTACTTTGCACCATTAAAATGATCCACTGCAAACATCAACCAAGTTTATGCAGTCTTGCTGACTATTAATGAAACAGTAAATGGACTATTTATTGTGCCAATTTAAGGTTGTTCACTTTTCAATCAGTTAAGGGGCTTTTTAGCTGGTTGATTAAATATTATAGTATCTCAATACAAGAAATATTTGTTAACAAAGATCAGTATTTTCACAAGTAATATAGACAAACATTTGGGTTGTATCCAGTGTAAGTCTAATTTAAGTTCCATTCATTTCAATGGGTCTACTCTAAGACTAACATTGGATGCAACCCTGTATTTACACAATCTGTTCTGAACACATTGCCTGACTCAAGAGAAAAATGCCCTTTTTTCTGACTGGGGCTACCTGTGCAGAGCTTAGCTGCTGGATGCAGGAAGGAACCCTGAATAGCGCACCTGTTTGCAGGCACAGATCCTCATCCAGAAAGGGATTCTGTACGCTCTTCTCCCCCCTTAATTTGATCAAGGCATATGAATGGATACTGGCATATTTGAAACAGCTTGGCTTTGGCTCCTGCGTGTATGCAAGCACAGAATGTGCGCTCACGGCAGAATTGGTACGTTTAGCCACTTCCTAACTGAATTTGTGCAACAAGGTTCAAATAATAATGGTGTGTGCACTGAGGCGTTCTTGGTACATAGTCCCCACCTCTGAAATTCCCTTTCTATTGAGATTTGCCAAAGGTGTAATAGGACCTGTTTGGGCAGATATTTAGTGGCTGATGATAAAGATGGGTATATTTAAGGACCTTAGATCTAAGTTTTACTGTGTTTGGCTAATGGCACTGATACTTTCACATTTTCTATTACCTCAACAAACCTATGCAGGTGTGATGAAATTGTAAGCATGGAAGAGATATGGGGACATGTGCACACACGCACACCCCCCAACCATCCCTGGTTGAAACGGAAGGTCTAGGTTCAAACAACACAATAACCCACACTCAAACTGTATTGTGTGTTCTGATACTCCTCAGATTTTTCTAAGTAGTTTCCCTACATTTGTCAAATGAAGACACCTGAACCTATTTTACATTACACCAGGGGGAAGCATATGACAGACTAAAGAGCAAGTGACATTAATAAGCCACTTCTTTGGGGATGGCAGCTGAAGCATCTTTTCTAAAGAATCTTGGAAGACCTTAATTTCAAACTAAAGTGTTTTTAGGAAACACATAATTTTAGACTCTACTAACTTTATATTTTTTCTGTAAATTATACAAATTTAGATCCAGCTGTATAATTGCCAGTATCCTTGTCTAGGATTCTCCAGTATATAATAGATACCATGAACTGATATGTACAGTGGTAAAATAAATATTGTACCTGTTAAAGAAATAGCTGGAGACTATGATATCCCAGTAGCTTGGCCATTCATATTAAGAAGCTCATAATATTGGTCACCTTATACAATGTGTTATCTAGAACAATGTTAAATCTCCATGAAAAAAAACAACTCTGAGGCTTCAGGCTTTCTTTGTGAATCAGATATCAATCTTCTTGTCGCCAGAGAAATACAGTTGGTTTGATTTTCCCCTTGTGGGTAGTGCATTTTTAATGACACGGTCCTAAACAGCATTTTCTCCATGTTCGACATTGTCTGACAGTCCATTTGAAGCCAAGTAACGTCAAACACATCAAGAAAGAACTGCTTTTATTTGAAAAGTAACCTCTATAGATTTGGGTTTAACTTGCACCTTTTAAATTAATCAAGGTGTTTTATGAGCCAGTGTGCTACATGAAAGTATTCATCATCGTTTATAAAGATTCAAAAAGTACAAACCATTCAGCTCTAGCAAATTGCCAGAGGAAATAAATAACTGGGGTATTTTTCCTTTGATGTCCATCACAGAATTAGAGTTATTCTTGCCAGCTGAACCATGTGTTCTCTACATTAAAAAAAAATTTAAACTTCCAAAAATGTGATGTTCATATTCTTCATTACTGATCATGTTGAACTTGGATGGTTGTAGACCTTACAGGAGTACAACTATGAGGTGTCCCGTTCCCCTCACTAATTTTCTATACAGGTTTCACTTAGCCCTATTTTCCATGCTAAGGTCTTTTACCCAGTTACCCACTCAATCCCATACACACTTAACTGTGAATAGGTCCCACTGAAGTCAATGGGGCTTACATTTTAGTAGGCGTAGTCATAGGAAGTTGCCTTATACTGAATCACACCATTGCTCAGTATTTTCTATACTGGGGTAGGCAACCTGGTGCCCTCTAGTAGTTGTTTGGACTACAGCTCCCATCATCCCCAACCAACATGGCCAGTACCCAGGGATTGTGGGAGTTGTGGTTCAAAACATCTGGAGGACACCAGGTTGCCTACCTCTGGACACTGGCTGGCAACAGCTGTCCAGGGTTTCAGATTGGCATCTTTCCCTTCCCTACTTGGAGATGCCTGGGATTGAACTAGGGACCTTCTGTGGGTAAAGCAGGTGCTCTACCTCTGAACTATAGTTTTTCCCCATAGCAGGAAAAGCTTCATCTGCTAAACCTAGGGAGGGGTTGCTGGTTGTAGGGACGTTCCTCCTCCACCCCCTTTCTAGTTGCACAAACTCATTGATATGAACTAGAAAACAGTTCACTAATTGTCGTGTGTATAAAGAAGAGAGACTATTGTCTTGATAATAGTGTTATAAACATCACATTTTATAAATTAATACATTTTCAGTCCTTATTGTCTAACCTGATTTCTAGTGAGGGGAATGTGGTTGTTTCTCCTGAAAACATATTCATCAAATATTTTGAAGAATGTAATGGTCTGAAGAAATAATTACTATTGTGGTAGTAACAGAATGCTGTTTTGAACTAGCAACCAGTGTATCAGGCTTTATTGTAGATAGCTACTTTTAAAGAGAAGTGATAAGGCAGGAAAATAATTCTAAGACACACAAACCACATTTAGCTTGTTCTTCATAATTCTAGGACAAACAAGCCATTCAGCTCCTTTCAGGGCTTTCTTGGTGAAATACCAAAACTGCAAGCAGAAGCCTTCCGGAAACCTTAGCTTATGATCTGAAAATCCTGCTTTCAGCCCTCAACTGCACAGGGGTTGCTAGTTGGTGGTTTGGCAAAGGCACTCTGCTTAGGCTGAGAGACCCTATTCTCTGCCTGCAGTACAGAGAACAACTGTCTTGGCTAATGCATTCTGTTTGAGATTGACTTTACAGGGTAGGGATGAGGAACTTCTGGCCATCCAGTTCGTGCTGGACTGCAATTCCCATCAGCCCTCACTATTGGCTATGTTGGCTACTGCTGATGGGATTTGTAGTCCAAAACATCTGGAGGGCCTAACAAAAGCATTTGGTTTTGGAGAATGAGGCAAATGAACCTCCATACTTGTGTTTAACTACCACAAGGTCTTCAGCCACCTCCCAGGAATCTAACATGAAGCTTGGTCTTGTGAATGGTTTGACACATGTTTTGATTTCAAACTGACACAATTTTGGCAGACCTGATTGTTGAAGCTGGTTGAACGCTCAACACCTGCCATCAGAGTGTAGATTGAACCATTCACAAAACCAGGATCCATCTTGGTTTCCCTCCCCCACCCCCCACAATGATCACAAAGGGTGACCTGGCATGTGGGAAGTTGTCATGTGAACCCACTGTCAGTGTACCTACCGTGTGTTCCTGATCCTGTGCTTTCTAGGACAGGTGGGGAACATGTGGTCTTCCAGATGTCGTTGGACTGCAACTCTCATCAGCCCTAGCCAGCATAGCCAATAGTGAGGGATGATGGGACATGCAGTCCAACAACATCTGTTCTAAGGGGTGGTTCCCATAATCAACACAACTGAAAATTTCTGTGTGGGGTTGCGGGGGGGGGGTGCATACACACCCTCTACCCTGAAGGCAATACAATGTGTGATGCAGGGGCTATACCAGTGATGGCGAACCTTTTTGAGCCCGAGTGCCCGAACTGCAACACAAAACCAACTTCTTATTTCAAAGTGCCAACACTGCAATTAAACCTGAATACCGAGGTTTTAGTTTTAGAAAAACAACTCATACAGTTGTCCGAACTAATTAACATCTTTTGTCTTTAAAGAAAAACACAATAATAGAGCTTTCAATGATACAAATAGTTTTTTGTTGGGGGAAAAAATCAACTCAAAAAATTATTATAGTACTACATTGTACACATAGCCTGAAGGGAATTTATACAAACTTTTTAAATAATTAGGCACATGTAGGTATTTTTGGATAAGGGATTCTCAACTTGTAATATGATTATATGCCAGACTGAAATTGTATGGGGCAAGCTTTACCCCAGGTCCTTTCCCTGCTTCTACAGGTGTCGGATTAGTAAAAGTAAAAGTCAACCTGTACTAGATGAGCAAGATAAACAAGAAAACTAAACGTGCTTAACACATTTTAAACACTTTATGTCTTGGCCTGCAAACACTGCATTAGGTAAAAGTTTGCATTGGGCATGCTTTTGCACAATTAATGTGATTTTTGCTATTGCATGCATGCTGATAATTTGTCAAACCTTGGCTCATACTCCGTTAGTTTGAGAGCAACACATGCAGCACTCGGGTCAACTGTTAGGACTTTACATCCAAGCCATGCTCTGTGCATCATTCTTCAAAATCTTTTAAATGTGATAACAATGTAGAAAAGAATTCTGTAACAGGAATTCTAGAATAAAATCATTCTGTTCCACACTGTGAGAAAGAACAAGATCATTAGTGTTTTGCAGAAGGGGACGGTCTTTTCGTGATCTGGTGACCAATGGCTCGAGTGCCCACAGAGAGGTCCCTGCGTGCCAGCTGTGGCACCCGTGCCATAGGTTCGCCATCACTGGGCTATACTATTTGCTGCAATCCTTGCCTCTCAGAAAAGGGATAGAAAGATCATTGAATCAGTTGTATGCACATACAGATGCACACTCACTCATATGTCCTATAATACATATTAGACCGTACATGCTATCAGAGCAACAGTACATAGTACATGTTGTGGGGGAAACTAGGGAGACCCAATACACCGGTGCGTGCATATATGGAGTTTTCAACAGGTGATGGGTCCCACAGACTTTACTAGCATAACTTTTTAGTACGTTGAGAGCAGGGATTGTTGACTTGGCTCCTGTGTGTTAATGGTAAACACTTGGAAGGATCCACCAATTTCCACCAGTTCCAGCCCCCAGCTGCAGGCCCCTTTGGCCCATTGCACACCTTCTAGAGCATCCTTCTCCAACATGGTACCCTCCAGATATTCTGGATTATAACTCCCAGCATTCTTGACCATTACCCATGCTGGCTGGGGCTGATGGGAGCTGAAGTCCCAAACATCTGGAGGGCACTAGGCTGGGGAAAGACTGTCCTAGAGTGTCCCCCAACTCTAAGGAGAAAGTTTTCAGGGGGTGTGAGGTGCTGCAGTGGAAAGGGGGCAGGGAAGTCGCTATGTGCACACTGAACTGATGCACAGTTCATTGGATCCAAGCCTCTGTGTTCTCTTTTTCCTGTGGACCTGAAATACCTCCACTCTTTGGTTATTTTGGCTGCAATAAATATCCTGTGCTGTGGATTATATCAAAGACATGTTCATGTGGTGTGTGGATGAGCTATTTTGTCTCAACATGTTTCTGTTAATTTTCTTGTGGAAATGTTATGACAAACGTCCTGGATATTTTGGCTTTTCACCATAAAATGATGAATTATGTACTTCCTTGGATAACATGCTTTTCTTTCATAAAGACCCAAACCCCCAAAATACAAAGGAAAGGGTATTTCTTCTTAATGGCAAAACTACGTGTTACTTACAATCAAGCTGCAATCCCTGTTTGAAAAGGCAAGAACAAAAGGAAGGACTCCAGCATTTCATGAGAGTACACTAACATTTCCACAAAAGATATGAATCATATACTTCAAACACTTACATTTACATGATACTTCACAAGTTATTTAGATTAATTCCAATACCATAAAAACACTCCCGTCTACAGCAACAAGCAAGGCTCTGAAATGGGTAGGCAACTTGTGACCTTCAGAGGTTTTGGCCTACAACTCCCATCATCCCTCAACATTGGCTATGCTGACTAGGGCTGATGGGAGTTGTAGGCCAAAATATCTGGAGGGCAACAAGTTGTCCACCCCTGTTCTATACATATGTGTATACACACACATATACGGGTACACACATAGAGAATGAACATAGTCAAAAATGTTGTTTGGTACAGGAATTATGTAATATTTGGTACAAATTATAGAAATTGCTTGACTTATGGCTTGTTTAATAATTGAAACTGCAGCAATGAGCTTTCTGCATTTTTCCCCACCTGTGCTCACATGTACAAGGAAAATAGTAAACTCCCATAGATCCATCCCATTTTTTTTCTAGTATTGCCACCAGAACTCCCTCTCCTCTGTCTGCTTTCAGACATGAACATTGTATTGATATAGATTACTCTGGCTATTAAGTAACTTGGCTGATACCTCTTGTCCTTCAAAATGAAATAAGTGCCATATATAGTTCAATATTTTTTTTCAGATTAGTGGCTTGAAAATGTGCATGTGAGTGTCCATTTTGGATTTCCTTCTAACCTTATGCCATCTTTTCTTTGCAGATTGACTTCGAAGATGTGATTGCCGAACCTGAGGGAACCCACAGCTTTGATGGGGTCTGGAAGGCCAGCTTCACCACCTTCACTGTGACAAAATACTGGTTTTATCGTTTGTTGTCTGCAATCTTTGGCATTCCCATGGCTCTCATCTGGGGCATTTACTTTGCCATTTTGTCATTCCTCCACATCTGGGCAGTGGTGCCCTGCATCAGGAGCTACTTGATTGAGATTCAGTGCATCGGCCGAGTTTATTCTATCTGTATCCACACCTTCTGCGACCCATTCTATGAGGCTGTTGGCAAAATGTTCAGCTCTATAAGAGCAACAGTACAGAAGGATGTGTAACTGACGTTTCAGGGAGCCTGAAGAGTGGGTCTTCTCTCCCCCCCTCCCATTTTTTTGGTGCCAGTCTCAACGCCATCAGTGATGAACAAAAGTGACCGGCATGCAACAGCATCAGTTAATGAAGCAATCAAGTCCAACCTGAATGCAACAAAAAATCACTTACTCAAATTTCCTTACTACTTAATCCCTCCTGGATTTATATTACTTACTCTTTTCAGGAGGGAGTTCAATTAGCTTTTTAAACACACACACACACACACACACACACACACACACTTAAATTGCTGCTTTCCCAGTTCCTATCTGCCTATTGTTTTGCTGACCCTTTGACAAACTGACTCATGTTCTGCTTACCCCTTCCGTTCATTTGTTGCAAATTAAATTCACGACAATATAATAAAGAACTGCCAAAAAAATGCTTTCCAGCACTATAGCACTGCTCTTCATTTTACTGTGAGCAAAAGGGGTCTAAAGCTATTGTAGCATAATGGACATGATAAGCTGGCAGATTTTAAAAGAATGTTCTTTTTTCAGATGTATTGTCATTCGACTGTAGCTCTTTACTGTAGTGGACAATATCTAACTGCTACACACAGCTAGATCTAAGTAAATAACTAATATATATGCTCGACAAGAGAGAGATAGACAGACAGACAGAGAAATCCAGTGCCTTTAGAAGGACAAAGCCTTCAACCTGGACAACTTTGCATGTCCACAAACAGCTACAGCCTTGCTTCTTCTGTCCTGTTTTGTTGTCCCTCCTGAGAGATGACTTGCAGATCTTTATCGTATGTCACTAAAAGGGGTTCAGAAGGAGCCACCTTAATGCATTTTTTAACCATACCAAATCATTCATCTAACCCAGTATCATGAACTACTGATTGGTGGCTCTTTTGGCACATGACTCTCTCAGTCTCCCTGCAGAGATCTGCCTGTACTCCTTGAGAGCCCCTCCATCACCAGGGATGGAGCACGGAGCCTCATAAAAATGCAACACAAATGTGTCATCGCCGAACTACAGATTTCAGCATTCAAGATCAAAATTCAAGCCAGAAATGTGTTGCACGAGTGTTTTTTCTGGGCTTCGGGTCAAAGTGTGAAAAGCACTTCCATCAACAGAGTTCCTGGGGCACCGCTCCCATTGTATGACGATTTATCCCCAGGCTAATGTTCAATCAGTGCCACCATACTCATTTTAGCAACATGTTGAGCAAATTGGACAAGAAAATATCACTGCAGAGGATCAACTATTCTTTTTTTTCTTTTTTCTTTTTTAATGACTGTCGGGGTGTGTCCAACTATTGCAGAGTCATTCCAACTATGAACTGGGCTTGTAAGGGTGGTTTGGTTTGGGAGTTTTGTGCCAGTTAAAAAATCCCCTTGTCAGCCAAGGTCAGCATGCTGCCAGTACATTCACGCTTTGCTTATTTCACATTAATCCACCACAAGAAGAGTGGCTTTAGCAAGCAACACTACATGGTGATTCACTTTTTTTCCACCCCGAAGCTGAGCTGTACACGTCCATCAGGAAGCCTTCGTGGAGGTAGTTTGTGTGAAACTGACTGAAAAAACCCCCATACAGAAATAAAGCGTTTGCAACATTATTTCATGCTGTGCCCTGATTGGAGGCTTTCCGCTCACTGTGCTGAGAGAGTACCATCCCTGGTTTGCCTGAATCTATTCGTTGCTTTTCTTTAAAAAAAAAATAGCTGTGAGGCTATGTTAGTTGGGATAAGGCTTCTTACGAATTCAAACTGAGGAATTTCAAGGCCTGAGCTTGCTGTTGTTGGGATCGATCCCAGTGAGGGCTTGTTTGGATCGTTAGCACAAAACCTGTAGTTGCTTCCAGGTACAGCCCAGCTGTTATTAGCGATAATACCCCACATAGTTCTTTATACTGTATAACTGCTTCAACCCTATTCTTTTACTTTAACAGTACACTTAGCAGTGCAATCCTATGCATGTTTACCCAAACGTAGGCCCCATGCAATTCAGTGGGACCAGTGCCAGCCCAAGATACTTTGCTGCCTTAAGTGGAGTCCAAATGGAGGCCCTCCCTTCATCACCAACTCCACCACTGCCAACATTTTAAACAGCCTGGCTGCAAACACCTATTCCTGCCTTCATCTATTGACACACACACACAACATGGCAATGCCTGAAGTGGGTTGTTTCACCTTGCTGCATGGTAGGGCCAGACCCAAATAGGACTTACCCCCTAGTAAGTGTGCAGAGGATTGTAGCCTTAGTCCACCACTAGCACTGCCCAGCAGCTCGTGACTTATAGGCAACTTGTGTTGCCAACCTAGGGCTTATTGGAGACCAGCCTCAGCTTCCTTTGTTAAATGAATTTCCTTTCATTTTCACAAGGCGCTTGCATAAATTGCCATGACAAATAAGGTCAAGATGGTCTGGGCTACAGTTAATTTACACTGACTCTCAAGTGCCACCCATGCTAGATTCCTAATCCACTGTTCCAATGGCCTTCTGGGTGACCATTTGATTACAAAATAAATTGACAGTTGTTGCAAGAGATCCTTCCACAAGGTGGTGCTTCCTGTTTGGGGGAAATTATATTTTCCCTTATCAGTCTGTGACCATAATACATTTATTTATTCATTCATTATTTACCAGCACTCAAGCAGTAATATTTTGTTGCTGGAGAAATGCAATTCTTCCTCCCGACAAGTGGATTTAATTACAGTATTTAGAGTGCAGCATGGAATGTAGTTCAAGTTTCATAAGTGACAAGAAACATCTGCATGCCCATCCCCATTTGATAGCTTTTTTGAAAGCCTTAGCTTAATTTTAGCATTCCCCCCACCTCGTCTTTTAACTGTTGTCTGTTCTGGCCCACTGTTGCTCAAGCAAGGGAATGCTAATTAGCCCTTTACCATAAAATCAGTGAACACTAGGAAAGCTACTTAACGTTCCCCTAACATTTTACTGTTGCCCCATTTCTCCTGTGGGCACATTTGGAATTTTGAGTGTGTCATGGGTGCTCTCAGAAGTGGCTGTCGTGGGAGCACCTTGCCCATTCACAAAATGGCTGCCATGGTTGGCATAGCTGGTCACAGAACACTAAATTCCCAGAAACCAAACTGGTGAGACTAAAAGAAAAGTAGGTAACTTGCCCAAGAACCTAAGTACAAAGCAGAGGTGGGGTCTCAGCTCCAAAACAAAACCACTCTTTTGAACCCAAATAAAGATGGCACTGGAGGGCAACACTTTGCTTTGCAGCAAGCCAGTCTCCCTGTTTTAAAAAAAATGTTTTAATTTTTTTTAATGAAGAAATAAAACTGGGAGAGGCAGGAAACTTGCTGGGTGCCAAGAGAGGTGTCCATGGGCATATTGGCACCTAGAGGCACCATGTTCAGGACCCCAGCCTTATGTTGTGTGGGCTGTAGAAATGCTGGTGCTGCATCACAGGTTGCACTTCAAAAATGCTAAAAATAAAATCTATTCATTTCACCACCTGGAAAAGACAGTAGTTGCGATTGGATACTGTCATCCAGACCAATCTGACCCTGGCCCTGGGTGCTAGGTGAAAGCACATGAAGTCTGTAATGAGATGCTTCTATGTAGTTCTACACATGTTGTTCAAAAAGACCTAGTACACATGTTGTACTTGGTTGCCAGACAAACCTTGCAAAGCTGAACAGAGAAAGTCAAGTAGGGTGTTGCCTACAGGATCTATTTTACTCAGGGTGCAAGTCCCTACTGAAGCTAATGATAAAATTGCAATTAATTTTTGGTAATTCTAAATGGTGTCTTCAACGTTAACAGGCCTGCAAAGATAAAGGTGGAACTTCTGAGGGGGGTGGGTGGTTCCTTTATTTTTGGCACATAAATTACAAACTTAGTAACTATATTTTTCTCTCTTTTTGCATTTAAAACAAACACTGGTCTGGCTATAGTTTTACATTTTTGCTATGTACATAAGTGAGAGTGTACTATTAGATATATTTTGCAGTATTGCAATACACATTTGGTGAGAATGTAAACAAGATATATTTTAACTTTACATAAGGAAAATCACTTTGAAATTGATTGCATTTAAACTGTGTATCCAGAAAGAGCTCTCAGATGCAAATAAATTGCTGATCCAGGATATTTACATAGCTATTGTATGCTTACCAGGTATAATAACAGACACTTTTTAATTTTTATTCCGCATGTTCGACAACCAAGGCTACCATCTGCACAATAAAAGCTGTTTTAATAGAAGTTCCTGCCTGAATAATTCTTTTCTTAAAAAAAAAGATGTGATTTCAAACACAAGTTAACAAATAGTCTATATGGCTATGCTAAGGGAAGGGAAGGCCAATCCTCAGAAACCTTCATTCAGTGGTCCTTTCAGGCTTTGCCCTTTGGCTGATGGCTAGTGGTTTAATACCAACAGTCTGGAGGCGTTTGTGCTGAGTCCAAGGTTCACCTCGGTCAGCCTCCCCACACCGGATGCCCTCTAGATGTTTTGGACTACACCACCCATCATTCCTAACCATTGACTGGTGGCTGGGGCTTATGGGACTTGTAGTCTAAAACTTCTAGAGGGCATCAGGTTGGGGGAGGTTGATCTAGGGCAGGGGTGTAGAACCACAGGAACAGGGACCAAATCTTGCCTGTATTATGTATTATGCAGAAGCAAACTATATATGTATTTTAAGTTTTTTTTAAAGCGGATTTTCATTATCAAAGAATCCCAAATTGGGGCACAAACAATAAAACAGAGTAAAATAAGACGCCATTGACGACAACACCAAAAACCAATCAAACAGGGCAGAACAGTAACAGATAAATAACCATTTACATGATGCAGCAAAAGAAAAGAGAAAAATTCAATCAAACGCCTGGGTAAACAAATAGGTCTTTAGCTGGTGCTGAAAGCTTACAAGAGTTGGTGACGCCGGTGTATTGGGGGGAGGGGTGACTTCCACAGTTGAGGCGCCTGTATGGAGAACACCCTTTCTTGGGTTGCCACATATCGTACTCCAGGCAAATGCAGCACCTTAAAGAGGGCATCCACACTTGATCTTAACATCCGGGCAGGCACGTAAGGGAGAAGGTGCTCCATCAGGTCCTACGCCATGTAGGGCTTTATATGTGAGCATAAGCACCTTGAACTTGGCTCAGTAGCCTACCATTTTGCATTAGCTTCAGTCTCCAGGTCAACCTCACAGGCAGACCCATGTAAAGCGCATTTCAATAGTGCGTCGATCACTGTGGCCAGGCTTATCCCTGTCCAGGAATGGCTGTAGCTAGCATACCAACCAAAGCTGGAAAAAGCCACTCCTTGCTGTGGAGGCCACTTGTGTCTCCATAGACCATGATGGATCTAGGAGCATCCCCAAGCTACGCACCTGCTCCTTCAGTGCTTGCCACCATGTGTGCATGGAGCTGAAAGCCATGGTCAAGCACTCTGGCATATTTACCCAATGTGCTACATGCATTTTCAAACATGCCTTTGTAGCGCACACATGCACACACTCATGAAACAGAAATGTCTATACATTTTTTTAAAATGCATGATGATTTTATTGTGAGCTACTTTGAGGGCTTTCAGCAAGAAGCAGGTTGTACATCTAAGAAAAATAAGATGGTTTTCCTATACCATTTTATAGGCAAACCATTTTTATATTATAGCACATATTCATAAAACATTTGTTACCCTTTAACCTGACAGGCATGCTGTGCTTTTAGTAGCTAAGCCTTGTTGCAAGAGATAAGAAAATGTGTTTGGGAAACTTCCCACCCATCGATTAATCTACCTAAAGGCTAAGAACCATCTGGATAAATGGAGGAGGAGGAAACAATCCCTCTTTAACGTTTGCAAAAAAAAAAACCACCAAAAAAAACAACAAACCATAGTATTTTGGAAGTATTCTCTATTACAGCCAGACCTTTTTATTGGGTTCGTAAGAGCTGCTGTGTGAGTTCACCCTGTTCCCCACCCCAAATCTCTCTTGGCAATCTACTCATCACTCAAGCATTTTATTTGCTGCTCAAATTCTTGTTGACTCTGGATCTCCTGGATCTTCCATGGTGGTGAATGCTAAGCTAAAACAGCTGCTTTGAACAGACACCTGAGTAATGGAGCAACCTTCCAGTAAACCCATTTTTTACTGATCTAAATTTTAACACCATCATGTCTAGAACTGCAATCTTAGGGGAAACTTTACGAAGTAAACCCCACTGTAGATACATAAAAAACCAAAGATAGACATTTTGGTTGGTCCTCATAAAGGTATTACCCATAGAAGATGGTAGGTCTTCTGAGTAAATATGCCTAGGATTGCACTGTACATAAGGCATTCACAGTGCAATCCTAGGCATGCTTTACTTGGAAGTGAGTCCTACAAATCAGAAAAGTAGTTATTATCAGCAAAACTCTTCAGTTTAATGGACGGTACTGTTACTGCTGCTGACCCACCACTTTTATTCAGCAGTGTTTACTGTAGTTTAAGATGGTGATTGATGTTTCGTCAGTGGGAGCTAATAACAGAATATTAATCTACTGATAGTTGGGGATCCTTTTCAAGTGCTTTGAATGAGACACTCATATGATACCGATCAGGGCTTGGGGAAGGTGAGATGACAACACCCCTTCGGCAAGGTTATGGGGCAGCTAGAGGGAAAAGCAGCTTGCAGTTTGAATGGACATAAGCAGAAGCCCTTTTCCGGCAACAAATGTAGGGAACCTGAACACATGGGGCGAGGGGTGGGATCATGATGGCAGCAGGCCTTTCCTCCAACCAACACACATTTTTAGTAGACTGTGAGAACAGACCCTAGAGGTGAACAAACTATACCCTGTAGGTTTGCCTGTGTGACTGGGAACCCTGCAAAAAAGAATAAAATGGAATTTGAGGAAATTAAATCTGTGACTTTAAGATGTAACCACACAATGCAGCAGGAGAGGGAGAAGTGCTTAAAGTGGTAGATTTATCACACACACACACACACACACACACACACACACGGGCTGGGAAAGAAGGTAAGGAGTGCAGAGAGGAGTAAGGAGCATAGTGGAAAGTGGGCACTTCTATCTCTGTCTCTCTTCCTCTGTTGTCCTTTGTTCCTTTTCCTTCCTTCATCCTCAGAGACAACGAGCAAAAGATGATAGATACATAGATTTTAAACAAGCAGACAGAACCACTCATTGTCTGGAGAGGTTGTCTCCTGGTTCACACTGAAGAACTGTTTTTCAGTGTCACCAGGGACAGAAGAGAAAGATACCCATAGAAATCAACAAAGCAATAAAAAAAATTAATGTAGTTGGCACTGGACACCAATGTGTCCATCCCGCTCCCCCTCCCCATCCAAATGGTAACAGCAAGGAGAAAAGCTACTTGTCTTTAAAACTCAGTTCTTATTTATTGTGAAACATTTTTAAAATAGCCCTGCTAATGCAAATTCCAACACAAATGCAATTCATTGTTGCCATTTTGCAGGTTAGAAAGGGCTATGGCTGGGGGGAAGTGGTTTATAACACCCCTATAGTACAGTTCACATGGCTTATTGCCAGGGATGGGGACTCGGACTCGGGGACTCGACTCGTGGACTCGACTCGTGAGTCGGACTGAGTCCCCCCTCTGACTCGACTCGGACTCGAGTCCCAATATTTTTAATGGGACTCGAGACTCGACTCGGGACTCGAGACCAAGGACTCTTCAACATCCCTGGGCTGTGCCAGAAGGAGTGGAGAGGAGTGCGATCGCCGGCGAAGAGCGAGGGTGAAATTGTGATGAGACCTCACCGTTCCAGAATGGGGGGCAAACATTTAGAAAAAATCATGTTCCTCAAATGCAACATGGATACGTTTTAGGAAGTACAGCAAGTTTATTTTTTTAAATCATTTTCCTAAAATGCAACCTTTCAGACATTTTGGGTTTGGCTGCCTCTGCCTGCCTGTTTGGGGTTCCCTGCCTCCTCTGCCTGCCTGGTCTCTTCTTAACTAGTTCCACAGTTTGAATTGTCCAAGACAAAGACCTCTGCCTGCCTGCTTTGGGGTTCCCTGCCTCCTCTGCCTGTCTGGTTATTTTGGGTTTGTCTGCCTGGTCTGTTCTTGCCAAAATCAGTTGCAGAGTTTTGAAATAAAAAGGCACGCTTGTGCCTAGAATTTATTTATGCCACACATCTGAAGTAGCCTTATTTTGTTGGGGGGAAACCCCATTGATTTTAATAGGGACTCGTGGAGTCAGCTTTGGGAGTGACTCGGGGCTTGGGACTCGTGAGTCACCATTTTGAACCAAGGACTCGGACTCGGACTCGAGACTCGGGTCCAAGGACTCGTGACTCGACTCGTGACTCGAGACCAAGGACTCTTCAACATCCCTGCTTATTGCAGGTCAGGCTCTAAGTGGATTACGACAAACCTGCAGTGCTGTCCTGTCCCCTAAGACCTCCTCCAACCTAGGCCAAATCCAGCACTTAATTACATGCAAAATCCTCATCCTCCATTGACTTGTATGCAGACAAGATGCAATATTAAATGTTCAAACATTTCTTTAAAAAAATAAATTTTGTAAATGAACTAAGACCAAAATTGGAGCCAGGATTCCTGTCTTTGCTGCTAACTTTTGCTTTATCACCCACCCACCCCGGCACCACAGTATCAAGTAACACACACGTCAGGAATACACCGCAATGCTTTGTTGCAGGGCCTCACTTGAATATACTAATCATCATATCAGTTCTCTGAGGCCACTTCTTATACAGCCAAAACAGCACCACCCATGCAGAAGTGTTACAGAAGTTTTTTAAAAAGGCGGGAAAAACCCTAAGGGGCCAACAGACAAGCCACAGGACAGCCCAATGAGAACTGAGCGTTCTCAGTGGCCACAGAATGCTGATTGACTCCTGGGGTGGGGCTGCAAAACTAGGGGGAATGAAGTATCCCAAAAAAAGGGCATTGCTGGCTCACTGAACCCCTAAGCAGGAGCATTTCACACTGCAACATTGTGAATCTTCGTATTGGAGAAAACCTTACCTGTTGAATTTCTGCACAGGAGCCCTACCAAGAAAAATAATACCAACCCTTAGTTCACGCCATCTCCTGAGACAGGACATCTTATACCTAAATGTTCTGAACCAACTCAAGGCACAATCCTATGCATGTTTAGACACAAAAAGGCCTACAACACCCAGCATGCCCAGCCAGACTCAGTGAAACCTCATGGATTTAAAAAGAATAAAGCTTGACTAACTTCAGCTGGATGAAGACCAAAGTATTTCTGGCAAGTAGTTAGTTCCATTACAAAGAGTTATCAAGTTTTATCGTATTATTGAACCTAAATCTACTTATTTTGTGGTAATTATATTATAATCCAGTATTACCTCTTTATCTTTTGATAATATGTTCTTCAGTTGAAGTGAAGCAGCTCAAGTGAAGCAGAATCTTATCTAAGGAGTTTAATTAATTGACTTTGCCAGTTGAGATAAATAGATTTCATTATGAAGGAGGAAATGTAAGTGGATAGAATTTTTGTCATAATTACTAGACTCTCTTCTAGTGGTGACAGAATGATAGATAAAGGTATCGAAAGAATACAGCACATTCTGTTGCG
The DNA here is from genome assembly GCA_021292165.1 of Shinisaurus crocodilurus. Taxonomy (NCBI): domain Eukaryota; kingdom Metazoa; phylum Chordata; class Lepidosauria; order Squamata; family Shinisauridae; genus Shinisaurus; species Shinisaurus crocodilurus. The sequence continues at coordinate 217,901,027 of CM037879.1, read as the reverse complement.
GTGTTTTTAGAAACCCATTATGACAGAGATTCTAGATTAAATGGTGCGCTATCATTTATCCAAAGTTATTATAGTAGAAAAATATATCTAAACTATATCCACTAATGGGATTTCACTGAATCTAGAACTTGTGTGTCAGTAGTAGTGAAAATAGATGGTGGGCGCAATCCAACAAAAGTTAGTCGAAAATTAAGTCTAATAGAAATAAATGGACTTTAAGTTAGACAGGACTAAAGTCCAGTTTGGACACTCTGAACCACGTGATTTCATTACAACCACATGGAGAGGAGAATGGAGTCCCATCTCCACCACTGAGTCCCCTGCCGACGCCACCCCCACTACTCCCCGCATTCAGGAAAGGTCTGAAGAGGGGAGCCTGCTCTTCACATGTAGCTTCCCCCCCGCCCATTTTGGAACGCTTTCCATTGCTTTCATTAGGAAGTAATCATCACTAACCTTCGTGGCTTATGCCCATGTGTCCTTTTTCCATAATTTTTTAAATTGTGAATTTCATTAAATCAAAACAAAAGAAAAAGATAAAAAATAAAAAATTAAATAAAATATTAGTTTTCTTGCATGAAATTTGAATAGATCAATTACAATGGATGCATATGAAATGCATACCCCTTTATATTTTATATAAAGCAAGATATCCATAAGCATAGTTATGCATATGCTTCAACAAAGTGCCCATGTGTTCTGCTCTATCTTCCACAAACCCTACCTGTATCCTCAATTTAGTGACCAACTTGGGGAAATATTAGGAACCTCATCATATTTTCCCCAGTACTCCTCGTTTGTCCAACCCTGTACACTTTCCCAGCTGCTAAATTAAATGTGGCATTCTAAAGGAGATGAAAAGAGACAAACTTTTAAAAACCAGATAGATCTCATTGTTAATTATACTCTTCATAATAATATTAATGCAGATGATGCCATCTACTGGCTGGCTGCAAAAATTATCCAAGAAGAATAAATGCACCGAACGAATCAGAGAGTGCCTTTTAGGCTGGAAGGCCAATTTCAATCCTCTATGACCTTCGCATCTATTTAAAAAAAAAAAAAAAAACATGCAATGAAATAGACTCTTGCCTGGAGCACAACATATTCCAGCTGCTTGGGCTGCAACAAGTGGACTTAAGCAACAGGAATAAGCAAATCGCATTGAAAGTACCACTTCAGCAAGATATTAGCTCAATGGCTATTTGTTGAGATGAAACATGACTGGGAAAACCTGGAAATGTTGTTCTGCCTCATAAATTGAGGCTACAAAGGCCAGGGCGACTGGGGGGGGGGGGAAGGAAGAGAGTGTACTAACCCTGCCCAGTATTTGAAACCTGTTGCTGTGTCAGACATGGGGAGCTCTGGTTTTGGATATCACAGGGAAACAATTAATGTGAAATCCAGAGATCTTGAAACAAGTGTGTCTAAATCCAGCTCTTCTCCTCCAGCTGTTCTTTAGAATAGCCATATAACTTTGGAAGCACAGTTGTACTCAGAAGATTTCACATCAATGCCAGCCTCATACCACCTGTGCCTTGACCTCTGCTCTGAGCAGGAGAAGGAGAAGGAGCCAGGAAGCTGGAATAAATGCCGGATGGATTTTCCAGATCAAATTATTTCTGTGTTCTGAGGAATACTGTTATTCTTCCAAAGATGACTTCTCATTCGACCATAGCAATCCTACCTAGCATTGGCACTGTGGGGCACCCCCATTAAAAGACTTCAGATCTACCCAAAAGAGGATGATATGCATGGTTCCATGTATGCATGGTTGCAAGCTGCTTCAGCTCCCTGGATTTGGTGGCGCTCCGCCACTTGGCCCAGTCAACAATCACTTGGTAACTCATATGGTCAGTCTGCCCCTAGTATGAGCCAGATGAGTTCAACCTGTGCCATGCCGTTCCTTTCTGATGAGTTCGCACCGGCTCCTCCATCTGCTCTCCCGTCCTGCTCCCGCATGATTTGCCAGTGCCGATACATTCTTAGAGTTAAAGTTATCTCAATACATGCATGTGGTTCCAATTCATGTTTGCCAAAATCATGGGTAATGAAGAGGTGAGGGGGCTCTTACATGTGGCAATGTATGAGAATGTCGTTTCAGCTCGTAAATCACTCAAAAATGCCCCGTTCACAACCCCGAACAGGAAAGCATGTTCTCTGAAAATGTTGCAAATTCCTGAACTTGCGATCACGTTAGAACAATGTGCATTTTTTAAAAAAGTGTGTGCTTTGAAATGTGCACATTTTTTAAAAATGCATTGTCAGACTTTAGTCAATAAGGGGAAAGTGCATACTTTTGAAAAAATCCGCACAGAAATGTGCACTTTTCCCATTCAAAATGTGCATTTCCTCCGTTCGAACAAGCTGAAAAATAGGTCGAAAACAAAAATGTAAGTGAACCAAAATGAGCTTCAAAGTGATTTTTGGAGAATTTACTCGAGCTTGAAAATTACTGGTTCCCCCATCCTTATATGGGAGGATCAGAGAAGGGGGTACTTAATGAGTTTAAATCTTCAGGGCCTGATGAGTTGTATCCTAGAGTAATAAAGGAACTGGCAGAAGAACTCTCAGAACCACTGTCTACTATCTTTGAGAAATCATGGAGGACAGGTGAAGTGCCAGACGACTGGAGGAGGGCAAATGTTGTTCCCATCTTCAAAAAGGGCAAGGAGGAGGAACCTGGGAACTATAGGCCAGTCAGTCTGACATCAATCCCCGGGAAGATTTTGGAGCAGATTATAAAGAAGTCAGTCTGCAAGCACCTTGAAAACAATGCAGTGATTACTAGAAGCCAGCATGGATTTGTCAAGAACAAATCCTGTCAGACTAATCTGATCTCATTTTTTGATCGGGTAACCTCCCTTGTGGACTGTGGGAATGCTGTGGACATTATATATCTGGACTTCAGCAAAGCTTTCGACAAAGTGCCTCATGATATCCTGATTAGTAAGCTAGCTAAGAGTGGGCTAGATGGAACAACTATCAGGTGGATCCACAATTGGCTACAGAATCGGACTCAAAGAGTGCTTATCAATGGTTCCTTCTCAAACTGGGGAGAGGTAACAAGCGGGGTACCACAGGGCTCGGTCCTGGGCCCGGTGCTCTTCAACATTTTTATTAATGACTTGGATGAGGAGGTACAGGGAATGCTTATCAAATTTGCAGATAACACAAAGTTGGGTGGAACAGCTAATACTCTGGAAGACAGAAACAAAATTCAAAGTGACCTCGATAGGCTGGAGCGCTGGGCCGAAAACAACAGAATGAAATTTAATAGGGATAAATGCCAAGTGCTGCACCTAGGGAGAGGAAACCAAATGCACAGTTACAGAATGGGGGACACTTGGCTCAACAATACTACAAGTGAGAAGGATCTTGGAATTGTGGTAGATCACAAACTGAATATGAGCCAGCAATGCGATGTGGCTGCAAAGAAGGCAAATGCAATTTTGGGCTGTATTAATAGAAGTATAGCTTCCAAATCGCGGGAAGTGATAATTCCCCTTTACTCGGCACTGGTTAGGCCTCATCTTGAGTACTGCATCCAGTTCTGGGCACCTCACTTTAAGAAGGACATAGACCAGTGATGGCGAACCTTTTTGAGCCCGAGTGCCCGAACTGCAACACAAAACCAACTTCTTTATTTCAAAGTGCCAACACTGCAATTAAACCTGAATACCGAGGTTTTAGTTTTAGAAAAACAACTCATACAGTTGTCCGAACTAATTAACATCTTTTGTCTTTAAAGAAAAACACAATAATAGAGCTTTCAATGATACAAATAGTTTTTTGTTGGGGGAAAAAATCAACTCAAAAAATTATTATAGTACTACATTGTACACATAGCCTGAAGGGAATTTATACAAACTTTTTAAATAATTAGGCACATGTAGGTATTTTTGGATAAGGGATTCTCAACTTGTAATATGATTATATGCCAGACTGAAATTGTATGGGGCAAGCTTTACCCCAGGTCCTTTCCCTGCTTCTACAGGTGTCGGATTAGTAAAAGTAAAAGTCAACCTGTACTAGATGAGCAAGATAAACAAGAAAACTAAACGTGCTTAACACATTTTAAACACTTTATGTCTTGGCCTGCAAACACTGCATTAGGTAAAAGTTTGCATTGGGCATGCTTTTGCACAATTAATGTGATTTTTGCTATTGCATGCATGCTGATAATTTGTCAAACCTTGGCTCATACTCCGTTAGTTTGAGAGCAACACATGCAGCACTCGGGTCAACTGTTAGGACTTTACATCCAAGCCATGCTCTGTGCATCATTCTTCAAAATCTTTTAAATGTGATAACAATGTAGAAAAGAATTCTGTAACAGGAATTCTAGAATAAAATCATTCTGTTCCACACTGTGAGAAAGAACAAGATCATTAGTGTTTTGCAGAAGGGGACGGTCTTTTCGTGATCTGGTGACCAATGGCTCGAGTGCCCACAGAGAGGTCCCTGCGTGCCAGCTGTGGCACCCGTGCCATAGGTTCGCCATCACTGACATAGACAAACTGGAGAGGATTCAGAGGAGGGCAACAAGGTTGATAAAGGGACTGGAAACAAGGCCCTATGAGGAGAGACTGAAAGAACTGGGCATGTTTAGCCTTCAGAAGAGGAGACTGAGGGGAGATATGATCGCACTCTTCCAGTATTTGAAGGGATGTGTCACACAGAGGAGGGCCAGGATCTCTTCTCGATCATCCCAGTTTGCAGGACACGGAATAATGGGCTCAAGTTACAGGAACCTAGATTCCACCTAAACATCAGGAAAAATTTCCTGACTGTCAGAGCAATAAGACAATGGAATCAACTACCTAGGGAGGTGGTGGTCTCTCCCACTCTGGAGGCATTCAAGGTGCAGCTGGACAGACATCTGTCAGAGATGCTTTGACCTGGATTCCTGCATTGCGCAGGGGGTTGGACTTGATGGCCTTGTAGGCCCCTTCCAACTCTACTTTTCTATGATTCTATGATCCCTCCCATTCCCACTGATTCTTCCCTGCAAATCCCCATCCAGGCCTTCCCCCACCCCTGTTGAGCTTACTTCCTGCTTCAGGGTCCAGTTAAGAGGGGGTGATTTTATAAATTACTTAGGAACAATTATGAGGCTAACCAGCCTGGGGAAAGGGGTTAAGCAGCACCTTCCTGCCTGCTGGTTCTTCCCCACAAGTGCCCCTAACCTCCATTAGTGCTACAAAGGAAACATGTGCGGTTGGGAATTCCATATTCCCCTCATGCTGTCTAGTACAGTGCTTTAGACTCCTTTAAACCTCCTCACAGCTCAAAATATAGTGGCTGCTTCCTTGATGAACAGAAGAGGAACAATTGCCCTTCTTCCCCTGTGGAGAAATGTTTAAATATCGATAGACTAAAGACAACTTGTAGGCTACCAAAGGGAGTAGTCATCTCTGTGTATGTGGTGGCAGAGAGGAGCGTGGGTAGAGTGGCTGTGTGTCCTGCTTGACAGAGGACAGTCCTCTATTTTGAGGGTGTCCTCTATCTGAAGGGCTGTTCAGTTCAAGCCCGGTTTAAAGACAAAGAACAATCAGGAGGAAGAGCTGGGCCTTGAAACTGCTCATCAACATCATCTGGGTTAGCAAATTGAGCAGACACACAGGTCACCTGGTCACAGTCTTCTACACTATGGTGAGACATATTGTATGTTTGGCCTGTGGCTTATGCTGGCTCAGCTTGTCTGAGTGTGGAAAGCTAAGCAGGGGCAGGCCTGGTTATTACTTGGATGGGAGACCCCCTCCTCTAGTTTCCTGCATTGAGCAGGGGGTTATACTCGATAGTCTTGTGGGCTATCTATGAATCTATTTAATTATAACAAAAATTTCTAATTTTGCATCTGTATTGCCGGGGGGGGGGGGAGCTGATCCACTCAAGTACCCAGCTAAAGTAATCCCCCAAATCTACTTTAGCTGGGTACCTGAGTGGATCAGCACCCACCTCCGACAATACAGCATCTATGCATATAAATCAGCATATGCAAATTTCATGCAAATCTATCATCTTTTGTCCTCTTTTTTGGTGGAGCATTTCCCCTTTTCTTAGCAATGCGTAAGTGGTCACCCTAAGTGTGGGTCCTCAGAACATAATACATAATCTCCAAATCCTTCAGAGTCACCTAGCCTAGTGTGCTGTGCTAAAGCAAAACTGTTATGTTCAATTCTCTGAAATGCTAAAAGCACTGGCTATATTAAACTGTACAAAAATACTATAAATAAGTAGATGTTTTCTAGCCCCAGGAAGAGAAGAATTATAGATAGGTGCTTTGGGGGAAGTGATGGATATCCTCAGAACGAAAACAGTAGAGTAGTAATCTTTTCCACATCAATAATAAAGACCTTTAATTCTGTGCTTCCACTTGGGCCGATCAATAGAGGTTACAAATGTTCAGCATAAGGCAATATATTCCAGCCTAAGTTTACATTTAAAATGCCAAAGGATTGGGCACCAAGCCAAGTTTAATGAAATAAAATAAAATGTCAATGTGGAGAATAAATCACCTTTTGGAATTCTCAGCCAGCATGATAAAGCTTTAACACTTGTGGGGCCTTATTCACCATTGTGCTCTCTCAGCCTTACATCCATGTAACTTCATTGGAATTAACAAGCAGCATGGAGCCTGAAGACCTATAGAAAGGGAGAGCAAGGAAGCACATAATATGGATTCTTCAATATCTGTTTAGATTATCAATGATCAAAGTACTAAAGACCAAGGGAAGATCGCCCTCTACCAGGGCTGGTGCAAGGCAGTTTGGTGCCCTAGGCAAGATCAAATATTTAGCGCCCCCCCTTCCCACTTGAGCCCTCCCTCCCTATTTCTGGCGCCCCCTTTAGCCCTGCGCCCTAGGCAGCTGCCTAGTTGGCCTAATGGTAGCACCGGCCCTGCCCTCTACTTTATGAGGCACTGTTATGTGGGTATTTTTCTTTTCAAACACAATTGCTGCTCTGTGGGCACATAATGGGCGGGTTCACATGACACTTTAAGCCCAGGGTGGCTTATAAGCCAGTGTTCTCCAACCTTGGGTATCCAGATGAGGACTCTGGATACCCAACCTTGGACTCAAGGTTCTCCAACCTTGAGTCTGAGGACTCAAGGTTGGAGAACACTGCTATAAGCCATACTGGGCTTAAAGTTAGCCTGAGCCCCCGCTGTGCCCGACAAACAATCGGAGAGAGCAGCGGTCCTGAGGCACCTCCTCCCCCTTCTTCCCTCCCGCCAGTATCCCAAGGGACACTGCGGGAACACTGAGGGGAGCGGAGCAGGATGACAGCCGCCCAAAAGTGCCCAATCGGCACTTGGGGGCAGCTGTCAGAGGCTCCCCGCTGCTGATCCTGGCAGAGAGAGGCTGCTCGACAACCCCTCTCTGCCAGGACCAGCAACAGCAGGGAGGAGCCTCAAGAGGAAGCCCAGCAGAATGAGGCTCATCCTCCCTTTGCTTGGTGCAGTGACCGCTATGGCTGGCGCACTGAGCAAAGCAAGTGCGTTCTGCTGGGCCTCCTCTGGAGCAGACCAAGCATAATGTGCCCCATCCCCACCCAACATGGGGTGAGTCATGTTCTCCTGGACTTCCTTGGGGGGGGAGACCCAGGAAAGCGTGCCTTGTCGTCATCCCCCCCACACCTGCCGCTGCGATCGCCCTGCATGAACAGAGAGTGAAAGATCTCAGACTCTGTTGTGGGCTCTGCCATCTCTTTGGGCAACTAACAATAGCAGATTGTGGGGATGGGGAGGAATCAGTCTGGTTGCACCTTAAACAATGAAAAGATCCAAACATGGGCTAGGTAGTACCATAGCTCTGCTTCACAGATTTAAAACCTTGCTTATTTGACTTGATTTATTGTTGAGGTCAATAGCTGCTGTGCTGGACTACAAAGCGTAATGAGATAATTAAGCTAAAACCTATGTCAAAAGGAGAAGAATATCTTCGCTTTCAGCATAAATCCACCGTTAATGTACTAGCATGCTCATTTACTGCTCAGAGAAATTACTATTATTGGATTTGAAACATATTGGTTAATATAGTGCATGGGCACTTTGGCCTAGGAGAAAAGTTACATGGCTAGTAGAGGAGGCTCTGTATTGTCTTGGTGCGTTATTGGAAACACAAAGTATTGTAATTTATAAGGACACACATTTCCATAAAGTGTAGCTATATTACCTCCCTCCATATATCTGAGGTGAAGAGGCACAACTCCCAGGTCAGAAAGCATGGCCTGGAGTGAAGCCTTGGACCTTCCTTCTGAAGAATTAATTGTTTGTGTCGGGTGGTTGGCCTCCCAACTTGCAAAAAAATCTTCCTTTTCCTCCCTGCAGGGTTTCAGAATGTTCTGGAAGCATGAACAGAGCATGGCATTAATGATTTAATTTGGCTAGTTGGCCAGCCCACTGCAAAAGAGAAGGCATACAGAGCAAGTGGGATTGGTTTCTTATTTGAGAAGGGTGACAGCCAGGAAGCTTAAGACCTCCCTACCCAAAGTGGAACTCCACAATCTCAGTCTTTTGGTGCATCATTTTACGATGTTAAATATGTTTACTTTGTTGTTACCCATCCTGTGACTTAGGCAGAGGGTGGGTTGGAAATATCAGAAGTGGACCAGTGAAAAACAATCATAACAAGAGGAGAATCCATTCCCAACCATTTAAGTTTTTTTAAAAAAAAATCTTTATTTTTCTCCATATTAGCTTGAGAAAGACCTTTGTTTTAAATGTACATTATCTTTTTGCCCTATTTCCTAGTTTTCAGGAGTCTTTCTTAAAGAGTATTTAGTACAAAAATGTAAATCTACAATCTATGGGTTGGATCCAGACTAACACTGGAGCAACTGTGCTGGCAGAGGTAGACCACTGCCCCCCTCGACAACTCCTCCAGCACCCTGAAAATACTACACAGCTAGTCAGGAGATGCTGCTGAATGCGGGTGAGCTGTAGTAGGGGGGTAGGGGGATTCCAAAAAATTGGGCAGAAGGACCTTCCACAAGGAGAGCTCTTCCTCTTCTGGAAGGCAGATCCTGGTTCCAACCCTACTGTATGTATTTGGCATATCCAGTTTATATTTAAGATCCTGCAGGCCCAGCATAAATTCTGTTGAGTTCTGTAAAGAAATGTCTGTAGTTTAAAATATATATTTAACTAACAGAATTAATATACTTTACTAGTTGTAAAGACCCATCAAGTTTGATGGGCTGTGATGGGGTGGGTGGGGGGTGGAGGGATCCATCTTACTCAAAGATGACTGACCAAGACAGAGATCTTGGGGTTGTGGTGGACAGCTCGATGAAAACGTTGACCAAGAGTGCAGCTATTGTGAAAAAGGCTAATTCCATGTAAGACATAATTAGGAAAGAAATTGAAAATAAAACTTCAATATCACACTGACCTTATACAAACCTATGGTGTGACCACACTTAGAATACTGCGTACAGTTCTGGTTAACACACCTAAAAGGGATATTGTAGAGTTGGGGGAAAATGCAGAAGAGGGCAACTGAAATGATCAAGGGGCTGGAGCAACTCCCCTATGAGGAAAGGTTACAACATCTGGGGCTGTTTAGCTTAGAAAAGAGGCAAGTAAGGCAAGACATGACAGAGGTGTACAAAATTATGCATGATGTGGAGAAAATGGACAGGGAGACATTCTTCTCCCTCTCTCCTCATACTAGAACCCAGGGTCATCCCATGGAGCTGATTGGTGGGAGATTCAGGACAGATAAAAGGAAGTACTTCTTCACACAGCGCATAGTTATAAACTATGGAATTCACTTCCACAAGACATAGTGATGACCACCAATTTGGATGGCTTCAAATGGGGACTGGACAAATTCATGGAGGAGAAGGCTATCAATGGCTCCTAGTCCTGATGGCAATATGCGACCTCCAGTATCAGAGACTGTATTTATTTATTTATTTATTTCATTATTTTTTTTATACCGCCCAATAGCCGAAGCTCTCTGGGCGGTTTACAACAATTAACAAGACAGTCCCTGCCCGCAGGCTTACAATCTAAAAAGACACGACACACAAGGAAAAAGGAATGGGGAGGGAAGAAGGGAGAATATTAATGAATACTCCCGGCAGGGCTGGTGGAATGGCCCTGCGCTCCCTCTCTTCTCCCTCTGCACAGCCTGCTGGAATGGCTGCTGGTGGTGACAGTAGAGGGAGGAGGAGCCTTCAGGAGGGCGGCCTTTCAGCAGGGCTGGTGGAGTGGCCCTGCACTCCCTCTCATCTCCCTCCTCTCAGCCTGCTGGAATGGCTGCTAGTGGTGACAGTTGAGGGAGGAGGAGCCGTCATGAGGGCAGCCTTTCAGCAGGGCTGGTGGAATGGCCCTGCGCTCCCTCTCATCTCCTATGGTGTACACCAGTTGCTGGGTGATGTGGGAGGGAGGGTGCTGTCGTGCTCGTGCCCTGCTTGTGGGTTTCCTGTGGGCAGCTGACTGAGCACTGTGTGAACAGAATGCTGGACTAGATGGACCCTTAGCTTAGTCGATCCAGCAGGGCTCTTCTTATGTTCTCACGTCCTTATGATTCTACCACATCTTTCCACCCATCACTGATATTTTCCTACATAACCTGGGAAGTCCCCCTACTATACAAAAATCACTACTTTGTCTGTGAGTGGCCCTGTTTTGTTGCCAGACAGATAGGCGTGGAACAACCAAAGCTGCTCCTGGAAGGAATGATGCAAAAAGACCCCTAATATTAACTTCTGTCTCCAATTAACAGTTTGAACAAATGCTAGAAGGTTCTCATTTTGAGATTCCAACTATTATCTGCATACATTTGCAAATTCTATCTTCCATATTTGGAGATTACGGATTTGGAAATCCAAACATTTATTAATAAAAAGGACCACAACCGCCTCCCCCAGGGGGGAAGAATGATGCATTAGCTAAAAGGAATGCTCAGATGAAACAAGAATAATACAACTTGTTACATTACATCAGTGCCACCATGTACCAGGAATCAATTCAAAGCAAGGAAAAGAAAAGATGTTTTCAAAGAGGGTGGGACAAATACAATCCCCAAAACTTATAAAGCTATTCAAAAAATGTACGCATTAAATCCCTGTGAGCTCTTTGTACTTCAGCTGCAATGCTGAGATGACTCGAAAAGTCTCTTCCAGGAAAGAATTTTTCCTTTGCCTTCAGAGAATGGGCCACCTGAGTGTTTGGCTTCGTGCTTATCTTGCTTGCATAAGAACTCAGAAGCATTTCATCAGAATTTTCTTTTGCTCAAAGGGACATTTCTTTGAGGCAAACACTTTCAAAGCCGAGCATATTGTCATGTGAGCCAGGCTGATTTCCCTCCGTTTTCCAAGAAGCACCGCATAATAAGCTCCAGAGTATTAAACAGAATTATGTATTGTTTCCCAATTTTCTTGTCTGAGTATCTTTAAATTCACAGGCGAGTGTACCTGCAGGGGATCATTAGTTTAATTGAACTAAAAGAACCATTTTCTAATTTAGATCAGTTTAAAAGAGTATGAAGGAGTGGAAAGACCGAGGTTGGGACATTTATATAAAGGCTACTTGTGTTCATGTTTTATAGAGATCAAAGATCAGATCTGTTTTCTGATATTAACGTAATAAATATTAATGGGTTTAAAGAAATGGCACTCATGCATAGATGGGGAAGCAGGGTCATACCCAAGGGCTACATCTTCTGCGCCCTCCCCCTGCTGAAACACCTGTCCTCTCTTGTTCGCATGTCCATGGTGAGTGTGAGTAGGGGCCCTCATCACCTCCTGAATATCTACACACACACATACACACACACACACATACCATGAGCCCCAAATCTTTAATTTGGAGCCCCCAATCTCTGGGAGGCCCTCTGCCCCACCACCCTGCCGTCCATGGGCACTTGCTGAGATAAAGATACGGGGGCCCTGATGATCTCTGTTGCACCTGATCCCCCTGGATTAGCTGGCTTTTTGCCCACATGGGCTTCTGCCTGAGAATCTTTCTGCCTGAGGTTTTTTCCTGAAATTAAATACCCTCTTCTCTATACATCCCCTTTTAACAAATAGGGGTGTCCTAAGGAGACAGGGTCCTTTAAAGACACACACAGAGAGAGAGAGAGAGAGAGAGAGAGAGAGAGAGAGACTTTAGAGCTTATGTAAGTTGCCATATGCAAATTTGTGCATTTTCTTTTTCTTTTTTTGTCCTGTGGTCCTGAGCCCTGAATCTTTTCCGGTACCTAGCACCAGCCCTGCACACACACACCTAATAAATGCTTCCATGGTCCTTGTAGCTTATCAAGAAAAGTTGTAACACAACATGCAATAGATATCAATGGCTCACAACCCAGTCCTATGATCTTTTGCTCTGCTGCTGGAGCACATATGATCACTGATAGAATGCAAAGATGAGGACAACCAGATTCTTTGAATCAGCCGGCCCTCTCACCTAAAGCAGGTTGGCACAGACCAGTTTTTCTGCTACCCACTCTGGCATAGGGCTGGACTGGAGTAGTATAGGAACCATCCTCCAGGGGGTGAGGGTTAAATAAGAAGGTGAGAATTCAAACGCCCATTGCGTGACAAGGATCCTTACACTGCATGACATGTTTATTTGGCTTTGATAGGTTTGCCGTGGTGTGCTTTCCTTCAAGAGTCCAAATGGTAAGGTGTTTATACAGTCTGAGCCAGAAAGGTGGAACAGACATGCTGCTCTCTACACTCCCTGTAACTTTTTTAGAAACAAGATATGTTTTGACTTTCTGTAAGCAAAGCATGCATTGGCCAAAGAGAGATATTTAGATATATGTAAACGTGCATAAATCACAACTGCAGATTTATACAAAATAGGGAGCTGATGGTCATTATACAAATGCGTAAATTGTTGTTTCCAAGATTTGCCCATGCATGAATTTTTTTATTTTATTTTTTGGCATACTAAGTAAAACCAGAAAGAATATTGGTTTTGACAGGAGTAAAAGAAGGCATAAAGTGCAGTGCAGCTCCTAGCCAGTGCCAGAAGAAAAGAATACGTGAGCTGGAAGAGTCAAAGAAGAACATGATGTTAAGAACGGAAAACTTAAGGAGGAAATGGGTGCATACAAATGCAGGAGGCTGTGAGCTTTTCTACATGAGGCAGTTAAGTGGCTGTTAATCCACTGAATCTACTTTTAGTTTCATCACAGATTTGAGATCCGAGCACTACACAAAGAGCATTACTGTTACATAAACTCTAGGTGGCACTGTAGTATAGCAGAATAGCACAAATACACAAGAGGAAATTGTGCTTTTTTTCATTTTCACAGTTAAATGCTGCATTACCCCTGCTCTAAAAAAAACCCTTGATCTTAGACATTGAAGCAAAACTGGAGGGTCATGACGTTGTTTAAAGAACCCATAAACCACCATGAACAGGGAATGATGAACACCCGATAAATGCCTCATGTAGAAAAGGCCAGAGTGTTGTGAAAGGTTTGGCTGCCAAGGAAATAGCTGCCCAAATAAACTAATAAAAAAGAGCATCCTCTTCAAGATTGCTTCACCCTGCCTCCTAGGACTTCATTAGAAGCTGTGTTAAATTCTCTTGACATTCTTTTAGATGGTCCAGATTTTTATAGTGAAAATGTTCTGATCATTTCAGTTTGCTACATAACAAAGGTCTCTTAACATGCTGTTGTGGATGAAAAGCTTACAGTACAATCCGGTACATGTCTACGAAGTAACTCAATGGGTCTTATTTCGTGGTAGCTGTGTATAGGACTGCAGACTTAGGTTGCAATCCTGTACACGCAGGTTTTCTCTGTCAGTGTTGTAATATCTTTTCCTATTTACATGGTGAATTTTCTTTCTTCGTTCCCCCCACCACCTATTTCCCTGAGTAAAAGTAACAAATTGTATATAGCAGCTACCACTCCATCTGAAATACATTTCAGAGCATTTCTGTAACATGGTCAAAACACAACAATGAATGTGGTATTTCAAAGCTATTTAATGCATTTCAGTGTTAATATGTATGCTAGAATTTAGCTGTGCTCTCAAAACACAAAAGGCCTGTGAATAATGACTATGATAAACTTTGATTCCCTGTGACACTTACTATTGCTATGTACCATTCACCACTTTGTGAAGTGCTGTATAGTTTTTCACTCACAACAATCCTGTTAGGTAGGCCACTATTATTCCAATTGTATGGATTGGGGGAAACAGATGATAAAGGAGAGTGACTTGCCAAAGGTCAGAAAAGAGGAGAGGTGAACTATGGAGGTCTCCCAGCTAAGAAGACCAACTTTCTAATCACTGGCCACAGTGGGTGGTATCCAATTGGTGTCCTTCCACTGATAGAAGGCATCCATCGGCAGAAAGAGGAAAGGGTGTGTTTTTGTAATTCCCCCTGCAGCCCCTCTCCTATAGGGATTGGGCCCAGCACCTCTACAGAGGCACCTCAAGAAGACCTGGAAACTGATTCTGAGTCTGAGTGGGAGGAGTGGGGGTGGGAAGAGGCTGCCGAGGAGTCAAGGCCACAGGAGCAAGAGATGGGTGGGAATAGCTGTGGCAACCAAGGAGGCCCTCCTGAAACCATGGGAACACAGGCTTCTAGCGAAGGGCTGGAGGAGGCAGTGGGAATCAGAGATCCAAGAGTTACCGTAGGTGTCAAATGAAGAGGAATGCTCCACACATAACACGGCATTCTAAGTGATTGGCAGCCAGGGATGTGGAAGGACCCACCTTGAGGGCGGTGCGTGGTAGCCGGTCCAGTATGAACAGGGAGGATTGTAATCTGCCGGGCTAATTTCATGTCCATTTTTGTTTATGATGCTGTGACCTAGAAAACCCACTAGAGCTTAGAGGACTAGCATTAAGCTATGCCAGCTTTGACTCTTTGTCCCCATTGTTTGCATGGGGATTTTAGTCTGTAGCCCGAGGCCATGCTTGTTTGTCTGTAACTTCTGCATAATAAAAGCTAATTGATTGGAACTACAGCTAACAAGTCTGTCCACCTAGAGAGGCGGAGGCAGCATCCAACATCCCCATGCCACTCCCACACTGCTACAAATGCCCCCTCAACCCTCTGGAGCAGATTTTGGAGGGGCATGGGGGCCTCGGTGGGGGGAATTGCTGAAAATTGCCCCCTCTCTGTTCCACTGATGGATGCCTTGCATCAGCAGAGGAACACTAACTGGATTCTATCTGCTGGCCCTTCAAAATGCTATACATCTAGCATGGCTAGAAGCTATGCCCACATCTTATTCCAGAAGTATTTCTGTAGAATGTCCCAAAAAATGGCTATATCTGTTGGCCAGTGTATTGATCAAAATCCAGGGATGTTGAAGAGTCCTTGGTCTCGAGTCACGAGTCGAGTCACGAGTCTTTGGACCCGAGTCTCAAGTCCGAGTCCGAGTCCGAGTCCTTGGTCCAAAATGGTGACTCACGAGTCACGAGTCACTCCCAAAGCTGACTCCACGAGTCCCTATTAAAATCAATGGGGTTTTCCCCCAACAAAATAAGGCTACTCCAGATGTGTGGTTTAAATAAATTCTAGGCACAAGTGTGCCTTTTTATTTCAAAACTCTGCCACTGATTTTGGCAAGAACAGACCAGGCAGACAAATCCAAAATAACCAGGCAGGCAGAGGAGGCAGGGAACCCCAAACAGGCAGGCAGGCAGAGGCCTTTGTCTTGGACAATTCAACTGTTGAACTGGTCAAGAAGAGACCAGGCAGGCAGAGGAGGCAGGGAACCCCAAACAGGCAGGCAGAGGCAGCCAAACCCAAAATGTCTGAAAGGTTGCATTTTAGGAAAATGATTTTAAAAAATAAACTTGCTGTACTTCCTAAAACTTATCCATGTTGCATTTGAGGAACACAATTTTTTCTAAATGTTTGGCCCCCATTCTGGAACGGTGAGGTCTCATCACAATTCCACCCTCACTGAACACCCGCTCCACTGGTGATGAACTTGCTGGAACCAGAAACACACTCAGAGCAGCCGCACAGAGTAATCTCAGGTCCTTCTTCTGCCTCTCCCAAGTATGCAACACATCAATCAAAATAAATCTTGACACACTGTTGGGGCTGCACTCCTGGTAGCCGTCCATAGTGGCCGAGCAGCAGCGCACCTCGCTTCCATGCGCTCTTCGCCAGCAATCACGCTCCTCTTCACTCCTTCTGGCACAGCCCAGGGATGTTGAAGAGTCCTTTGTCTCGAGTCCCGAGTCGAGTCTCGAGTCCCATTAAAAATATTGGGACTCGAGTCCGACTCGAGTCAGAGTGGGGACTCAGGCCGACTCACGAGTCGAGTCCTCGAATCCGAGTCCCCATCCCTGTCAAAATCCAGCACAGAAATGGCCAAAGAATTATTCTTGCCCACCCAATCCCATATTTGAGAAAACCTCTTTGTAGAAAACACATTGGGGTGGGGGACTGCAGAACGGTTGCTTCTCTCCCACAAAAACACAATTTGAGGCCTTTCAGAGTTTACCAGTTTCTTAATGAACCAATGGGATTTAATGTTTAGTTATTTATTTTAAAATTATTTTTTGGCCACCTTTAAGACTAAAACACACACACCTTTAAGGCTAAAGGAGCACATGTTGCTTGTTGCAGAGGTGAAGAGGAAGGATAGGGAGTAGGAGAAAAGTAACTGATCAAATTACTAGATAACAAGGAGAATGTGATGAACAAGACAAGCGGCTGTTGATACATGTTCTCTATTGCCTCTAGTTTCTGGAAGCATGCAGAGTTGTTCCTGCTATCTAACAAGGAGGAGCCATTCATTCCACAGACTGTTCTTCTGGAAACTCATGTGTGTCACATGTCCTCCAAACCATGCAGTAATGTTAACTTCAGCCATTCACACTTCATGATTCAAACAACAAAAATACTCAATTTATTGGGGAAACGTATTTATCTTAAATATAAAAGGTGTGCACTCTATTTTGCCCTGCCTTCTAAAGCGAACAGCAGCTACCCAAGCTGGCAGCAGACAGGGATGGGAAGAATTTATTAGGATGCTGTTATTTGTGCCTCAGGTTATTTGGAAGTGGCACTACAAATCCTTGGAAGTGGCACCACAAATCAGGTCTTGAAGGCTTTCTTTATGCAGCAGGAAAAGGGAACAAAACACCCCCACCCCAACCCCTGCCTGCCTTGCTTCTCTGCCGTCCGGTGCTTTTAGCAGTTCTCTCCCAGCCTGGCTCTGACACAGAGAAGTGAGTCGGACCGAAAGAAAATTGATGAAAGCAACAGAGCACTTTTGTCCCCCACTTCCACGTGTTCCTTTTTAGGTAAAGATAAGCCCCCCCACCCTCCCCCCTGCTTTATATGTGAATGGTGCAGATCATGGCATGATAATGTTATGGATCTGCATGGCTTAAAGGAAGAATAGAAAAGGGAGGTGGCATTCAATATAGGAGGGGCTATCTCCTCTAGGAGAAGCACTTCAGTTTCTTCTTCAGCATGGGTGCTGGTCTTTCTTTCATACTCTACGCAGACACATGGATGATATATGCATATACTGGTTGTTCTGTCAGGGCTAGTTTGGCCCAGGCCACTCAACTAATTTGCACCAATGAGGTTTTATTTGAAAGTTCCTGAAGCATACTGGTTTAGATGTTGCAATTCAATTGAATTTTGGTTGCTTATGGACTTTGGCCTTCAGATTTTGAATTCTCCCTCTCTCCAAATCCCTTCCCCAAGCCCTCAGCAGCCTAGCTCGAAGCTGGCAAGCCAATGGCAGACAAGAGAGGGCTTTGTTTCATCTTACCACCTCCCATTCTTGGGTTTCTTCTCCCAGCCTGCATTGCTTGGCTGCATCCTGTTAGCATCTGCCACTGATTATAGAAAGATAAAGTTAGGCCAGTCTGACTGCTGGCTCACCAGCCTTCTAGTTTTAATTTCTGTTATTGATATTGACTTTGGATCTTGCCTGACTTACTTTCATTTGAACAGGACCTTCCCAGGAAGGTGTTTCCATGGTAACAAATGCTGTGCACTGTAATAAAGCAAATTGCTGATGAAATAAATAATAATTATGGGCCCTGGTTTTAAAAGTATTATTTTTCCTTTCATTCAAAACTATCACTGGGCCAGGTTCTTAGTATAGGCTTTCTGCATTCCTTGTCTTGGCTTAGGAAATAAAGGGGGAGCGTGGAAAGCTATTGACCTTGTGTTTCTACCTCCACTGATCTATAATGGATCTTGCTGTATATGGAAGTAGAATCCCCCTTATCTGGGCACACAAGATTCCCACACAAGTGAAGAAATCCAGAATAGAAAAGGATGGAAACGGTGGAGGATATAAAACAGGCTGTAAAAGGAAGGATATGAGAAGTCTATGAAAATTGGTTTTAACTTTACTTATCTTACAAAAGTAATCCGTTCTCAGTGTATACTGGCTTGACCTTGTTTACTAAATAGGATGTCACCGATATAAAAGCTCCGGGTTAAGGAATCAGGAGATTCTAAGCTCACATATTTTTAACCTTTACTTCTAGGCTGCAATACCCATTTTATATGGCGTCAGCTACAGCTACAGCCAAGACTTGTACACTTGCAAAATAGATAGACATCAGCTAGGATTCTGAAATCCCTTAAAATCACAAAAGTGCAAAACTTATTATTATTATTATTATTATTATTATTATTATTATTATTCAATATTTACAATTTAATAATAAACTATTTACTAAAAAAAAAACAAAAAAAAACCTAACTACGATCAGCATCCTGACTCAACTGTATTTTCAAAAGAGGCTCTGGTTGTGTTGCAGAATACAGTAAGGAATATTAGTACACTAAGGTGATTTGACAATGTTTTGTCATTTTATAGATCCAGCTCACAGAAGAGTTTTGCTCAAAATGTGTAGGGTGCTCATTTCTATAACACAGTTAAGGCTGAAGTCCTATATGTACTTCCATGAGAATAGGTCTCATTGAACTCAGTGGGGCTTACTTCTGAGTAGACCTGTATAAGATTGTATGTACAGCTGCAATCATATACCCACTTATCTGGGAGTACTCCCCACTGTAACTCAGTGAGACTTACTTTTGAGTATACATGTATAGGATTGCACCATTAGAGTATCTTTAGTTTTTGTGGTTCTCTTTTTTAAAAAATGGATTGGACAAATTTATGGAGGATAAGCCATGATGGCAAAATGGAATGCCCTGTTTAATTAAAGTATTCATTTGGTTTCTAATGCTGTGGACAAACAACAAGGAATGACTATTTCTGTTCTGTCTTGCTTGTGAACCTCCCAGATACATCTGGCTGGCCCCTGTTGAAGACAGAATGTTGAATAAATGGATTTGTGGTCTGACCCAGAAAAACAATAGTTATGTTCTTCTGGGCATGTCCTTATGGAGGGGTAGGCAAGCTTTTTGGGCTGTGGGAACATTTGGCAATTTGAAAAAACTGTCCTGGGCACCACCACAAAATGGCTGCCATGGGAGACATGGCAAAGGACAAGAAATCTGCCACAAAGCCAGAATACCGGGCAGAGGTGGGTCTGAGCCCCCAACACAATAAAAGACTCTTTTCAACTGACAGTTTTCAGTAAGAATTAACACATTTTTGGTAAGAAAATGTGTTAATTAAAAATATGTGGGAGGGGTAGGGCATCTTGATGGATGCCAGGAAAGGCCCCTGCACTTACGATTCTTTTTAATTAGATTATGGTTATTCAGTCACGAGTATGTGTGGATAATGTAATTCTGAGAAGGAATCACAGTGTAAGAAGGAAACTTCAAAATCATCAAGGTCTACCTATCTCACTATAAGAGAACTATATTTCCCTTACAGATGCTTTCCTAGATCTTCCCAGAGGGAGGTGGCTGCCTCAGGTAGCAGATGCTGGGTTGGGTGGGCAGGGAGCATTGGGAGACAGAACTGTGTGTGCACATTGTGCCATCATGTCAAAGTAAGATTCAGCTGCCAGTCTGGTTGGCTTCTGTATGTGGAATGGGTGGAGGGGGGAGGTGCCATCGTGTCCTTTGCCTCAGACAGCAAAATGTCTTGGGCCAGCCTGAGACCTTCTGAAAAACTTCCAAGAAAAGATGACATACATTTCACTTAAGCCAACTGTTCTGTTGCCCAGTTAGTTTCGATAGCTGAACAAGGGGGGAAGGCACCAATGTACAAACAAAAACGAAAGAGAAAGAAGTCTCAGGTGCCAATTAAAACAGTTTATTGCCCAATGCGTTTCGGTTTACACCTTTGTCGGGGTCCAAAAGTTTATCCAAATGCAATAGAAAAGAATTCCCACGAGATACGAGATAGCCAAAGAGTTCTTTTCTATCCCAGTTAGTTTCAACATAAAATATTCCTCCAAATACTGGGTCCAAATCTAATAATACTACATTATATACATCCATTCCCTTTTGTTCTTTCTCACATGCATGGAAGAAGAAAACAACAAGTCTCAACCTTATTAGAATTGTTGGAAACAGAACTTTACCCTTATATACAAGTACATTCTACATCTTCTATTCCTTTCCATTTTCACAAATATCTACAGACTTGTATGGACCTGAAGTTCTAACATACATACCAGTTCATGTTTGCTAGTCCTTAAATCTGTTCATCATTGATGCTTCTCAGTTTATTAGGTCAGTCATTCCCAGACAAGTAGATGCTTGAAAAAAGGCAAGGTTTGTATAATGATCTGTCTAATTCTTCTGCATTTGTGAATTTTAATTTCATTTCATACAAACACAAAAACACATATATAACAAACAATATACACAATTAAAAAGGACTTCCAATCTTCTCCACAGCTTAATCAACCACAGTTATTCTTACAACATTTTCTGTTAACAAAACCTCACATTCAGTTACGACAAACCAAAAACAAAACAACATTTTAATCCAATTTAAAATCCCATTATTAAGAATATTAAGAATCCCTCTCTAGTATAGTACGTTTACTCCTTGTTTCTTTCTATCTATCCATAAACGACTTCACTTTTAATTTTAAAGATATCTTTTTTTTTTATAAAGAAAAGTTTGAAAGTTAAAAAATAAGTAACAGCTAACAAAACAACAGAAGCACATAAGTCATCATTCTACTTGTAAAAAACAGGGGGGGAAACCCTCCAAAAAACAAAAACAAAAAACAACCTTCCCCTTCAATATGTCAAATACTCCACACAAGATTAAAAAGACATTTTTAAGTAAATATTTCCAAACAAACCTAATATGCTTATATCTTAATAATAATAATATTTTCTCTTACATCACCATTTATATTTGAAATCCAGACCAATCATATAAGCAATCCCTTTTCTTAAATGTTTAAAATCCATACAAATCATATAGGCAATCCCTTTATCTGAATAATTCAATAAACAACAGCCTTTTATCTTTTCCCAGTCAAAACAAAATCAGATTTTTTAAAGAAAGCTCATATTTCCCTCTGTCAAATGGATAATCATTAAATTCCAGATTCTGAACAAAAAACAAAGCAAGCCTACTCTAGGGATCTTGCTCACCGGCTTCATAAATCTTCTCAGGCACATTCAGTCCAATCCAGACTTCAAAGCCTCTGTGAATCTCAGCATTCGCCATCTTGAGTTTTAAAAACTGCGTCATAACTTTTCCCGAGCATTCTCCTTAAACAAATTCAGTCCCGTTAAAACTTCAACGCCTCTGTAAATTTCTGGAAAGTCTCCAACATCCTTAATTACTTCTTTCTCTTCCTGTGTAGTGTCCAATTCTCGTCTTTTTTTTGTTAAGTCTACTTCAAAGTTTACATCCCAACCTTGGATTCTTCTTTCCAGTTTATTTAGAATATTGTTTTCCAACTTTTTCCAGAGCAACATAAATGCTGAAGTCATATTGCCCTTGCACTTCCAAAATTCCACTGCACATAAAAGAATTATAGCCCTCCTTCCAATTAGCACTTCTTATCTTCTTTGCCTCCCAGATATACCCACATTCAACTTACAGTTAATTATAATTCCTACTGTGCTGTAGAAAGATTCCAAATTGGCCAGTCCAGATATAATCCATCATTTTGGAAGCGAACACGTACACCTCTAATGATCGGTACAAGCCGATCTCCTGAATACGGCGCCGTTTTCCCCCACCTCAGGTTACAGCCACAATCTGTCTGCCGAAAGGCAAACAGAAAGCAATTTATAACCCTGCGAGATATTTTGGGGGTAACCTCAAATCTTAGCTTCTTATCAGAAGTAGATTCCCCAGTCAGAGTTTCTCTGGCCAGGAACGCCGTATCAGTGTGACTTCAAGACTCCATGTTCACCCGGAAGTCTTCTGTATTTGCCTAGAAGTCCTTCTTCTGGAAAACCAGATTGGGAAGAATAGATTAATGCACCAACTTTTCATGGTTGAGGGGGTCAGAACTTACCTTTCATTGGAATGGGTCCTAAAGGACAATACATGTTGAGGCTGGCACCCATGTTCCATTCCAGCTCACCGTGCGTCGTCCTGGTTTCTGTATTTGGCATCAAATATAATGTGCCAATGTGATCGTGATCTGTATTGCATTATTTGCACTGATCCATCGGTGAGGTGTCTTTTAGATTTGATTGGGGACAGGCGCTGCCGGCAATGCATCCAGCAACCACGTGAAGGGGCCCAGTGCATGTCCAGATTTATGTGAGTAGAGCTGCTCCATGGAAGGGGGGATCCTGGCTGGCCCATGTTCCCCTCTCGTGTGGAGGAGCTCTAGGCGTGTGCATCTGTATGCACACAGGGCCCAGGGCCGGTGCTACCATTAGGCCAACTAGGCAGCTGCCTAGGGCGCAGGGCTAAAGGGGTGCCAGAAACGCCTTGAAAAAAAAATACAGCGCTCTCAAGTGGGAAGGGGGGGCGCTAAATATCTGATCTTGCCTAGGGCACCAAACTGCCTTGCACCGGTCCTGACAGGGCCCATTCTCTCTGGGCTTCTCTGCATTAGGCTTTTAACCCATTTTAACCTGCCACTTTACCAAGGCTTCTCCTTCCAGATTCTTTGCAGGATTGAATCAGCTCCTATGGAGTTTCTTTGTTTTGGTGTATTTCACATTTTAAAAAACTAATAATTTAAAAAAAAAAAAAATCAGCTCCTTTACACATCCCCCCCCCCCGCATTTTTCTTTCTCTGCCTTTCTATTGGTTCCATTACACAGCCATAAGGTGGTGCTGCAGTATAGTGGAATATACACAACCATTTTGTAGCGTTTTATAGCATGCATCCCTTTAATAGCTCATTATCCTCATTCTAAAAAAAAAAAAAAAAAAGGTTGAAAAGCACGGGAGAGGCCCTGGAGGAAGATGACATCATTTATTTATTTATTTATTTGTTATATTTATACCCCGCCTTTTTTCCTGCAAGGAACCCAAGGCAGCTTACATAATCCTCCTCCTCTCCATTTTATCCTCACAACAACCCTGTGAGGTAGTTCAGGCTGAGAGTCAGTGACTGGCCAAAAGTCTCCCAGTGAGTTTCATGGCTGAGCAGGGACTAGAACCCGGATCTCCCGAGTCCCAGTCCAACACTCTCACCACTACGCCACACTGGCTCTAAAGCACCTGCAAACTACCATGGGTGAGGAATCATGATAACATAATAAATGCCTCCTGTAGAGAAGCCCATTGTGACTGTATGCATGGCTAGTGTGGGACCATAGCCAACAAGGCTGCACTCTCAGCAATGAGCCAGCTGACTGCTGAAATATGGCCTTCCTCTACAGTTCTACTTAAGAGTTGGAACTGCTCATGTAGCCACCTCTCAAGTAATGTCTCGGTGAGATATATCAACTAGTAATCACTGAATAAATAAATCACACAACTGTGGGGCAGAGGCAATCTGTTTCCACTGAGTTTGGGGGCAGAGTCTTCCACAATAAAACATCACCATGCACCTAAGTCTATTCCTCCCCAACATAACCTGCTGCTTCTCCATCCCATCCCAATACCACTGCTGTTTCTAGTCTTTCTCCAGGGGCCCTGTGAATAGCATTGTTGCCATGGACACCTTGTTATCCTAAATCTGTGTGCACAAACAGTTACTCTGGCATCACAACCCCTTGAATTCACTTTAGCCTCCGACTTGTTTATACCGCAGGAGTGAAACCAGAGGCTGGCACTGGCTGAGATGTGACCACATCAAGGGCTCTTGGTTTTTGCCTTCTTTTATCCTCAGATAAATGATCATGTAAAATAATGTTATCACTCGGGATAGAGCTCACATTTTTAGACAACAAAAACACAGTGACTTGTTCAGCAAGGACATGCATCTGAAACCACCCTAGCATCCCTTTGTTGTCTAATGGAAAAAGTTTGGTCATGGGGAATAATTTTATGCTCACTGCTCTCAATTCTAACACGTGGCTTCAACAAAGAAATAGAAATCGGCATGTTTAAAACCTCTCAAGAGGTAATTGCCAAGAAAGTTGGGGGTCCCTGAGAATGTCACTTGTCTTTTTTGTGGTAACTATGGAACCAAAACACACCACCACAATGGACCTTTTGTAGACAGTGTCTGCTGAGTGACCATGGACTGAGTGGGCATGGGAACTGAACAGAAGCCACATCCTTAACAATACTCCCTTCATGTCATAGATGAAGTATTTTGGCAAAGCCTTTTCGAAGTACTCCTGCTTCTCTTGGCGGTGCCACACCTGTCTGTAGAGCCAGAATGAGGATTCATTGCAGGCAGCTAGCACGTCTCGGGAGACAGGGGAAGACAGGTATAATTTTGACATCTTCTGGAAATCATTTATCCAATGAAAACCTACAGTGTTCACCTCGGAGCATTGAACTTTTCTGACTCATTTTCAGCACATCCATTTGTCTTGCTTTGTAATCTAAAGATCATCCCATTGACAAGGAGCCGTCCTCCTGCCCCTCGCCCCCTTCCCCACCATTTGAAACTCGAAACCTGGAAAATAACACAGCAGGAAACTGTTAATCCTGGGTTTTTAAGATATTAGCTGCAAAACACAAAGCTTGCCACTGACTGTCAGCCAAGTTACTTGTTGTGCTTCAGCCTCTTGGACTGCCGGTATCTGTCACCACTCTGCCAGCGAATATGCCTCATTCTATTGTCCAGAATAAAGGGGCAACAGTAACTTCATCCTCTATTCATCGCAAGGAAGGGCAGTTTTCAGGGGTTTGTGTTAGGGATGCTAACTTCCTAGGAGTAGCCAACTGTAATGTATGAATGATACATTCATAGCCAGTGTGGCGTAGTGGTTAGGGTGTTGGACTGGGACTCAGGAGATCCGGGTTCTAGTCCCCGCTTGGCCATGAAACTCACTGGGTGACTTTGGGCCAGTCATTGACTCTCAGCCTAACCTACCTCACAGGGTTGTTGTGAGGATAAAATGGAGAGGAGGAGGAGGATTATGTAAGCCACCTTGGGTTCCTTGCAAGGAAAAAAGGCAGGGTATAAATATAATAAATAAATAAATGATTCAATAAGCCATTCAGTAAAGCCTTGAAGAGAGAGAGAGAGGATAAAAAAAACTCAATTTATAATTTAGCAGCCAGGTGTTGCTGAACTCCAAGCCTAATAGTTGTGATACTTCATTCTGCATGTATTGAAAGATTGTATGGACTAGAATGTGAAAAACCAGTGAGCAGGGGTGCTTGTTTGTTTCTCTTGTAAATACAGCAAATCTTTAGTGACAGTGCAATCCTATGTGTGTACTGATATGGATAACATAATCCTTATGTCTCCTGCACTGCTAAGATTAACAATGCAATGCAATCCACTACATGTTTACTGAAAAGTCCCCTGGGTTCAGTGGGGCTTCTTTTCAGGTAAGTATGCATAGGGTTGGAGCCTGACAGTGCAATCCTGTACATGTCTACTCATAAGTAAGTCCTATTGCGTTCAATAGGGCTTACTCCTAGGTAGGTGAGTACTGTACAGGATTGCAGCCTGAGTGAAGCTGAGTAGACTGTCAGTTGTATGAAATTTAACTTCCTGGGGCAGCAACATGATGGTATTTAGGAGCATGTACTAAATTCACAGTGCATTTAAAATAGCAAATCCGAAGGACTCTATTGGAAGTGAGTATAATATAAGTCCATAATGGGTTCATATTTGCAAACTTTCACTGTTACTGTCTGAAAGGGTACATTGGACCGTCTGTCTTATAAGTAAATACATTATACAAAGGGAATAGCTTTACTCATACTGAAAGCTTCTTCTAATACTGCTGATAGACACCTACACTACACACACATACGTTAACTGAGAGTATTTCCACACTAGATCCATTAGTGCTGTGGAGGCTTTGCTTTACAGCCATCAGCTGGAAGCAGAATTAAAATAGTGGTACAGTGCTACATGGCACTTCTATAGCACTACATTCCCCATTTAAACAAAAATCCAAGAATGCCTGCCCCTTTTGGCAAGATCCCTCTGTATGTCACTCAGAAATAAGTTCCATTACAGCAAAGGTCATGTTTTCCCCTGCCATTGCCCCTTTAATTACAGTGTTCCTCTCTGTCCCCTTCTTTTGAAGCTGTTTCTGTCACTGTAATTAGTTGCTTCCTGTTCCCTACCATTGCTGCAGGTTTCTTGAATTGTCCCTTGATTGGTCAGTTCCCATTCCTTGCAGGGAAGGAGGCTTTAATTACCGGTTTCATCACTAAAGCCAGAGCAATCATTCATAAAAAATAAAAAAATATGACTGCAACTGCACTCATATATAATAAAATAACAAACAAAACCAGACAAAAACAGTGATTGGTAGATGCCTCTGCCCAGCATAGGTGACTTTCCCACTCCCCTGCCAGCCCCATATACCACTGTTCAAGGGGGTGCTCTGGCCTTCCAGGGGGGCCTTTGCAGGGCTGTGGAGGAGGGCATAAGAAAGCTCCTTTCCGTGAGCTTCCTTCTACTCTATGATCTCCAGATCCATGTTATTGTTGTGGTTGTTGTTAATGAACATACATTGGATTTCATCTGTGAAGGTATTCATTAATGCAATACCATTTATTTGAATGAGCTTCCCTTGCACCTTGGAATGTAGAAGAACTTTCTCACTCTCATTGTAGCTAATGCCAAATAACTGAAATCTAAACTGAAGTAAATAAGGATTCAATAAGTAAAACATATCTGGAGTAATCATTCAGAAAGCATGACACAGGACAGTCTTGAAGTAGTTATACTGCTTTTTTCACTCACTCACACACACACACACACCTGAGTGTGAGTAATGTATAACCAAACAATAAGTTACTGTTTAGGCTCACTGAAGAAGGAAGTATTGAATAGGAGCAACGACGTCAAAGAGCCACAAAAATACAAATATCACTTACTGTTACAATGGATGAGTGGAAGAAATAATACAGGCAAATAAATCACAGCTGCAGATGGGATTACAGACAATGCAATGTTTGATGGTGATGTGAAATTTAAGTACTTTAATTCTAATTGTTAATTATCTCAAGGACCGTTTTGTAGCATGCTGGGCCAAGCGGAACAGCATGAATCACTGTCTAGCCTTAATATAAATTATAATGGAGCTCAAGCCAATGATGGGACGACACAGTCTATTATTCCACATGATGTTATAATGGCATATCTCCTGACATTATTTATTTAGAAGTTTCTGACCTAGCAAGACGGGGGGGGGAGGGGGACAAAAAAAAACCCCTTGCATTTACTTTCTGTGATGATACTATATCCTTTCTTGAAAATATATATATATATATATATATATATATATATGGTCTTGTTACCAACTTACAAATGGCACAGATATCTCAGTGGGAAACTCTTCCTCTCTCCCTTTTGTACCATTATGTCTTCATTATACAGTAATTGAACTTAAAGCAAATTTATGTAGCATATCTTGCATTTGGGAAGAGCAATGGCTCAAGGTCAGATTTCTGTATTGAGATTACCTACTGGCAGTGATGTAAATTACACTGTGTAATGGAGGGGGAACATGAGGGAGTGCAGGTCTGGGTCTTTTTCCAGGACAGGAGTTATATGAGCACTACGTGTTTCCTTTCCAGTTTTTCTGCTACATAGCCTCTAGGTGGCACTCTGGTATACCGGAATAGCACAAATATGCAAGTGAAGAAAAACAGTTTCTTTCATTTTTTTTACAATTAAATACCACACTTTCCCTGCTCTAAAAAAAAAAAAAAAAAAACTTGCCAAAAGTGCTCTTTAGACACAGAAGTGAATCTGGAGAGTCACAACATCATCTAAACAGCCTGTAAACAACCATAACTAGGGAATGACGAGCACTCGATAAATGCTTCATGTAGAAAAGCCCCCAGTGTCTTTTATGAGTTGAACCTATGCAGCCAGAAATAAGTACCACTGAATTCAATTGTACTTAGTCTCAGGTAACTATGCATAGGATTGTGGTCATGCTGATCCTAATAAATTTGGTATTATACTAGGTACGACTACTTTGGGGCAGGGGGGTGCATACACACACACGCGCACACATGCACATCATGATGAACTCCTGTACTTACTCCCACACCACTTCCTACTGTTACTGTGCAATGAACTTGAACAGCTGAAGAAAGCAAGCTTAAAGATCAGTTTACATGAACTTGGTATTTGTGGTAATTGAATAGCTCTGGAATATTTAGTGGACAATATTTTTCCAGATCTCCTGTCTGACTTTGTGATGCCTGAAAAAGATGGAACAAGTGAACCTCACTACTGAGCCACACAGCTCTGTAGCCTGACAGTGTAATTACAACTAAACTTCCATTCCAGTCAAAAGTTTCATAAAATGACTATAATAAAGTTGCTGAGTCATGAGTCATCTGATGCACAAGTACAAGGTGTTACCTGTGAAATTTCCTGTCTCTCCGAACCAGATCTGAGCATGATCTTTGCCCATTCCTAGATGCTCCAACCAATCTGCCTTTCGTTTGGCCATCAAACTATCTGTTCAGTCTTTCTTCCCCTGCCTTTTGTACCCACTCCCACTTCCAAAGATTGGATATCTGGTTCTGCACTGCATTTCCTGGCAGTGCTCAAATTACTGCAGGACCAGAAGGGGACCATCTCCCTTGCCTTTTGTGATGGATATCCCCCTTAACTAGTGTCCATAGAAAGCTACAGCGGGTCCATGATTTGACTAAAATTGAGGATTGGGAATAGCCTGGCACATGGACCATATGATTTCATTAAGTCCCCCCAATCTTTTAGCTCCATCTTTTTTATTGTCTTTGCTCCTACACTTTAACAGCAGTCGCCACCTCTGAAACAGAAATGTAGCAGGTGATATATTTATTTTTTTGTCTTACCACCTATTTCCTTGCTAGGAAAACAGCCTCCTGATAAATTTCTGCTGGGTGTTAAATAGTGTGTGATGTACCAAAAGGGCAGAAATGTGATGAAATATACTTTATTCACTGACTCAAAAACAATAATCTTCTAGTAGCGAACTCAGGTGGAGAGTGCCAACAGAAATGGAGCCAAAACAGGGCCACTAAGAAACAAGAGCCATATCAGAGTTGTGGAGAAAGCCTGAGCACACATGGTTGAATGAACCCTGACATAGTTTTCCCCTTTCTCTGACACCCCTCTTTCCCCCATCCTTCTTCATAATCCCCACCCAGGGGACAGGAGACACAGTTCCGGGCAGACTGGTTGTACATGGTCACATCTGCATAGCTACATCTGCATACCCTCAATAGGGCGCATTTACATCTACCCTCAAGGAAGGGCATAAACATTCTGAAGGTGGGGAGCAGTCTCAAAGAGCTGCAAAGTACCCCAAAGTATCCAGGAGATGCCAGCACCCAAGAGGCGCCACCACCCCGCAGGGCGGAACCACCAGCCCACCTGGTCATCGAGGGCGGGGAGGGGGCGAGGGAGGGTAGAAAGGACAAGTCCTCGAGAACAAAGGGTTGGTTGGGAACACGGTGCAGGCTTGCACGTATCAGGTCCCTGGCTCCGGTCAGGACCAAGCAACTTCCAACTCTGGGCCTGGGCGCAACGCCCGGAGACCGGCTACACAGACCTACGCTAGATCAGTAAGTCAGAGTCTCTGATGTAAGGTTAATCCTCTGTATTGAGCAAAACCTATCCTCGTATGTGTATTGAAGGCTTTCCGCTTCAGCTATTTTTATGGACGTCCTTGTTTATGGTGTGAAATTCCTGTAGTCTATTAGTTCCGCTCCATTAAACTCTTTGAAAATTAGCCGCTTGCTGTCTCAATATGATTCTATGCGATTCAGTGTCAATGGTTGGTAGCGGCTGGGTTTAAAGTTCTCAGAAGCCGCGTAAAGGGCATTTCTTCGGTGCCGGTTAACCCTTTAAGTGCCAAACCCTCGCAACGGACCAGTCCCGGTCTGCCACAAGAGTCCTCTGAGAAACCCCAGGGTTTGCAGGAGAGAGAGAGGGAGAGTAGGGCTTCCTGTTTGGGCTGGGACTTTACCTGAGCAACAAAGTCTTCCTGGTGCAATGAAGCTGAGGGGGGGAACCCTTCCATTGGCACCAAATAGGCACTCATGACTCTGACAAATATATTTGGGGCCCTGAAAAATACATTTGGGGCTGGAGCTCCATGAGTGCAGGCCTAGCAATGCCACTACTCAACCATGACACAAATTTAAAGTGTATTGGTAGAAGGTTCTATTTTTAAAAAGAAAAAAATAGATGACACAAGACAGAAGTCTGCCCACTCCTGATTTATGGAATGCTATGTATACTACAAAGCAACCTAAATCAGCTTAGCAGGTTTTCTGCCCCCTGCATCCTACAACTACAAGTTATTTGGCATGCAGGCTGCCTCTCTTCCTCACATTCAACGTTCAGGTGTTTTTTGCGCATTGAGTTCTATAGCAACCTGTACCTGCACAGTGAAAAGGTCATTGAGTTGCTTTAGGCGTCACATCTGAGCTCAGTGTTGTTTTCTGAAGATGTCACCTGGAAAGATAATTAGTTTTACTAAGTCCCAGAAGCTTGACATACTCTGCAGTCAAACAGATGTGAGTTGCCCTTCATCGTTCATGCTTCTGTTGCTGTTGCACAGGGAGTCGTTCTCGCTGCCAAAACTGTTCTTGTGGGGCTCGACGTTTCTTCCAATATCCCATTAAAGTGAGCAACCATTAAACTACAAGTGTCTTTTTCTTGTCCAGAATGTCTACGTTTTGAAACAAATTTACCCACCTTTCTGGAAGACGCCCAAATGCCTTTTTGTTTATACAGAAATATGCCTCAGTACAGTAAGCCCACCGTTAAGATTAATTACGGCCTGACCATGGAAGTCGCAGGCTGTGCTGACACAGCAGTTAAGGCAGGCATTAGAGCACCCTTTCTCAGCCTGGTGCCCTCCAGATATGTTTGACTACAACTCCAATAATGTGGCGGGGTTACTTATTTTATTATTACATTTATGTCCCACCTTTTTTCCACTTGCAAGGAACCCAAGGCGGCTTACATGGTGGTCCTCCTCTCTATTTTATCCTCACAACAACCCTGTGAGGTAGGTTAGGCTGAGAGTCAGTGACTGGCCCAAAGTCACCCAATGAGCTTCATGACTAGAACCTGGATATCCTCAGTCCCGGTCCAAAACTCTAACCACTGTACCACACCGGCTCTCATACTGGGTTGTAATCCAACACAACTAGAGGGCATCAGGCTGGAGAAGGCTGCAGTATAGTATGTAGCACCTGTGCAAAAGACCCGTGATTAACTTCAATAGATGCTTTTCCCTGATCCTGGTCTTAGTGCAGGTAAGTAGCAGGTGCTACGGTAGTAGTGCTTCCCCCTTCCCCCTACATGGGTTGCACAAGGGACTTACTAGAAATGGAGCAATGGCGGGGAGGACCACCTGCTGCTCCTTGCAATGTCCCCTTGCATTCCATCACACAGGCCCAGACAGTGCTGGCTACAGCTTTTTGCGGGCCCTTGAGCAAGACACCCTCAATAGGGCCCCCTCCCTCAGTGAGTCTACCTTCTCACCAACATTGTCTCCAGCTGCTATTGTTGTCCCTCATACGCTTTCTCATTATTGCTACCACTTGCTTACTTGACAGACAGAGGGCCAGGGAGCAAGCAGGCCATGCTCCTCCTTCTCACCACCAACGTTGTCTGGGCCAGAGCAAGAGCAAATGAAGAAGCAGCTGGCAAAGGTGAAAAGGAGGAGCAACTCCAGGGGTTCTTGCCTGTGGGACTAGCAGGTGCCCAACCGTACCTACCCTTGATGCAGGCCCTGGGCCCAGGTTCCAGCAATGGTGCAACTCCTCCATGGCATTGCCTGACCATAGTTATTAGGGTTTGGGGAAGTTAATGGCAAAATCACTTTAGCTGCAACAGGCAGTGTTGTAAAAAGCCAAATGCCCAGCTGTGAGCAAAAACTGTTTCCTCCTCCTCCTCCTCTTTTTTTATTTATTTTAAAGAAAGGTTCTATCCAAATTAACAGGATCAGAATGTAAGGCTGCACTTTGCAACCCATTCATCCCAAAACAGGACAATTAACTTTACTAAGGGTGGCCTGGATTCAGTAACTTGTGGAAATAGGGCCTATTTTCAGGTTCATGTGATGCAACTCTACAAAATCATAAGCACACACAACTGTAATGGAAAGCATTGTGCCTTGAAAGCATAAGGGTATTTACTTTTAATGTAAAATGTGGGGAAGTGGATCCCATTTGGACAATAGATTCACTTTTTGCTAAAAACAGATTCACTGCTAAAAAATAGTTTCTACTTTTTAAAAAATGGATTCTAAAAATCCATCTGCTAAAATGGATCCACTTTTTGGAAAGGATTGTTGCACTGGTGAAGCATCCTTCGTATTTATATTACCAGATAAACTCATGGTAGCAAATGTTTTGCTATTACAGAAGATCAGCCACCAGGTGGCAGTACCCTCAGTGCTCTGGTTTAACTAATTAATTGAAACGCAATAAACTTGTTACCTTGCCAAGAAAAATGTTATTGCATTATTCTTTCCACAAAGATTAGTTTTTCTGAATGCCTGAGGAAGTTTTCAAGGTTCCTGTACCTTCATGTAGCTCACAAGCTACACTATGTATTTTCCTTTTAAATAGAGCAAATGTTTTACATTGTTAGTATGTTGCAGTCTTTTGTTGTTGTCATGAGACCGACCAATTCCAGAAGGCACTGAGCTTTTCTACAGGAGACATTTATTCCTTATGGTTGTTTATGGGTTCTTTAGAAGTCGTGATCAACCAGTTTCGCTTCTGTTTTTTCTGTGGGGCTAAAGTTCAGGGCCCCACAGCCCAGCCCCACCCCACCAAGTGACCATCCAGAGCGGCAGGCAATGAAGAGCTTTTGTACAGGAGGCTGTTACTTTTGGTTTCGTCATAGAATTGAGATCCAAGCTCTACACAAAGAACTTTTCCTTTCCTGATTTTCCACTACATAACCTCTAGGTGGCACTGTGCTATAGCAGAATAGCACAAATACAGAAGCAGGAAAATACATTTTCTTTCGCTTTCAGAAATGATAACACATTTTCCCAGCCCTAAAAAAAATATGGGAAAGTGCTCTTAAAAAGCAGAAGCAAAACTGGAGGATCACAACAACATCTAAAGAACCCATAAATAACCATCAGTAAGGAATCATGAGTGCATAATAAATGCTGGTGTAGAAAAGCTCGAAGGCATCAGGGCAGCAGAAACAAACTCCATTTTATTCCTGTAGTCATTTTAAACTGTGATTTAAGCGAGTTTAAAATGCAAAACTGCACATGCTCAGAGTATTATTTTTAAAATCAGGATTGGCAAATATTCTTACCTATAAGGAATGTAGAAGTGGCTATAAAGCATGGGGTGGATGGGGAGAAGATAAATGTTAGTTGTGTGCTTCACAACTGAAGTAATACACAAGGCTGTGTCTAAAGCTGCACCACTGGAGACAATATAGAGAGACTTGTAAATAAATAATGAAATTTGGCCAGTTTCTTCTATTTAAATCTCAGTTGTTTTAATGCTCAATCAGTACAAATTATTTAATTTCAGACCTTTTGTAGCTAGGGATGCTAAAACATTTGATACACTGTCCCAAGTAAGAAAAAAAAACTTCCTTTCCATTACAAAATAAATAAATAAAATGCTTCTTTATGGAAGAAGCAACTATCCCTGTGGGTTTGAATGGGGGTATAGTTTGCAGTGAACATATTTTGCTCAGTATAAGAGCAGTGGAGCATTCAGACATTGCTCTCCATACACAGTCAAGGCTTCATTTGTGGTTTGCTGGTTTGTTTTGGTTCAACCAACTGCTTGTGTGTTCTGTGTATAAACACTAAAATTCTATGCTTGGGCCAAATTGACAATGCTGATAAACACTTTGCATAGTTGACAGATTATTTTAAGAATAATCCTAAAATCATGGTGATGAAGATCCCTGCCTTTCATAAATCTCATTAATTTGTGCTTGACAAAATGAAAATGTCACCCACCCACCCCCCGTGATATCTTTGCACACATTAGCTGGAATCCTGCGCACAGAGTTAAGTGGCCAAACTGTGTGTGGGATTACAGCTGTTCCCAATAAATGTAGACTGTAAGCCTGTGTCTGTTTTGCTGATGACATTCTGTAAAGTGACAGTGTATATTTATAAAATCATCATCGTAATTCTGCACAGAGATTTGAAATGTATCCTTTGGATAAGAAGAAGCCTCTTCCTAAGTGTACTGGGTTATTATTATTTTTTGACATTGTTTTCTTACTTTAGCATAACGAGTGCTACAAAGATGGAACATCAGGACATTTTCATGACAGGTTATTTCCTCACTCATCCTGTGCACAGCGGAAAGGATGCCAAGTCCAAGAAGACCCAGCGCTCCTGGAGACACAGTGCTGACAGATAGGCAGCACTTGCATTTGTTATTCTTAATTGTAGGTAAGCATTAATTCACAACAGTGCAGTGCCTTGATGTACCTAGAAGACAACAAAGAAAGCATAATTAGACAAAAGCTATTAATACTGGCATTTGATGCTGCCTCCATAATAGCAGCAGTAGTAAGGGGAAGCACACGAAGTCCCAGCAACTGATGCTGGACCTGCTACTTGTGTCCTTCAGCCTCTAGGGCAGGGGTGGGGAACCGCAGCCCCAGGGGCCAAATCCAGCCTTCATGGGATCCCTATCAGGCCCTCTGGGATTCCCCAGGGGGCCATGCCCCCTTCCTGACCCCACCCCATTCCCCCAACCGCCAATTGTTTGGTGGCTTTCCAGCTTTTGTGTAGTCCTCCCCCATTATAAAATGTTGAAATGCCTCTCCTAGGGCTTTGTTACCGGCAGTAAGAGCTTTAAACTACAATATGCTGGTGTGTAGATTAATAGATTATAGAGTTGGAAGGGGCCTAGAAGGCCATCGAGTCCAACCCCCTGCTCAATGCAGGAAACTATTGGAGGGGTCTCTCATCCAAGTAATAAGCAGGCCTGACCCTGCTTAGCTTTCCACACTCAAACAAGCTGAGCCAGCATGAGCCACAGGCCTTGTATGGATGTAGAGCTCCTCTATGGGAGGGGGTATCGTGGCTAATCAGGATTTCATCCCCTTTCATACAGGAGCTCTACATATTTGTGTCAGTACATGTGCAGCACCCCTCCTCACACATGTCAGATGCGCAGGCGGTGGGAACTAGCCTACGCATCTCTGCAACAGCCTCACACATTTGGGGTGTGTGTGTGTGTACATTTTTAAATTTTAATTTACCAGCAGGGGGTGCTAATTTTGCTAATTACGTAGGTGGCTCAGGAGGACCAGCACATGCGGGGAGGGAAAAGAAGTCACCTTGGCTTATTTTCCCTCCTTGATCATGGAAACCCACCCTCTCTCTCTCTCTCTCTCTCTCTCTCTCTCACACACACACACACACACACACTGCAGAACACTGGTTGGTCTCAGACAAACCCTACAGGTAAATTGAGCAATTAAGCACCTTTGTTCGGTCCCTGATCACCCATCAGGTGACACTTTAAACAAAACCAGAGTGATAGAAAAACTCAAAGTGGAGAAAAACTCCTAGCAGATGCAATCAATCCCTGGTATGTGCCTACAATCAGGTATATCTAGGGGCAGTGAGGAAGGCAAAGAAACAACATCTCACTGCCTCTATTCAATCCTCCATTTGCGGCCCAGTGGAGCTTTTTAGGATTGTCCGGGGCCTATTATATGCTGGCCCCAAGGACATACTGGATCCATCTGAGGCCCACTGCAATATGTTTGCTAGGTACTTCCAGGAAAAAATCTCTTGCATCTGCTGGGACTTGGACTCCAATGTTATGGTAGTTGGATCAGGTGAGGTTCCCAGAGTACAGTCTGGTCATGTTTTCTTGGATGAGTTTCAGTTGGTACAGCTCGAGGATGTTGACAAGGTGCTTGGACAGGTTCGTGCAACCACATCCGCACTGGATCCTTGCCCCTCTTGGCTTATAAAATCTAGCAGAGAGAGAATAGCCGGCTGGGCCAGGGAGGTGATCAATGCCTCTTTGTGAAAGGGAGTGGTCCCATGCCGCTTGAAAGAAGCGATGGTGAGGCCACTCCTGAAGAAACCCTCCCTGGACCCAGAAGATCTAAACAACTTTAGGCCGGTAGCAAATGTTCCTTTCCTGGGCAAGGTCCTTGAGCGGGTGGTGGCCAACCAGCTCCAGGCGCTCTTGGATGAGGCTGATTATCTAGACCCATTTCAGTCGGGGTTCAGGTCTGGTTTTGGCATGGAAACAGCTTTGGTCGCCCTGTATGATGACATATGTCAGGAGAGAGACAGGGGGAGTGTGACCCTGTCGATACTCCTAGATCTCTCAGTGGCTTTCGATAACATCGACCACGGTATCCTTCTGGGGCAGCTGTCTGAGTTGGGGGGGTACTGCATGCAGTAGTTCCGCTCCTACTTGGTTGGCCGACTCCGGAAGGTGGTGCTTGGGAGATATTGTTTGGCCCCATGGCCTCTCCAACCCTGACCAACCTCAGGGGTTGGTCTTATCCCCCATGCTATTCAACATCTACATGAAGCCACCGAGTGGGGTCATCCGGAGTTTTGGAGTGCGTTGCCATCAGTTCACTGATGACATGCAGCTCTGTCTCTCCTTTTCATCTTCAGCAGGTGAGGCTGTGGATGTGCTAAACCAGTGCCTGACTGCGACAATGGACTGGATGAGGGCTAACAAACTGAAGCTCAAACTGAAGCTCAGTCCAGACAAGACTGAGATGCTGTTAGTGGGTGGTTCCTCTGACCGGTTGGAGGGTGTTCAACCTGTTCTGGATGCGGTTGCACTCCCCTTGAAGGAGCAGGTTCGTAGCTTGGCGGTCCTCCTTGAGCCATCTTTGTCACTTGAGGCTTGGGTGGCCTCAGTGGCACGGAGTGCCTTCTATCAGCTCCGGCTGGTGGCCCAGCTATGCCCTTATCTGGACAGGGATAGCCTGGTTTCAGTAATTTCTGGTAATTTCTCAGCTTGACTACTGCAATGCACTCTATGTGGGGCTGCCCTTGAAGACTATTCAGAAGCTGCAGCTTGCGCAAAATGCGGCAGCCAGATTAATAACTGGGATCAGGAGGTCTGAACATATAACACCTGTTCTGGCCCACTTGCATTGGCTGCCTATATGCTACCGAGCCCAATTCAAGGTGCTGGTTTTAACCTATAAAGCAGTACACGGTTTAGGACCGCAATACCTGACGGAACGTCTCTCCCAACCACAATCTACCCGGACACTATGCTCAGCATCTGGGGCCTTCCTCTGACTGCCACGCCTGAGGGAGGCTCAGAGGGCAGCAACAAGGGGGAGGGCCTTTTCTGTGGTAGCCCAACTGTAGAACAGGCTCCCCACTGAAGCCCACCTGGCGCCAACTTTACTATCCTTTCGGCGCAAGGTTAAGACTGCCCTCTTTGCTGAGGCATTTAACAGCTCCAAACAGTACACGGGGTGGTGGTTATGTCACCTTTTTAATCAGTCTACTTTTTATAATCTTGTCTTAGCTATTTAAGTAATTTTAAAACTGTTTTTAAAATGTCTAGTGAAAATGTTTTCGAT
Organism: Shinisaurus crocodilurus; assembly: GCA_021292165.1. NCBI lineage: Eukaryota > Metazoa > Chordata > Lepidosauria > Squamata > Shinisauridae > Shinisaurus > Shinisaurus crocodilurus. Next base: position 217,863,107 of record CM037879.1, on the reverse strand, counting down.
GTTTTTATTGCTTGTATTTTTATATTGTATTTTATTGTGTTTTACAATTGTTGTAAACCGCCCAGAGAGCTTCAGCTATTGGGCAGTATAGAGATGATGATGATGATGATGATGATGATGATGATAGAACCTGTTGATAATAATTAAAATAGTCAAACTCATGGTCCTCCCTTAGAGCAGGAATCCTGACAAGGCCAACTACAGATTCCTCTCAGCCCTGTGATTCTTTAGAGTAGTAGGTGCCCCCCCTCCATGAAACTCCACTGTCGTAATTGATTCACAGGAGGATATTTTACCAAAATCTGGGAACAGAACAATCTATTTTCAGGTTGATTGTTATTTTTTGTGCTGCCAAGCTGTGTAAACAGCAAAGCAAGCAAAATATTGCCACCTGAACAATACATCCAAGTGGAAATGCCTTGTAAACACTTCTCTTCCAGCTGCCCTAATAATTCTCAAAGGGCCATTAATCGGGCAGGCTTTGGCTTATGCTTCAGGCCAGACTTGCATTCAAAAGCCTCTGCAGAGAAAATGAACTTGGTCCTGAATTTCCTTTACAAAATGGGATAATCCATTTCAGACCAGTTGGGTTATTGTGGAAAGGAAAGGAAAGGAAAAGAAAAAATTAATGAAAGTGATTTGGAGACAAAAACAAGGACATCAGTTCCCTAGGAGTCCAGAGTCCCAGACACTCTAGATGGCGCTATTGGTCCACATTGGAACACAGGGATTCTCTTAAAGCTTTACATAAAAACCTGGCCAGTGGCCACACAGGCCACAATAATTAGTACCCTTCGATGAGATCCCATACATGTTTATGCAGAAGTAAGCCCCACTGTATTTACTGGGACTTACTCCCTGGTAAACATGTTTGGTATTGCAGTCCCACCTACATTTAGATTAGGTTACTGTAACATGTTCTACACGGTGCTGCCTCTGAAAAGTGCTTGGAAACTACTACAGCTTAGAATGTGACCACGAGGATCTCAACTGGGGCAGGACACATGGCGCATATGCTGTTGTCTTTATGGCATCATCACTGGCTTCCAGTTGGTCTCCAGGCCCAATTTGAAAGTGCTGGTTTTGACTTGCAAATTAATCTGGGCCTGGGATCTGTTAAGGACCATCTTCCTCCCGATAAACATACCCACACATTCAGGGCTGGATTCATGGGTAGGCATAGTTGGGCACCTACCAAGAGCCCCTGCCCCAACTGGGGCCCACTGACATGAGCCTCCTGGAGTTGCTCCTCCTCTTCACCATTGCAACCTGCTTATTCACCTGCCTCTCCCTCTGGCCCAGACAACAATGGCGGTGAGAAGGAAAAAGAGCAGGTGCCACTGCCTGCTTGCTGGCTGGCTTTCTGCCTTTCAAGCAAGAAAGCAATGGTGAGAAAGAGGATCGGGAGCAATAGCAACTGGTGACAATGGTGGTGAGAAGGTGAGAGAGGGGGCCCATTGAGGGTGCCTTGCCCAAGGGCCCTCAAAAACCTGGAGCTGGACACTGTACACATTAAAATCTTTCTTGGGGGGACCTGCTCCATGTGCTCTCACTGTCTGGCATGTGGGTGTGTTGTTCAGGACGGGGCCACCTTAGCAGTGGCACCCAGGTTGTGGAATTCCCATCCCAAAGAGATTTGCTCTGCCCTCTCTGTTGGCTTTCAGGTGCAAGGCAAAGGTGGTTCAATTTAAAAGAACTTTAGGGAGGCATTTAAGTTAAGTTTCTGGTTCCTGCTCAATTAGTTATGATTGCTTGTAATAATGTTTGTAATTGTGGAGGAAGGGGGGGGGCTGGCTGACCCGCCACACCCCCACCCTTTCCTACCCAAAAGGACCCAAGACCCCCAGAGATCTCAAGGTACCAGACTGCCAAGCAATCCTACTTGAATCTCTGTTCAGGGACTTGCCTTTATGACTGTAACCTGGATTTAGTTGCTGGAACCACAGAGCAATCCACAAACACCATGTGGGGTAAAAAACCAAAGAAGGTTTATTCTGGTAGCATTTTACAACAAGAATAGGGAAATGAGGGAAGCACACAAAATGGAGAGAGACGCTTTGGTACACAGTAATAGAGCTGCAAAAATAACAAAACCTGATTCCTTATATCTCCCAGGCACACTCTCTGTTACCTGGGGGTCAGTTCTCTTCCAGGGTTGGATCCAGCATAGCCTTGCCATCCTGGAGGACTACTTCACCTACCCGAAGGTCCGAGATGGGTAGCCCTCCACAAGGCCTGCCTTGCCAAAGCCCTCATTCAGCTAATTTCACCAGGAGCTACCTGGGGTCGGATCCTGAGGCTACCCGAAGGCTTGGGCCTCTGCTTGGCTTGCTGCCATTGCTCCACAGCCAGCAACCACGCGACGAACAAAGACAAAACCCACACGTTGGGAAATATACCTTTTCCCCCCCTCCCCTCCTTTCTGTAGCTTTGCTGCTTCTAGCCAATCATGATGCACTTCACCTGGCCAGGCAGGGGAGGGAGACTCATGACTCATGATATTTGCATCTGAAAAGCCGTAGACAGGCGCCATGTCCCATCCGATACTTTATGCACATTTCGCCTCCTCCCAGCCCCCAACCGGCCTTACTTGGTTTACCCATGAGGAGGCGTGTGTGTGTGTGTCTTTTCTTCACAGTAATCATTTTAATTTTTGATGTCTGTTTTTAATGTGTGTTGTGGATTTTGTTAAATCTGCAATCCTATACACACCTACCTGAAAGTAAGTCCCATTGAACTCAATGGGGCTAACGTCTGAGTAGACATGTATAGGATTGTGCTGTCCATTTGTTAGCTGCCTTGTGGGACCTTTAATTGAAAAGTAGGACATAAATATTTCAGCATTTTTCATCGTGTGAGAGGCTCACAGTGATCGGAAGCTGAACTGCTTAGGTTAGTTATTCTTCACTTCAGTCATAATGGGTGGGTCCTACAGTTTCAGACTTTTGATGTATCCACTCTTTAATGTCTAATCTAATGTAACCCGCATCTTAAAATGGTTACAATACCTTTCGCACCTCGGTCCTAAACTTGTTAGTAATCCCTACTACTATTGGCATGAAATTGACTTCCAAGTAAGCATGCTTAGGAATCCAACTTTAGCAAATACATGTCCCTGTAGGGCAATGATTTTTTTTTAAAAAAAAACTTGTGGAATTTTCGATGTCTAAAGGTCTGATTAGATAACCTTATGTTCTTTTTTTTTTAACGCAGGAAGAGCAAACAGACCGACAGTCACAGGTGTGCTTTCCATGGTGCCTGAAGTTCAAATCAAATAAATCCTTTTCCTGGTCTACAGCAGTCACAGAAGTGAGAAAAGCTATAGGGACCAGACGTATTATGCCAAATAGCACTGGAGAAAGGCACACATGTAATCAGCGTGATATCTCTGAGGCACATCTCCTACCTCTATTCTTCTCCAGGGGTGGCAAAACTGTAATAAAACAGCAACCTGTGAACAAAGGGATAGATGTGGATTTCTGGTAGGCAAGGAACAGCCTTTGGGAGGTTCAAGTGTTTGCTGCTGTTTTGAGGGGTGGGCTGATACTGTCTCACAATACAAGTATTGCCTGGACGGATGCCTGCCTGCTCAACTTCTGGGTGTGGGGTTGTGTGTAGCCCCACATTATTTTGAATATACAACACAAGTTCCCCCTACCCTCTCCTTGCAGGAGACTAACTCGAAAAGCCTACACTAGGAATGCCCTATCACTTGGGAACTGGGGAGGGCAAAACAACAAGGGTGCTAAAAACTAAATGGAGAGGATATGAATAAATCAACCCTATCTTAACTGATGTGGTTGATTTCAATCCTAACTATTTTTTCTACCTCCTGGACCTTTATTGCTTGCATTGCTGTACTTGTTATTGACTTTGTTATATTATTATTCACCTGTATATTGGGGGGGGGGGGCGATAGAATTTTATTTCATTTTGAAATAAAGTTAAAAATAGACGCAATGAAAAAGAACACTATACAAGATCACTAGAGAAAGAAAGAAACTCACTGATTAAAATTCTTAGTACCGTATATTATGGATATGCTTGTGGGGTAGCTAGAGTAAAACACCTAAGAGGAGCTCACTATCTCATGAAAGATTGGGTATATAAGGGTGCAATCCTATTCATGTTGGGACAGGGGGGGAAAAAGTCCTACAACTCCCAGCATGCCCCAGCCAGCTGGCTGGGGCATGCTGGGAGTTGTAGGACTTTTTTCTGTCTAAACATAGGATTGTGCCCTAAGTTATATAGCATATAAAAGATGTGTGTGTTATACACACACATTCATAGATATAGTACCAGAAAAAATATAAGTGTCTGTACTTGATTGGAATTTGACCAAAAGTTTGAAGGGCTTCTACACAGGAAATAAATGGAAACCATGCTGCCATAATATATTTTTTAAACTTTTTTAATTTTTATTTCTCTTCCTATTATTGTTACTCTCTAAAAACTAGCTTATAAAAAATGGCAGGGGGTGGGGAAGCTGGTGGTCAAAGCAAGAAAAATCCATGAACTGAAGGAATGATTAATTAAGGGCACAATCCTATGCAAGTTTAGATTTTAAAAAGGCCTACAACTCCCAGCATGCTGGGAGCTGAAGGCCTTTTTTCGGTCTAAACCTGCGTGGGATTGCACCGTAAAGAACTTTCATTTGAACCTTTATGGCTTGCCTATCCCAAGGTGGTAGCAGCAAAGCAGCTAAGGAGCCCCCCCCCCCACTGCTGAAGACCCTCCCCAGTGAATCACCAATGCCACATTCCAATGCCTCCCATGTCCCATCTTCCCCTGCCCCAAGGGAAAAAAACCCTGCGGATCTCCATGGCTCCAACCCAATACAGTACAGTCTGCATGGAATAAGCAGGGCTTCTCACTCATACTTCTTTTTTAAGAGCTGAAATCCTGCGGATCAGTGTTTGGCAGGGAAAGGGGAGCGGGGAACAGTAGCGTAGTGGAGCCAGGGCTAACAGGGACACAGCCCCAGCACCTTTTGATTAGCAGGGACACTGACATCATCTGCCTCCCTCCCCCAGACTTCCCTGTTCTCTTTGAGTTTAGCTGCAATCCTCACAGTAGTTGGGGGGAAATGCATCTTCCCAACAACAATATACCGGTAGGTACTTTACATACCGTAAGTACATATGCGACTGGGTTAGGAGGCAAATTATATATATACATACAGTTTCCGATCCAGCTAGGGATACATATGGAAAAGCATGCTTATAAGTGGATATAGTCCATGCTGGATCAGGGATTGGGTGTTTATAACTACTGACAGAAAGTGGTCAGATTCATCTAGCCATAGGTACCAGGAGTGTTATCGCTAGCTGCTCTCCTCAGGTGATTCCTGCATGCATAGAATTTCCCCTCCCCCATCTCAAGGGCTTCCCCATTCACTTTAATAAAGAGAGTGAACAGGTGATTAGAAAAGATATATACAGTATAGATACACACACACACACACACACACACACACAGTTTCTGGTGGCAGGTAAAAATATTTTAGTTTGTGTTGTCTGAACCCAGTCTCTTTGTTTTGGGCACAGACAATTTACAATCAAATCCACTTCTGATAGTTTCTAGCTTAATTTCCCTTGCCCCACTCTTGTGGTCCAGATGAACAACATTTCCTAGGCCAATTTTGCATATTGGTTGTTAGCCTGGCTTTCAAGATTCCTTCCATTACAGCACTCACTTTCTTGAGATGGGATTTCCAAGAAAGAGCTGAAAATTGCAATGTTGTCAATGAAGGCAAATAGCAAGGTCACCCATCTTCTTTATTAAATTATGAACCAGCCTCTGGAAGGTACATGATCTAAAATTAAACAGAATTAATGCAGGTGAACAAACCCTAATGATAGCCTAAAGCTTACTTCATTCTGTCATCTGCATCTAGAGTTGCCTAGCAATAGCCCTTGGTCAGGAAGAAAGGTTGGCAACCCTAAGAATGTTTCAACACTGTAAGAATTATAGAAAGTTTCTTTCCCAAATTATATTAAATAAAATAAAATACAGAAATTAAAAGAAGCCAGAGAACTCACCCCGAATGGGGGCCCCAGTCTAGTGATAAATGAGGCCTAAAATATGTAAGGAACTCAATGCCCGGGTCATAAGGATGGCATGGGATTAGTAAATGATAAATATGCTTAGATAGGGATGACATTGAATAAGTAGGTAACAGATAAATGAAGAATCCTCCCTTTCTGGAAACACAGACCAGGCATAAAAATGTGTCAAAAGAAGAGGTGTCTGCTGATGGGAGAGTAAGAGGTCAAAGTTAAAATGAAGTTAAGGAATGTGTGGAAGAGCCAATAGGAAATTAGAGTAACAGGATGCCACACAACAAGAGGAGGGTCGGTAAACAGGGGCGGGGAATAATGTATTCGGTTTAGGCGGTCGGGATAGGCTGTAAACCTCAAAGTACCCAGCCAATGGGGGAATGAGGGAGGAACCCTGCGGCCGGGCATAGGGAATAAAAACACGCTGCTTGAATGTTAAGGTGTGCCTACCTGCATAGCGCACCCACTCTTGCAAGACTGTATTCAATAAAAAGTGCTTTGCTTTCACCAATTTTCTTGTCCAGAGAACTATTTCTTTTTACAGGACTTGAACAAAGTCACTTCTAACAAATTGGGGGCTCGTCCGGGATCCTGCCATCACAGTCGCTGGCTGCCATTGCCAACCAACGGGAAGACGCGTCCTACTGAGTTCAGTAGTCTCCTTGGTGCCAAGGGTGGTCAGTGACGGACTGGCCAAGGAAACCCGAGATGCTGGACTGGTGAAAGGCACTTAAGAGAAACCGGTTGGGTAGGCACGAGATCGGTCAACCAGGCAACTCTGTGCACAGACCAAGGTAAGAAAAATTGGGCTATTTATTTTACCTTGGTGGTTGGGATAAGGGCAGGAAAATTTTCCCTTAAAGTACTGCTCTTGGATATCGAGACTGAATGTGGAGTGTGTGAGACGTGTCCCAGACACGAAGTGAGTGTGGAGTCCCAATCTGCGTTTCCGTTACCTCGCGAGAGGGCGGCCAGAGACGGACGAAGTGATTGTTAAGGAGCGTGAAAGGGTCTCGATGGGGAACTATAGTTCCAAGGTTGGGTCAGGAAAGATCCAGGAAGAAAAGGTGCCTAGGGAAAGGATTGATATTCCGCCAGATAGTCCCTTAGGGCGGATGTTAAAACTATGGAAGGAAATTCCATGTACTCAAAACAAGGATAAAAAGAAAATGATAAATTTCTGTTGTTTTGTCTGGACTAAGGAGAGTATTAGACCACCTGCAGTCTTCTGGCCTAAGTTTGGGGCAGGGGAAATGTGGCTGTGTCAGACATTAAACATCCATGTAAATAATAAAAGACCATATTCTCAGGAAGAATCTGATTATGCCAAATGTTGGGTGGAGAATGGGATAGAAAATATGTGCTACCTAGGGGAAAAGACAAAGAAAGAGAAAGAAAAAGTTTCTGAGAAAGACCCTGAATGTTGGGACCCTCTGTCTCGGCTACCGCCGCCATATGCACCCCTGGGTGGAGGGGAAGGGGCTGGCGGAGCCGACCCAGAAGTCCCAGCTGAAACAGCACCCCAGGTTAGGGAAGCTCATGTAACCAGAGAAGTAGCCCAATTAAAACAAGACACACAAAACCTTCCCTTTCCTGAGGGAACTCGGAGAAGAACCAAGAGTGCCACACTAGGGTCAGATAGAGACAAATGGGGAAGATCAGAGGATCCATCCCCAGATGTGACCCGTGGAGGGACAAACATGTACCCTCTAAGGGAAGTCCCGACAGGTCCAGGGCAAATGGGGTATGTAAATGCCCCACTTAATAGTTCAGACATAAGAATTTTTAAGAAGGAAATGAAGCCGCTGATGGAAGACCCAGTGGGACTGGGAGAACAAATAGATCAATTTTTGGGACCTAATACGTATACATGGGAAGAGTTGATGTCCATCTTGGCCATCTTGTTCTCTGGGGAAGAACGAGCCATGATCAGAAGGGCAGCCCTGTCTGAATGGGACAGGGAACACCCTCCTGGACAAGGGGTGGAACCAGCTGATCAAAAGTATCCCAATCTTGACCCTGGGTGGGATCACCAGAGGAATTCACAAAGGATTAAAATGAAAGACCTTAGGACCTTAATGATCAAAGGAATTAAACACGCAGTCCCTAGGTCCCAGAATCTGACCAAAGCCTTTGAGGTACAGCAGAACAAGGAGGAGTCACCATCTGACTTCCTTCAAAGACTAAAAGATCAAATGAGGAAATATTCTGGTATGAGCCTTGAAGATCCAGTGAGTCAGTCCCTCTTAAAAGTCAATTTTGTGACAAAGTCATGGCCAGATATTAAAAAGAAACTTGAGAAAATAGACAACTGGAGTGATAAAAATATCGAGGATCTTTTAAGGGAGGCACAAAAAGTGTATGTAAAAAGGGAGGATGAAAAAGAGAGGAAGAATATAAAATTGATGGTGAATACAGTGGACCAAGTTATGAAGAAAAAGATGGAGGCTAATGGTCAGAAGGGACAACAAGGAAAAATGGGGAGGGGAAAGTGGAAACAGGGAAAACCAGGCTCAAGCAGACAAAATCAGGATGGGCAGTTGGGGACAGGAAGAGGTCAAGAAAGGGGAGGACAGAGAGCTGGATGTTTCCGGTGTGGAAAATTAGGACACTTTAAAAGAGATTGTCCCGAGATCCAAAGGGAAGAAAGGATTATCCCACTAATGAATATGGAAGAGGATTAGGGGAGTCAGGGGTATCCTTTTAAAAGGACCCACCGGGAACCCTTGATAAATTTAAAGGTGGGGCCAGGAGAAGAGGATACAGTATTTCTTGTAGATAGTGGAGCAGAAAGAACCTCCCTTAATTACAGACCTGTAGGAACCCAATTGTCCAATAATTTTGTACTAGCGTCAGGGGTAGGAGGCCAAATTCGGACCCCAATGTTTGAACCAATGCAAATTAAACATAAGAAAGAAGAAATAATGTGTCAGCCTCTTTACTTACCAGAATTAGGCACAAATTTATTAGGAAGAGACATGATGACAGAACTAGGGCTAGAAGTAAGGGTGGAAAACAAAGAAATGGTAGTAAAGATGGCAGTTCTTTCAGAGGAAGATATCAAAGAGATAAACCCCGAAGTATGGGTTAAAGAGGGGAATAGAGGAATTTTAAATATACCTCCATTAAAAATAAAGTTAAAAAGGGAAGGTGAAGTAGTATGTCAGAAACAGTATCCTTTACCATTGGAAGGAAGGAAGGGCTTGAAGCCAGTCATAGAAACTCTGGTGCAAGATGGGTTGTTAGAACCTTGCATGTCACCTTATAACACCCCTATACTACCAGTAAAGAAACCAGATGGTAGTTACAGATTGGTGCAGGACCTAAGGAAGTTGAACCAAATAGTTCAGACCAGACATCCTGTAGTGCCTAACCCATACACTCTTTTAAGTAGAATTCCACATGAACATGGGTGGTTTAGTGTAATTGATCTTAAAGATGCATTTTGGACCTGTCCTTTGGCTGAGGAGAGTAGGGATATGTTTGCCTTTGAATGGGAGGATCCAAATACTGGAAGAAAACAACAATTCCGGTGGCGAGTCCTCGTACAAGGATTCACTGAGAGTCCAAACTTGTTTGGACAAGTATTGGAACAACTCTTAGAGCAATTTAAAATGCCATCAGGAACGCTCCTCCTCCAGTATGTGGATGACCTTCTAATTTCAGGGAAAAAGAAAGGCCCAGTGGCGGAGGCCACAAAAGCGCTGTTAAATTTTCTAGGACAGAAAGGACTGAGAGTGTCAGAGTCCAAACTTCAATTTGTAGAAAAGGAAGTAAAATATTTAGGGCATCTCATAAGTGAGGGGAAAAGAAGAATTAGCCCTGAAAGAGTAAAGGGGATAGTCGAAACACCCCTACCCAAGACGAAAAGGGAATTGAGAAAGTTCCTAGGGTTAACAGGATACTGTAGGTTGTGGATAGATTCCTATGCGGCTAAAACTAAAGGACTGTATCTGAAATTATTGGAAGAAAAACCAAATGAATTAGTGTGGACAGATGGAGAAAAAGAATTAATAAAAATCCTAAAGCACGATCTGATAACTGCTCCAGTATTGGCTCTTCCTTCTTTAGACAAACCATTTCATTTGTTTGTCAGCATACAAGAGGGAACAGCTTTGGGGGTGCTCACCCAGAAATGGGGAGGACAGCGAAAGCCAGTAGCATACCTATCAAAAATTCTGGATCCAGTCTCCCGAGGATGGCCAGAATGTATTCAGGCAATATCAGGAACAGCTCTGTTGGTAGAAGAAAGCAGGAAGCTAACTTTTGGAGGGGCACTAGTGGTCAGTACGCCTCATCAAGTTCGCACCATTTTGACACAAAGGGCAGGGAGATGGCTAACAGATTCTAGAATCTTGAGATATGAAGCGGTCTTAATGGAAAAAGAAGATTTAATCCTCACCACTGAAAATTGTCTGAATCCAGCCACGTTTCTGACAAAAGGGGAACATGAGTGTGAAAATTTAGAACACAATTGTCTGGATATCATTGAATATCAGACTAAAGTGAGACAAGACTTGAGAGACCTTCCATTGCATGAGGGAACTTGCCTATTTATAGATGGGTCCTCCCGTGTATTGGAAGGAAAAAGACACAATGGGTATGCCGTAATAGATGGTAACACTAAAGAACTAACAGAATCAGGAAGGTTGCCCAATAACTGGTCAGCCCAAACCTGTGAACTGTATGCTTTAAATCAAGCCCTCAAGGCTTTAAAAGAAAAAGATGGGACCATCTATACGGATTCTAAATATGCTTATGGAGTAGTACATACATTTGGAAAAATATGGCACGAGAGGGGATTAATAAATAGCAAAGGAAAAGAACTAGTACACGGAGCACTAGTACAAGAAGTGTTAGAAAATTTACTTTTGCCTAGAGAAATAGCGGTGGTCCACATAATTGGTCACCAAAGAGGTGCATCCTTTGAAGCAAGAGGGAATGCATTAGCGGATGAAGCAGCTAAAGAAGCTGCTATGGGAGAAGAAGTAGTAAAAATGAACATGCTAACCCCTAGGTTGCCAAAAACAAAAGAAAGGCCAGTATGGACGGAAAGGGAAATGTTAGGACTAAAAGAATTAGGAGCAACTGAAGTAGAAGAGGGAAAATGGATACTCCCAGATGGCAGAGAAATGGTCAACAAACAAATAATGAGAGAAATTATGGCTATTTTACATGAAGGGGGCCATTGGGGAGTCCAAGCAATGTGTGATTTGGTACTTAGAGAATATGGGTGTATGGGGATACACACGGTAGCAAAGCAGATCTGCGAACGGTGTATGATCTGCAGAAAAATCAACAAAAAGGTGCTAAGAAAGCAACCACCAGGTGGGCGCAAGCCAGGATTGCGTCCTTTCCAAAGTATCCAGGTTGATTTTACAGAACTCCCTCCAGTAGGCAGGTTGAAATATATACTGGTCTTAGTAGATCATTTAACCAACTGGGTAGAAGCATATCCAATGTCAACTGCCACTGCAACTGGAGTAAGTAAAATTATCCTGGAACACATTTTGCCCAGGTATGGAATAGTGGAACATATTGATTCAGACCAGGGGAGTCATTTTACTTCCAAGGTATTGAAAGGAATCATGGAGGGAGTGGGAATTAGTTGGGATTATCATACACCATGGCATCCTCCATCTTCTGGAAAAGTGGAAAGAATGAATCAAACGTTAAAAGCCACCTTGCGCAAATTGATTTTGGAAACTAAATTACCTTGGACTAAATGTTTGCCCCTCGCTTTGTTAAGGATAAGGACCGCCCCACGGAAGGATATAGGAGTATCCCCATATGAGATGCTGTTTGGTCTTCCATACATGGGTCAACTTGGAGAATTGCCCCAATATGAGACCAAAGATCGGTTTTTAAAACAGTATATACTTGGGCTGTCGTCTTCTTTATCTTTTCTTAGGAGGAAAGGACTCCTAGCGCAAACGCCACCCCTGGAATTCGCAGTCCACAATATACAACCAGGACAGTGGGTGTTGATCAAATCGTGGAAAGAAGCCAAACTCCAACCGGAGTGGGAGGGGCCTTTCCAAACGCTCCTGAATACAGAAACCGCAGTCCGGACAGCCGAAAAAGGGTGGACTCACTATACGCGAGTGAAAGGGCCTGTGGAAGAACCTCCAAACGCTAACAGTTGGACAGTAATTAAAACACAAACACCCACGAAAATAGTTCTTAAGAAAGTTACCCATTAGATGGACAATACCATAGGGGATTCTGTACCAGGGTGGGATGCGGGACCAGATAACAACCCGGATTGGGATCCAGAGGAAAGATATGCAACAATAGTAGGTCCATTAGTGGACAGCTGGACTACAGGCCCAGGATCATCTGTGATCTGGGAAGAAATCTTGTGCCCATTCTGGGAATTAAGGATAGAGAAAGGGGACTTAGCGTTACCTAAATTAGGAACTGGGGAGCCAGTTCAGTTTTGGGTCATAAGATACCGACGGGTAGGAACTCAAGGACAGTGGCATGAGTGGTTTTTTCTTAGGAAAATCGGTGTCCGAGAAGTAGAAGGATATGAGTTACAAAACGAATTAGCAGTTCAAAATCGAGGCATTAGGCGTTGGGCCCACCAGGTGATCCAATTACCCCCACAACTGAATAATTTCCATGAGTTGGAATGTAAGCAGTGTAAGTCAAGATTTGGATCAAATAAGGGAGGACTACTAAATCTGGACGATTCAGACGAGGAACTCCCATACACAACCTCTGATCCTTGGGAAGGAGAAACAAAGGGGTACATGTATTGTGGAGAAGGACTGTGGGCAGACCTGTAGTGAATGGGAGGGCCAAGTCCACTAGTGCTAGAAACTAGATCCTTACCTGTCCAAATCCAAGGTCAACAAAAGGTGATAATTGTGCAAAAGAAGTCCCGAGGTGGAAGACCTCAAATAATAGGAAATATTACTGTAGACATAGGATCCACACCCAGAGAAATCCCTCCAGGGGGAATCCCTTTGTTCCCAGGGTGGAGGATACAATATAATGCAAACTAAAGAATTAGTTGTAGCTGAAATAATCCTTGTAATCTTTCTTATTCTTAGTGGGTTAGTAACTATATGTTATATCTATAAACACAAGTTCTTTGGGATTTCCGCGTCAAAAGAATTGACAGAGGATTAGAAACCTTCAGTTCCTTAAAGGATTGTAACCATGACAGCCCGATTAATTTGTATAGGTATACTGATATCTCTGGTTGGCAACATCTCCACTGCGTTTGTAATAAAATTAGAGAAAGTAGTCAGACTCAAGTTGTAAAATTCGATGCCTGCAGCTTGTTGAAATGTGGAGATTTGAACACTCAGAGACGGTGGAGTTCCCAGGACAAATATATGTGTGTAGGGACGCCCTGTCGTCGCTGGTCCGAAGTCTTGTGGACCACACAATCCCAAGGATGGACGGCAGCGTCTCCTCACTCTAGAATAAAAAGTATGGTTTCAATTCGTAAAGGTCCTACTCGGTCAGATTGTGAAGAGGGGACTTGCAATCCAGTATGGGTATCCATCGTCCAAACATCTTGGAATGAATATCCCTCTGGTGGCTGGCCAACCAAATTCTCAATAAATCAGACTTCGTTTGGCATGGGAATAAGTGTTTCTGGAACTGATCCCGTTGCATGCTGTTTTAGATTAATAGTAGAAAAGTCAGATTCTAACGACCAAACCTTAGAGGCAACTGTCATGCCCAAAGTTAAAACTTTCCAAGCTCCTCTGAATGATCCGAAGGTAGTGACAGTAGTTGAGATTGAAGATCTGCGCCAAACATTTGAAGTAGAAACAGGGTATGGAGACACGAACACCTGGGTTGAATGGGTGAAGTATACTGCTAAAAGTTTGAACAAAAGTAACTGTTATGCCTGTGCATCAGGAAGGCCTGTAGCACAAGTAATTCCCTTTCCTCTGGGTTGGAGCAAGGACCCCCTGGGAATGAGTTGTATAATAGCTCTGTTCCAGCATAAAGATGCTTGGGGAAATGAGACTTGCAGGTCTCTATCCCTATTGTTCCCAGCTTTAAAGTCCAAAAGTGAAAGAATGCCTCCGACATTCTCTACTAGGCACGTCAATCACACTGCTTGTTTCTCACGACAGGTGGGGGGGTTGGCCAGGCCAATGGGAGAACTGAACACATGTAAGGAGGTATTGAACATCACATTAAGCAATGGGAATTACTCTAACTTGAGAGTGGCCAGAGCTGACTTATGGTGGTATTGTGGGGGAAAGTCTATAAGGCCAACCTTGCCCGCCAATTGGACTGGGACTTGTGCTATAATACAATTAGCAGTACCATTCACCCTGGCCTTCAAAAAGGAAGTTAAACCCGAATGGCATAGTCGGAACAAAAGGAATGTACTAGTTACATCCTTTGATAAAGGGATATATATTGATGCCATAGGGGTGCCCCGAGGAGTTCCAGATGAATTTAAAGCCCGAAATCAAATAGCTGCCGGATTTGAGTCTGCTCTCTTTTGGTAGTCAACCATAAATAAAAATGTTGATTGGATTAATTACATCTTTTACAATCAACAGAGATTCATAAACTATACCCGAGATGCAATAAAAGGGATAGCGGAGCAAAAGGTGGCGTCTGTGTAATGTTAGGAGGACAGTGTTGTACCTTCATACCCAACAATACTGCTCCTGATGGGACAATAACAAAAGCTCTAGAGGGTCTTAATACCCTGGCAGCGGAACTTGCTGAAAACTCAGGAATAAATACTTCATTGACAGGATGGTTAGAAACATGGTTTGGGAAGTGGAAAACCTTAGCAATCTCAATGTTTACTTCCCTGATTGTAGTAGGAGGAGTCTTAGTAGCGTTAGGATGTTGTATTATCCCTTGTGTCCGAGGACTAACACAAAGACTTATTGAAACCGCCCTATCTAAGAAAATGCCATTGACTCCTCCGGCTTATGATACTAGTATGATGGTATTAGAAGACGAAACGTCTCCACCATACTATATTAAGATGGAAGAAATTGACTAAAGTGTTGGAAAAGAAAAGAGTAAAAAGAAAAAAAGGAGGGATTGTAAGAATTATAGAAAGTTTCTTTCCCAAATTATATTAAATAAAATAAAATACAGAAATTAAAAGAAGCCAGAGAACTCACCCCGAATGGGGGCCCCAGTCTAGTGATAAATGAGGCCTAAAATATGTAAGGAACTCAATGCCCGGGTCATAAGGATGGCATGGGATTAGTAAATGATAAATATGCTTAGATAGGGATGACATTGAATAAGTAGGTAACAGATAAATGAAGAATCCTCCCTTTCTGGAAACACAGACCAGGCATAAAAATGTGTCAAAAGAAGAGGTGTCTGCTGATGGGAGAGTAAGAGGTCAAAGTTAAAATGAAGTTAAGGAATGTGTGGAAGAGCCAATAGGAAATTAGAGTAACAGGATGCCACACAACAAGAGGAGGGTCGGTAAACAGGGGCGGGGAATAATGTATTCGGTTTAGGCGGTCGGGATAGGCTGTAAACCTCAAAGTACCCAGCCAATGGGGGAATGAGGGAGGAACCCTGCGGCCGGGCATAGGGAATAAAAACACGCTGCTTGAATGTTAAGGTGTGCCTACCTGCATAGCGCACCCACTCTTGCAAGACTGTATTCAATAAAAAGTGCTTTGCTTTCACCAATTTTCTTGTCCAGAGAACTATTTCTTTTTACAGGACTTGAACAAAGTCACTTCTAACAAACACTAGCACTTTTGTCACATTTAATTGCAATTTTATCTCTCAGTTGCCTGGTGTAAATCCTTGCATATTTCCCATATATATTGGCATCTTCCACCTGGAGTGTTTAGTGTGTATGTGTGTGGGGGTCCTTAATAATGCTGAAGCAGCACAGCTACATTCATAAATACACCAATAAAATTCATGTGCTGAGCCACAAATGGTAGGGAATAACTATTCTGTGGATGCACAAGGCTTTCCACCCTCCCCTTCCTTGTAGGAAACTGAGACACAAGCACTTCAAGATTTAGTGTGCATCTCAAGGGGTGCTAAGAGTTAACCCAAGAGTTAAAGCTGGACCTATGGAGACCACAGGTGGACCTGATGTTTATACAGAGGGATGAGTAGTGTTTTCACATGTATGAGAAGTCCAAAAATAGAAGTGTCTCTGTGCCATATTGTTTACCTCACACTCTCCTTTCATTTTACCCATCCTCCATCTCCACCTGATCTAGCCTGCTCCACAAAAGAAGCCCCATTAACAAGCTTCCTTTCCTCCCACTGTTGCTTGAGCTCAAGAGGAGGGATTGGGAAGCAGCCAGTACAGCAGGTTGTGCACCTTGGTGGCTCTGTATGTATACCAATCTTTTCTGAGCTTGACTCTTCTGCTCTAGCCCTGTGTATGCCCCTTTGGATGTCCTGAAGTGTTTCCTGTCACTCTGATCCTAGTCAAGTAATATTTTCCCATCTGTAAATGAAATTGATGACATGCTGTGAATTCATTATCTGAGTTGCAGTGCTTTATGCCATAGACCAACTTTCCCAAACCTGGTGCCATCCAGACATTTGGACTATATCTCCCAGCATTCCTGGCAACTGGCCATGCTGTTAGGGGCTGATGGGAGTTGAAATCCAAAACATCTGGAAGGCATCAGGTTGAGGAAGCCTGTCATAGACTCACAATCCAGCTTTAAGCAAGCCGTATTCTCCCAGCCTCAATTCTCAAATGAGAGTGATGATAGAATAATCTACTACACCCCAGGAATCAGCATTTTTATGAGGAAGGGATTGTTTTGTTTTCCTCTTTACTTCTGGTGAGGGAGGGGTAAGCAGGGGACAAGGCTGGAATTCTGGGATTGTTATGTGCAATCAGACTGATGCAACTAGGCTTGCCTAGATTTACTAATCATATGTGAGTTTGTAGTTTCAGGCTGCAATTCTATTTATACTTACCTGGGAGTAAGCGCCATTCAAAACTGTAGGACTTACTTCTGAGTAAACATGCATAGGATTGCACTTTCATACTCACGCAAACAGCCTCTAGGAACAGAAATAAAACAGTTGTCTTACAACAAAGAATTATTGACATGATGACAAATTTGGTAAGGCTTGGGTTAATTTTTAATATAAAATAACGATTACCCCACTGCTTCTGTACTCGTAGTTCCTGAAATCTGCATTCCACACATAAAACCTGTTTAAGCAAGCACTGGCAGATGTACCGTGAACAGGGGAGTCCTGCTGTGTTTCGATTTCTATCCTGTAACCATGCAGGCACCATAGCTCCTTCTGGACTATACTTCATTGTTTTCCAAAGTAAAAAGTCTGGCTGAAAGTCATGTATGAATGCGGGAAGGTCATGTACAGATGGGGGAAAGCACACCTTGTGCTTTCTTCCTGCCCAAATAAATGGCTCCCAGACATAAGCTGTTTGTAAACAGTCTGGGAACTGGCTCTTGTATCTTGGATCAGCAGGTTAACATCTTGCCTCTTGGCAGGGTCCTTCTGCAGTTTTCCTACCACATCTTAAAGTGTACGGGGTTTTCTTATCTGCAAAGTCAGCCTGGGGTTCGTATCCTTGTGAGATGCTGCGGGCAGGATTATTCTTATGGCTTTGCCTTAAAGCAAAGCCTGAGCACAATCTGGGATCCCACCAAAAAATGTTAATATTTCTTAATAGTCCAGGTGGATGTCTCTTTATGGGAGCTAATTGTTAGAATATGGTTTTCTTGATACAGAAATCTCTCTGGAATGTTTAGAATGGAGAAACTATCAGGGCCTGGGGAAGGTCACACACATCCCACCCACCCTCACCCTGACACATACACAAACACACTCATCTCCAGCTAAGTGATGTAAACTGTGTGTGTGTGTGTGTGTGTGTAGAAGTAGAAGTTTAAGTGTGCAATCCCATGCCTGTTTAAACAGAAACGGTCCTACTACAACATCCAGTTTTACAACTGAGAATTGTAGAACTCCCCCCCCCCCATCTAAACATGCATAGGATTGCACCCTAAGACACAAAGAGCTGTGAGCTAAAGAGAGGCACCTTGGGGTGCCTCTCTTTGGAGATCTGATGTGACATAATAGATTTGCTGCCTGGCAGGAATGTGTCAGTTGCTTTCCTCCACCTCTGTTCTACTATTTTTATCATATTTGTAAACAAACCAAGTATTACAAAATGCTGCGAGTCTCCAGTGATCTTTCCTCCAAAGAAAGCTAAACTCAAGTTGTGCTGCCCCTGGAACTTCTCACTGCTGCAGAAGTGGGGAATGTGCAACAGAATGGATAAACCTCTCCGTAGATCCATCAAATATAATTAGATATGCTTTTCTTACTCATCTTTCTGTCAACAATTTGAACACTGACACATAATAGGATTAGTCAGTTTTTCTTCTTTACGTTAATCAACAAAGCATTATTACAGATAGGAATGGTGCAAAGATCTGGGGGCAGGACAGGTTAGAATGGGTTTGATGGGTGGGTGGAACCTGGACCTTTGTTCAACACTACTTGGAGGGGGCACTAGCTTCCCCCCACCCCGTATTCTGAGCATCCTCATACTTCTCCCCATAATATTTTTTTAAAAACCTATCTGCTCACTCATGTATTGGCATGAATGCAATTTATTTATTTATTTATTATATTTATACCCCACCTTTTTTCCTGAAAGGAACCCAAGGCGGCTTACATAATCTTCCTCCTCCACTCCTCCATCTTATCCTCACAACAACCCTGTGAGGTAGGTTAGGCTGAGAGTCAGTGACTGGCCCAAACCCTAACCCTAACCCAAAGTCACCCAGTAAGTTTCATGGTGGAGCGGGGACTAAAACCCGGATCTCCCGAGTCCCAGTCCAACACCCTAACCACTACGCCACATTATCAAATTGCTGTCATTGCAAATCCCATGGGATTTTATTTTTACCACTGGAGCACATGATTTCATAGGCCATACGTAACTTACAGAGTGTTGCAAGAAGGACAGTCTACGTGCTTCATATCTAAGTACTCCCTTTCTCTTGGGAGTCATATACCCACAAATAGATGGCTATTTGATGATGTTTATGAGGTGATTTAAGTCTGGGTCTCTAGGGATAGATGTTCACCTTTGACAGTCTCAACAGAGAGAATACAGATTGAATTTTCTCAGATATCTATTGTATTATCTCAGTATGATGGTATGGAGGAGATGGCAAAGGTTACGCATGCATGTTTAAATGTTGAAGGACTAGTAGTAGTAAAGTTTATTTTGTGTAACTGAAGCCATTACAAAAGCAATAAAATCAGATAAAATACCTTAAATAAATAAAATAAACATTGGACCAACATTTATTTATTTATTTATTTGTTTCTTATATTTATTAATCACCCATCTGGCCGGTCAACATTCCAGCAAATAGTACTATTCATCTAGAACTTTTGGTTTATTGTCACTACCATCTTCCTTCTTAAAATTGACACTCTAAAAGCAAAACAGGCCACCTTTTCAGAAATATAAGGAGAACTATCCCCTAATAAAAAATTAATCAGATACCCCACAGATCTATTGGATGAAAGATCTAGGTCTATAAACAGGGCTGAAAGATCTAGGTTTATAAACAGGGCTGGTAAACTGGGCAATCAAATAAGTAGTGAGACAGGTTTTCAAGCACATTGGATCCACATGGGCAGACTCTCTCTTCAGAAGGGATCGGACAGAATGTCCTTCAAGTATGGCAGAGTTCATTGCCTGACATCTTAAGGCTGTAAATGCTTTCCTCCAATTAAAATTTGTAATACTGGATACATAATGTGGAAGAGAAGTTTGAATGGCTTACCAAGGGGCACATTTCGACTGGCAGACGGAAGTACGGGCATTTCGAAAATCATGTTTTAAAATATGAGATTTCAGGTAATGTGCTGCCATTTCAAGAGATCCAAAGTCCATACATATCAATCCTTTGTAGGATTTCTTGATTCCAAGTTGAAGGACTAAGATATCATGGTATGAGATCTTTTAATTAGAACACTCATGTGATATTAGTAGGTGTGTGTGTGTGTGTGTGTATGTGTGTGTGTGTGTGTGTGTTATGAGTTTTTGAATGGGGCACTGGTAACAGAAAATTATACTAGGTCCCCTTAATGCTGCAGTTGTCCACATTTCTCTGTAAAAAGGAATTCTTAGGGTGCAATGCTATGCATGTTTTGACAGAAGAAAGTCCTACAACTCCCAGCACTCCCCAGCTAGCTATGAATCCTAGGGAATTCTGAGATTTGTGGGATTTTTTTCCTGTCTAAACATGCATAGGATTGCATCCTTATTGTTTTAGATAGGTGCAAGGCTCTTAGAGCAGGGGTAAGTAGAAAGTAGATTAGGATCTATTGGTAGATCTCCAGATGATTTGCAGTAGATCAGCAAGGATTTCCAACATGCAATGATTTAACAATAGCAACAATAGAAAGCCCTTTCCCCTCTTAAATTAGGCTGCTGAAATCAAGAAAGCTGGGGCTAGGAGGGGACACACACACAAGAAATGGGAATAGATTTGTGTGTGAAAGAATTTGCATGGGAGCTCAAGTTCTGGTACTGAAAACCAATTCTTGAGCTGAGCATGTTACTCAATTCTATGTCTGCCTTCCTGAGCTACTATTTGCGCTTGGCTCTGGCTGATGGACCTCAGGGTTCTCGTGCAAAAACATCAAACCCAAACTCTGCCCACTTCTGGCATAGAGTACCAGCACAGGCCACCAGTTCACTGAAAACGAGTAGAGAAAGAAAATAGGTAAGAGTGTTGTGGCAACTTAAAGACTAACAGATTTATTCAGGCATAAACATTTGTGGACTATAGCCTGCTTCATCAGATGTTATTTACATTGCCCTAAGATATACAGCATGATTTATATTGCCATAACATGGTTTGATCCTATATTTATTTTGTGTATTGACAACTGCAGGGCAGAGAGAAACCATCTTAGGAAAATGTGGTTGTGGAAAACATTGATCTCTCCAAAGACAGCAGTGCTACTCTAAATTAAGTGGTTTAAGGTCTGCAGCTAAAAACTACAATGTACAAACAAGTTCAACTGAGCTTCTTGATTTAAACTGGTTTACTCTCACAATCAGCTACATGCTCTTGCTTGCAGCTAGTGAATTGGTCAAAAACCAGTTTGCATTGCTTGATGCCAGGAAAGAGGCATCAATAGTATTAAATATAGCCATGATTTAAAAGAACGTTCCCATTCCTACTTCCTCTATGCTTATTGAGTGCTGCTACTAAACCTTGGCCTGGCTTCTTCTATTCTAAAGTGTGTGTGCTAGGGGTACTCTTACAGTCACACATTCAACTAAATCCTGTTATCCTAGCATAATTAAGGGCTTATCAGCATGATAAAATGTTGCAAGACTACTAAATGCATTGTACCCCAGTGCAAAAACTGTAAGACATTTATTTGTGTAGAAATGAACCTGTGGGGGAGGGATTGGGGATATGCCTGCTGGCCCTGCTCTGACCTCCATGTGTTCAAAGGTCTCCTTGCACAAAACCTACAGCTTACACACTGAAATGCAGAGGCTACCAAAATCTTGATCTGTATCCTGGAAAAAAAGGGAGGTATAGATCATGTCCTTTGGAATGTGATAATTACACAGCATATATCTCTGACTGTGTCTATGTCTATGTAGAACTGCCTTTAAAAGCTGTATGACTGGCAAAAAAAAAAATAAGCAGTCATCTTGGGGGACCTTAAAGACTTCTTCAACTGGGTGCCCTCCAGATTCTTTGGACTTCAACTCCCATTAGCCCCAGCCAGCATGGATAATGGTCAGGAATGCTGGGAACTGTAATAAAAAAAAAAATCTGAAGGGCACCCAGTTGGGAAGGTTTAAGGACTAACATTTATTGGGACATAAGCTTTTATGCACTAGAGGGCCCATTTCATCATGACTTTAGTCCATGAAAGCTCTTGCCACAATAAATCTGTTAGTCTTTAAGGTGCCACACTCTTGTTGTCCTTGTGCAATAGACCCAACACAGCAGATGCAGCGTCACTCCATTTTTATGCTGGGAAAAAGCTGCGGTGTGTTCTATTCTGGTGTGTGCTTCGGCGTTTTAGGGCGCAATCCTATACTGTACAGTACATGTTTAGTCGGGGGGGGGAAGTCCTACAACTCCCAGCATCCCAGCTATGCTGGCTGGGGGATGCTGGGAGCTGTAGGATCCCCACCACCACCACCACCACCACCACTATAGGGATTGCGCCCTTAAAGTCGCAGGAACCCTTTCGGGAAAAGAAAAAGTAATGGCGACCTTAAGTGCCTACCGCCTGGGGAGCTCCCATTGGTCGCATCTGCCCCGCACGTGCCTACGGAGCCCAATACCCATGGGCTGCCACACGCGATTTCCTAACGCGGGAGCACTTTCTGCTTAAGAACTGAGCCGCTCTTGTGAAGTAGCGTCGTGAGTGGCATTATAACGTACGCAATATTCATCGCCAGCCGCCCCTCTCAGGACAACGACGAGCTCGTTAACAGCCGCTCTGCCTGGCGGGGGAGTGCCTCCGTCCTCCACACTTGGCAAGGGAGAGTTTTGAGCGCCCCGTGCTTCCTCCCGAGCCGAGCCGCTTCCTTTCCCCCCAGGCTGAAGGAAATCACCTGAGGAGGAGGCCTGTGTGGCGTGCGTGTGGAGGGCGAAAGAGCGGGGCAAAATTGGCGGGGAGCGGTCCTTGGCGCTTCGAGAGCTGCTCGGGGGGGGGGGGAGGATTCTATTCTCCGCATGTCGCGGCTGCTGGACCAGACGAACTGAGGGGAAGGGGAAAGAGAGCAGCGTCGCATTTCCCTCCCTCTCCGCTCGTGCTCTGGTGAGTCACCGGCAGGTCAGAAGGATCGCGCGGGAAGGGAGCGGCACAAAGGCAGCGGCGAGTTTGCCGCTGGGAGCCGCCACGAGAGCGGCAAAGCGAGAGGCTCAGCCAAGCCCAGTCGCCGTCCGCAAGCAAGCAAGCGCGAGAAAGACGCTCTCTCGTCAGGCAGCCGGCGGCGGCGGCGTCTCCGCCTCTTTCCCTCCAGGTGGCTCACTCGGAGAGGGGAAAGAGGAGAGGCAGAAGGAGCGTGTGGGCGTCCGCCGTACCGCGGCGGCGGTGGAAGCGTAAGCGACGGAATCCAGATGCGGAGCAGCCGCTGGTTGAACAGCTGCGCCTTTGGCAAGCAAGCAAGGTACAGCCCAAAGGAGCCCCGCGGGTTGCCGGTGCAACGGGGAGGGGGACACTACAGCTGCAATGCACCAGCGGAGCATGTAGCCCTTTATGTCTGGCACAGCCGAACATGTTCCTTCCAGAAGTGTGTTCCGGGTAAGCGGCGTGTAGGACTGGAGTCTTAAGCGCACCTTTGTAAGTTAGTTGTCTAGTCCGGCGGGGTGTGTGTGTCTTTCTGAACCAGGCGCTTGGCACGGTTCAACCTCAGCACTTTTCGATGCCTGGAACGTGTGGTAATAGTAAGGTGAGCGCCCCTGAGCATGTGCTGACTTCATCTCTCCCCCCCCCCCCCATTCATCTGGAATTAGGCTTTCTTCTCGATCAAAGGGTATGACTTCTAGGGAGGATTGAATCGCCACATCTCATTTTTGAAGCGCAATTCTAAATGTGCCTATTACTCAGAAGTGAATTAATTTAGTGAGGGTTGCTTCCAGGTAAGCGTGAGCATAGCATTGCAGCCTTAAACTTTAAACATTGAGGCATTCCAACGATCTAAGATGTTGTTATTAGGGTGCTGGTACTTCCTTTTGAGTGGCTGCTGCTGTTGATCTGGAGTAAGTTATGGACGATGGGTGGCTGTTGATCTTAGAGGAAATGAGTGGCTGGATTTTTGGCTGCCATTGCTTTTGGAGATCTGCCTGGTCTCAGCAGGGTTCAGCCCCAAACCTGTTTTCTGTGCCAGGGATCATTCCTGGAGCATGTGGAGTAGCAATAATAAAAAGAGAACAGAGTCTCTAAGCATGTGCAGTGTTTTTCCTTACCACTGAGTAACCACAGCCAGGCCCTCATGTATTTGAGATTAAAAGGTGGAGTTTCTAAGTCAGGGGATGTCCAGGTAGCTTCTCTTTTTAGAGATCCGTGTGACTTCCCCTTCCTGGAACCCATCTCAGGTTAGGTGAAAATGGTATTTTGTATGGGCGCACAAACTCCCAAGTTTTGAAACAGTCTGCTCCAAATGTGGAAGTGTGATTTAGCAGGTGTGGGAACAGCTAGACCTCAGAATCTTTTTCTGAATGTAAAGGTTGAGCCCTGGGACATGTGATGTAATGGCAAAGGAAAGTGTCTCTCAGAATATATAGAGTGCATTTTCCTCATCAACCGTAATCACAGTGTATATGCATCTGAGATTATGGTGCAGAGCTTTCACACAGCTTTGACTTACACACAGGCACCTGTTAATTAAAAAACACGCACCCTAAAACCAAAACTCCACTGTTGGATCTTGGGCTTTACTCAAGAGGTAAAGTTTGCCTGTCTGTGATCTTAGTGTAGGATCTGATGGATGCTTTGATTCCTTATTGGACTGTAGTGAAAGGGAATCTTCCGGATCAATGCACATGTAATAGGCACATTTAGTTTTCTGTATACTTTACAAAGGAGACAGAGAGAGAGAGAGAGGAGGTGTTGAGCTCATGGAAGGAGCCAAGAATAGCCAACTCCTTTTTCTAAGAGATGATTGAAATGAGATCCTGGATGATTCAGGAATGACTCTCCCTTAAGGAGGAGTGGAGGGTTGAGGAGAAAGAACTAAAGTGGCTGTGCTGTGCAATGCGGCTTGCTTACAAAGAAGTTTGGCGACCCACAATCTGACTCAGCCTGACGGTAGCAGCAGCAGCAGTAGGAGCTGCACCACCACAGCTGGCGAAGAAACCTTTTCAGGCAACCTTGCCCAGAGGGGGCGATTTCTTCCTCTCTGCAGCAACAAGCTTGCCTATCTACAAGCTTGCCTATCTACGCAGCAAGCTTGCCTATCTACGGGGCTCCTGATAAGATAACACGCTGCCCCTGCTTCTTAGAAATGTAACTGATGACACACACCCCTTCTTAGAAATGTAACTGATGACACCTGTGTTTGTCCTGCAATAGCCTGGAGTGGGTGGGCGTGAAAGCAACTTTAACCAGCCTTTAAGAGAAGGGCTTAATTCCCCCCACACACACACCTCCATTTGCAGTGTTGTAAGACTTCTAAGAGCATCTGGGTTTTGTGCCAATTTGAATGTTATAATCTAGGAGAACAGTATACACCTTCACTCTGAACATGAGATTTAAAACTTGTTTAAATCAAAATATGCAGTACATAAAATTATCCCTACCACGCAAGTCTGAGGCTATATTGGAATAATATAGTAGGTGAGATGTGGCTTGCAGCCAAAATCTCTATATTTCCAACCTAGCTTAGTCAAACTAAGTAAAAATCCTAAATGCTTCTGCAAAGAAACTTGGTACTTAGGCAATGCTCTGGCAACAAATATTGTGAGAATGTCACAATGTATTAAGACCTGTTCTGTTCTCTTGAAGTTAGAAGTACACATGTATTGTTAAAGTACGGTACATGTCCACAAAAAGTGTTTGCACACTTGTTATCTGACCTAATTTAGCCAAGTCTTTTATTTGAGCAAAATATTATCCCATTCTTCTGATAGTAAGTTCTGTCAGGCCTGAAAGAAATATGAGCTCAATACAAGCTGTTCTCAAATTTATAGCTTCAGTGCATACCCATTTGTGAATAGAGAACTTTAACAGGAAAGATTGTCTTCCAAATTAGTGTGTGTATAATTGTGATATTAAAGCACTTTTGTTATCAGGGGCAGTTGCTCATTTTAAAGGGAAAAGATGGCCCAAACAATATGACATTTACACCATATATTGAAAATCTCTACTGGTGTTTGTTAGATGGTTGTAAACAGTTTGATCCATTAATAGGTTGCAGTGCTATCCTGTACATGCCTACTCAGAGGTAAAATCCATTGAGTTCAATGTGACTTACTCCCAGGTACACTAAAGCTTGCAGCACCCATTTAAGTAAAAGGTACTAGACTTATTTAAATGAAAATATGTTGGCTACATTAGCCTATGGACCAGAATTATAATAGTGTCCCTTATAAAGATATTTTCTTAAGGAATTTTCTCTGTACTGTTTTCTAGTGCATGTTGTACTTAAATTATTTTAACATCTTGATTTATAACCAATACCTAGCCAAAGAGTTCAAGGCAGTAACAGTAGTTGTACATAGATGAGAAGGGTTCACAGTTTTGATCCTAAACAATTATTTGGAAAGTTCCGCTGAAATTGGTACTTCTAAGTAAATGTGTTAGAAATCTGTATCTGCGAGTGGTTGCGGGAAGGTGGGAGAACAAAATAGAGCTCAATTTCATTAGTAATTGCTTGTAATATTAAATCTGGATATGATACATTGCTTGTGTGTTATGTGATTTGAGTTATTGCTTAGTGATACTACTGTGTGTTAAAGTGGATAGGGGTGCATGCTCCATGCGCAACATAATTCAGCAGGTATGTGCAGGTGACTACCTGGCCTCTTCTCATTCTGATGTTAAATAAATTGTTGGTGTGAAATATGTGAGTAATGTTGCAAGATACAATGTAAGATGGTATGTTTCCGGTGCAGGTGGAATGTAAGAAGGACATTCTTGTATTTTGTTTTTGTTGCGTGTTTTTCCTGGTAATGGTAATGACATTGACTCCAATGGACAGTGTTAGTGTCTTGAGTTAGCCATTCCAGGCAACAATGAGATGGGTGCAACAGGTTCTCCTGGGTTCTCGCCTAGGAAGTAAAATTTAGTAGTTTGTGAATCCCTTAGGGATATTTTGACAGAAAACCCCCCTACAACTATCAGCAGTCCCCAACCAGCCAGCTGGCTGGGGAATACTAAGAGTTACAGGACTTTTTTCTGTGTAAACATGCATAGGATTGTGCCCTTAGGCAATTATGTCACTTAGTTTAGGCTTGTGTCAAAAATGAACAGGGCTGTACAACAAACATAGGGGCTAATTTCATATGTTAGGGGCATAACTTGGGTGTTAGAAGGTAGGTTATGCCAACAGGGTGGGGAGATTTTTAAAGCACAAAGTAGGAGGTAGGAGTTGGTGCAGAAGCTATTCCACCTGCACTTCCCCTCTAAAATCCACTCCTGCAGCATTTTTTTTTTCTCCCAGTGAGGTTATGTTTTGGGCCCATCTTCCCTGGGGAAGATAGTTTCAGGGGGAAAGGTTTAGCATACCCACTCCCACCTCCTGCTTCTGCACTTGAACCACTCCTTTTCAGGATAGGAATTCAGTGGCCACAGCATTCTAACACAAAGGTCTGCTGCCCTCCTGCCTAGTTAGTTATCTCACCTTTCAACAGCAAGCCCCTGCCTGCAGTACACCATGACATTAAAGTGCCATACAACAGAGGTGTAGAATCTCTTTCAGCCTGAGGGATGAATTTCATTTCAGAGAAGCTCTCAGGGACTACATTCCAGTGGTGGGTGGGGCTGAAAGCAAATGGGATGGGGCCAAAAATACAAAAAATAGCAGCATATTGTATCTTAAAGTTCTTACTGCCTGTAACTAAGCCTTAGGAGAGGCATTTCAACCTTTTGGAATGGGGAAAAACTGCACAAAAGCTGAGAAACTACTCAGCTGGGAAATGGGCTGGGGCCAGGAGAAGGGGACATGGCCTGTTGGGGGAACCCAGAGGACCAGATTTGGCCCCAGTGCCTGTGGTTTTGCACCCCTGCCATACAGCAGTATTCACCCAAAGTGAGTGGTGCTGCATGGAAACGTACAGCCCTCCCCATTTCTGGCAGCAACCTTTTCTGGCACTGTCATCCTGGGCTCACTGCAGCAAGTGGGTGGTTCACATCTTCTGACACAGCTCCCGCCACTATTGCATGATGCAGTCAAGGCATACAGCAAAGTAAATACTGTGCAGCCATAGCTGAGGCATTCTTCAGACTTGCCCTTGTGAGCTACTCCATCCCACACAAAATTCTGCTTATACTCCCAGCACTGGTGCTGAGCAGAGCAATGTGGGACTTTTCTTTACAAAAAGTATTTGCCTATACAGTAATACCTTGGATTGCAAGTAACTTGGTTTGAGAGCGTTTTGCAAGACAAGCAAATTTTTAAATATTTATTTAATTTTTTTTGACTTGATATACAAGCAACGTCTTGCAATACAAGTACTGTAGTACGGCTTAAATTAAAAATCTCTACAAATTTTTTTGGGGGGATTTCATTTTGATATAAGAGTGTTTTGGATTACAAGCACGTTTCCGGAACGAATTATGCTCTCATTAGCAGTATCTTAAATATAAATCTGATAACTTAAAAAGATACCAACAATTATGTTTTGCTCAGGCGAATCCTATTTGGAGATTTAGGAAATATTGTTTTGTTCATATTTCCTGTATGACAAAAAAAGGTCTAACTCAGGGGATTGGTTTTAAATAGTTCTCATCAGTGCCCTGTAGGGGAGATGGCGGCATTCCAGCCATGCACTGTAGTTTGTTTTGTAGTCACACCACATAGTGAAATCACATAGGACTTGGTCATATGAAAGTGTTCCACATGATGTACTTTGGCTCTGTGGTCATCAGGCATTCAGCAAGTCTAGAGAGCAAAGTAGCACGGTGTGTACACTGCATAAATATTTTGCAATTCCCATACAGTGGACTGCTGTGGTTGGTCATGTAGAAGAATCCAACACACAATAGTTTGTAATTAATGTGGCCTGAATATTCTTTTAAGGGCTAAGAGCATGTAAGACCTCTCTGTAAAAACATAACAAGATCATATGGCAAAAATGGTGTTTGATTCCACTCCTGTAAATTATATGATCTATTTGATATATAGCTATAAGGATAGCACAGTATTCATTTTCTAGCCTGATCAGATGATTGCTGTCCATACTGAAGAGGATCTTGGCGAAGGACATATTGGAAATGGCAGCAGTGGGATGGCTTTGTAGATATAATTTTGTATGGAAACATCAGAAAACTGTAAAGTCCTTAAATAAGACTCAGAAAGGCAAGGCCCAGTTAACATAGTGAAATTTATTTCCAAGTAACACATATAGAATTGTGCTGTTAGTGTCCCAATCTCATTTTAATATGCCTTTGGGAAGGGGTTGATTCCTCTTTTCAAATAGAAAAAAATTGGGAGAGTTACTGTGGTGCATTAAGTATAATGGCATATTGATCTTAGCTGTGTCCCTGCAGTGCTATTTCCATAAGTCTGAGAGACTGCCACAAGGCTTGCTGGGTTTATCTCTTGGCTTTAAATGTCTGAAAGATGCAGTTCTGCTAGCCCCACTGTTTTCTTTTCCATTTAGACAAGGAGTGTTATGGTGGCCAGGAAGGAGTTTCTGCCATTCATACACTTGCTTGAGGACAAATGCTTGCTTGTCTTAAATTAGTAAGTGATTGGCTAATTACAGCTCTTGGTGATACTCCTCACATTGTACATCCCTGATCAGCCATTAGTTGAATGGGAGGGTGCATTTGAGCAAGCAGTGGAGGGTAGTGGACTCTGTTTTCACTCACCAGCATTGATCATACAGTTCTCTGGGTTGGCAACATAGGGGGCATATGATACTCCTGTAGGGGTTTGGTTTGCCTCAGGTCCTCACATTATGGTTATACATAATATGTATCCACAACATTAATCTTGTTTATGTTTGGGACTACAGTTCCCAGCATTTCTGACCATTGGCTGTGCTGGCAGTGGCTGATTGGAATCGAAGTCCAAAACATTTGGAGAACACCAGGTTGGAGACGGTAACTGTAAAGCTTAGCTTCCTAGTGAGCCACCAACACTTGATGCTCTCGTTCACCAGTTTCTGGCACTTCTGGTGTAGAATGAATGGGGATGAGCAAACTGAATTCAGACATGATGGTGTCTGGCAATCCTTGCTTTTCAGAGTTGAATGATCAGGCCAGTTGTGCGTAATGGAGTTTGCCCATCATTGAGGGTTCAATTCTACAATCATGATCTGCTTTTTGAAACTGTCATTAGGAAAGTGTTTTATAAATTTTATCTGCTGTGCTTGGACGTAATGTTAAACCATGATTCAGTGCTATGTGAATCAGTGCTATGTGAATGATCCTCTTGAGTTCATGTGCTCTCCCCTCCCTTGTGGTTGAGAGGAAGAGTTTGGAAATTTCTGCTTTCCCTTAACTGTGGCTTATTGTTTTGTCTGAACCAGGGATCATGGTTGAGCATGAACTATGGTTAGTTTCAACAAGCCAGCTAGATAACCCTGGGTTTGAAGTTGGTTTGTTTTGAAACTGACCATAGTGTTAAAGTATGATCCCAGGTTCAGATGAAATGATACACCAAGTTAAAAGGAAAGGTTCTGAACTCATCCTCCTTAGCCATGTAGCAGGAGGGAAGGGAAGGGGGAGTGTGTGGGCCCAGGAGGAGATGAGGCTTGTTCATGTAGCACTGAAACATGGTTTAGCATTCAAATGCAGCCAGTGTCTATAACTCTACATGGAGATATATGATTTGGCAACCATGTTGTTTCCAGGCTTGATAATTGTAATGTATAGTGCCTTGCAGAAGTATTTGCCCCCCTTTGACTTTTCCACATTTTGTTGTGCTACAACCCGGAATTGAAATGGATTTAATTGGCATTGTTACCACTTGATGTACACAAGATACTCAACACTGTGAAGGTGCAAAATATTTTTATTGTTGCACAAAAGTTAAGTAAACAAAAACAAAGTGGCACTTGGTTGCATAAGTATTCACCCCCGAGTCAATACTTGGTAGAAGTACCTTTGGCAGCAATTACAGCTACGAGTCTTCTTGAGTAAGTCTCTATCAGCTTTGTGCATCTGGATCCTCCAATGTTTGTCCATTCTTCCTGGCAAAATTGCTCCAGCTCTGTCAGGTTGGATGCGGACTGTTGGTGACCAGCAACTTTCAAGTCTTGCCACAGATTCTCAATCGGATTGAGGTCTGGGCTTTGACTGGGCCATTCTAAGACATTCAGGTTCTTGTTTTTAAACCACTCCAGTGTTACTTTGGCTGTGTGTTTAGGGTCATTGTCCTGCTGGGAGGTGAACCTCTACCCCAGTCCCAGGTACCTTGCAGGCTGAAACAGGTTTTCCTCTAGAATTGCCCTGTATTTGGCTGTAAACATTCTCTAAAATAACTGGCCCTCAATCCTGACCAGTTTCCCAGTCCTTGCTGCGGAAATGCTGCCACCACCATGCTTCACCGTGGGGATGGTGTTCTCAGGGCAATGAGCACTGTTGGCTTTGTGCCACACACAGTGTTTTGCAGCAAGGCCAAAAAGTTTCATTTTGGTATCATCATCATCATCATCATCATCATCATAAATTTTATTTCTTACCCGCCTCTCCGTCTAGCTCGAGGCGGAGAGCAACAAAAATATAAAATACACAATACATACTATTAAAACATCTTAAAAACATCATAAAAAACATCATTAAAACATCGTAAAAACATCTTAAAGGCAACCTAAAATTCCGCCGGATAGGCCTGCCTATAAAGAGATCAGTCTTTATGGCTTTTTTAAATTCCAAAAGACTGGTGAGCTGATGAATCTCCTCCGGCAGGCCATTCCATAATCTGGGAGCAGCAGAAGAAAAGGTCCTCTGGGTAGTACCCGTCAGCCTAGTTTTGGCTGACTGAAGTAAATTCTTCCCAGAGGACCTGAGTGTGCGGGGTGGATTGTATGGGAGAAGGCGATCCCGTAGGTAGCCTGGACCCAAACCATGTAGGGCTTTAAAGGTAATAACCTACACTTTATACTTCGCCCGGAAACTGATTGGCAGCCAGTGGAGTGCTTTTAAAACTGGTGTGATGTGAGCACCCCTAGGTGTACCAGTAACCAGTCTGGCTGCCATATTTTGCACTAGTTGAAGTTTCCGGACTAGGTACAAAGGTAGCCCTATGTACAGCGCATTGCAGAAGTCGAGCCTCGAAGTTACCAGCACGTGCACTACTGTCTTTAGGTCCTCCGATTCTAGGAAGGGGCGCAGCTGGCATATCAGCCGAAGCTGATAATAGGCACTCCTAGCCGTCGCATCTATCTGAGATGTCATTTGGAGCGACGGATCTAGAAGCACCCCCAAGCTGCGAACACAGTCTTTCATAGGACCAGGGAACCTTTTCCCACATGTTTGTTGTGTCTCCCACATGCCTTTTCTCAAACTCCAAATGCGCTTTGATATGGGTTTGTTTCAGCAATGGCTTTCTTCTTGGCACTCTTCCATAAAGCCCAGCTTTGTGGAGCATTCGGGTGATGGTTGTCCCATAGACGGTTTCTCCCACCTCAGCTGCGGATCTCCTCAGCTCCTTCAGAGTTACCATTGGCCTTTTTTGGGGTGGGTGGGGGTGTTTCAATTTTTTAAATTTTATTTAAGAAAAATTTAAAAACTTACAAACATTAGAAAACATACAACAATCCACAAACTAAACTAAAATGGACTTCCGAACTTCTCCACAGCAAATTTAAGTAACAATAATTATTCTTACACTATAATTACAAAGAAACCTCACTTTTTTTCTATTGTCCAACATATTTTCTTCTTATTCATCAAACTCCTAAGTACATCAATCCTTATTTTCATAATTTCTACAAAAAGTGTACTAGAGGTTTCCCCTCCACCATAAACAAAAATATTAGAGTTACCATTGGCCTTTTGGTTGCTTCTCTGACTAATGCCGTCTTTACCCGGTCACTGGGTTTCGGTGGACAGCCTTCTCTAGGCAGAGTTGCGGTTGAGCCATATTCTCTCCATTTTGTAATAATGGATTTAATGGTGCTCCAGGGGATGTTCATGGTTTGGGATATTTTTTTAGAACGCATCCCTGATTGGTGCTTCTGTATATCTTTCTCCCAGGAGTTGTTTTGATAGCTCCTTGGTGTTCATTATGCTGTTTGTATAGGTATGCTCTCTGACAAACTCTGGGGCCTTCCAGAAACAGGTGTATTTAATTTGAGATCATAGGCACTGGAATTGCACACAGGTGGACTCCATTCAACTATTTACTGTACAATATGTGACTTCTGGAGGCAGTGGGTTGCACCAGAGCTTATTTAGGCATGTCACAGCAAAGGGGATGAATACTTATGCAACCGTCAAGTGCCAGTTTGTTTTTGTTTACTTCACTTTTGTAACAAAAACACAAGGGAGCTGGCTCTGAAGTAAATTAAATGCAAAAGTGCACAAGGCACCAGAGCCAAGGTGTGTAAATATGACTATTCATATGCCATAGAACAATAGTGTTGGTATAACCATATAATTAAAAAAGAAAAGAAGAAATATAGCATAAATCTCAAGAATCAAAATACACAGATAACAATACAATTATAGGTACAGATAACAAGAATGCTGGCTAACAACTTGTTTCGTTATCTTCATCAGAACCTTCAAAATGGTTTTCTGCCCAATGCAATTTTGCTGATATTATTCTTCTCATGTGTTCATTTATAGTTTCTAAATGGCATAGAATGTAAAAAGAAAAATCTTACAGTCAAAACATTGAAACAAACAATGGCATTTGAATCCAATTCTCACCCTCCAGCAGAAGAATAATGACAAAATAGGAGTGGTCTCCAGGAGAAATATTATATGGCACTCCAAGTCCTGCCCCAAAATTATCACAATTAACATGTTGTTCAAATAGTATAAAATACCCAGGAGACAAGAAGCTGTAAACTGAAGAGATGTCCCAGGAGATGTTCTTAGTCCTTCTGCCTTGTAGAAGCAGACAAGCAGATAGTCCTCCTGCTTTTTATTTATATTAATTATTACAAATCACTTTGTGAATACATACTGAAATGTGGAATACAAATGCTGAAAATGATTAAAAATGGGAACTCGCTAGCATTGATAGGAATAATGTGGAGAAAGCCAACCTAAGCCCCCTGCCTGACACACACACACTCACCAAGGAGGGGGGAAGGAGACCGGGGGGGGGGGGAGACAGCCAGTCTCCACAGATGCCAAAGGGGACAAACAACATCTACATAGAATCACCCCAGGGGGGAAGGCAGGAAGCATCACCAGGTTTGTCAATGCTCTCGCATATCAGCCCCATCTACATAAGACTTGAATACCTCTCCAGGGCAGACGCTTCGGCACCCCTAAGAAATGGCCACTCAACACCATAGGATGGGACCATTAAGCAAGTGGCTTCAAAGGGACCCCATCCCCACGGGGGGAAGGCAGTCACCCCACCTGACCCAAAAGGCCGCCCCTCAGGGAGGGTGTCAACCCACCTGATCACGGAGGGAGGGGCTACCTGCAACACCAAGGTATAAAACACCCTGCACAAGGGAACTTTTCTCTGGACCTGATCAGCAATCTTGCCCATGCCTGGGGTAAGGGAACGAAGGATCAGCAACCCCAGGTAGCAGAATCCGGCGCGCTCCAGCTAGCTGGAATCACTGGCCGCTTGGGTTGACCGGACCCCCGGGAAACCAAGCTGAAATCACTCACAAGCCGCTTGGGTAGACCGGGCCTCCGCCGGGAACCCAGCTAGCCGCTTGGGTAGACCGGGCCTCCGCCGGGAACCCAGCTAGCCACTTGGGTAGACCGGGCCTCTGCCGGGAACCCAGCTAGCCGCTTGGGTAGACCGGGCCTCTGCCGGGACCCGAGCTAAACTAACTAGCTGAGAGCCCTGAAATCACGTTGTCCTTGAGGCTTTTGCTTGCTACTTTGTACCGTACTGATAAGCTGTATTGCTGGCGTGGGTCTGAGTTTGTGAAGGTAATTTTGTAAATAAACTTGTTTTCTAAAAGATACTTTTGTGGCTATAAGTTATCCCTTTGTTCTGGGCTAAGGCGAGGCGCTGGGGACCTCGGAGAAGGCCCGCCCCAGCACCCGCTACCCCCTTAGCATTGAACCCGCGCAGAAGACCAGGTTGTCGGTCTTCCACTAATAAATCTTCAGTTTAGAGATGACTTTGCCCAGGACTTCCACTTGCATGTGCACAAGGAATTTTTGAACATCCCTCCTCAACACTTACTTAGTTTTGTGTTAAAGGCTTCTAAACCTGCAGTTCAATAGTTAAACCATTTTTCTGTAGTTAACAGTAACATATAAAATAATCATCTGCTTGTATTACTTGCCTAGGTTATGTGAGTGGGTTTAGGAAACATTTGAGTCAAACTTTATCTCCAGATTTGAATACCCATCTGATTAAGGATTACTCACTTAAAGATTTGATTTTAGCTCTTTAATTCTAACAGGATACATCTGCCTGGGGAAAATTCTGAATTGCAGCATACCTGGAGACTTGTACAAAAGAATGTTTTGAAAGTGATTCAAGGACAAGTCTTGTTTGGGCAAATTCTGCTCTTTTGTCATTGGTGTACTACAAATTCCAAGTAAAGGTTTTAGGGCTGCTTTATACATCACATTTGCTTCTGGGCAAGACAAAGCATTTTACGCTGTCATCCATGAATTGTGGCACAAGAGGTTATTATTGTCACAAATACCCTGATCAGGCAGATGTTTTATGTATTGACTTCGCAATCCATGTATGTACGGCAAAATTAACCCACAAGCTGCACTTGAAGAATAACTGTATATGTTTTACCCTCAACGCAGGGCTTGTCTCAATTTAGGGCAGTCTTCCCCAGCCTGGTGCCCGCCCTCCAGATGTATTGGACTGCAACTCTCTGTTGGCTGGGAATGATGGGAACTGCAATCCAGCACATCTGGAGGGCACCAAACTGGGGAAGACTAATGTAAGACTAGTGTCTTGCAATTTTTGTCAAGTAAATATGTTCAGGAACTAGGTGTAAAAAAATATCTTCATTAGTTTAGCAGAACAGAAACTGTGATACTAAAGGAGTAATTTACAAGAGGATAACTTGGCCACAATGTGCCAGACCAATCATACTTACTTATGATCAGGTTAGAGAAAATGGAAGAATTCAGGCATGCTTTCTATATTTTTATATGGTTGAGGCATTTACCACAAGCATAGATTTCAGAACACTGAAGTATAAAGAACTGGATTGTCAAAGAAGAAATTATTTCTAAATATTTACTGTGGTTGGGGAACTTCCAATGCATGTCTAGATACTAAAAACAGGCGATTATCTTTAGATACCGTAGTTCCTCATTTCCATGTTGTC
The DNA here is from genome assembly GCA_021292165.1 of Shinisaurus crocodilurus. Taxonomy (NCBI): domain Eukaryota; kingdom Metazoa; phylum Chordata; class Lepidosauria; order Squamata; family Shinisauridae; genus Shinisaurus; species Shinisaurus crocodilurus. Next base: position 217,826,947 of record CM037879.1, on the reverse strand, counting down.
AAAAGCCTGGAGATTGTTCTCCAGAACTTTGTAAGCAGTTTCCCCCATATTTATCTTAACTGTTGGAAAATTTGTGAACGATTTTTCTTTTCTGAGAGCCTACATTATAATGCAGATTTTGTGGTGGTAGCTGTGGAGCTTCATTTGGTAACTGTCTGAGCTGTCCTAATATCTTAAGAAGTCGGGCCAGGCAGGATAGTCTTGGCTGCCATTGGCTAACTTGGTAGATCTGAAAGGTAGCACACACAAAAGGCAAAGGGGTAAAACTTAGAGCTTAAAACACGCATGGTTCAGTAACAGAAATTAGTATATTTTGGACCATGCCTTCAAACTATAAGAGAATAACCCAAACAATATTTAATGCACCGTTTTCAACAAGAAACGTTTATTTAGAAAAAAAAAACCCACAACAATGAAATTTAAGAGCTGTGTTTATATATAGTTGTATTAAAATCAAGCTTATTTTTTAGAATTTCTCAGGAAATTAATTTATATAAAAGGCTATTATTCAGATCTAATATTTTCAGAAAAAGTAATCAATCAGCTTATGACATGCATTTATCTGCTGCTACCTTTCAGTAGAGTTGCCAGATGGAAATTTCAGAAACAACTGGGGTGATTTGTAATAAGAGACATCCATTATCTTCTACAGAGCTGTCATGTTTTTATATATACGGGATATATATATATATATATATATATAAAATTGATTATTTATTTCTATTTTTAACTTTTGTATTTTTCTATTTCTGTTTTAATTGTATGAGTTTTAAAGGTTGTGAGCCGCCTTGGGTCCCACTGTTGGAAAAAGGCGGGATACAAACAAATATAATGATGATAGAAGGGACAAAAAGAGCGGCAGGCATTTGGCAACTCTACTTTTAGCTCTTCTACAGTGGTACAATCCTGCAGAGAGTAAATGTGGATGATCAGCAGAGCAACCCCACCCCCATTGGGAGGGAAGCAAGCAATTGTTTACATATAGGTTGCAGCAAAAGTCCATTTAAAAAAAAATCAAAATCTGTTTCGGTTTACAGAATCCTACTGTGTATATCAACCAGAATGAAAGGATTGCCCATGTTTTCTTTAAAAAAAACTAACTCACTATCTTAGCCGAATTTACTGTCAAAGAAAATACAGTAAAACCTTGGATTGGAAGTAACTTGGTCTGCAAGTGTTTTGCAAGACAAGCAAATTTTTAAAATAAATTTTAACTTGATAAACAAGCGAGGTCTTGCAATACAAGTACAAGTACAGTCAAGAAAAATGAAGACTTTACACTATCATTTTTTATTGCAGCTTAAATTAAAAATATGTGTACAAATTTCTTATGGGGAATTTCGCTTTGATGTACAAGTGCTTTGGATTACAAGCACGTGTCCGGAACGAATTATGCTTGCAGTCCAAGGTATTACTGTAAATCCATTATTACTAATTTAGATCTTTGCAAAACACTGCTAGATCATGCTCTGGGTTTTTTTGTTTTTTTTGTTTTTTTTTTGCATTTACATGCAGTCAATTGCTGCATTTGTGAGATGGGAAGAGCCTTATTGTACTTGTAACAGACTATATCCCTGTTCAGGCGCTTGTGTTGGTGCAAGTGAACACATGACAAGGGCTGATACGGGTCCTGATTGCAGGCCCTACCTCTGATCTCAGTGCATAGAAGGATCATATCAGCACAGAGCTTATGCACGTCAGTCAGTCAGGCGATCACTTGTGACCTAGTAAGATTGTCTTCCAGGATAAAAGGAGGAAATTCTAAAGAGGATTGTGTAGACTCTAGCGATGGGTCCGTAAGTGACTGTGGAGGCCAATTCTAGATCCACACAGCTTCCCACAGTGAGGGCACAGGTTACCAGATGGAAGATGGTCCTGTAAAGGATTCGTTTGACGTGCTTTTCGCTTAGCACATTTCTCCCTTTCACCTTGCACTCGGGCTTCTTCAAAGTCCATAGAACCTTTGTGAAAGGCCAACCTCCAGTTAGATCGTTCATGGGCCAGAGCTTCCCAGTTTTTGATGTTTATATTGCATTTTTTTAGATTAGCCTTATGAACATCTTTAAACCTCTTATATTGACCACCGATATTCCGCTTTCCATCCTTGAGTTGGGAATAAAGTAACTGCTTTGGGAGACGGCAGTCAGGCATTCGAACAACATGACCGGTCCACTGAAGTTGGCGTTGAAGGATAATTTTTTCAACAGCTAGTAGTCTTTGCTTCTTCCAGTACACTGACATTTGTTCGTCTATCTTCCCAAGTAATTCGCAGGATTTTCCGGAGGCAACGTTGATGAAATCTTTCAAGGAGTTGGAGGTGACGTTTATAGATAGTCTATGTTTTGCAGGCATACAATAAAGTTGGTAATACAATGGCTTCATAAACCAGTGTTTTGGTCTTCTTACAAATATTCCGATCCTCGAACACTCTATGTTTCATTCGAGAAAACGTGGCACTTGCGGAGCTCAGACGATGCTGGATTTCACTGTCGATGCTAGCTGTAACAGAAAGATAGCTGCCAAGATAGAGAAAATGATCGACATTTTCCAGTATTGTCCCGCCAAGCTGGATAGATGGCATCACCAAAGGGTTAGCTTGCACTTGCTGATGAAGCACTTTGGTTTTTTTGATGTTAAGTGAGAGACCAAGTTTTCCGTATGCTTCTGCAAAAGCATTTAGGATAGTTTGGAGATCATCCTCTGAATGTGCAGAGACCACATTATCATCAGCATACTGAAGTTCCACAACGGAGGTTGTAATTACCTTACTTTTTGCTTTCAGCCTGCTGAGATTAAAAAGCTTTCCATCTTTTCCAGATTGTGTATGCACGTACACACAATCTGATCCCCTGGAAAATAAAGGATCCTGGAGTACCAGTCCAGAAGCACATGCAAGTAGGCCCTGCACAAATGGTATATTTGAATGTGTGGAGACCAGAGGTGGGGCAAGCAGGTACCAGCCCATCAACCCACTCCACACATCCAGTTTTACCCAAATGGGCATATGGATACAGGTAATTGTTTTTGCTTATAAACTACGGTAACCACTTATGAATGGCCAAAAAAGAGGACATTAGTTTGCATAAAATTTGCATGTGCTAATTTATATTTGTATAGCTGCAAATTTAGAAATAATTTTTCTAATTTGAATAGAAATAAATTACATCTCACCGTAGTGTAGAAGACTGACCAGGTGGCCTGCGTGTCTTGCTCAGCCTGCTCTCTAGGTGCTGACTGTTGATGGGCAACAGTTCTTATGGTTCTTTATCTTTAAACCAGAATTGGACAGGACAGCCTTTCAAATAGAGGATGGTCCTTTGTCAACCCTTCAAATTAAAGGACTGTTCTCTGTAAAAGAGGACACATGGCCACCCTATTATAAACCTAAAGCTATAACACTGAATCCCAATCGCTTGGTGCTGTTATTGCAACAATGAGCTCCAAACCAGGAAATCATGACATTACTAGGATGTCCCAGTCCCACTTCAGGTGGGAAAGTGTCTAAGCTATGCCAGCACTGGTCCTATGCTACAAATGCGTCCTCCCCCCTACATATCTCAAAATGTATAGCTACCCCCTATGACTACATAGCCTTAGCTGCTTAAGGCAAAACTATGTAGGCAAATGTGGCACTTTGCTGCAGCAGCATATGTAAGGGATGTTCCCTACTTGCTCTGTCTTAGCAAAAATAAACCTTCCACAAACATCTATTATTCAGAAGAAAGCAAGTATGAAGGAAGAATGAAGGCCCTGATGCTGTATGGGAGAAAGATAGTCGCAAGCAACAAATGTAGAGTATATCAGGCTGGGTATCAGGTTCATTTATTTATTTGATTTATACCCTGCCTTTCTACCAAAAAATGGCACTCAAAGGCAGCTTGGGAGAGTGAATATTATTCTAGAAAGTGAGGAGTCTGAGTCTATTAAGAAGTACAGAAGAGAGTGGATGTTGGAGTGACCACATTAAGGGGTGGCTGGCAGGAAGAGCTGTAGGAATACCTATGTGCACATGAAGGAAATGTAACAGTCTCAACAAGCCACAGAACCAGAGATAAAGAAAAGCCATGGCACTTCAAGGTATGGATGCAATGGGTAATTTGCATCTATTTTGCCAGAGCTAGTCATGTGGTTGATTCTATTTGATTTAACCACTTTGGGATCAAAGAATTAAAAAAAAAGTTTTAATCAGCACACATGGGAAGGAAGGTTTAGCTCAAGCAGCAGTATACATAGAAAACAGGAAACATCTACAGTAAGAAGGTATTTGTCTTCATACAATGGAACATAAAGATGTGTCATCATGCAGTTTAAGACAAACACAGCTATTTCTAAGTAAACTTGCACATTATAGCAGGGCAAGATTATATTCGGTTTCTAGGACATTTCATAGCCTGCTAAAACTTGCACAAAGGGGAAAAACAAGCAGATGTAACCTATTCAACTCAATGCACAGCTCTCAATCAGTAAGTAACTCAAGCTCAGGGAAGGGAAATCAATTTTCAGAAGTCAAAGAGTAACAACTGCAGATTTAATCAAATTGCATCTGCAATCCCTTACTATTCTCAATATATCTGAAAGCAATTCAATGGCTAAGAATGAATTTCAATAAATGCCACATATTTATTTGCTAAACTTAATTCTTAAAATTTATAGAGCTGGACCAACTTATTAGAAGCAAAAAAGGTGGTTGATTCTATTTAGTAGGGTAGACATTCCTATGAAGCTACAAAAGAACACAAAAACTCCCAACAACTCTACCACAACCTACATAAGATGAAATCCTGGGAATTCAATTGGGCTCTTCCAAGATAAAGAAAAGATCATGCAAAGATGTATAAAGTAACTTAGATTCTAATTATTAGAATGTCAGTTGGATTCATATCCAAGTAGAGAATATGATCTGAAAATTGGTAAAGCAGTTGGGAGCCAGCACGATTGCTTGCTCCTGTCGCTCAAAAGCAACCTATGGTTTTTAAATCATGGGTTGTTGGAACATCCATACTGGGTCATACACTCTATGGGAGATTGCACAGGACACATTCCTATAAAATGTTGCTCTTCTATTCCATAGTAAGTCCACAGGATACATACACCTACTATGGAATATAAAGACAAAATCTATAGGAATGAGATTATTAACTTTTGAACAGTACAAATGAAATGTAATACATACAGAAAGCAAAGGTAGCCATGTTGGCCAAAACAAAAAATCCATGTTACTGTAATACCTTTATTAGGCCAACTAAAGGTACAACCCTAGCATGTTTAGACAGAAAAATGTCCTACAGCTCCCAGCACTACCCAGCCAGCCATGCTGGGGAAGGCAAAGGATGCCCCCAACTCAGCAGGCAATTGCAGGAGCTGGTACTGCAAATGCCTGCAGACTCCCTTTCTCTGTGCAGAGAGAGGCACGGGGCTCCATGCCACATTCTGAATAGAGAAAGGAAAAATGGGCAAGGTGAGTTCAGATGATGTCATGGGAGGGGGCAGGGCCCCACCCACCCCACTCCCTTGACATCATCCAGTCCTCCAGCTTGGTCTGGGGAGGCAGTCCAGCCCCTGCGCTGAAATAGGTTCCCCACCCCTGAGTTAAAGGGATTTTTAAAAGTAATAAATACTTTACACTGCCCTAAGTGATGTGTAGTCCTGTGGAGCTCATATTTTAAAATACAGATATAAATATCTTTAAAATTACCTTTCTAGAGAACCTCTCATTGCTCTGTTCCTTGTATAAAACTAATTGCAAAAGCTAAGCTTTGGAATTAGCACTCTGGTATAATCAGGAAACTTGTTTGCAAAACTATACGAATGTCATACTACCGTGTCTATTGTTTCACTTCCCTATTTCATCCCAGATTTTTTCTACAACCAGTAAAGTCAAATCCATAACCCAATTAAATAAATGGTTAATGCTTTAAGGAAAAGAATATGCAGAACTCTGATGGCTCTCCCTAGAGAATATATATTTCTAACACCATGAACTTTCACCTGTTGAAATATTGTCCTACAGGTATTCCCGCCTTTTAATTTCTCCTTAAATAACATGAATGAGCATTATGCAGTACAGCACACTGACTTCCTGGAGGCAAATAGCCTGCCAGTTCCAAAGATGTGTTAACACTGAAAGGAACAAGTTAGCACACATGCCCTGTGTAAGGATGCCTTTCGAAATTAGATTGCAGTGCTGATTTGATTTCCTAAAAGGTATCTGTAACAAGAAAACACCACAAGGTTAAAGATTCTCAGAGTAATGAGCGCTCCTGAGATTTCAAAGAGCTCAATGTAGAACAAATCTTGTGTTCTAGAGGGAAATGGTGCGGGGGGCAGAGAGGAGAAAGGTCACTTAATTATTCTTGTCTTTAAAGTGTCATCTACACAACATTTCCCCTGGGTGAAGAAATCAGTTTAAAAATAATTTCTGGTAACATGCTTGTGTCAGCTATTATGTATTAATTATAAATACCTTTAAAATAATTGCTAAGGGAAAGATACTCTTTCCCTTAGCAATTATTCAGTGCTTAATGCTCTTCAGGAGAAAGATCTAAACACAGTGGAAATCCACTTTAACCAAAGTGGTTCACAACATGCAAATTAAAATATAACAATCAAGCAGGTAGCCATAGTATCTTATCTCACATAACTGAGGAGTGACCAAATACCCTCTTAAAGAATACAGTTTTCATCAGTCTCTGAAAAGCCTCCAAAGATGTACCTACATAGATTTCCCTAGGAAGGGAGTTGTACAAAGCTGGTGCCACTATGAAAAAGCTCCTGCACTCAAAAACGACACATCTTCAATATGATGGATACAGAACAGGGCCTTGAGTGCTGTTTATCTCAGGGAATGCCTCTCTCTTCATAAATTGAAGACTAATATAGAGAGCTGTAAAAGTGAGAAAAACATCACATTGGGTTGGATCCTATTGTGTGAACAGACTTCCTCTTCTCCTCCCTGCAGCCCCCTGTGCATGCTCCAAATCTGCTCTGAAGGGTCCCCCAACCCACTGGAGTAGATTTGGGGGGCTGTGGTAGGGGAAGCTGTTGACCTGCATTAGATTCAATCCTTTGAGTTAGGACCAGAAGCCAGCAGGAAGTTTGTGTGGCTCGCTTGTGCAACGGAATCGGCAGGGCGGAATGGAATTGGTGGGGACATAAGCACCCCGTTGGATACTGCCCTCCCCACACACACTGTAGCAGATCTGCTATCAGAATATTTTAATAATATATTCATAGTTTAGAAGTTGACTACTAACGGTTTGTGCTTCAGATACAAGCATAAAGTGTGTTCAATGTTTGTCACTCTGACACAAAGGAATTTATTGCTTGAATTGACAAATTGTCATTGCTTAATTTAAAAACTCCTCCATATCTCTCCGAAGTAGTTCTCGGAGTGAGTAAGGATGCCTCCCAACTAGCAAGGCATGTTTTAGCCAAGGAGTCCCCAACAGTTTTGGATCATTGGACACATTTAGAATTTTGAGAGAATGTTGAAGGCACTCTCACAAAATGGCTGCCATATGCGGGCTTGCCCATTCATAAAATGGCTACCACTTGGCTGGTCACAAAACTCTCATTTCTCAGAAGTCTAACTGGTGAGACTAAAAGAAAAGTAAACTGCCTAAGTATAAGGCAAAGGTAGGGTCTGAGCTTGAATACACAAAACCACTCTTTTGAACCCAAATAAAGATGGTGCTGGAGGGCAGCGCTTCATTTTGCAACATGGCAGCCTCCCAGTTAATTTTTTTTACTTAAAAAAAATCTTAAGAAATAAGAATCTGGAGGGGCAGGGAGCCTGCCAGGCACCAAGAAAGGTGTCAAAGGCCACCATGGTGGAGACCCCAGTTTTAGCCTAATGAAAGAGGAAGTGGACCTTATCCTAAAACTGACTTAAATCCAGGTAAGTATAAAAGAAAAAGGGGGGGGATGCCCAACTTACTGTTCTTTGTGTGTGGTGTTCTAGTGGAGCAGTAGTAACATAAATACAGACAGGAATATGGGGTGGGTTAAGATTTTAAAATTTTATACTGTTTTAAATGTATTTTATATTTTATCATGTTGTACATCGCCCAGAGTGGCCGGTTTGCCGGCCAGATGGGCGATCCATAAATGCAACAAATAAATAAATAAATAAATAACATGAAATCCTGTCCCAAGTTGGATGGGGCAAAGCCTTCATTTATGCATGGGGGCAGGACCGGCTTTGCTGTGCAGGTATGGTATATTGAATGTATCATTAAGGGGGCTGTAATAGAACAGTCTGCTTTGATACTTGCCTGGTCCAGTTAAGTCCCGTCGAGTCTGGTTTTGTTCCATTTCTCTGTATGTTGGAACATGAGAAGTCTGTTTAAGCTGCTTTGCATTGCTACCAGAAGATTATGTTTCCGTGTGTGCTTAATAAAAAAAGAAGCTATTTATCATCCTACCTGTTTCTGCTGAGTACTGTCCTAAGAGCAGAACCTATTGGACCATGGAAGTTTGAGTAAGTAGTCTGGGAAAAAGGAAATATACCAAGATAAAGTGACCTGCTTCAGGTAGTACCATGGAGTGGGGAGACTAGGTGAAGACAGAAATTGGTATCTGCAGCAGATTCCGCAAAATGTTTGCCCTTGCAGGTGACATTCGTTTTGTGCTCTGTTTCAGGCAGCAAAATGTATTGGGCAGGCACTGCATGGTGTGGGAGCAAGTTAGTGGATTCAGTGGAAGTTGGAAGTTGGAAACATAGTGATGTTTGGTGCTGTGAGATGCTTGGAAGAAGGGTCATGTAAAAATTTAACACATGGAAAAAATACAATGTAAGGAGAAAAAGTTAAGAGTACTGGTGTGGTGGGGTAGATAGCTCTATTGGGCTGTTCTTTTTCCATTGTAAAGAGTTCCAGGAGCATTCCTTTACTTGTGCATTTTAACAGAATTTGCCTCTAAAGAAGTATAAACTTTTAAAAAGGTTTTGTTGACATGATGGGAAGGAGAAGGATACCACCATTAGGGTTATCAAGGCAATATCTAGTAGGTGGCTATGACATTCACACAAACACAGGCCATGTGGAATGCAGGAGAAATGGATGTGCAGGCATACCTGGGAGATATTGCAAGTTTGGTTCCAGACCACCGCAATAAAGCAAATATCGCAATAAAGCGAGTCACACGAATTTTTTGGTTTCCCAGTGCATATAAAAGTTATGGTTACACTGTACTGGAGTCTATTAAGTGTGCAATAGCATTATATCTAAAAAACAATATACATACCTTAATTAGAAATACTTTATTGCTAAAAAATGCTAAACATCTGAGCCTTCAGCGAGTCGTAATCTTTTTGCTGGTGGAGGGTCTTGCCTCGGTGCTGACTTCAATTTGTAAAAACCACAATATCTGCGAAGCGCAATAAGGCGAAGCACAATAAAATGAGGTATGCCTGTACCAACTGATGAAAGAACTGCATTTCCCAAGCAACAAAATATTGCTGTTTTAAGTACCAGAAAAATATGATTATCTTCACAATAGGAGCGCTACCTTTTAGGGAAGTTGCCTAAATCTGTCACGTAATAAACAAGTGTGTGTTAGGGCTGATCCAAAACAGGGAACATACTGCATGAACGTTGTCTTTCTCTGTGAAATTCAGCCCCCCTTGCAGAGATTTAAAGGGACATGGAAGGGCAAAAGTGTTGCTGGTGGATACATTCTGGTGCACATTCAAGAGGTACCTCCCCCCCCCCACCAGTACCTGATAATTCAATCAACAGTGGCTGTGCTCCAGAGTAAGCTCTTTGTAGCCCTGATTGGAGGCTACTTCAATACCATGTTTTTGTTTAAAAATTGAGCAGATTCAGAGCACTCTGGACTAGCTTCATTTACCCTCAGATTTGATTGGCTACACAACAATGTTGCTGATTCTGAAGTGGTCACCTTTTTAACTCGGGAGTCAATACTAGTAAGGCATTGGCTGCTTTTTAACCAAAATGGTGCTGAAGCAGAGGGTAACTTGTGTAGTGAATGGCAGCAAACTAACATGAAGGAGATAAGCTTTTGTGACTGGGATACTTACAGGAAATATTTCAGCCACATACGCACACACCACCTGGCAAGACACACCACCTGGCACACACACCAAAAAAGTTCACCTGAATGTTCTGCTTAGGCCAACTATGCATTTATTACATTAAAAATAATGTTTGAAATGGCCCCATATCTGGAAATAATTCTAGTTGCAAGCTAGTTTTTGTGTGTGTGCAAGTGTATCTGGCTATGTTCTGCATTTTGTTCTCTTTAGATTTATTTGCAATACTGAAAGAGCCATTAATACTTATTTCTTTTATATCCAGTAAGACATGTTTCCTAGGCGGTAGCTGTCATGAATATGTCTACTTAGCACTGCTGAGGTATAAGAAACTGATCCCACCCAACCCAAATCCTATCTGAATGGAAGGAAAACAACCCCACATTTCAAAAGCAACCCTACACCTTAGACATGTGACTCTACCAAGCGATGTGTTCAAAAATGCTAGTGGACTAACAGATTTATGAGGCATATTGAGCTAGGGATGAATTACAAACATGATGGACCTTAGATAAGCTCTGGTCAAGAGGAAACATGGTAGCTTCTATTATTTGTAGTTGAGATAGTATCATGCCAAGAATGAGGTGGGTTGTCGGGCAGTCTGAATGGCCACAGGCTATTTAGAGGCTATCAGTAATTGATTGTGTCAACACCAGGAAGGCAAAACAGTGGTAGCTTGTGCTCAAAAAGGTTGCTCCAAAAGAAGTAGTTTTTTAAAAGCCTACTCAGATATTTTCTTCTGTTTCATTAGGCATGACTGGAAACTTCATGAGAGTTTCATTCAATTTGTAGAAACGAATAATTAACTTAAATAGCACTTTAAAAAAGTGTTTAATATTTAGTGTGTCTTGGTTTTTATTCTGAGCAATCCAATGAGGTGAGCCGCTGTTTCTGTTTTAGTGATGGGGAACTGAATTAATAATTTAGAGTGGGGGGAGAGAGAGTGCACAAAATCTCTAGATATGACTACGTGGCAAGAATCTAAAAAGTTTTTTTGTGTGTGAAACTTGTGAGGATGCTGTTCCTTCAAGGTGTTCATTTCCCTTTTTTTCTACCCTCAAGTGTTATTATTTTTTTAAGAGAGAAGCCTTACTGCTAAGATTTCATAAAATTGGACTATCAGTTCAGATCCATATACTGATGTTAGTCCCTATTGTCTGCTTCCCCACCCCTGCTCCATGTTCTTTTGTGAGTTCTGCTTTCTCGGCTTTCTTTTTTGTACTTTGAGGATTTTCATCTTCCTTATTATGGTCTTGATCCTTCAACCTTTATTCCTCATAGAAGTGCTGTACTTCCGCAACAAACGTTGGCTTATATTTCTCCTTCTCAGTCTTTTTAAACAAAGCAAAGCTATTGATCTGCTTTGTTCCTTTGGAATACTAGTGAATATTTTTGAAGGCTCATTTTTTTAAAAGAAAAAGAAAATAGCCTGTAGTGCCATTCTAGTCCATCACTACCACTACCAGAAGCAAAGAAATAAATCTAGTTGCCTGACACAAGCTCAAAAGCTTGCATTATTCTTATGGGTTTAAAGCACTACAGCAGGTTACAAAGGAAATGCTATGATTTGTATTGCAGTCCAGTCGCCTGAAGTAACTTTTAATTTAGGATTTGCTTTCCTTTGTCAACTTCTCTGCTTGCTGAACATGCATATCTGAACCACTTGGATTTGCAGGAAGAAAGAGGAACAATGCGGGAGTTGCTATATACTTCCTTCCTTACTGAGTGGTTACCTTTCCCTGTAAGTCAAAGTGGGCATAGTGCCAAACTAGAAACCTCAAAAGGGACAGACTCCACATAATCACTGAGGGTGACAATACCAGGCCCCAAAAGTAATTAAGTACTGAGGACATGCTGTTGTCACCCTGACCAAAATGCTTGGTGTCATCTTGAGATGGAAACTGAAATCCGGGAGGCATCCAAAGGAGAAAGTGTAGTAGCAATGAGTGACTTCAGTGACCCTCACAGAGACTGGGTAAATGCATATTCCACTCATGACAAAAAGGTAAAATAGGCCTGGTTATTACTTGGATGGGAGACCCCCTCCTCTAGTTTCCTGCATTGAGCAGGGGGTTGGACTCGATAGCCTTGTAGACTCCTTCCAATTCTATGAACTATAAACTATCTAGATACCCTAAGCAAATGTTCCCTAGTACTGCTTGTCATAGAACCTGCCAGAGGGGAAGTGACTCCTGGAATGAATCCTAAATGGTGCCAAAAACCTAGTGCAAGAGGGGGGGTAAACTGATTCGAAAAGGTGATCAGAACTACCAAATAGTGAACAGCTACTAAATTTAACTTATATGTAAGTGGGAAATTACCAAGGAAGACCAAAAGTCACATTTGACTTCAAAAGAGGAAAATTTCCAAAAATTGACTGGTAAAAAGGAAGTTAAAATATGTCTCATGGGGTGTGTGTGTCATATCTATCCAGAATGCTTGGGTGTTACTCAAAACCACAATAATAGAAGCTAAGCTAGAATGTATATTACAGGTCAGGAAAGGTACCACCAAGTTCAAGAGGGATTTGACAAATTCATGGAGGATAAGGTTATCAATGGCTACTAGTCATGATGGCTATAAACTGGTATTCAGAGGCAGTATGCTTTCATAGATTTCATAGAGTTGGAAGGAGCCTACAAGGCTATCGAGTCCAACCCCCTGCTCAATGCAGGAAACTAGAGGAGGGGTCTTCCATCCAAGTAATAACCAGGCCTGACCCTGCTTAGCTTTCCACACTCAGACAAGCTGAGCCAGCGTGAGCCACAGGCCTGTTTGAATACATGTTTCTGGGGAGTAAGAGCAGGAGGGTACTGCAATTTCAGCCCTATAAGCATCTAGTCTGCCACTGTGTGAGCAGAATGCTGGACTAGATAGGCCTTTGGTCTTCTCCAGCAGAGCTCTTGTGTTCTTATTCCTTGTTGAGCAGCCTATAGAGAATACATTTTTGGTCCTGCTTTCTGAGAATAGGTCAAGAAACAATGGTTTCAAAGTACAGAAAATAAGAGCCAATTCAAATATTTAGAAAAGTCATGTAGTATAGTATTCCTACAACCTCCCTAGTGCCATTGCTGAAAAGCTCTGGTCTTAAGGGGCTGTCACTTCAGAATAGAAGTAGGTGAACTGAATATTTCTGTGCTCCCTTATGTGTAATGAAACTACCTGCATATAGAAGGCCAGTGCATCAGGGTGAAGCCTACACTAGAGCAGTGATGGCGAACCTTTTTGAGCCCGAGTGCCCAAACTGCAACACAAAACCAACTTAATTATTTCAAAGTGCCAACACTGCAATTAAAGCTGAATACCGAGGTTTTAGTTTTAGAAAAACAACTCATACAGTTGTCCGAACTAATTAACATCTTTTGTCTTAAAAGAAAAACACAATAACAGAGCTTTCAATGATACAAACAGTTTTTTGCTGGAAAAAAATCAACTCAAAAAATTATTATAGTACTACATTGTACACATAGCCTGAAGGAAATTTATACAAACTTTTAAAATAATTAGGCACATGTATTTTTGGATAAGGGATTCTCAACTTGTAATATGATTATATGCCAGACTGAAATTGTATGGGGCAAGCTTTACCCCAGGTCCTTTCCCTGCTTCTACAGGTGTCGGATTAGTAAAAGTAAAAGTCAACCTGTACTAGATGAGCAAGATAAACAAGAAAACTAAACGTGCTTAACACATTTTAAACACTTTATGTCTTGGACTGCAAACACTGCATTAGGTAAAAGTTTGCATTGGGCATGCTTTTGCACAATTAATGTGATTTTTGCTATTGCATGCATGCTGATAATTTGTCAAACCTTAGCTCATACTCCGTTAGTTTGAGAGCAACACATGCAGCACTCAGGTCAACTGTTAGGACTTTACATCCAAGCCATGCTCTGTGCATCATTCTTCAAAATCTTTTAAATGTGATAACAATGTAGAAAAGAATTCTGTAACAGGAGTTCTAGAATAAAATCATTCTGTTCCACACTGTGAGAAAGAACAAGATCATTAGTGTTTTGCAGAAGGGGACAGTCTTTTCGCAATCTGGTGACCAATGGCTCGAGTGCCCACAGAGAGGGCCCTGCATGCCTGCTGTGGCACCCGTGCCATAGGTTCGCCATCACTGCACTAGAGCAACCAACTTTCCTAAGTGATACAGTTCCTCAAAGTCTGTACATGTGTACTTCCTGAATGTTTTTATCCGCTCTTAAGTGGTGTTTAGCACAGTACAAGTGCCCAAGAAGGCTGGTAGAATCTTCTTTGCAGTTTACCAAGGAGAGGTTGGGCAGGCTGTTGTTGTTGGTGTCTTTATAATACATCTTGTTTTGAAACGTGTTGATGGGTGAGATGGCCTATTGGGCCCCTTCCAATTCTGTTACTCTAAATGCTGTGACAGGATAGGAGGAGTGAGTGTGGAGCCCAGTCTAATCTCAAGTTTCTCGATTATTTTGGAAGAACCATTGAATTTGCTTGGGGTTCCAAACCTGAATAATCAGGACATTAAAAAAGAGGGGGGGGAGAACTGCACATGCATGACTATAACTGCATAAGCTGGTCATCCATTAGGAATTATGCTTACTAGCGAAAAGAGAAAATTAACTTCACACTTGAAGTAATTAATGTTAGGCCACATAAGTTTCCACTATCAGCATAGCAACCACAGCACTTATTTTTGCACCTCCAGTAACATGCCATGCCATTGCTCACCACACTTGTGCTGACTGGCCAGAACCCATTTATGATACAAAATGGTTGTTCCATGTGAGATTACTGAGATCATACTTTACAAAAACAGATTGGCTGGTGACTGTGTTCAGTCTTTGGAGGTCTTTTTGTTGTCTAGCCATAGATTCTTGCCAGTGCTTTTTCAGTTCCTTTTAGAAAGTTTTATGCTGAATCCAAACTGGGAAAGTATCTATGTAGACAACATTCGTATTGTAGATCTGATTCAGCTAAAAAGAAAAACCATATGCCTCATCCATGGTTTCAAAGATTAGTTGTACTCATGTATTTGAGGTCAATGATGGTCTTGAGTACTCTGTGGAATCTAAGAGCCAAATGATGAGTTGCTGAAGGCTTTCAAGTCTTTTCCAAAGGCACATAAAGATCAGTTTACAATGACCTAACTTTGACTAAGGCTTAAGATGCTGATGTCAACGAACAGCACACAAACAGCCGTAGCATTCAGTTTAGAGCTAGGTCTACTTTTGTACCATTATGAAAAATGGCAACCTGGATAACATTTTACACTCCAGCTCTGTAAATCTTGGGTGGATCATGTTTTGGACAACAACGGCTCTCATGGTGCTCCATTTAAAGTGGGATCAGGTGTTAAACAGGGATGTGTTATCGCCCCAACATTATTTGCCATTTTCATCGCCATGGTTTTACATCTTGTCAAGGGGAAACTTCCCACCGGTGTGGGAATTATATATCGAACAGATGGAAAGCTTTTTAATCTCAGCAGGCTGAAAGCAAAAAGTAAGGTAATTACAACCTCCGTTGTGGAACTTCAGTATGCTGATGATAATGTGGTCTCTGCACATTCAGAGGATGATCTCCAAACTATCCTAAATGCTTTTGCAGAAGCATACGAAAAACTTGGTCTCTCACTTAACATCAAAAAAACCAAAGTGCTTCATCAGCAAGAGCAAGCCAATCCTTTGGTGATGCCATCTATCCAGCTTGGCGGGACAATACTGGAAAATGTCGATCATTTTCTCTATCTTGGCAGCTATCTTTCTGTTACAGCTAGCATCGACAGTGAAATCCAGCATCGTCTGAGCTCCGCAAGTGCCGCATTTTCTCGAATGAAACATAGAGTGTTCGAGGATCGGGATATTTGTAAGAAGACCAAAACACTGGTTTATGAAGCCATTGTATTACCAACTTTATTGTATGCCTGCGAAACATGGACTATCTATAAACGTCACTTCCACCTCCTTGAAAGGTTTCATCAACGTTGCCTCCGGAAAATCCTGCAAATTACTTGGGAAGATAGGCGAACAAATGTCAGTGTACTGGAAGAAGCAAAGACTGCTAGCATTGAAAAAATGATCCTTCAACGCCAACTTCAGTGGACCGGTCATGTTGTTCGAATGCCTGACTGCCGTCTCCCAAAGCAGTTACTTTACTCCCAACTCAAGGATGGAAAGCGGAATATCGGTGGTCAATATAAGAGGTTTAAAGATGTTCATAAGGCTAATATAAAAAAATGCAATATAAACATCGAAAACTGGGAAGCTCTGGCCCATGAACGATCTAAATGGAGGTTGGCCTTTCACAAAGGTTCCATGGACTTTGAAGAAGCCCGAGTGCAAGGTGAAAGGGAAAAACGTGCTAAGCGAAAAGCACGTCAAATGAATCCTTTACAGGACCATCTTCTATCTGGTAACCTGTGTCCTCACTGTGGGAAGCTGTGTGGATCTAGAATTGGCCTCCACAGTCACTTACGGACCCATCGCTAGAGTCTACACAATCTTCTTTAGAATTTCCTCCTTTTATCCCGGAAGACAATCTTACTCGGTCACGAGTGATCGCCTGATGATGATGATATCTCCCAAGCACATAATTCCATTACCTGTTGTGGAGGAAACAACACAGACCAGTTGTGGTTCATAAAAGCTAATAGCATGCCCAGAGAATGCCATGTGCAAATATGAGACATCCATATTCCATGGCTTCACTTAACAGTTAAAAGTGACCATTGACAAAAGAAATAGAATGCAGCTGGTAATATGGTCAAATGTAAATCACAGTAGTAATTATCTTGCAATGCCAGATAGTTGAAACTCTCCAGTGCGGGGAGGCGGGAGGTACCCCGAGCCGAAGCTGTCCTGATTGGATCTCTTCCTCACCCCACCCCCTTCGGTGGAAAAAAGGAGCTTCCCATCTAAATCCCTGAAAGCTCTTCAATCAGGTACCCTGGGCGGTCCTCCATACATTAACTGCACAGCCACTAGGGGGCACTGCGTGGACCTATTCAAACCTTTACTCAGCACTGGTTAGGCCTCATCTTGAGTACTGCGTCCAGTTCTGGGCACCACACTTTAAGAAGGATGTAGACAAACTGGAGAGGGTTCAGAGGAGGGCAACAAAGATGATAAAGGGACTGGAAACAAGGCCCTATGAGGAGAGACTGAAAGAACTGGGCATATTTAGCCTTCAGAAGAGGAAACTGAGGGGAGATATGATAGCACTCTTCCAGTACTTGGAAGGGTTGTCACACAGAGGAGGGCCAGGATCTCTTCTCGATCATCCCAGTTTGCAGGACACGAAATAATGGGCTCAAGCTACAGGAACCCAGATTCCACTTAAACATCAGGAAAAATTTCCTGACTGTCAGAGCAATAAGACAATGGAACCAACTACCTAGGGAGGTGGTGGGCTCTCCCACTCTGGAGGCATTCAAGGTGCAGCTGGACAGACATCTGTCAGGGATGCTTTGACTTGGATTCCTGCATTGAGCAGGGGGTTGGACTCGATGGCCTTGTAGGCCCCTTCCAACTCTACTTTTCTATGATTTTATTCTATGATTCATAACCTCTAGCAATGGTGCACCCCATCTACATCTACTTATTTATGTAGTTTTTGGTCTGCATGCCTGATGGCATCTCTGCTATTTCTGCCAACTCTCTTTTTGTTGTGTAGAAACTGACCAATCCTTACAGGTTTTTTGTTACTTCAGACATCTTAAGAGGAGAATGATAAGGGACTAAAATATCCCTACTTATCAAGGGCGATTTCTTATTAAGGGCAGGGAACAGCACTCTGCCAGAGTTGTCCCATCCCTGGGACCTCCCCTCCCGCCAGCACGTCACCAAGCAAAATCCACTCAGTCCTGTTGCAGCAACCTTTTGCATGGTGTGTGCTGCTGCACTTGCTTCAATATTCAGGAGCCCAAGCGCCATTCTTTTAGTTTGTCTGTTGCACATCCGTGCTATGGGCTCATGCTTAGAATGCTTACTGGAATATGGAGTGGTATATAAATCTTGTAAATAAATAATTAATAAAATTTTCCTAGGCACTTCATAGGCATGCAGTGAGGCAGGGTTTTGGTCAGTGTTGACACCCAGAGCCAATCAGGACCACAAGTTTTTACTTTGAGAAATGGGTGTCCAGGTAGGATGCCGATAGCAAATCATAGAAGTCTTTAAATACACTGCAGTGCCTGCACAAACCACCCCAGCAACACTCTGAGTCTCTTATAGACTCCTGTTGCTTGCTGAGCAGCAGCTGTGCAGAGTGGAGGACAGAGCCCTCAACCTCTTCCCTGAGTGAGCAACAGAAAGAGAGTGAGAGGAAGAAAGAGAAAGGTGTGTGTGTGAGAGAGGGGGGGGGAGAGAATACCCACCAATTTTTTAAAAGATTCTCCCCCCTCCCGCAATGGGCACTTGTTATCCACTCAAATATATTTGGCCAACAGAGTGAATAATGAGCTTCAACAAGGTTTGATTCAGTATTTAGCTTCTCAACATTATCCTGAGCAAGTCACTCCAAGCCTGTTCCTTTCAGTAAAACAGGAATATTGTGAAGAACTAGGAAGCTCCATGTATGAGTCAGAGAATTAATCTGTATAGCTCAGTATTGCATATTCCATTCCACCCTTCCTCAACCTGGTGCCCTCCAGGTGTTTTGGACTTCAAATCCCATCAGCGCCAGCCAGCATGACCAATTGTCAAGAATGCTGGGAGTTGTAGTCCAAAACATCTGGAGAGCACCAAGTTGGGGAAGGTTGGTATACTCTGTTGGGAGGAGCTCTCCAATGTTTTGGATTCCCCCCCCCCCCAGCTGTACTTGGAGATGCTGTCAGGGATTGAACCTGGGGGCCTTCTGC
The DNA here is from genome assembly GCA_021292165.1 of Shinisaurus crocodilurus. Lineage (NCBI taxonomy): Eukaryota > Metazoa > Chordata > Lepidosauria > Squamata > Shinisauridae > Shinisaurus > Shinisaurus crocodilurus. The sequence continues at coordinate 217,808,060 of CM037879.1, read as the reverse complement.
ACATGCTCTTCATCCCCTCCCACAAAGTTATTTGTGTGACTCAACCAAGTAAGCTTAAAGTGCTGTTAATATACCTAGGTAGGAAGCCCCAGACGGAGAATGGGAATTTTCGTATATCCTAGAAAGTTGGACAGAGCAGGATGACCACAATGTGGATATCAATAGTATAATACTGGATATTTTTATCATGTTCATCCAGGGAGCATAATCCAGGGAGCATCCCAGCTGTCATGAGTGGCTCTTAGATTATATTCTCCCCTATAACATATTTGATGTTTTTCCTAGTAATATTTATTTATTTATTATATTTATTAATATAATAAATAATATTTATTAATATTTATTTATTATATTTGTAATGGGTAGATTTCTGTGGCTCTAATAGTTTCTTAATTTTGGCTGAATTGAAATTATTTGTTTAGATAGGTCAACCTGATATTTCACATGGCTTATAAAGATACTTATTTATTTATTATATTTATACCCCGCCTTTTTTCCTGCAAGGAACCCAAGGTGGCTTACATAATCCTCCTCCTCCTCTCCATTTTATCCTCACAACAACCCTGTGAGGTAGGTTAGGCTGAGAGGCAGTGACTGGCCCAAAGTCACCCAGTGAGTTTCATGGCCGAGCAGGGACTAGAACCCGGATCTCCCGGAGTCCCAGTCCAACACTCTCACCACTACGCCACACTGGCTCTTAGAGTTTAACAGACTTTTGTTTCTTATCTCCTCCTCTCTCCCTGTACAATTTTGTCCTGCTTTGAGAAATTATCAATAGTTTAGGGGGGCCCATAGATGGTTTCTGCAAAATCTCCTGCCTGCACAGATTAATAGTGTAAGCCTCAGGGAAAAGAAATGCAATATTTACTGATCTAATGCACTGGGAGGGACAGATCAGTCTCTATATATCAAACATTTTGTATTTTGTCACAACTTAACCAATGCAAAAGATATGTATTAATTTTAAAACTATGGCTTGGATCCAAAGAACCACTTGTACAATGGAGCTCCCCCATCCCCATTCCTGTACCCTGAAAAGCTGCTCCTGGTGCTTACAGAGTGCCTCCGGAATGGCTAGCAAGGCAGTTTAGGAGGCTTTAGGTGGTAAAGGGGATTTAGTGGAAGTAAGAGATGCCCAGCCCTTGAGTGAGCACAAATGCCTTCCACTTGTGCAAGCAGCTCTTTGGATCCAAGCCAATGTATCATTTAAACAAAAACTGTAGGATTAGTATTCCTAAAATGAGGCTCTTGTTAATTTTGCTAAAACCTAGCTTAAAGTTTCTAGAAATCAAAGATGCTTTTGAGCTTATTGCTGCATTTGTACATTGGTAACAATAGTATCCATCTGTAGCTAAATAATATTTTCTGCACAATCTTGTAAACAGCATATGGTCATATTCCTTTTAGATTATTTAATTGTTTTCCTCTAAGGGAACTAAATTTAGCTTAGCAACTGTGTCTTAAGTATCAATAGAACAATGTTTGGTGTAACTTGTAATATAATGTTGAAAACTGGTGACAAACCCACTTCTTCAACCACAATTCATTTATTGTCCATGTCAGAATTTTAAATATTACCATAGTCATGAGTCCTTTGATTGAAAACCACATAAAAAATGAATAAAAAGGAAAAATTTGCTAGGCTGAACTCTTCATTGACCTAATTAGCTTGTTCATTCTTTCCCTGAGTTTATTGCCCGCCTGTGCATTCAAAAGGCTTTCCAAAGTGATTTATTGCTGTGGGCATTTTGAAAAAGTGAATCTAATCTCAACAAAATAAGTCAATCAACAAAAAATATGAAAAACACATTACTCCGATAATGGAGTTAAGATACCTTCAAATGCACCTGGAATATCATACCACTAGAATAGAGGAGGGGAAATCCTACACAATTTGAAAACAGTTTCCTCTTAAAAAAAAAAAAAAAGTATGTTCTTTGTCAAAAAAAAGAAGAAAATTCACATAGTAGTGACTTACACATTGCCATTATATGAAGTGAATTATTATGAAGATTGTATTTTAGTACTGAATTGTATAAAGATACTAGTGGAAATATAGAAGCTTGCATTGCTTAAAAATCTATACCGCCCTGAAAGCAATTTTGGATTAATGTGTGGTTTATAAATTAATAAAATAAAATAAAAATATGATAGTTCCATTTTTAAAAGTGCTGCCTTAACTATTTTATGTATAGTAAGTTTGTTCCAAATTAATTTAATGAAAATACTTTCTTATGTTATATTACAGTATATTACATAATGCATCCTATATTAAAGAATCTGTGTATAAAATGACAGCTTAATAAAAGATCTCTATATTTTTTTTTAAAAGATCATATTCATAATGAACTTTCTTGTAAAACTATTGTAGCAAAAATAGTTTAATTAAGTTCCCTGTGTTGGCAAGCAACATGCCTTTAATAGGACTTTACCAGGGATTTTTAAGGTCTGGGCTGGTCTTTACAGGGCTGGCAGAGATAGAAGACTGTAAGGATAACAGGAAAATCAGTACTGCCTCACAAAAGCTAGAAAGGTTTCTTCTTGTTGCTGGTTTTTCTCACTGAAGTTCCAGTTTTTGCAATTTGCATCTCATGGGGTTGCTCTTCGGTATATGTATGTATTTTTAAAAAGTCTTATATAGCTCATATGCAAATTTATGTTGATTCATTATGTGCTTTATTAACCTTTCTTAAAATATCTTTTGACAGGTTAAATCTGCAGCAATGAAGCCCTTTGCTACTTCTGCCGCAGGGATTATTTTATTTCTGTTCACCTTGTTACAGAGGAGTGACAGTAAATGTAAAGAAGCAGGTTCAAGGACAGAGATTAATCTGAATGTCAAATATCAGCTCCCTAATTTCACTTCAGAAACCCCAATACAAAATATAGTTCAGTACAAGCACCACTTCTATGTTGGAGCAGTCAACAAAATCTATGTCTTAAATGAAAGCCTTCACAGTGTCTTTGTGTATAAGACTGGACCTGTTTTGGAGAACCCAGGTTGTGCTCCCTGTGAAGAATGTAAACCTAAAGTAAATCAATCTGATAACATTTGGAAGGATAACATCAACATGGCACTGCTCCTAGAAACATACTACAATCATCAACTCATCAGCTGCGGTAGCATTGCGGAAGGAACTTGCCAGCGCCATGTCATTCATCCTGATGATCCCACTGACATTGGACGTACAGTGCACTGTATGTATCCTAAGGTGATGGATGAGGAATCAGACCAGTGTCCTGACTGTGTTGTAAGCCCTTTGGGAACTAAAGTTCTGGTAACAGAAAAGGAAAGATTTGTGTACTTCTATGTTGGGAATACTGTAAATAATTCATCTCAGCAAGACCGTTTGCTGCATTCAATATCTGTTCGGAGATTAAAAGAAACCCTGGATGGATTTGAGTTTCTCACGGCTTACTCGTATATTGATGTCCTTCCAGAATTCAGGGATTCATACCCCATTAAGTATATTCATGCCTTTGAAAAGGACCACTTTGTGTACTTTCTCACTGTCCAGAGAGAATCTCTAGACTCCCAGGCTTTTCACACTAGGATCATACGGTTCTGTTCTTTTGATTCCGAGTTGCGTTCCTACATGGAAATGCCCCTTGAATGCATTTACACTGAAAAACGTAGGAAGAGGTCAAGTAAGCGGTCAAATGAGGTATTCAATCTTTTGCAGGCTGCATATATTGGTAAGCCGGGTGCAGCCTTAGCCCAGGAAATGGGTCTTGATGTGAACGCTGATATTTTATATGGTGCATTTGCCCAAAGTAAACCAGACTCTTCAGAACCAACTCATAAATCTGCTGTCTGTGCAGTCCCTATCAAAACCATTGATGAATTCTTTGGCAAGATTGTAGACAAACAAAACATGAAATGTCTTCAGCATCTGTACAAGAAGAACAGCAAGTATTGTCTGAACAGGGTAAGTGAGCATGATGCTAATTAGTTGCTTTAATCAACTAATTATCCTACCCATCTCTAGTCTCATTCATATTGAGTATTCCATTATTCACTACATAGCCCCATTGATTTATGTTGTGAATAGTAAGTATTTTTCAGGGTTTCCATTATTTTGGCTGAAGTCCAGGGCCAATTGTTCCAAATTATTTAGGTTGTCTATCTAGATGAACAACAATTAGTGCTGGTTATACCAGTGGTGATTCATCTTTGTAAGAAGCAGTTCCTGTAAACTGAATATGGAAGTCATTAGAGGAGACTTGTAAGAGGATAAAACTTGTATTGGAGATAAGGCTCCCAGGAAGAAAAATCTTCCATGAATCTAGTTCAGCACTCTCTTCATACTGGGCCTTTATTTATATTTTGTCTTGCCTTTCCCTTAAAATACTCATCAAGGTAGTTCAAAACACCCAATTAAAACAGTGTTAAATATCAACAATGAATAATTTACAATGAATAAACAGAAAATCAATTAAACAATAGAAGTAAGCAGCAATACAGCTACCGGTACGAAACCCTTCCTGGCCATTTGGTATCAATTGCTGTTAAAAGCTTAGGTAAATATGGTAGACCTGGTCTGGGGCCTGAAAGATGGTGATGATGGCTCCAAGCAAATTTGCCTGAGGATGGATTTCCAGAGCTGAGGTGCCAGTACAGATAAGGCCCTTTCTAAGTAGCCACCAACCTAACTTCTGAAGTCAGGTAGCTGGAGAAGGGCTTTGGTGGCAAAAACCTTGGTTGGTGGGTAAGCAGGCAGGCAAGCAAAATAAACCCTAGTCCTGGACTCTGTATGGCAGCTTTCCCCAATCCGTGCCTTCTGGATGCATTGGACAACAACTTCTATCATAGCCAGCCAGCATAGCCATTGGAGAATGCAAGGCGAGAGAAGGCTGCTCTAGGACTTTACAGGTTACAAATTGCAACAGTTTTTAAGTACTGGAGATATGTTCACCACATTCACTTTTATGTGGCAAGGGAAAAATTTAAAATGTGCAATAATTCACCTGAAACTACAAGATAAAAATGAACAGTGCAATTCTATGCCTGTTTACTTCAGAAGTAAGTACCACTGTGTCCAATGGGGCTTACTCCCTAGTAAGTGTGTTTAGGATAGTAGCCTTACATTGTTTTCACCAGTGGCATAAGCTTTGGATACATTACATCATTCCTTTGTTGCTGCCAACACTGTCAGTGAAATGATGTAGAATGCTTCATGTTGATGTCATCCCATATCTTGAGGGCTCAACCCATGTGTGCATTTGATAATTGCAGTGCAAACCTATCTCATTTTTTAAACAAACATTCAAATATTTCCCAAGTGTCCCAACTAACTGATGTACTACATATCTGTCAACAGCAGCTGAACTAGCCAGAAAAATGTATTGCAGAGGAAGGTATACTCATAATGTTTCATGCTTCTCAATTCTCTGAGTTGTAGGAATTTCACAATGTCAGTATGATCTAGAACTTGTGCACAAAGGCCATTTAAACAGCAGTTCTTCCCCACCCCAAGATAGCAAAGGAAAGTCTTAGAAATACCTTTAATTCAGTGTAAGGAGCTGCATAACAGCAAGAAGTCAAATGTGTGCCTCCAAGCCCTTGTGCACACCTGAAGGAGAGTCCTTGGACCATTGCTTGTATTTGTATCAGAATATCAGGGGTCCACAAATTATGTCTGGGCTTAGTAGCCAAAGATTATTTATACCAGCCAGTAGGAATATAGTAACAGTACCTCTGAACACAGAGTGCTTTTCCTTTTCTACGCAGCAAGTGACAGCCTACCAGTCCCACAGAGTTAAGGAGGGGGGCTAATAGTTCAGATAGCATTGTTCCCCATAAGACTAAGTCCCCTGCAGGTCACCTTCTGAAAATTTAACACTGTCCCCATTCCCTGGCAAGTCCCAGCAAGCATCTGTTTTCAAAACCAGGGTTAAAAGGGCTAGGAGACCCAGTCTCCCCTCTCTCCCAAGAAATCCACTCGAACTGCACACCAGTTTTCTCCCTTTCTTCCTTCCTTCCCTGCAACAGCTCCCATTCACAACCCAGTGTTTTGTTTTGTTAATCAGTCCTTTTTCTTTCTGGTACAGAAAGGGAGAGTGATAGGGCAGCCAGCTGTAAGTGGAGCTGGAGAATGGAGAAATGCTGCAGAGGTAGAGGTGCTGAGGGAAGTAAAAAGCAGATTTGAAAAATCTACTCCAGGTTGTCCTGGTAACCTAATTTAGGGTGCAATCCTATGGGTTGCACCCTCAATGCTTATAAGCCCCTGACCTCAGAGGCTTAGGAGCATCCAAGGGAGGAGCGGCAGAGGTGTTCTCCGCCTCTCCACACCCCCGCTCTGCAATTCAGCTAGACAGCCGTTTTCAGCTGTCTAGTGGAGGCACTTCAGAGGGGAAGGGAAAGAGGCTGCAAAGGACACCGGATACCTCGTAGTCTGTCCTCTGAGGCCTCCTCCCCTCTCTGCCTCCCTTTCCCCCTCTCAGAGGTTGCAGTGCCAACCTCAGAGAGGCAGCCGGCACGGTTCTTTCCACGCTGGCTGTGAGTGGGGGGAGGGGGACTAGAGCACGGGTTCCCAGCTCCAATGTTGGAGCTCTGTTTCCAACCTCGGATCTCGGAATCCAAAGCATCCTGTGGCCCCCCAGACAATGTCTACACTATAGAATCACTCTCTTAGGTGCTGTAATGCAACCTCGTTCCCTTAGCATTCTTGCTGGCCAAGATGAAAGACTTTCTTGCCCCGAAAGTCTGTTTATTGAAGGCTGTAGAATGTAAATTGGGCTCTGGATAAGGGAATTATCTTCATGCAGAAAGAGGTGCTTCACGGATTTAGAAAGGCCTGTCTGCTTACCAGTGCTAGTGGAGACATTTACAGATAAACAGTTTCCATTCATTTCTCAGTTTAATCAACAACCAGGTACACTCAAGTACTTCAAGAATGAATGGCTTAAAATTTAAGTCTTACATTGAAGCTCTTCAGTGTAAACAGTGTGAGATTTGTACCTGGTGGCTCTAAAAGGTTTCTTTAAAAATGCTTCCACACTTTCCAGGATATTATTTGTATTGTGGCAGATACCACATAGCATCTCAGGCGGTCTTCCTTTAGTGCTTAGCTCAAAATTCTTCTTTTTCTCAAAGCTTAATTTCCTTTACTCATTTTTCATTCTAGAAGCATCAGGCATTTTGTTAAAACAATTTTCTTCCATAAACACAGGTTAGTGTTTGGCCTCTCCCTCTTGCTTTATTTTGGGTGGTATTTTTAATCTTTTTAAAACCCATCTAGATCTATCTAGTCTTTCGAAAACATCTCATTAAGAATATTTACAGAATCGCTGGTCAGTTCCCACTTTCTGAAAAATCTTCCTTGCTGGAGGATATTTTTCAGAGCCTGCCAGCATTTTGCATATCACTGATGAATATATTAGGGAAGCTGAAGATTTGATTATATGAGCAACAACACAATTTCAAGAAATGTCATAAGAGCTTAAGTCAGGGGGCTTGCAGGTTTTTGATGCATAATACTGATAACAAGTTACTGTGGAGGGAATAAAATGAATATATGCTCCCTGTGCTATTCTTTTCATAAAGATGTGTTTGTTTGTTTATTTCTCTTGATCTTTTTTCCTCCTTACAGAAATAGCAAGTTTTGTAAATACCTTCTGTTGGAAAGACCACCAGAAAGCTTAGTAAAAATTGCACTGAGTTTTCGGAACCCCTAACTCAGAAGACAATTTATTGTTGGTAACATATAGAGGAACTTAAAATTGGTTTAGGGACTCTTAATTGCTGCTTTTGTAGAGTATAGAAAGATCATGTTTAAAGTTGCCAGGGATGGGGACTCGGACTCGGGGACTCGACTCGTGAGTCGGACTGAGTCCCCCCTCTGACTCGAGTCCCACTCGAGTCCCAATAATTTTTGTGGGACTCGAGACTCGACTCGGGACTCGAGCCCAAGGACTCCGCCACCGTCGCACGCCACCGCCGCCCTCACCTCACCACCGTCGCACGTCGCCGCCGCCCTCACCGCCGCCTCCGCCGCCGCCGCCACCATCACTCGACGTCGACCTCGCCGCTGCCTCACGCCGGAGTCACACACAGCACGCTGCGTCATACCGCCGTCGACATTGCTCTGTTTTTGGTGGGGGTGCCGTGGTTCCTCCCGCCAAAAACAGTGACGGCGGTGTGACATGGCGTGCTGTGTGCGACGCCGGCATGAGGCGGCGGCGCGGTCAGCGGCGTGCGATGGTGGCGGTGGCGGAGGTGAGGTCAGCGGCGGAGGTGAGGTGAGGGCGGCGGCGGAGGTGAGGGCGGCGTGCGGCGGCGGCGTGCGACAGTGGTGGCGGCGGAGGTGAGGGCGGCGGCGGCGTGTGACGGTGGTGGCAGCGGAGGTGAGGGCGTCAAGGCAGCAGGAGCAGGGACGAGGGAAGGATGGTGAGTGGCGGCGGCGGCGGCCCATGGAGGGAGCAGGAGGGTCTCCGCGGGAGGAAGGGCAGCTCTTCTTCCTCTCGCGGAGACCCTCCCGCTCCCTCCATGGGCCGCCGCTTTGGGAGGGACTTGGGACTCGAGTCACCATTTTGGACCTTGGACTGGAGAATCGACTCGAGACTTGGGTCCAAAGACTCGGGACTCGACTCGGGACTCGGGACCAAGGACTCTTCAACATCCCTGAAAGTTGCCTTCTAAATCCTGACTTGCTTGGAAGCCATTAACCATAGTTCCCAGCTCAGATGTAATGGGAAGCTATGATTAACTGTGGCTTCCTGGTTTGTTTCACTGCTCATGCAAAGGGAAGAGCAAAGCAACAGCAATGCCAGGATTTGATTGTCTGAACTGGACCAGTAGGATAAGTTGCTTAGCGTTATTTTTCCTTCAATTGGGCATAGTATCTGCTGAAACATAAGAAGCTGCCTTGTACCATGTTAGTTTGTCCAACTAGCCCAGAACTGGTTATTCTGCAGGAGCAGCAAGCCGTTTTGCTGCCTGATCCCCCACCCCCACCCCACTTCACTAGTGTATCCCACATGCTTTTACCTGTTGTTGTAGCGCTGAATCCAAGCCCCCAACGGCTTGTGACTTCACATACTCTCACAAGACTTTGACATCTCATGACCAGGAGACATCTCACAGTTGTATCTGGGTGAAACTTGGGGGAGGCCACATGGTCTAGTCCAGTGATGGTAAACCTTTTTGAGCCCGAGTGCCCAAACTGCAACACAAAACCAACTTATTTATTTCAGAGTGCCAACACTGCAATTAAACCTAAATACCAAGGTTTTAGTTTTAGAAAAACAACTCATACAGTTGTCCGAACTAATTAACATCTTTTGTCTTAAAAGAAAAACACAATAACAGAGCTTTCAATGATACAAACAGTTTTTTGTTGGGGGAAAAAATCAACTCAAAAAATTATTACAGTATAGTACTACATTGTACACATAGCCTGAAGGGAATTTATACAAACTTTTAAAATAATTAGGCACATGTATTTTTGGATAAGGGATTCTCAACTTGTAATATGATTACCTATATGCCAGACTGAAATTGTATGGGGCAAGCTTTACCCCGGGTCCTTTCCCTGCTTCTACAGGTGTTGGATTAGTAAAAGTAAAAGTCAACCTGTACTAGGATGAGCAAGATAAACAAGAAAACTAAACGTGCTTAACACATTTTAAACACTTTATGTCTTGGACTGCAAACACTGCATTAGGTAAAAGTTTGCATTGGGCAAGCTTTTGCACAATTAATGTGATTTTTGCTATTGCATGCATGCTGATAATTTGTCAAACCTTGTCTCATACTCCGTTAGTTTGAGAGCAACACATGCAGCACTCAGGTCAACAGTTAGGGCTTTACATCCAAGTCATGCTCTGTGCATCATTCTTCAAAATCTTTTAAATGTGATAACAATGTAGAAAAGAATTCTGTAACAGGAATTCTAGAATAAAATCATTCTGTTCCACACTGTGAGAAAGAACAAAATCATTAGTGTTTTGCAGAAGGGGACAGTCTTTTTGCGATCTGGTGACCAATGGCTCGAGTGCCCACAGAGAGGTCCCTCCGTGCCAGCTGTGGCACCCGTGCCATAGGTTCACCATCACTGGTCTAGTCTCATTCTATGGGCAGTTGCTGCCCAGTCTGGTACTCCAGCCAGATTATAGATTTCAAAGTGTGTGTGCATGTGATTAAGAAAGCATTCTTTAGGGCAGAGGCCCCCAACCTTTCTGGGCCTGTGTGCACATTTGGAATTTTGAAAAGGTTCCCTGAACACCACCACAAAATGGCTGCCATGGTGGGTGGTGGCCAATTATAGAAATGCTGGGAATGCTCCCTTCTCTCAGTGTGTAGAGGCCTGTGCTCGCTCTCTCTCTCTCTCTCTCTCTCTCTCTCTCTCTCTCTCTGGGTGGGTGGGTGGGTTCACATGAAACTAAACCCACAGAGGCTCTGTAGCCTCTGTGGGCTTAATGTTGCTCCAGGCCCCGGCTGCGCCCAACTAATGATAGTGCACAGTGGGGGTCCGGAGGCACCGCCTCTCCACTCTTTGCCACTCAGTCCTCCCACCGGTATCCCAGGGGACACGGCATGGGAACATTGAGAGGAGTTGAGTGGGGATGACAGCTGCCAAAAGTGCCCAATCAGCACTTTTGGCAGCCATCATCTGCTCCCCTTGCTGTGCGTGGTGCTGCCAGGAAGAATTAGATCCTTCTCCCAACCCAACTAGCATCTCTCGCTAGTCGGGTTGGGAGAGGGACCTGATTCTCCCTGGCAGCATCACAAACCCTGGCAGCTCTGTTGGGCTTACTTAGGAGTAAGGACATAGACAGGAGCATGAGGGGAAGCTGATGACAGCCGCACCAAGTGCTGCTTAGGCACGTGGCCAGCTGTGATCGGCCAGAGCGGCAGCCCTTGTTTGCCGCTCTTGCCAAGAAGCTCTGTGCCTTTTTGGCTTGTAAGAGGGTTAGCATGTCGTCCCGGTTCGGATGATTTCATAGATTTCATAGATTATAGAGTTGGAAGGAGCCTACAAGGCTATCGAGTCCAACCCCCTGCTCAATGCAGGAAACTCGAGGAGGGGTCTCCCATCCAGGTAATAACCAGGCCTGACCCTGCTTAGCTTTCCACGCTCAGACAAGTTGATCCAGCACATGCTACACCTGCTGTGGTTTTCTTAACCCTACAAAAAGCTATGGGTTAGCAGGGTGGTTTATAAGCCACACTAGGTTGGCTTATAAACCACCGCGTGGGGTTGAGACGACATGCTAAGCCACTCTGCCACTTAACCTACTGAGGCTTAGTGTGTTGTGCAAACCCAGTCAATATCTCTGGGTGCTTCAAGACTAGGGTTTTATCTTGCAACTGCCCTGCCTCATTCACGGAATTTTATGGGGTTCCAGACAACACCTTCCATTGGTAACCCACCCATGTTTTCCCACTACTGCTCCTGTCTTTTTTCTTACCTGAAAAATTCTGTTAAGCAGGAAATGACAGAACAGAGCTGCACAATGCCTTTTCCAGGACCCTGTTGCCTTAGGGGTCCTTGGCGGGGTGGGTTCCTTCCCTCAAGCCACTTCTTTCTTTCCCTATTCAAGTGAATGACAGAATTACTCCATTAACTTGTATAAGGGGAAAATAGCCTGTCAAGTTCCTCAGCATAGCCTTGCGAGTGCAGTGGTGCCTGTGGGCTCTGCACCGGGGACTCCAGCTTTAGGACTTCGATATATGCCATTCATTATCAAAGTCCAAACCACATTTTCAACTCTAGTTTGACAAACATCATTCTTTGGACCTTAAGGCTGCAATCCTGTGCACACTTACCTAGCTAGTAGTAAGCCCCATTGAAGTCAGTTAGACTTACCTCTGAGTAGGCATGTATAGAATTGCACTGTGCTGCCCATCAGTAAATAGAAAGTCTTTTGCACTAACAGAAGGGCTGTCCTGTTTTAATGGAAGGGTGTTGTGCTACAATAGTGAGCAGAAATCCAGAGGCATTCTTGCTGTAGTCCATGGACTCCCTTTTTATTCCCATAATTTGTTTTAATACAATAGCAAAAAAGATGTGCCAAACCTATTAGAACTAAATCTAACATGAGATCTCTCCATGAGATGTGTGTCTAATATTGTATTTATTTTAAATAATAAATGGCTGGCTGGGGTATGCCGGGAGCTATAGGACTTCTTTCTGTCTAAACATGCATACGATTGCTCCCTTAAGTGGGAAAAAATGACCTAGCCTTAGTGACATCCCGATTAGACTACTATGATGTGCTGTATATGGGATTCCCAGAAACTTCTACTGTTGAGAATGTAGCTGCCGCAGAACTGACCAGGGCAGGCCGCTTGAGGCATACAACATCAATCTTACAACAACCTCATTAGGTTCTGTTTGGCTTCTGGGCCCAAGTCAATGTATTGGTCGTGGTGAAATGACTAGCAGCCCTTTACTTAGCTACTACCCATCTGGCCCAGTTGTGGATCCAGGTAGGACTCTTCTAACTGTCCACTCGGTCAGCACCTGCTTTCCCCCAAATATTCCAAAAAAGATTTTCCTCTGAATTCAGGTCCATCTTCCCTGTCAGTCAAAGGCAAGATTTAACATTACCTCAAACAACAAGACATCAGTTATACAACAATACATAACCCTGCAACATATGTCAACTATATATTACCTCCAAAAGATTCCTTAAAAATCCAGTCACAGCACATTTTTGTCCCATTAGTTTTAACCTTTACATCTCTAAATACAATATAACAACAGACATAATCTACCAAGAACATCTTCTGTATAGTCCCCAGCAATTTCAATGGGGACTTTGAAGAGGGAGCAACACTCAATGGAGCTCGCTCCTTTGGCAGTTCTTAACTTGAATAGGAAGAGGGGAAAGACCCAAACAGTACCCAGGGAAAGGAAAAAAGAATGATTTAGAGTAGTTTCATTGAAACTAAAAGATGGTTAGCAAACAATCCTGGAAGCTTCTGAATCATAGCTCTGGCATTTTTGTGCCACGCTCATGGTAGGAAACTTAATACAGTGGATTAGGCACAGATTAAATTTTAGTCAGTTTCAGCATGGATTACTCAGATGAAGGATGCTAGGCATCTTAAAGTAGAAACAGTTGAAATCATCAGACTCCCAGTTTTAGGGCTTGTGTGCATGTGCATTCAAAGAAAGGTGTGGCGCACACACACTGCCCTCAGCTTGCCTCAGTATCAAGAAAGCACATAAAAAGAACTTTCATTTTACTGTCTCTTTGCTTCACTCTATCACTCTGCCATGCCATGATAAACTGGTCACTATTACTGTCAAATGAGGATGCAAATAGGGGAAGAAAAGATTTAGGAGTATGAAATGAAGGCAAGAAATGAAATCAAGGGAGACAGTGAGATAAACGTAGAGTGATATTTCTTTACAAAGATGATAGATTAGAGAAATTGAGTTATGCTTATTTTGGAATGGGAGAAAATAATTGCAACCTTCTATCAGGAAACCACAAAGACCTTTATTGATCTGTTGTCCTCTGGATACGTCTAGTAATATTTAATAAAATAAACAGAGACAAATAACTCCTTCAAGTCTTTGTAACTATAATCTCTAATTTTTGTTAGAAAGTTTTGGTAGAATTAAAAACACCACATTTCCTGATCATAAATAGTTTGTGACTTACCGTATTTTAAACACTCAAACCTTAAAAAAAAATGGATTGTGTCTTGCAAGTAGGTACAGTATGTACAAAAAAAATATATCCTGAGGAGCAAATACATGTGGTTTTCCCATTAATGCTTTTTGCAATGTTATACTAAAATGCATAATACATCAGAGTCTCCACATTTGAACCTGAAAATAAATTTGTTCTTATCCAAAACTGAGTGGTACAAAAGCCAACAGATATAATTGAATCTGAGCTATAAATATGTCAAATTTATTTCTTGTGTACACATTTCCTATTACAAGGTTCTAGTGGAGTTGCTTGGGTCTTGGGATCAAATTCCAGGTGAAAGCAATGATGAATCAGCTAGGATTCACCACCTTACTGCTTTTGAACCACCTTGACTGCTCTTTTACAACCCAGAATTTCCTAAGCTTTAATGCTAAACAATGGTGAAGTCTGGTATCACTCTAAAGCTGCCATCCTATGCACCCTAAGGGAGTGATCCTATGGCCCCTAGACATTGTTTGAGGGGCCATAGGATTTTTTAGATCCCCAGATCTGAGGATGCGTTTTGGGGGGTGGGGATGAGAGGAGACTGGGGAAGCCAGGGTACAAGGTATCCTGGGGCCTCTCCAGCTTCCTTCCCTCCCTGTCTGAAATGCCATTGGTAGACTGCCGAAAACGACCATCTAGCAAAAATACAAAGTGGGAGAAGCTGCAAGGCCAAGTTTGCCTCCACTGCTCCTCCCACTCTGCATTGGATGAGCATAAGCCTCCAAGTTCTGAGGCTCACACTCATCTCTGTAGGTTTGCACCCGTAACTAGGGAGTCAGCCCCACTGAACACAGTGGGACTTCTGAGTAAATACGGTATGTACAGCATTGCGCTATAAATCAACTGGTACAAATAAGCAACTGTCATTTAGGTTTGCCAGTTCTCACAAGACAAAACTAGAGCTAGCTTCTTGCAGAGCACAATATATCTTTGTTTGATTTTGTTTACAACTTTAAACAGAAACAACTTTGAGTAACAGGTGCAGGACTTTATTTCTTCATTTTCATCTTACAAATGATGCCAATCTTCATCTATTGACCCCTCTGTTTCATTCTGGTTTCGGATTTCATCTGCCTTGTCCATTTGGAAAAAAACACACCTTAGCTAGAGCTTCAATCCTGCAAAAATATATATAATATAAACAAATATACATATAGCTGCTTATGACACAGATCTGCCAATTTTGACATGGAATGCAAACCATTTTAGTTATTGGTTTGTGCTTTTAACACAATTAGTTGTAGTCTGGGTTGTGTCAGGTCGATCTGTGGTGAGCTGCATCATGTGTGGATGGTACTGCTTGGTGGTAGGGGTACATTTTACCATGTACAAATAGCTATATGCCTTAGATTAACAGAGTGTTTTCTACGGCTTCAGTTTCACCTCACTGGATTCTGCCCAAGTACCAGAATTTTTTTATTTCAAGAGTTGGCAACATGATTGTTCATGTGAATCAGGCCCTGCTTTAATTTACTTTATTCATACCATTCATTCCTTTTGTTCAACCCCCCTGCCCCCCTTCTGTAACAGCAGGACAATGAAGAGTTGCCTGCATTTGGCCATGAGGAAATATAATTAGATGCCATGCCTGCGTTTTACTATAGGAGCAGATCATGCTAAAAGCATATCATGCCTGTGAAAGCAGATTCATGCATGTAAAAACATATTCTAACAGTTTTGTTGTGGAGGAAGAGGGGGGGAGCTGGCTGACCTGCCAGACTCCCACCCTTTCCTACTCCAAAGGAAACCCAGCACTTGCCACTATGTGGCCCGGAAGGGGGGGCTGGCTGACCCGCCACTACCCCACCCTTGCCTACTGGCAAAGGAACCAAGACCCTCTGAGATCTCAAGATACCAGACTGCCAGCCTCAGCTGTCTGCAATCCTACTTGGATCTCTGTTTAGGGACTCGCCTTCATATTTCTGTAACCTGGATTTAGATACTGAACTCACAGAGCACTACAAAACCCATTTGGGGTGAAACCAAGACAAGGTTTATTTCTGGTAGCATCTTACAACAAGATTGGGGAAATAAGAGAAGCACACAATATAGAGAGACACTTTGGTACACAGTAAAGCTGCAAAACAATAAAGACCTGATTCCTTAAAATCTCTCAGACACACACCTGTTACCTGAGGGTGGTCCCTTCAAGGGTTAGATCCAGCACAGCCTTGCCGCCCGATAGAGAATTACCACACCTACCCGAAGGTCCGAGATGGGTAAACTCTTACAAGGCTTGCCTTTCCCAGAGCCTTCAAACCAGCTAATTTTACCAGGAGCTGCCTGGGGTCGGTTCCTGAGGGAACCCTAAAGCCCTAAAGGCTTGGGCTCCTCGCTGGTGCGCTGCCATGCCGGCACGCTACCAAATGGACTAAGACCAAGAACAAAGGCTTCACGGGGGGAAATAGCTCTTCCCCCTCCCCTTTCCTGTAGCCTTCGTGCTTCAGCCAATCAATTTGAATTTCACCTGGCCAGACAAAGACTACAGGCTACATGTGGGGAAATAGCTCTTCCCCCTCCCCCTTTCTGTAGCTTTCCTGCCTTCAGCCAATCAATTTGAATTTCACCTGGCCATGCAGGGGGAAGGAAACTGGCCAGGCAGGGGAAAGGGAACTCGTGAATCATGGCTTGAACTACATTTACATATGAACGCTTTCAGCCTGGCTCCTCCAGATGCCAGGCCCCATCCCATGTTCCATGCACCTTTCGCTTCCTCCCAGCCCCCACCTGGTTTACTCATGAGGAGGTAGGTGTGTGTGTGTGTGTGTGTGTGTGTGTGTGTGTGTTCCCCCAAAGGCTCGTTTCTCCACATTTGTGAATCCTGAAAATGTGTACCATTTCTATTGACTGGTCCAGTCAAGAGGGCTGTGCATATGTTCATCCCTCCACCCTGCCTGTGTTTGGTGAATATGTATTAACTGCTGGCCCCTTTGACATCAGTATGCCCAGTGCCTGTAAATTTGGTGGGCCTAGACATGTACAGCCCCTCCACACAGTTTCAAAGTTGGTGGATTGCACCCCACAGATTAAAACAGACTGTGTTGTTTATTTAAACAAGGGCTTCTATACAGAGCTCCTTCATGCTGTGGCCACTCTCCTCAGGCCAGAAGCAGTGGGTGTTGCCCTTCACTACTTCCTGGTTCCTCCCAGGAAGCACAACCCATTCAGGCTACATCCCTTCTCTTTTGAGAAAAATAAAATAAAAAACTGGAACTTCATACATAGTCTTTCAGGTGTGTGGCTTTCTTAATAACTCACCCACTCAGAGTACCTAGGTTCAGTGATGGCATCCTTCAGCTGCCATCCTTTATTCTCCTCCCCTGTAGACTCAGGGTGTATCCATGCTGCTGCAGTCTCTTCCTCTGCATCCATCTCCCTTGGACTATACTCTGGCGTGTCTCCGCCCTGGTCAGTACATGGCAAGGATTCCCTACTTGTCACTCATTTGAATTCATGTTACCTCTAAAATGTTGACAATCCCTGTTTTGCTATTTTTGTCTTAAGTTAAAAATTAAATATTTCCAGAGACTTTTATTGATAAAATTATTTGTTCAACTCAAGTGCTATATTGACCAATGAGTAGTTGCATACTTTTATCAATATTTTATGTTTTGCTTAAAATATATAGCACCCCTTTGGTCTTGGTGATCTGTGTGCTGTGTTTTAAAACTTAATGCTCAGGAAATGGACAAACTACAAAGATTGTATGGGTGCATT
Organism: Shinisaurus crocodilurus; assembly: GCA_021292165.1. Lineage (NCBI taxonomy): Eukaryota > Metazoa > Chordata > Lepidosauria > Squamata > Shinisauridae > Shinisaurus > Shinisaurus crocodilurus. Next base: position 217,790,687 of record CM037879.1, on the reverse strand, counting down.
ATATGTATATCTGAATCAATACTATTTACTTAGTGCTAATGCACTAACCAGATTACAAGAACTGATGCAGTGGTAATCAATATCAAAACTGAATAATACTATGAATGATCTCTGAAAAGAAAATGTGTGATGTTTTTAATTTGTATTAGCTAATTACATCAACATTTGTCTCTTTTTTCGTTACGTAATGCACCACTAGAATAATCATTTTCCCCCTGTAGTTTTATCAGTAAATGAATATTATGAGTTTCTGGAAATATAGAAAGTTAAATTTATAGCTGATGCCTTATATTACTTCTATTTATTTTGTGCTTTGAACAATTGTTTCTATTGATTTGAATGAGTCAGGGGTTGAATTTCTGATATTTAGGGGATGGATTCATGATCTGCCTTCCGTTGACAAAAGGGCTCTGTTCCTGGAAGGTGCCCCTGCATGATATTCAGGGATTCCCCCTCTCTGCTGCCCCACAGCTCACCATATTCAGCAGCTCACCCTGACCCCCTGCGTAGTATTTTCAGTGGGTGGGGAAGTCTGCTTCTGCCAGCCCAATTGCATGTGCCTACATCTGGATCCAACCCTGTGTGTCTATTGATATGGGGACCTGCACTTTCCAGGAGCTCCTGTTGACTTAGAGGCATCTCATTTTAAAGACTCAAAGTTTTAAAAACTAAAATTTTTCATAAATTGGGAGCCTGTGTGATTTAGTGGATTGTGACAAAATCTCTGATTAGTCACAAAACTCACTGGATGACTTTAGAAAGAGAGATGCTGACCAGCCAAACATATCTCACAGGATTGTTGATGAAAAAAGCGAGGAGAGAGCCGTGTATGCCACCCAGAGCTCTGTGGAGAAAGAGCAGAATATAAGTGTAATTAGTAGATTATCAGATGAAGTTTCCATAGATCTTTGTTTTATGTAAATAGGTTTGCATAGAACTGTTCTCTAAGATATACGCTATTAAGCTGCACACATCACTGGAGATAAAACCTGTAGTAGCTTGCATTAGGTTCACCACTTGTCAAATCAGAAACCCTGGAGCTGCTTGCAAAGTGGGTTGAAGGCTTCAAACCTTGTTCCATGCTAGCTTCCATCATACCCAAAATTCAGCTCATGCAACATATAACTACAAGTTTTTTTCCACTGAGGGTTATCACTGCCATGTATCATATTAAGAATAAGGTAATATTAGACAAGAGGCTGCCTCCTATACATCTACACCGTACTTTTCACCGTTTTAGGCTTAGGATCCTGTTGCCATAATTTTAATCGATTTTTAAATATATAATAATTTACAGATTACTGTAAACAAAGCGATTAATTAAGCTCATTTGTGAAGAGGATTTGGGAAGAAACCACAGAAATGCTTGACTTATTCTCTAGGAATCTCTGCAGGAATAGCATACAGCCTCAGATAATACAGTCTTCTTCCAACTTATGCTTTATGCTGAATAGTTAAGATTCCAATCATATGACAGACAATTTTTCTATGAAGCTTAGTTGTCATAAATATTTAGCAGCTACTTAAGCTTGACTTTTGATTCCAAGTCTCAAACTTCATCTCAGGAAACCTGAAATGTTTATATATGTACACTGATAACTGCTACTAGATTAGTTTACAGTGTGCTGTGATTATTGTGTTCGACTTAAATGTGGGAATTAAAATTCAAATCTCTGTTCAACTATGAACTCAGGCCACATTTAGACAAATATATGCTTGTTTGTTTTTTCCTTTTTGTTTGTATTTTTATCTTTATTTATACTGTGTTGCTTTTGTGTAAGCCGCCTTGTATACTTTTATAGAAAGGTGGGGTATCAATTCATTAGTAATAAAGAAAGAACAATATTTTTCCAACTTGCCTCACAACAGCCCTTTGAGGTTAAAAGTAAAACAGTGCTCTGAACTCCTTGGAAGAAAAACAGAATAAATTTGTTATATAGATATAGACCACAACCCAACATTTTCCAAGTTGATTTAAAAAAACAAAACAAAAAAACATGGAGACCTGTATCATGAAGTTTAGATGCAGAGTTACTTCCAGCTACCCACAAATTATTGTATGAGCAAGCAAAATACAATTTGACTTCACGTCCAGTTTGAATCTGAATTAAATAATTGCCTGTATTTCATCACATTCCAGTTTAGACTTACATCAGATAATGGTTTGGGGTTTTTTTCTGAATCTCACAAATGGACTTTGTACTTTCCCTCATGTGCATGGAAGGAAGAAGTAATAGTGAGCCACATACCAATAGGGCCCTTTGCTGAACTACAATATTTGTGAGATTTGTCACTGGAATTTGGCATGGATTTATGAATGTTTAATCCAAGGATAATGGCATTTTCCATATTGTCACCTGTGAATAGTTTAGGGAATCTGTGGGGTGGAGAAGAAGAGCTGAACTTGAGTTTGCTGGACTTGAGTTCTCTAGACTTAAGGGTTAAATCAGATAAGCCTTTTATCAATTAAGCAGTGCAGTTATTATCCATGGTAGGCTGATTGATAAGACCTTGGGTAAATGGATTAATGGACTTAAACCTTAGAGGTGGCAGTGTTTTCTAAAATCATTTTTAAGTCTCTCTTTTCCATCCAAAGAGTAATTTTACATTTTTAGAATAATTAAATATACATTAAATATAGTGATTATACGCGAAATATAGAGTATTTGCATAGGTGTCCAAATCCACAATAGCCCTTAAAGTTAAGTTATGACGTTCATATTTAACTTTAGCAAAGTTCCAGAAAATAACATAATGCCAAGCAATGTCTTTTGTTGCATTGATAGTAGCATTTATGAGCTTCAGGCAGCATTTTCTCTTCAGAATGTTTATGCATGCACTAAAATTATGCATGGGAAAAGGCCTGTAAAGCTCAAAATTTTACTCAGGAATGTCTGAGCAAAACATTTCTCACATTTGTTTAATTGGTTAAGAAAATGATGTCGCATTCTATAAAGGTGCACATGGTAATTGCCACAAAAAACTGATTCATTCTGGCCCAATTTTAAACACAGTATTGAGTGAATAAAAAGAATGTACCCATGTGTTGTTGTGCACACTTGGTATCTCATTTAAATATTGGCACACACCAGGTAGTCTTAGGCAAGCTTCTCTCTCTCAGCTTCAGCTCCCACCCGCCCCAATATTCAGTATTGGGTTTAATAATACTGACTTACTGTACAGGGTGGTTGTAAAGATTACAGCTAGATAATGCATGTGAAGCACTTCGAACACTTGAAAGCACTATAACAGCCTTCCCCAACCTGGTGCCCTCCAGATATGTTGGGCTACAACTCCCATCATCCCCAGCCAGCATGCTAATGATCAGGGATATGGAAATTGTAATCCAACACATCTGGAGGGCACCAGGTTGGGGAAGGCTGCAATAAATAAATCGATGATGATGATGATGATGATGATGATGATGATGATGATGATAATAAATTTCCTCCCCTCTGCAGCTCTTTGCATGCCCCCAAATCTAGTCAAGAGGGTCCCCCAACCCTCCGGAGCAGATTTGAATGGGGAGGGGTACAGGGGGGAGAAGAAATCCATTCTGTCAGTGGACTCCCTTCTGCTGGTGGAACGACACCAATGGATGCAACCCATCAAATGGAGTGGCTGGAATCCTCTACAGGGAGCACTCCACCCTGCAGTATTTTGTTGCAAGTCCCACTTAAATCTTTCTAATTCAGTACTGACAAAGCAGCAGGGCGAAGTTCTAGTTTTTCTTATGAATACTCTGAAAGTATCCTAAGAATGGTTCAACCCAAGTCCCAAAAACACAAAGTAATTGATACCATTAGGTGTATTCATTTATTTTAGTCTGATAAATAATTTTAACAAATTGCTGTGTAAGCATACCTATTGCAACAATATAGCTAATATCCTGATACTGTTATATCTCTAGCATCCTGATGTGATGTGACCTTACACTCTGACAAGCTGAGGCAAGGCTGATGGACATTAACATTTAAAAAACTTGATTTTAAGCTGAAACTTAAAATAACATTTTTTTAATTGTTATTCTGGCTTGCCATTGAAAGGCCTATTGCAGAAGTCTAGGAAATCAAAGGACACATTTGTATTGGTTCTTCAATAAGCAATCAGTCATGCCATAATCTACCTTAATTTTTAAAGAAATTCTTAAAGTTAATAAACAATGAAGAAAAATGAGCTCAGTATTGATTTTAGAAGACAGTTGTGTTTTGTTATTTTTACACTTATTGTGTACTGCTCCGTTTCATATTCTAGAACTGAAGCATGTCATAAATACTTTCCAATATTAAATTGCTTATTGACAGCTAAATGGTCCCTGTTTATTATCTGAAATAGAAGATGGAAGCATCAATAGTAACTGAATTCTCAGTTAACAGATTACCATTGAATTGTCAATACAACATGGATGTGTTCTTTTTCTAAGGACTAACTTATAGTGTATTGTTCTGGAAGTAATTCACTAGAGAAGAAAGACATGTATTCCCTGTCAGTGAATTAGAGGATTAAAAATGAACGAATAATCTATTATGGTAATAGCTATGACAATATAAAACAGCATTGGCAAGTGTAAATTTTAAGTAATGGGAGGTCAAAAAATTTCCAGCCTAATTAAATTGACCTAATTTTTGGCAGCCCAAGACCCTCTGAGCTTCATGTAACTAAAATAAAGAGTTACTTTATTACTATACATGAGACTTTGGAATACTGATGTTGCTACAGAAGGATATTGGACTTGTCAAGCTAGACCACAGTAGTCCACATGTTCTAGTATGCAATAACTATTAGAAATAGAGTGAACAGCATGTGATCTTAAGGCATTTTTATTTGGTTTGAAGGAATTCACGGGTGAAAAGCAACACATTTTCATTTTTAAAAGCAAGTGTCTAGGACTTATCACATCTGTCCTCTGCAGACATTTTCTAATCAGGAGTCTACAGAAGTATTTTAAAATCTACTTGTTAGAGTTTTCATAACCTGCTCCATACATACTGTAAAAGAAAGATACGGCACAATCCTATGCATGTTTAGACAGAAAACGGTCCTATAACTCCCAGCATGCCCAGCCAGCATGGCTTTTTTCTGTCTAAACATGCATAGGATTATGCCTTAAATCTGATATAGGCTAACCTATTATATACTAGTTTAGCAGGAAAATAATATCTTGGATAGAATGAGAAATTAGTGCAAAAGATGCTTCCTTAAGGACATCTTTTTTCGCTCTTTAAAAAATATGGTACTTAAATAGTATGCATATAGTACACGAAGATCTGTGAAACCATTCAAAATCTTCTCAGTGTCATCCAGCAGAGCTTTTCTGAGTGCTTCATGACATTCTGCAATCTGGGCCAAGAAGAGAGATGGTAGAACACTCAGTAGCACGCTGTGATGGGTTTGCACTGCAGTCGCTCACATTTGTCACAACTTGGACTCTGCAATTAATGCAGTTCTATTTGAACCAGCATCGACTGGTCTGGTTTTATTGGATGAGATTTGGTTGTTGAGACCTAAGGATGTGGACAAGGTGCTTGGCTAAGTCTGGTCAACCACCTGTTTGCTTAACCCTTGCCCTCCATGGCTTATTACATCTAATAGGGATGGGATGCCTGGCTGGGTCCAGGAGGTTGTGTCAGCTCCTCTTTGAGAGAGTGGGTGGTACCAGCCACTTTAAAGGAGGAAGTTATTAGGCCACTCCTAAAAAAAAGTCTAACATGGATTTGGAAGATGTTAACAACTATAAGCTGGTTGCTCACATCCCCTTCCTGGGCAAGGTGCTTGAGAAGGTGGTTGCTGGTCTTGAATGAAACTGATTATCTAGATCAGGGCTCTCCAACCTTGGGTCCCCAGATGTTGCTGGACTACAGCTCCCAGAATCCCTTGCCGTTAGCCATGCTGGCTGGGTATGCTGGGAGCTGTAGGCCAGCAACATCTGGGGAACCAAGGTTGAAGAGCCCTGATCTAGATCCATTTCAGTCAGGCTTCAGGCTGGTTTTAGAATAGAAAGTGCCCCTGGGATGATCTTTGCCACGAGAGGGACAGGATGAGTGCAACTCTGTTGATTCTCTTGAACCTCTTGGCAGCTTTTGATACCATCGACCATGGTATCCTTCTGGATAGGCTATCTGGGCTGGGAGTTGGGGGTACTACGCTGCAGTGGTCCCACTCCTACTTGGATGTCTGATTCCAGAAGGTGGTGCTGGGGGATTATTGCTCTGCCCCATGGCAGTTATGCTACGAGGTATCACAGGACTCTATTTTAACCCTCATGCTGTTCAACATCTATATAAAACCCTGGGGGAAGTTATACAGAGATATGAATGGAGATGTCAACAATATGTGAATGACTCCCAGCTCTATCTCTCCTTTTCATCAAATCTAGGTGAAGCAATGGGTGCCCCAAATCAATGCCTAGGTATGATAATGGACTGAATGAGGACCAGTTCATTTCTGGGCCTGATTCAAAGTGCTGGTATTAACATTCAAAGCCCTAAATGACTTAGGGCTGGTTACCTAAAGGATCGTCTCCTCTCATATATATCTGCCTAGATCCTAAGATTACCTTCAGAGGTCCTTCTCCGGGAGCCTCTACCAAAGAAGTGGAATGAGCTCCCCAGAGAGGTTTGCCTGGCACCTACCTTGTGGTATTTTGGGAGCCAGGTGAAGATCTTCTTATTTTGCCAAGCATTTTGGGAACAACAGAACAACAGTTTATGTTGTTTTTAAATATATTACCCTATTTTAAATCTTTGCACTGTTGCTAGGTTTTATTTTGGTTTTTTAGTTTCAGGTTGGTTCTATACTGTAGTTTTAAACTTTATATTACGTATGTATTATCATGTTCTATTCTATAGTTTTAATTGTTATGAACCACCCAGAGAGCTAATGGCTGTTGGGCAGTATAAAAATGTAATAAATAAATAAAAAATTACGTTCCATGAAATGCATCACACACACTTTGAAAGTGACTTCTGTGTCTGATAACGGGCCCTTCCTGATTCCCTCCCCCCTTTGAGGTCTCCCATGCAGTTTGTTGAACTTGAACCACATCAAATTTTCTTACAGACATTTTCAAGAAATGCTACCTACTGTGGAGTACAAGATGATGAGTATCGTGTAGAGGTTACAACGCCTTTGCAACGGATTGACTTGTTCACAAAGCAGTTCAATTCAGTCTTGTTAACATCTATATCTGTCTTCACCAAACGGGATCTTACTATAGCAAATCTGGGTACATCTGCAGGCCGCTTCATGCAGGTAAGTCATACTATGATTTTTCGTTCTTGCAACAGCTTCACCAATGTGGAAATGGTAAGGGTTGACATACCTGCATTTTCACTTTAATGGGGAAAAGACAGTAATCTAAAATGATGTCAAAAGAGGGTATAGATATAGATTAAATGAGAATTAGAAGAAAACAGAAGTGGAACAAATCTTGATGCTAGATTTTCTAAGTTGTATTATTTTTCATCTTCATCTCCAAGTTAAGTTTGCTCCCTAGTCTGTTAGGTTATTTACCAATTTTATTCTGACTAGCTATGGCTCTCCAGCCTCCAACAGTCTTTCCCAGTCTTCCTGAGATCCCATTGCTGGGGATGCTGCCTTAGCAACTTTCGTTCTACACAGTCCCAACTTGGGATGTGGGCCTGAATTTTCTACTGTCTCTGCTAGTGCAGTTATGCATGCTTTTCTTTTTCTTTCTGTAGGTCCTTCGTGTTCAGTTTCTAGCCTGTAATTCATTTGATGCAGGGTATTGACATTATTCTGCTTGTACTATTATCTCCCACATCATCATATATTCCACTCAGTGGCCAGTGCTTCTGCCTTTGTTTCTGGGTCATAAGACAGCTTCTTGTGTTAGACTGCAACTTCATAAGTGCCATCGATTCAGAAGTGCCAAAAAGCTCTTGCCATTTGCTTGATTTGTACCAAAGTTCTATTTTATGGGTTCAAGCAGTGGGACTAAATAATCCTGTGAAGGATCACTAGCAGGATCCTTTGCGTGAGTTCGGCGCTTAACGGGTTAACCGGCACTGAGTTACAGCCCGTACGAGTGCTGGCGACCACCTGAGAGGCTTTCGCGCACAAGAGGAAACCAAAGCCCTTTAAATGACCAAATAAGGCTTTTATTTGTTTACACAAAACAAAGATCGGAACTAACAGCTCTCCAGGAATACTACAATGTCAACACAACCTTAGTTGACCCCTGCGTTACTCAATGAACAGGCTCCTAGACTAGCGGATTGAATCTGGTCAATTACCTCAGATCAGAGACTCTACGCCTAGTCAGTTTCAGCCTGGCTCCGGGTCGGCCGATCCGGGGATGAGACTGGCTTATTCGGGCTGCCGCTTGAAGGACGAAGCTGGCCCCGATGTACCCTGGTTCCCAACCAACCCTTTACCGGAAGGGAGAGGGGTTTTCTACCCCGGAGTTCCTGCTCTCCCCGCCCTCCAGGTCAGGTGGGGGCTTATGCCTGCCCCCTTCATTTCAGGTGGGCTTATTCCTGCCCGGGAAGAAGGTGACGCAATGGTACTTTACAGCTCTTTGAGACTGCCCTGATAGCTTGATGGTCTTTGATGGTCCTTCCTGGGTTTTTGTGGATCTCCACCGAGACTCTTCTTTGTTGGGGATGACGACCTGTCTGGCTGCTTCTCCTGTGACTTCACCCCTCCTCCCTCGCCCCCTCCCTTAGGGGAAGACTGTGTGTGTGTGTGTGTGTGTGCAGACTTGTGTTGGGCTTTCTCCACACCCTTCCATTTGGGGAAAGATGGCATTGGGGTCCACCACCCCAATCCCCATCTAACTGTCTCCTACTGAGAAAGCCCAGGACAACCCATCTGCCACGATGTTGTCCTTACCCTTGATGTGCTCTACTGAAAAATCAAAATCCTGCAGGGCTAAACTCCACCGCAACAACTTTTGGTTGGACCCCTTCACCCTATCCAGCCAGCACAAGGGGGAATGGTCGGTTTGCAACAGGAACCGGCGGCCCCACAGATAGGGGCGAAGCTTGGTCACTGCCCACACTATTGCCAGGCATTCTTTCTCGACAGTGGCCAAGTTCCGCTCCCGAGGCAAAAGTTTTTTGCTTAGAAAGGCGACAGGGCACAGCCCTTGCCCTGGCCGCTCCTGCAGCAAGACGGCTCCCATCCCTGCTTCCGAGGCATCCGTCTGCAGGACAAAAGGGGCTTCAAAATCGGGTGCTTGCAGCACAGGGGCTGCCATCAAGCAGGCTTTCAATCCCTCGAACGCTGCTTGGCAAGCGGCGGACCACTGAACCTTAACGGGTTGCCGCTTCTTGCACAAATCTGTCAGGGGGCGGCTAGCTGGCTAAAATGGGGCACAAACGTATGGTAATAGCCAGCCAGCCCTAAAAAAGCCTGAATCTGTTTCTTCGTCTGGGGTTGGGGCTAGGTGCGAACCGACTCTATCTTGGCCTCTAGGGGCTTGACACTACCTCCCCCCACCTTATGTCCAAGGTACTCCACCTCCCCCCGCCCGACCTGGCACTTTTTCGCCTTCGCAGTCAGCCCGGCGTCCTGAATCCTCTGAAATACCTGGCGGACATGCTGCAAATGCTGCTCCCAGGTGGAGCTAAAAATGGCTATATCGTCCAGATATGCACAGGCGAACTCCCCTAGCCCATTTAGCATCCCATTCACCAGCCTCTGGAAGGTAGCTGGACCGTTCCGGACCCCGAAAGGGAGGGTGGTGAATTGGAACAACCCCAGGTGGGTCACAAAAGCGGACTTTAAGGCAGCATCCGAATCAAGCGGGACCTGCCAATAACCCTTCGTCAGATCCAGGGTAGTAATGTACTTGGGCCCCCCTAGCCGTTCTAACAGCACATCCATGTTGGGGATGGGGTATGGGTCAGGGACAGTCACTTTGTTTATTTTTCGATAATCGACGCAGAACCGAACACCCCCATCTTTCTTGGCTACTAACACTATAGGGAAGGACCAGGGGCTAGAGCTGGGGACAATGACTCCAAGGTCCAGCATGGCTTGGACTTCATCGGCAATGACCTGGGCATGGGGCCCCACCGCCCGGTAGGGTAGGGACTGTATAGGGGGGCTGTTCCCCGTGTCAATGGTATGTTGTGTGAGTGTGGTGCATCCCGGACGGTCAGAGAACATAGGCTGGAAGTCTTCTAAGACCTGGGTAATCTGCCGCCGCTGCTGTTCCGACAGAGAGGGGGACAGTTGGATCTCATCCATTCCTCCCCCTTCCCTCCATTCGGCCAACAAATCCCCGTCAGAGGTTCCCTGATCCGCACATTCTTGTACTCCCCCCACCTTCGTTCCCCGTTCTACATACAATTTTAACATATTCACATGAAATACCTTTTGCCTCCCCGGCTGTCCAGGAAAAGCCACTTGATAGTTCACCTCCCCCAACCTTCCAATCACCGTCCCCGGACCCTCCCATTTCAAACACAATTTGTCCGTTTTTGGGGGGCGCAGTACCAACACCTGGTCCCCCACTTCAAAAGTCCGTGGCACAGCCGTCCGGTTGTACCACGCGCTCTGCCGCTGTTGTGCTGCTCCGAGGTGCTGTTGTGCCGTCTCCCGCACCTCCCGATAGACAGTTTGAAGGTGCTGCATGAAGGCATGCACCGGCATGGAAGATTCTGCGGCAACCCCCTCCCATTCCGCCCGTAACAGAGCCAAAGGTCCCCTTAGCTCCCTCCCAAACATCAGTTCGTTGGGGGAGAATCCCAGGCTCTCTTGGGGGGAGTCCCGGTATGCGAACAACAGGTAGGGGAGAGCTTGATCCCAGGTCCCGGGGTGCTTAGCCGCATAAGCTCTGATCATTTTCTCAAGAGTCTGATTGAAACGCTCCACCAGCCCATTTGTCTCGTGATGATATGGCACCGAAGTCAGATGCTCCACACCCCCCAGTTCCCACATTTTTTAAAACAATTTGGACACGAATCCCGTGCCGCAGTCCGAAACCACCGTGTGGGGCATTCCTAGGCAGGCGAAAAGAGAAAGGAGAGTCTTAGCCAGGCTGGTAGCGGAAATGGAGGCTAGGGCAAAAGCCTCGGCGTAACGAGTGCCAAAGTCAACAACAGTCAGTATAAACTTCTTCCCCGTCTTGGTGGGGGGATTCAAGGGTCCCACAATATCCATCCCTATCCTTTCAAAAGGGGTGCCCACAATGGGTAGGGGTTGAAGGGGGGCTTTCGGGTGGTCCCGGTTATGCCCCACCCGCTGGCAGACATCGCAGGACCGACAGTACTCTCGGACTTCATTCGCCACCACGGGCCAGTAAAACCCTTCTGTCACCCTGGCTAATGTCCGTTTCTGTCCCAAGTGACCTCCCCACGCTACATCGTGGGCCAACTGCAGCACAGCCTGGCGGTACCTCGCAGGCACAACTAATTGTCTTTTCTTTGGTTGGGGACCCGGTTCGGTTTTTGGGCAGAACTCCCGGTAAAGGGCTCCTGCTTCCCACAAAAACTGTTCTGACCGGTCCCCTGCCCCCAACACTTGACCGGCCCGCTTCCGGCATTCTCGGAGGGACGGGTCGCGCTGTTGCTCCTCCTGGAACACCTCTTGAGCTCCAAAATCCTGGGCCATTGGGGCGAACCCCCCTTGGTCCTCCTCCCTCACCGAAGCAGAGGGGAGCGATGGAGAGCAGTTGGTTGCCGGGGTCACTTTACCACGACCAGGATGGGGGGCTGTGGGCTGTGGGGCAGGGGCTTGTTTGGCCTGACTTCGCGTCACCACCCCCACCTTGACCTGGGCAGCCCGGAACGCAATGTCGTTCCCAATGATGATCCCCCATTCTTGTTGTCCATGTACTATAACATCCATCTTCCCTTCCCACCCCTTGTACTTGACCCAGACCCGGGCAAGGGGAACAGCTATGTTGGGGGAGTTATAGGGCTTTATGGCACACGTACGCCCTTTTAACAGCTGTCTCTTCTTTACCTTACTCCGAGGTAAAGCAGTTATGTCCGCCCCAGTGTCCCTATACCCCACATGGGAAACATTGTTCACAGAGATGGACTCACAGAATTTGCTCTGGCTCCAACGCAGTTGCTCCGGCGAGGCAATGCGCATCAGGGATGCCTGTGAGATGGCCCCAAGAGAATGCTGTCCTCCGCTCATCAGGGACCGCGCTGCATCCTCTACTTCCTCCTCTAGGGACGAGCTTGATTGCTGATCCTCCTCGTGCTCCTCCGGTTCGCGGGACTCTGGAGCAAGCATCCTTCCCACCTTGCCCAGGGATGTCTTAGAGTTGCGATTCTTCGCAAGGAGCTTGGGGCAACTCCTCTTGAGGTGACCCGGTTCCTTGCAGTAAAAACAGCCACTGGTGCTGGGGCTCTCTTTGGGCTTGCTTGGGGCTCCCTCCCGAGGTTTGGGGTTGCCCTTCTCTGCGCTCCCTCTGGCCCCGCCACGACTGAGGTTGCCCCCTTTCACTCCTTTGGGCTGCCGATACAGCCCCATTTGGTCTGCCAACTTGCCCATCTCCCGACAGTTTTGGGGGTCCCGGTCCCTCACCGCCGTAGCCAAATCCTCTGGGATAGTGGCACAAAATTGTTCCTGGATCAGGAGCTCCCACACCTCCGCCAAGGTGGTTCTCCCGGTGGCCCCAATCCACGCATCCCAGACCTGCCCCAGGTGCGCCATCCAGGAGGCATACGTGTCCCCTGGGGAAGGCTGCCCGTAACGAAATTTACGGCGACAGTGTTCAGCTGTGAGGGCAAACCGCTCCCTCACAGCCTCCTTAAATGCAACATAGTCCAAAGGGGCAGTTTGGGTGTGAATGCCCAAGAGATCAGCCAGTTCCCCGCTGACCTGAGTCCTCAAGGCGGACATTCGCAAATTGTCTGGCACCTTCTGCTCCAGGCAGGCAGCTTCGAACAGGGTGAAGAAGATCAACACGTCCTGCCCGGGCTTGTAGGTGGGGAATTGCTTCCTGTCCCATTTAGGGGTCGGGGTGCTCCCACTCTGGGGTGTAGGGGGTCCCCCCTGTCCGGCGCCCGTGGTCAGCCTGGCCAACTCCAGCTGCATCTGCAGCGCCGCTTGCTGATGCTGGACCATCTCTTGTTGATGTCGCATCACCTCCCTGGTCTGCTGCCAATTAAGTTGGGGGAAGAGGGCATCTAAGCCTCCTCCTCCTATGGCCCCACCAGCAACCCCTCCGTCGAGCTCTTCCTCTAACTCGGGGTCCCTCCTCTCGCTTCTCCTGAGGCTACTCGTAAGGCTGGGGCTACCCCATTGCTTGGATTCCCGCCCTGCCAGCACGGATGAGGGGGCTCCCCCCCTTCCTGTTTTGCAATCCTCGGCCGCACTACCCACTCCATTGTGGAGATCTGGCTCCCTACTCTGGTTGGGGTCTCTGGGCTGCTCCCTAGCTCCAGCTGTTCCTGGCTCAGGCTATTCATGACTTTGGTCTGAGCACTTTCCAGCAATCCGCTAGCCTGCCCTAGACCCTGTTAGTTCCGTCCGTTAATTGTGGTTTCCAATTGTCCCGTCGTCTGCCACCATGTGAAGGATCACTAGCAGGATCCTTTGCGTGAGTTCAGCGCTTAACGGGTTAACCGGCATTGAGTTACAGGCCGTACGAGCGCTGGCGACCACCTGCGAGGCTTTCGCGCACAAGAGGAAACCAAAGCCCTTTAAATGACCAAATAAGGCTTTTATTTGTTTACACAAAACAAAGATCGGAACTAACAGCTCTCCAGGATACTACAATGTCAACACAACCTTAGTTGACCCCTGCGTTACTCAATGAACAGGCTCCTAGACTAGCGGATTGAATCTGGTCAATTACCTCAGATCAGAGACTCTACGCCTAGTCAGTTTCAGCCTGGCTCTGGGTCAGCCGATCCGGGGATGAGACTGGCTTATTCGGGCTGCCGCTTGAAGGACGAAGCTGGCCCCGATGTACCCTGGTTCCCAACCAATCCTTTACCGGAAGGGAGAGGGGTTTTCTACCCCAGAGTTCCCGCTCTCCCCGCCCTCCAGGTCAGGTGGGGGCTTATGCCTGCCCCCTTCGTTTCAGGTGGGCTTATTCCTGCCCGGGAAGAAGGTGACGCAATGGTACTTTACAGCTCTTTGAGACTGCCCTGATAGCTTGATGGTCTTTGATGGTCCTTCTTGGGTTTTTGTGGATCTCCACCGAGACTCTTCTTTGTTGGGGATGACGACCTGTCTGGCTGCTTCTCCTGTGACTTCACCCCTCCTCCCTCGCCCCCTCCCTTAGGGGAAGACTGTGTGTGTGTGTGTGTGCAGACTTGTGTTGGGCTTTCTCCACAAATCCCATTTATGGGTGGAATGGGATATTCACATGTGTACACCATGGAATGATTCCATATGACATAATTCTCCATTTACAAGAAAGTGAATGAAAATGGCCTCTCTCCTAGTTTGTTCAATAAAGGTTGAAGATGCATCTGAATGTTCCATTGGGGTATCTCCTAAGAAACATCAAATTAAGTCTTGATCTTTCTTAAAGTGTTTCTTTGTTTCCTAAAACATTATAAGATGGCAACCGTGGGCTTGTATTTAGCTCCTGAGTTTTACATGCAAAATTTTAGGTCATTACAAGAGAGCTTGAATTCTGTTTCAGACTCTGCATAATCTTGAGGTGAGAAAAATAAAAGTTGTTGGTTACAAGTAAAATGTTAGCAACAAAATTAATCTCTTCTTGTAAGGTCCTCCTTACGTCTCCTGCAAACGTTTCTGTACTTAACATAAAATATTTTTTATATTCCCTATAGAAGAACAAATAGTTACATGTTTCTACATTATAATGGTTGTATTATTCATTCATGTCTTGAGCCAGATCTTTTCATTCAGCATTTTGCCCCCATCACATGGAACGCTAAAGAATCTAACACAATACTTCCAGAGCACGTTTCCTTTTGTAAGGCCAGCCAAGGGATCAAAAGGAAAGCTATTGTCTGAAATACATAGTGCCATTAGCAGAAATATTCACATCCACTGAATTAAACTGGATTGAGTTACAGAGCAAAGTTATCTTCAGGATCATATTGTAATAACCCGTGGAGTCTCCCCCTCGCCCCCTCCTTTTTGCTTGGGCAGTCCTAGGGCCTTACATATTCAACAATACAGAACACATGGCCTGCCTTTAATACCTTGTAACAACATATCCCTGAAACCACCCTTAATGTAGCTTGCCTTGAAATACAGTTTTAAGCGGTAGGAGAGTGGAGGAAATGATATGTCTCCAGGATATGGGTATTATAGCACTTTCAGAATGCAATGATGACTTAAATCAGATTTTTTTTTTCTTTTTACTGCACAAGTAGTTGCCTGGGAAATAGTTTCAGATGTGTTCATTTTCAAATTCCCTAATTTATAGTAGATGAGAAGGGAATTTGTATAGTAATATACAGGACCGGTGCAAGGCAGTTTGGTGCCCTAGGCAAGATCAGATATTTAGCGCCCCCCTTCCCACTTGAGAGCGCTGTATTTTTTTTCAAGGTGTTTCTGGCGCCCCTTTTAGCCCTGCGCCCTAGGCAGCTGCCTAGTTGGCCTAATGGTAGCACCGGCCCTGGTAATATATGATATAGAACATTAGCAGGGTATCTAACTTTCCTGCAGTGGAGCTGCCTAACTCAGGATAACACAACAGTTACATAATTAGGCAAATCAAATTTCCTCATGCTCCATTTAGATATTATTGACATGATCTGGTCAAAGCTAAGCATTCTGAAATTTCGTATTACATAGATAGCAGGGACAAAGGGGTGTATTCACTTTGCCTCTGTAGTACAGGAAATGACAGAGTTGAACCTAACTAACTATCAGACACAATGGTTGTCTACAAAGCCTAGCCAAAATTAATGGACCTTAGCATTTTAACTTTCATTAGGACTTAGAAGTGCTTGAATCATTGGGGCTTAGAAGGATCTAACTGTATACAGACTAGCCTAGCAGCATAAACCTAAGTATATTTCCTCTGAAATAAATCCCTCTGTGTTCAATGGACTTATTCTCAGGTAAGCATGCATAGGATTGCAGTCCAGATCAGATTTGCTGATCTTTATCACACATTTTATGAGTCAGACTCACAGAAGAGACCTCAAATTACCGGTACCCTCTGTGACCATTGCCCTTCATCCCCACACCTCCCCATGCAAATAACTACTACTGGTAATGTCAGGATAAGTTGAGGTCAATAGAGTGATTGCTGGTGAGTCCAGATGCTTTACATCTGCATGCTAATGTTTTCCTTGATTGGGCAATAAAGCTGCAAACGCCTTTCCTAGGGGGGCTCCCAGGTCTTTTTACAGTTGCATGACAAGCAAAAATTCTGTCAGTAACATTTATTTTTATTTACTTATTTACCCAGGTTTATATACTGCTTTCCAGTAAACTAACAAAGGGATTAACAATAATAATATAACAGTAATAATATAACAGTAAAAATACTATAAAATAATCACTAGTCCATAATAAAATTAATCACTAGTCAGTAATAAAACTATGCTGGCTGATTCACACCTCAGGGAAAGGCTGCAGGAAGAGGTGTTCCTTAAGTGGATGTCTAAAGATCAAAAGTGAAGGCACCTATGTAAAATGAATAGGGAGCGCATTCAAGAGGGTAGGTATTGCAATACTAAAAGCTCTGTTACAGATACTCCTGAAACAAATCTTAGAAGCATATGGCACCACCAGAAGTGCTCCTTCGGAGTACTGCAAGGACTAGGCAGGACATTATAGCATCCACATACCAGGAAAAGCTTCACTGGCAGAATTTCTGCATGTTGTGCAACTGCTAAAATGCTCGAAGTCTTGCTAGGAAAGAGGTCGGCAGTTGTACTGCACAAGTAGTCTATAGCAGCAGGAAGCAAGTAAGGAACAGTGACCTTGAGCCACTTTAAAGTTGGCAGTCATTTTATTATGAGTAGTCCAAATAGCACATGGTTTACTGATTAATCAAACCTTTGCCCCAGCCCATTGGGCCACAACAATGCTCAAAAAAACCATTTAGATTCTAATTTACACTCTGCGCTATCAGAATTTCTAGAATGCCAGTTTTCCTTTAAAAAAAAACAACAACACTTCCCCTATATTCTTATTGAAAGTTAGCATACAGTCATGGGAAGTCAATTAGACCATGATAGAATAAGTGGCTTTGGCCACAATTCCCGTGAATACTACTTACCAACAGGGGGTCTCAATAAGATCAGGTAGATCAAACAAAGATGACTGTGCCTATTTGAAACAAGAGAAGGTAATTTGGATCCTGGTTCTTGTTTTTCTAAGAGGAAACATTTAGGAAAACTATCTTGGTCTCTAAGACTGTATATGGTAATGTAACACATATTGAGCTACTGAAAAGGTATCCTTTTTAATTACTAGCCTCTATTTTAGTTTGAAGATCAAACCACTTTATCAGCTGGGAAGAGAAGGATGATAAACTCTATACCAACTGCAGCAGGCAATTAACTGTTAGACTTGGAAATAGGTCTAGTCTTTAGAGTGCAGATTGCAATCTTTTTTTAAAGTGGGTAATGGCATGTATGGGGAAGGGGGAATACACTTTGCCCTATTGGAGCACTTGCAGCCAAGTCATACATATCATTGTTTTGGCTATACCAAAAGTGTTAAACTTTGTGTTAGTCCCTGAATATCCTTCACTTCAGTGTTTATTAAATATTATTGAGTTTCTGTTACAAAACAGGACTGCTAATAATTTTTTACTAAGACAGCTGCCATGCATGAGAAAGAAAAGAAAAATGGTTTTACTTCCTCCCTAGGCTGTATGACAAGTTCTCTGCAAGTTTTTCAACCCCCCTCCTCCCAAGAGTTTGCAGCTGTTTCTGCCTCTTACTATTGTGTCTACTTTTGGTGTATGGCTGGGAATGAAGACTCTAAGTACAGCTGTTGGGTGCTAAGTGAATTGGGTATTTCTCAGTGGTTGTTTGGTTAGAAAGAATAATGCTGTCACAACTAGCAACGTTATGGGTATAAAGCTGCATTCTCAGTGGGTGAAAACTGGCCATGGTCTATTGAATTTATGGGAGCTATACTGGCTTGCGCCAGAATTTAATTATAAAATTCTATTTTCATTTGGTTACTCTATCACAAAAAATACCATAATAATTCTGGCTGTAATCTCATTGGCCATGTTTGGACATTTGTCCTCATTTCATAAACCAGATCCTGGCTTATTAACCCGGTTTGTTAACTGATGCTAAGCCAGATTTCCCTGGTTCAGATGTAACAGAGAACCTTGGCTTAATGCAATCCAGAATCTCCATGCCAAAACCAGAGTGTGTTGGGAGAAGGGATGGGGAGAGATGTGGGATAAGTGCACAGACATGGAGCTTGTCCATGGCTTCATAAGGGATCTGTAGGGATCTAATATCACTTTATGTGGATAATCTGTTATCGATCTCCGATATCTCTGAATTAGCAGAAATCCCCAAATGTATTACAGAGTTATGGGAGGATTGCACAGCATAAAGAATATGACTGCTAGACATAAGACAAACATCACTGGAATTAATGTAATTAGTGGGTCGATTTTTTAAATTCAGCTAAGATGGCCGTAGTTACATCTCTGATTTCACCAGAGTAAGCTAGTCAGTCTCCTATGCTTGGAGAACAGTGCCACAACATTTGAAGTTCTTTTCATGCATCTGTTGTGACACACCCACTGCAGAATCCATAGCAACTTCTGCAACTTCTCCACCATCCACAGCATCATACCCAGATAATTCCCCTAGAAACTGAATAGGGAAGGTACCACCAAACCCTGTGAAGTGCAGTCATTCCAGCAACACTTAGCCTGTTCCTACCAGATCATGACTAGTAAGTGTTGTAGAAATGGGAAATAGTAGCCCATTACTGTATGGGTCATTCTTGTCAATAGGAATTTTTTTTAGGAAGGTGGTTATGTATATATGCTTGTCTTGAACTGTAGAGAGAACTACAGTAGAAATATGTTCTGAAGCCTTCAATGTGTATATCATTTCATCCCTCCTGTACAGACTTGCTTTGATCTGCCTCACCTTACCAATGAAAAGAGACAGTTTTGTCTTCTCAACAGAAACAGGTTTTTACATGTTTCTCCAATATTCAGAAAGATAGAGTGCTTGACCCTCCGAGAACTTTGATAATACAAATTAAATGATATTGCTGGCCATTGCACACTGATGCAAGTGTATGTAATCTTAAACTTTCCAAATCCAAGACAATATATGGTAGGTCAGCCTATCCTTTTGCCAGGAACACACCTCATAATTAGAAAGCACAGAATTGCCAGACATTCCTTTGTACCTAAGGTACAAAAAGCACATCCCTTTTTTGGACTGTTTGTTCCAGTAACATTTTGCTCAGTCAAATTGTTATGGGACTACAACTTTTCAATACTATGACTGGGTTCGTATGACACGATAAGCCACTGTCGTTATTAAGCCACGGTGGCTTAGTGTGTCGTCTGAACCCAGCACACTTCCTGCCGGGTAGTTAGTAAGTCACCCTGGGGTGGCTTATTAACCACCCTGCCTAGCCATGGCTTACTTTAGGGTTAACTTAACCCTCTAGGGCTTAGTGTGTCATCTGAACAACACACCAAGCCATGGTCAAGCCAGGAAAAGAAAGAGCTGTTTGGCAAGAGTGTCAGAATTGCCTGCCACTCTAGCCAAGTGACCACCATTGTCAGCCACCCCCAAAGTGCCTAAGCGGCACTAAGGGAGAGCTGTCAAAGACTTCTCCACCTCCCCATAGCTGCCGTGAGCCGTTTCAGGCTCGCAGTGGCTTGACTTTAAAAAATATATATTCCCCACCAGATCGCAAAAGCCGCCTTTATAGGTGGCTTTCGCAATCCAGTTTGGGGCTATCCTGTAGTTGCCCCCCAAGGGTGCCCAGTGGTACCTTGGGGGGGCTGCCCCCCTATTTTTAACCATTTTTAAAAAGTCCGATACTGAGCACAGCCTGTGCTCAGTCTTGGAGGGTTTTTTCTAACTTGAGTTTGGCAGCTTGACTCCATGCCAAGCTGTGCAAGAGCGAGAGCCTCACAAACGGGCCTTTCCCCCCCTTTCCCCAGTGTGCCCTCCCGTTTCTTTGGGGGCAGTCTGCTGCCCCAGGTGTCCCCCCCTAGTTATGACAGTGCCCCCCGCGCTGCTAGCAGTGGGGGGGGACACTTCAAAACTGGGGGGTATCGCAGTGTGGGGAGGTAGCCTTTTGGCTTGAAAATCCACTCGCACTGTGCTTTCTCCTCATGTTTTGCCAGTTTCTGAGCAGCTATCTGCTCAGGATAAATTGTAAAACTGAGGGGACAGTTGGGGATTCTCAGAACCCCAAAGAAACCCCAGGGATCCTGCTTGGAAGGGGGGTGGAATTGAGAGGGGTAACCCCCATTTTTGCGAGATCTGGGGTTTCTTTCAGGGGGGGGACTTGTGCCTCTGCGTTATCCACACTTTGGAAAGTGAGGGCAGTGCAGGGGCACATGATGCCCCCCCCAAACGCTCCGAAGATTGTGCTGCAAAGGGTGCTTCCCACTCCCCCCACTTTAAAAAAAACACCCAAAAATGTTTAACAGTAGGCTACACAATTAAAAGTTGGCACGCATAATGCATCAATTGAGACCATTATGCATGCCAATTTTTAACTGTGTGGCCTACTGCTAAACAAGATGGTTTTTGCGATCTTTACAATTAAAATAAAATTGGAAAAAATAGGGGCAGCGCGGGCAGCCCCCCTAAGGTACTGCCTTAGGGGCAGGGGGAACTTGGTGCTCCTGCGGTTTCCCTTGGGATACCTGCAGGAGGACCGATAGGTCAACAGTGGCCAGGAGGAGAGATATGACCCCCACTGTGCACGTTTGTGTGTCGGGTAGTTGGGAATTTTAACCACACTGTGTGGTTAAAATTCCCAAGAAGCTAAAATTGTAGTGCGAACCCGGTCTATGTCTTATACAAGCTAGAGTGCCTTCCCTTGTTTCCTTTTATTCTACTAGTCGTAGAAAGTTCATGCACATTGTTTTTAAATTGACCCCTGGAAGTATTTTAATAAGGGGTACATTCATGCAGCAGCTACCCAAGCCCATGATTGGACTGCTGCACCACAGAGATGCTTTGTGGGAAGTATTCCTCAAAAAGAAGGTATTTTAGTATTGACACCTGCCAACTTGATTGCCCAAAGTGCTGGCTTTGCAGCAGCCCTCCAAGCTGAGTAGATGGTGTGAGGGAGGACAGTATGAGCTCCTTTTACCTCTACTGCAAAGATCAAATGGTATTGCAACATCATACCATATTCTAAATCTAGCATTCCATTAGAGCAGTGTTTCTCAACCTTGGGTCCCCAGATGTTTTTGGCCTACAACTCCCAGCATGCCCCAGCCAGCATAGCTGGCTGGGGCATGCTGGGAGTTGTAGGCCAAAAACATCTGGGGACCCAAGGTTGAGAAACACTGCATTAGAGAGTGCTAGAGCCAGTGTGGCGTAGTGGTGAGAGTGCTGGACTGGGACTCGGGAGATCCGGGTTCAAATCCCCGCTCGGCCATGAAACTCATTGGGTGACTTTGGGCCAGTCACTGCCTCTCAGCCTAACCTACCTCACAGGTTTGTTGTGAGGATAAAACGGAGAGGAGGAGGAGGAATTATGTGAGCCGCCTTGGGTTCCTTTCAGGAAAAAAGGCGGGGTATAAATATAATAAAATAAATAAAAATAAATTACTTCTGAAACTCTTCAGCTCTACAAAACCAGTACGGATAGTTGTCCTGCAGAGGGGACCAATGAGCTCAACCAGCCAGAGCAGAGATGTTATAGCCATAGTTTCCTTGATTGCCCCTTGCTTTTCAAAGGAACATGGGATAGCTTTCCAGACTTCAGTATTAATATAAGAGATAAAAGTAAGGGGAAATCAGGGCTAATCATGCCTGCAAGAACTGTGGTATGCAACTGTGAAAAGGAACAAATTTGTGGGAACAGGGATAGAATCAAAACAGAGTTTGTATAAATGCAGAGTTCATAGAAATAGACAGCTGGAGACAATAACTGCATTTAAATTATTACACAATTTCTTGACTAGGTCTCAAGCTTTGTGTATGTCAATAATATTATTGCCAGTTTGAATTTTATGAAATGCTAAAGTTTATCTCTTTTAACTTAATTTGAGTGGTCTTCACACTACACTGTGAAGAAGATGATGGTAGCAAACTTGATTCAGATAAGTGTCATTCCCTGAAAGCAAAGCCCATTCCAGGGATTTTGAGCAATCAGATAGGTTTGGGGTGTGGTGTGGTGGGGAAAACATTTGAAGGAAATTAATAGCTGGAACCAACTGACTGTTTTGAGAGAATTCCTTATTCTAACGTTTTGTTCAAATGGAAAAGGTTGAGGTCTTCAAAGTAGATCTATTATATTCAATGGATTAGAATGATATACAGTATTTTTAACAGATCTACATGTGTGCCCTTTTTACAAGGATATGCTGAAAATGCTGTGAAATACAATAAAGTTGGTTTTTGGCGTATCTGTTCTGGATAATGGCTTACACCTGCCAGAGAACCGTGGAAAAATAACAAGGCAAAACTTGGTTTAGTTTCAAGCAAGTTTCTTGTTTTTGTAGAAAGCATCTTGAGATGTATTCAGAATAACACAGTTCTCATAGTCAGTGCTGATCCCCGCTGTGATAAAAAGTTACTGAATGCATTTTTATTGAAATAATTATAGTCTTAATATGCAGACTTATGTGTAGTTTAACTGATAGTCGAGACTTCTGATTGTATATTAGGATCAATTAATAGTAATAAAAAAATGCTGGAAAGAATTTATCTGGTATCCATGCACTTCAAGCTGATTACTCACTTCCAGTATAAATGGGACATTAATCTCTTGATCTTGTGTCTTCAGTACTTGCCATCTCCATAGACAGCAATTATTGAAATATTCAGAGTTGCTGTGGAAAGCCTCTACACATTTGTCTGTGATTATATTTTAGCGTCAGAATGCATCTGTCAGCAGTGCCAGCATTATAAATCTAACACAGCCATTTAATCAAGAAAGTTTGGTATGTATTGTTTGGCCCTAGCTTCAACCTATAGAATTTACTGTGAGGAAAACAGAATCAACCAGAACCGTCTGGGTTGGATATTTGGCAAGGTCTTATTTGTAACATCAGTGCTGCCACTGCTTTGGATCTCCAGTGCATTCTCTCCACTGTGTTTATGTTTATCTGAAGCTAAGCCTATCTGGGCCTGGTCAGCACCTGGGCTGGAAGCCACTTGAGAACCCCCATGTTATTACCCCTGGACTCCTAGGAAGAAAGTATTGAATGCATATGTAACAAGGAAATGCAACCCAAATGTAAAAATGTCTTGGTTGAGGGAATAAGCATCAGTCAGATATGTGGCCAGTTCCTCCCTTATCTGTTTTCAAAGAGGTTCTGCTGGGTTATGGTGGGCTGATCAACACTTTACAGTATGGTGCTGCAGGCCATTTACAATGCCATTGAATTCCCCTTGTAGTGTGCAAGAAGATGACACATGCAAGTCCCCCATCACTTAGTAAAGACTACGGGCAGATGATGATCTTAGACTGATCAGTCTATCTGTCTATCATATACCACTCTGAAGCACTACTGTAAATTCCCATCGCTCAGCGATAGAGCATATGCACTGCATGTGTATGGTCCCATGCTGAATTCTTTGCATCTCCAGTAAAAGAGTATAAGGTAGCAGGATTAAGAAAGACCTCTTTCTGAAACTATGAAGGACCACTGCCTGTCATAGACCAGCCTTCCCCAACCTAGTACTCTCCATATGTTTTAGACCAACTCCCATCAGCCCTAGCCAACATGGTCAATGGTCAGGAATGCTGGGAGTTGTAGTCCAAAACATCTGGAGGGCACCAGGTTGTGGAAGGCTGGAGTAGACAGTACTGAGTTAGGTGGACCATCAGTCTGACTTGGTATAAGGCTGCTTTATAGTCCAAGAAATTCACCAGAATGTAAGTGCCCTAGTTTCACTTAGAAGGAGTATTGGTACAACAACAAAGATGGTTTCCTTCAAGGAGATGATGCTTCCAAGTTCAGGAGAAGTAGACAGTGATAATGATCAAGGAGTTTCAAGGAAAGCCTACAAACCTTCTGATCCTTATGCCTCCCATGAATTGCATTTCAGGGGGTGTAACAATGGCCTCAATGTAAGTTCTAGAATAGTAGTGATAAGGGTGTATCAGCTGCACCTTTCACCAGCAATAAGGAATTTCTTTAGTCTGTATTGCCAGGGCAAAGCTTGTTTACTTGCTGTGAAGGGAATCTTTGTCGAAGCACTAGGCAGCTCTCTGGAACCATGGAAACAGGACTTAATGCTTCTGGCATTATTTTACGGATGCATCCTAGAAGCGCTGTAAGGGTTAACACTGTTGCTCAGTCAAGAAATAACATTTGGCAATAAGAGGAAGCCCGAATGAATGATAGAAAAGCATTCTTGGCATTTGTAGCAGTGGGCATTCAAGAGAAAAAACAGCTAATGATCCACTATAAAGGTATTTGCAGCTGTGGACTTACCTCTCCCTAATGCCAACATTAATCTGTTTTTTCATGCAGCTTTGCAACTTATTCTTTTTTCTTTTTTTTTAAACTCTCCTGGCCACAAAACCAAAACACATCTGAAATATATATTTAAATTGCATGCCACTTACAATTATGCATCTTGATTGATTTCCCCCCTCTACATTGTCAGAAACAACCGCAGTGCAAGCTTGTACCAAGATTTGCCCAGAAACATGCCACTGAAGCTAAAATCATTGGGCACTGGATCCCACACCTGTGGCAATAGCAACAGTAGCTTTTAAAGAGCTTATTTTAGAGTAACTTGAACTTCAGTGAGATTTTACAGAATTTATAATCTGTGGAATTCAGCTATGCCACAGTCGACTTTTAACCAAACATGATTGTACACTGTAACAGTAATTAACATTTACCTAAAAATAAGACTTTCACTTACCAATTGTGGTTAGCCTAACAGACACTAAGCTGCACACAGGTCAAAATTTTTTTATACAAACTTAATTATGCCGTCTAGTTTCCGGCTGTCTAGCTGAGGCACTTCAGAGGGGGAGGGAAAGAGTCTGGAGCTTGTATCCTGGTGGCCCCAGTCTCTTTCCCACCTCGCCCGTCCCACCCCCTTTACCCCCTCTCTGATGTTGATTTCCCAACCTCGGAGGTTGACGCTCCGGGGGCCATTAGGAGCGCTCTCTAAATACACTTTTAAAAATATATATCCGAAATTCTCTCTAAACCAGCCTTCCCAACCTGGTGCCCACCGGATGTTTTGGACTTCAACTTTCATTAGCTCCAGTGGTCAGAAATGCTAGGAGTTGTAGTCCAAAACATCTGGACAGCACCAGGTTGGGGAAGGCTGCTCTATACCATTGTTGAAACTGTTTTAATATAGGTTTAGTAGAAAATATATTTACAGTGCAATCTTGTGTATGTCTAGTTAGAAGTAAGCCCCATTGAGTTCATTGGGGCTTACTCCTAGAGAAGTGTGATAGGATTGTAGCCTTAGTTCCAAACTTTGTTTTGTTGATAGAATTTGTTAGTTCTCTTTCTAGAGACTGTTCACGGCAACATGCACAAATTTAAAGAAAATTTAAATTTGGGATTTGGACACCTAAAACAAATATACTATTCCGAAAAAGGGGTTTTAAAAGCAGCAGTACAAGTATCTAAATGCCTTTGGATGTTTAGTGTTTTAAAGTCCTCATTATCTGGTAAAGAACATATAATGTCAAAGCCTGATCAGTGTTCATGGGGAGATTCATTTTACTTCACAAATACTAGGCACCCAGATCAGAGCTTTTCCTGGATATCTTATGGTCTGGGGAAGCTTATACAAGAGAAGGTCTTCCTAGGGTATCCTGGGCCCAATCTATTTAAGGGTTTAAAGATAATAATCAGCACTTTTTAATTGATAGCAATGTTCTGCACGAGCTGGAGCTTTTGAAAAACATTCAAAGGCAGCCACTGTATAAAGCACATTGTAATAATAATGCGATCTAGAGCCTATCAGAGTATGATATGAAATGTTAAAATCAGTGTGACTTACCCACAGACAGTGTTGTACTGAATTGCAGCTTTAGCTCGTATAAAATACCTTTTGATAAATTTATTGTATGGCATTGCCACTACTAAAATCATGCCATGTGGATTTAAAGCCCAATATCCCTTATTGTATTTGAGGGCCAAGCTGCATGATATCAATGCAGGAGATTCAGGGTGGGATCACTCAGCATTTTCTTTTTTAATGCAACACAGCTGTAAGAAGCCGGGCAGTTTGATTGGAGCAATGGGGTATCCCTTTTCATCCTGTGCCATTTTCTCAATCAAATTAGCTCTCCCCCACCTTTCCAGCTGCAGTTTTGTCCTGTGGATGGAAAAAATACATACTGAGCTCCCTGCCAAGGACTGAACAACAGCCAGGGTGGGGAATTTGATCAGAAAAATGACCCAGGGAAAAAGGGTTAACAGTGCAATCCTAGATAGGTCTACTCACAAGTAAGTCCCATGGAGCTTACTTGCAGGGAAGTGGGTATAGGATTTAAGCCCAGATGCCCCTCCAACCTCCTATGGCTGCATTTCATTAAGAGAGAAAATGTGAAATCTGTTTCTAACAGCGTAGCGGTTTGTGGACCAATAATTGAAGATCAAGAGCAGTGGGTAATATGAATATAAATTATTTGTTTTTAATGTTTCTTTTTTAGATAGTGATTTCTCGTTCGGAACACACAGTACCATATGTGAATTTCCACCTAGATTTCCAACCTGTTTCTCCAGAAGTTACCATTGAGAATTCACCAGGCAATGATGGTTATATCTTGGTGGTCACCGGGAAGAAGGTAAATAATTCATAATCCTTTGTTCTGCTTGATAATATGCACTTGTAGAAGCAACCTTATATAAGGATTGCTCCTATTATCAACCATTTTACAATACTTCAGTTGTGTAAAGTGCAGTTTTGACATTGTTTTCTTGACTTTCACAAGGTGAGGTGTGAAGGTACGTCACTGATTTCTCAGTTTTATAGATGCAGAAATGAGACTGAAAGAGTCTGGCATGCTGATTATCCATCAGGCTGAGCTGGAACTTGGAACCCCCAACCTATTATGTCCAAGTCTAAAGGGTGTTTTTACAACCAACACTAAGCACACTTACACTTTATCCTCAGGATTATTAATAGAAGAGATTCAGTCTTTAATTATTTTTCCTTTTCAGCCTTTCCAGATTCTCAAGTATGTTATTTGTTTCCTGAAATGTTTTGTGTGTTTGTTTTTGCTCTACGGAAATAAGTCAATGAATATTGAGAATTGTTTGAACAGGAGAACTGTGATACAAACCAGCAAAAGGGAGGAAATGCAAATGTAGGGCTGACACCTTTTCTTTTTCTTCAGAGCAAGTTGTTGAGAACAAAAATGTACAATGACTTAAGTAAAAGAATGGTGTTTCCTGGCCTTTGTTGATTTGTATGAGGCTTAAATGGCATCAAGCATGTCTTATGCTTGGAAATGGAGCTTAAAGTGGAGCTAAGAGATTACCTACAAGGCTATCGAGTCCAACCCCCTGCTCAATGCAGGAAACTAGAGGAGGGGTCTCCCATCCAAGTAATAACTTGGCAACTGTTTTGCCCCATCCTTTTAGGAACATCATAGATACCAATTAATTGACTATGAAGTTAGCATTATTCTTGCCTTACTGGAGTGAACCTGGAGGTAAAATGACCACCATTAGCCTTATAAAACTGAACTAGGGGCTGGCTTGTGTAATTAGGGATATGATAACAAGGGTTTTTTTTAGAAGGTATTGATTCAGGTTTTTAAATCAGCAGCTTCAGTCTGCACAGGCAATGAATTCAGGGTGTTTTTAAACTCACTCCCTTGCTCACTATCTTTGGAAATGAGTACGTAACTACTGCTTTCATGTAACCCTGTATTTCATCCACTTCTGTATCGCTTCTGTTGTTTGCAAGGCTAATTAATCTGAAGGTGAAAGAGAAGTGAGTCAATTTAATGGACACAGGCTGTAATCCTAAACATTTATACTTGGGATTAAGCCAGTTCAGGTTGTAAACTATCTAGTATCTATCTTACTATACATTTGGTATAACAAAATGTAGAGAACCCAGTATGAGTGTTATCAAACAGCTGATCTTCGTACAATTCACCCAGAGCTTTTCCTGCACCATCCCCAGTGGGATGTAATCTCTTGAGAAACACTCATTCATTTCAGTGGGCATGCAAAGGAGAGTCTCCTAGATTGTGTTTTCTGTTTATCAGTGAATATGAGCCTTCTGGTACTGTAAAAGGTAGTTACAGTATCACTGAGGATAGCTTGAAAGTTGTACTGGCACCTCAGAGGTGTGTAAATTGCCTGCTAACGAACACACTTTTGGAATGATATTTGTGTAACTTTCCTACCACTAGATAACCAAGATCCCACTAAGTGGACCAGGGTGTTCTCACTTCAGTACCTGCAGTCAATGTCTTCTATCACCTTCCTTCATGAACTGTGGCTGGTGTGACAATCAGTGTGTGTGGTCATTGGAGTGCAGCACAGGAGGGTGGACACAGGAGACATGCTCACCCAAAATCTCTGAGGTAAAACAATCTTTTGCATTAAATGAACCCTTGTGTAATGAATATCTGTACCTTTTCCAAATACTGTATAGTGTTGGGTTGGTGTAGAGAGAAGTGTGTACAATCCTAGCCAAACTCTCATTTCCTGCTTGAAGGGACACTTGCCAGAAGAGAAGCAGCAACTTGCCATTTCAGCATGGTGCAAGTCCTGGAGGGAGCCAGAGAAAATGATTGCAAGGGGCCAGATGTGGTCCATGGGCTGCCAACTGGCTGTCCCTGCTGTAAACTTCCTTTTCACTAATTAAGTTTTTTCTCCAATTATTTGAAAACTGCACGCTTTCACACTGTGGAACACCAAGGCAACATGAAACTGAGGGCGAAAGTAAACATGACATTGGGAAATCCATGATTCGGTCTCCTTTGTGTGGTTTTTATCCTGAAGGTAAAAGCATCTGTGGCACCCCGCCAAATCAAGTTGTGGCTGCAGCATTGTTTGTGTGCGTTAAGTCTCATGCCACCCATTTTTCCAATTGGAATCCCACCTCCCACAAAGCTTCTATTTGCCCCACAACGGGAAAAATACATAAGGCTAGAAGAAGGCCTTTGTCAAGTTTCACCTGAACAAGAATCTCAGGAAACTAGAAAAAGGCTGATAGAGAGTACTTTTCCAGGCTTTGTCCTGAGATTTACTGCCAAAGTAAAACTTGGAAAGTGTTCAGGTGAGCCAACTTACCTTGTTTTGGTTTTCATTCCTGTGAACTAACTCCTACGGTCAAAATCATAAATATGGGAATATGTCAGGTGTAATCATGCTGAATGGCTCCCAAGCTTTTGGCATACCAGTTTTGGACTTGAAGTAGGCACACACCCAAATCTTTTTCACTTAGAAATCTCACCATGAAGTGACTTGTTCATTCTTGGTAAAAACATTTGTATAAAGTGGCTTTCTTCCCTATATTGTGAAGCTATTAAAAAAAAAAAAACATGGACAAATGCGAATAAAACCCAGTTCTTTGGCTAAATGTAGAGCTTTCCCTCTGGGAGCTCTGTAACAGAGCTGTCAATTCTGGAGACATGGTTGAGTCGAATCTCCCTCTTTTCTTTATTGTCCAGTAACTAAAGAGAGAGCCTGCAGATATGCCCTTGGGAAAGGGGACAACTAGAAGCGGCGTTCAGCTACAAAAAGTTCATAAATATAAAAAGTGAACAAGAATAAAATTACTTAAATGAGTAAAGAGCCTAGTAGCCTATTGCTGTTTTCATTTAGCTATGGTCGTTGGAAGATTTGTACAGGCTGCCTCTACATTTAACCAAATCATTTTGCATTAAGTGTGACATAATTATGAAGGTCTAGTTTTACAGAATGACCATGGTACTTGCAATCCCACGAATACATGCACCAGCCACTTAGACTACAATGTATTTGTCTCTGCTGCAAACCTGATGAAGAAAATAAATCTGTGTTACACTTGTAACTTAGAAAATTATTGTAAGTTATATTAAAGTAAAAGAGGAAAAGCACATGGTGACAGGACATCACAGAATAATGGTAAATATATCTACTGTAATGGATTATAACTCAGTTGTGAATTCCGGAATGATTAGTGAACAGTCCTTTCACTGTCATGTACTCTAAAAGTTATGTACAGATGCACGGCATGAAGAGAGATCTATCTCCTCTGAAAGGGAGCATTTGCTTCACTTTAAGCAAGTGCACATGTCTTAAATGGGGGTAAGAAGGCAGGCCCTAAATAACTTTTAAATTATGAAGTCTGATTCATAGTTACATTAGGCCTTTTATGCAGTTCATGAAGTGTAAAAGGGCCTTAGAGTGAATGTAAATCATATTTAAAACTACATTAAAGCCCCTTGCCCCTAGCAGGGCAAGGGTAAGAGGCCTTAGTGTGGCTGAGATGTCATGCTATGATGAGTCTGTGAGGTTAATATGAAATTGTTCAAAGCCATCCTCCATAGCTTGTTTGTGACAAAATGAAAACATATAGCTGTATTTTCACCTACATGAAACCACTGTAAAGTTCAGTTTTGGGGGAGGCGCTAGCCTCACCTCAGCCAATTTAAATCAAAATCACTGAGTACAGTTCTTGTGCTTACTGTTAAAGAATTTTGTGCAAAGTTAGTGAATGTAAAAAATAAATAAATAATTCTCCGAGTGCAATTGGATTGATTTAAAACCCGAGTTCATTTGCTGAATATATTATTTTTTAAAGTGCAATGAATATTATTTTCTGGCAAAGATAAATTGTGAAATATCCAAATAGCTTGTGCCACAGCATGTGCGAGTTTGTGAAATTTGTTTCAAAGAGGAAGAAATACAATGCAGCTGAGTACCTAAATCTTTATGGTTGCTAGCTGCTAAGGCAGATTTCATGCTTTGCTGGACCATGACGGTTGGCATTACTACTAAAAATGATTTTTTTTAAAATAGATTATTCATCTTTGACCTAATGCTTTAAACCCATGCACATTAAATCTTGCAGAGAACCACAGGTTTGGCTTCACCACCACCACCTCTTTTTTTGCTGTTACTATCAAATGGAAGATAACCTGTTTTGTGTGGCTTTTGCAATGGAATCTGAAAATCCCTTAATATATCAAAAGTTTTCAGAAGAACAGTGTGATTTAAAATATGTTAAAATGATACTCTGATGCTGAAGTCAAACATAAAGTAATAGTTGCAAAGGTCTGAGTCAGTGCTAATGCTCTCTTTTGCCCTTAGATGCAATCCTATGCATGTTTAGACAGAAAAAAAGTTCTACAACTCCCAGCATTCCTCAGCCAGCATGACTGGCTGGGAAGTGCTGGGAGTTGTAGGATTCTTTTCTGTCTAAACATGCATAGGATTGTACCTTTAATGTTATAAGAAAGGTTTCCATCATTTTGTATTTGTGTTAGTGTGCAGACACATGACTACCTTTAGAAATGGCTGCAATGGCTTTATCTCCAAACATATTTTTTTTTTCAAATAAGAAAAAAAAGGGAGGAAAGGTCCAACCCATCAAAACAACTCAGATTTCTCCTTACATATAGAAATTTACAATTAATGAAGACATTTTGGAGTAAAACTGATTTCCCCTAGAAACTTTGTTGTAATACCTATTTATTTGGCATTCAGCAGCTATGCTTGTTTGGCTTGAGAACTCTGTTGAGATGCCTTGCAATTATTGCTTATGCCAGTGGGGGGAAAGGATGTGATTCTTTGTTGCGATGACAAACAGTCCAAAAGCAGGCTGAGGAACTTGGATGAGCATTACCCGAGAGAGAATCTAGTAAAAGAACAACAGCAAAATATTTTAGTTGTGGAATTCTGGACAGTTTAAAAATGTGAACACACACAGATAAAATTCTCTCTGTGGGCGGTTGAGTGTGTGTGTGTGATCTGGTTTTGTTGACTGTAACATTTTAAAATTCAGTATTATGTATCTTTATAGCAGAGTCCCTTGTTCATTTGGGCAACACCTGCATTACCATGGTATTAAATGAACAGCCACCTATTTTACCCCTTTCGCCACCCCAGCTAGTAAAGGGCTTCCCATCCCAAAACTCTTGGGGGAGGGTGTCCAACTGGGTCCAGGAAAGGTAGTATATTCCTCCTTGAGAGAGGAGATGGTACCAACTTCTTTAAAAGAGGCCATAATTCAACTGCTCCTGAAAAAAACTAACCTGGACTTGGAAGATATAAA
This sequence comes from Shinisaurus crocodilurus, assembly GCA_021292165.1. NCBI lineage: Eukaryota > Metazoa > Chordata > Lepidosauria > Squamata > Shinisauridae > Shinisaurus > Shinisaurus crocodilurus. The sequence continues at coordinate 217,758,417 of CM037879.1, read as the reverse complement.
CAACTATTGTCCAGTTGCCAATATCCCCTTCTTGATCAAGGTGCTCAAGTGGGTGCTTGCTAGTCAACTCCAAGTACAGTTGGATCATGAAACTAATTTTCTAGATCCATTTCAATTGGTTTTGGGTCTGTTTTGGAATTGAAACTGCCTTGGTCACACTGTGGGATGACTGCTGTCGAGAGAGGGACCCCATTGCTTCCCTTGGATCTCTCTATGGCTTTCGATCCCATCGACTATGGTATCCTTCTGGATAGGCTGAGCTGGGTGTTGGAGGTACTGTATTTACCACTCCTACTTGAGTGGTCAATTCAAGAAGGTGGTGCTGGGTGGAATTATTGCCCTATCCCTTGGCAGCTACACTTTGGTTCCCACAAGGTCTATTCTAAACCCCATGCTGTTTAATATCCACATGAAACCACTGTGTGAAGACATCTGGAGATTTGGACTGAGTTGTCACCAATATGCAGATGACACCAAGCTCTTCATCAAATGCAAGTGAGGCATTGGGTGCTCTAAATCAGTGCCTGAACATGATAGTGGATTGGATGAGGGCCAATAAACTGAGACTTAATCCAGACAAGACAATGGTACTGTTGGTGGGTGGTTCATCTGCCTAGTTGAGGATGTTCAATGTCTTCTGCAGGAGTTTACACTTGGGGATCTGATCCGCTGTCTGGGAATGCTCTTGTATCCAGCACTGTCACTAGAGGCATGATTGACCTGGAAAGGGGCACTTTTTATCAGCTTAGGCTGATATACCAGCTAACACCCTGTCTTGACAAAGATAGCCTTGCCACAGTTATCCACACGCTGGTAACCTTCTTGATTGGATTACTACAGTGCATATATGTGGGTCTATCTCTGAAAATGGTCCAGTAACTTCAGTTGACCCAAAATAGTTGGCAAGATTGTTAGTGAGCTGAACAGTAAGATTGTATTATGCCCAGTCCTTTGTCATCTGTACTGGCTTCCATTCTGTTGTGGGGCTCAGTGCAAAGTGCTGGTCTTAACCTCTAAATACCTAAATAACTTGAGCCTATGTTACCTAAAGAATTGCCTCTACCCACTTTTACCTACCTAGATCTTAAGTCTTCAGTGGCCCCTTCAGAACAAAGTGTGGTGGATATCTACTTGGGAGAGAGGCCTTTTCAGTGGTAGCACCATGATTTTGGATTGTCCTCCCCAGAGATGCTTGCCTGGTGCTTATGCTCTGGTCTTTTTTTGCACCAGGTGAAACCTTTAAAAAAATCCTGGGTTTTTTGATCTTAAAATCTGTTTTCAATTTATAGATTTGTTATTTCTGGAATTTTAAGATCTGTGAAACGTTTAGTGCTGGTGTGAGTTGTATTGTTTTATCCTCTGTTGCTGGTTTTATGCTGTATCTAGATGTTATGCTTTAAATTTTGTATGCATTTGATTTATTTTATTGTAAGCTGTCCAGTTAACTTTTGTAGTTGGGTGGCATATGAATACTGTAAAGCAATAAATAAGTCAGAAAAATTAGTAGCTTACATGAAAACAATGTTCTTCAGGAGTGGCCCATGGATTCATAACTCTACCTTCCACTTTGTTTGGCGCCCATGTGCCACACTTGATTTAGTATTTCTAGCATGCACACATACACACACTACCTACCTACCTGTTACTAGGTGTAAAGATCTCTCCACAGTACCTGGCACAGCATATGTAAGGTTCCCTGCCAATGTCCAGCTCAGCCAGTCAGCTATACATGTGCCATGCAAGGGTGTTGAGTGTGCATTGTTTGTGCAGTGTGAAAGTGAAGATTTAATACTTCAGTCTTGTTTGAACTATTAAAAAAACAACCATGTGGGAGAGCATTCCTACTTGCAGCGCTTGCGTAATGTAAGCCATTGAAGAAATGTAAGTGCATGCACAAAGATGACTCTGAAGGAGATTCCAAATGGGCTTTATTAAGCTTTGGATTAGGTTCTTCATCCCTTTTTCCCCAGGAGCAATTATTTCACTATTATATGGTTTAATTTGTGCAGTGTGTTTAGAATACCTACTTTTCCCGTAGCATTTCATTCCTTAAATCGTTCTAGTATTAAGCTAAGGAGATGAAGTTTAAAAGAAATGTACCAGTCTTATTGGATGTTCAAAGAGAACAGTAACCGGAGCATTTTACAAGAAATGTTCTTTTAAGAGGCAGAATGAAAAAGCAGAGTTCATGATAAAAGGCCCAATTGTGTTGCTTATTAAGAATAAAATAACTGTTACTATAAAAGATTAGCCAAAGACACTTTAGTACGGTAGGTTCCATCACAAGCCTAAGTTAAGTCTTTTGTTCTCTGGCCAGGGCTTCAATGTTTGCAAAATTAGATGGCATTGTTAACAGTCTATGTAAGCCCTAAAGCATTGTCAGATTTTTATTGACAGTGCCATGCTGAATACCCTTCTCTGAAATTTGTACAACTTCTATAGCATTCATACATTTTTCCCACCATTGTTACATTTACAGCACAATTTACAATATACAGAAAGCTGTTGGGGGCAGCGGGTGGGGGGACATTTCCTTTCTAGATTGTCACTATGTGGCTGCAAGGTAGTTTATTTTTAACATGAAATTCAGAAGTAACCAAATGATAGCAACTCAGCCAAAGCATTGTAGAAGCCATATTACATTTGTGGCTCCTAAGGCAATGTTTGATTTAGATGTCTTTGAAGCTATCATCACTGTGAATTCCTGCCCTTTCATCAATTTTATTCAGTATCATGCTTCTAATAAAATAAGTACATTCTATTCTTCTACATACCGCAAGAAAGACATAAAAGACAAGCTAAAGGGGTATTAAAAAAACTATTACAATGCAGAACTTGTTCGGTGCCCCTAAACATAATAATTCAGAGCTTTCTAGCACTGGCTGGATTATTTATTGCCACTGTCTGAGGAGGCTCATACTGTGATGAATGAAAGGTGATGAACAATTAAGATAAAGGGTAGGGTACTCTCCAGCAGAAGAAATTTTCTGCCATTATTGTTTTCCTTTAACACACACACACACACACACACACATTCAAAGCTGATCAGAAATTCTAAGTGTGTTACTTTTCCCCTTTCTTTTTAGGTTCTTCCAAGCAGTGCAGCTTTTGATGGTGCAACAAGACTGACACTGTGTGGGTGGGACTTTGGATTCAGCAAAAATAACAAGTTCAGTTTTAAAAAAATGTCAGTTCTCATTGGAGGACAGCGTTGCATTCTAGATGTCAAAGCCAGTGACAAAAACAAGTAAGATATAAATACTCTCTTTCTAAGCAAGTATTGTGATGCATGTAGGCAACGGAAACCATCACAAACAACCTGAGTCTATTCTTTGGATGTCTGTCATGGAAGAGTGACATTAGACATTTATACTGGCTGAATTCTATTTTGTATTGTTGGCTTTTTGTATTTTTTTAAATTGTGAAGTATTATGATAATATTATACTGTATTTTTATTAGTTTGCTGCTTTGAGTGGACTTGGTCTAGAAAGGTGGCATATAAATATTTAATAAATAAAGGACACGATCCAATGAGGCTGCCTGTAATTCTCCGAATTCAGAGGATTACGGGCATCCTATGCATGGCAGGAGGAGTGCAGAGGCGAAGGTAACCTCTCCTCCCACCATGCAAAACACTAAGACAGCTGATTTCACTTGACCTCAGAGCTGCAGCTGGTGCAGTTATTTCCGCATCAGCTGTGAGGGTGGGGGAAAGGGTGCTTTAGTTTGGAGTCCCAGCTCTGACCTTGGAACATGTTTCTGAGGTTGGAGCTGGGACTCCTAAAAATCCTATGGCTGTCTAGACTCTGTCTAGCGGCCATAGGATTGCACTGCCCAAAATCCATTCCAGTTTTGGTGGGTGGCAAACTGCCTGTGTCAATGGAGGATGGTCCAGCCCCAAGCTTATAGTTCTTGCTCTGTCAATGGTCTTCTGTAACATTGACCATGAAGTGCCTGAGACATGATTGGGGTCTCAGGAGAAAAATGATCAAAAGATCCATTCTTCACACTCTCAACCAGGTGTTCTTTCCTCCAGTATGCCCTACACTTAAGGCAAAAAGCCAGCCATATTGGCTGTACATCCTTTGCTAGCCCTGCCATAATTAATTAATTTGGAGTAATTGAAACTCCAAGCATGTCCAGACTGTGGAGGTGGGAAATGCTGGAAGAGTGTACAGAGTCCCCAGAATCAGCACCATCTGGACGTGCCCTTCCTGTTGGGAAGGGATGTCTTTGCTACCGCACCAGCTCAGTGTCACAGAACGTAGTAGTATTAAACTGGCAATGAGAAACATTACTCTGGCACTAAGGTGGCACAAATATATTTTGTTCAGGTGCCAAAGTAATTCTGTTTGATTCCTGTCAATTTTTACAATTGGTTTCTATCAGTGCTTTAGGTCACAGAAGGTGTTAGCTGCTGCTCTGGAATTCAGGTCTCAAAACATATGCATCATAATGCTCTAGCAAAATGTGGAATGCATCATGGTTTTTGGTGATGTGCTGGTGTGGCAGCAAGGATGATGTCAGTGGAGCACTTGCTTTTCTATGACTGACTCAAAAAAGCCTCATAGCCTCAGGCCTTTAGATATGCTTCTGATAAAGCTGTCCTAACATGTTCTCTTCATTTTTGATGCTCTTGGAAGATCCAAGGTGGTAGATGCTTTTCTTACCACTGTAATCTCTGTTATGAGGGGGTTCTTGAAAGAGTGAAGCTCTGCTGCTCTCCCAATGTTTGGTTACAAAAAAGAGGTGTTTACAGAGAAACTGGAGTGTGTGTGTGTGTGTGTGTGTGTGTGTATACACACACACACATATACTGCAATCAAGGTATTTCAATTATTGGCAAAGCATCTGTAGCTTCAAGGTTCTGTTGAGCTCTCTACACTCACTGATTTAAAAAAGAATAATGAAATCAATATTCTGCACCAAAACAGCTGTCATTGGCTGATATTCTTTTTTGTTAGTTTGTTTAGGCTCAGTTTATTATTATGAGCTTGTGCAATTCTGTTTTATTTATAACATAATTAGGGTTAATATCTTTGTTTTTGTTGAAGATTGGAGTGCACACTTGGTGCTGTAAAGAATGCAAGTTTTAATGTTTCAAGTACTGTTTCAAATGGACAAGCTAATTCTTCCTTCAGTACATTCTCTTATGTGGTGAGTATTAAAGTTTCAGTTTTGATTAGATTGTATGAGCGCTGACCTGTACCTGTTTCTTAACTTTTTAAATAAGACTTTGAGCATGTTTTTAAAAATGTAACAAGCCAAATTATTTTTACTGTGTAGGATCCCATAATAAGGAATATCTCCCCTAACTATGGTCCAAGATCTGGTGGAACATTGCTGACACTAACTGGGGAATACCTAAGCAGTGGGAATTCTCGAGAGATTTATGTTGGTGGAGAGCAATGCAGCTTAACCAGGTATAATGTGAGAAATAGTGTTTAAACTCCTCGTTTTATATTTTTAAATTAATTTTCTCAAAACAGATCTTTAAAGGGCATCTGTAACTCAAGTACATTTCTAAGTAGTACATAGTTATACAAAACTACTTTTTATGTTATTACTAGATTCTTAACTTAATTTCAAAATAATGAAAAATAACATTTTATATTTGGATAAATTAAATTATTTTTACTATCATCAATAAAAGAATTACAATTGACTTAAAAGTTATTCCCTTTCTGACTTTTCCTTTACTCTTTTGTCTTTATATAGTATGTTAATTTGGCCATAATGGCCAAATCCCACATTTTATCAAGCCAATCTTTCATTGAAGGTAAATTTTGAGATCTCTAATTCTTTGCCAAATGCAGTCTACCTGCAATACAATGACCATACAAGATTGAATACTGGCATAGTGGAATACCATATCTTAAGATCTTTTCTATTATAAATCTGATTGTTGTCCAATGTTTTTTTGGCCAGAGGGCATTCCCACCATAACTGATAGTAATCTCCAATCTTCTCTTCTATTTTGCATTTCCAATAAGTAGGCAGATATCTTTTATTTACCACTGCTAGAACTAAGTACCACCTAGTCATAGACTTATTCACTGTTATTAATGTATTGGCCGGCTGAAGGTCTTAACAATTGCACTTCGTATATTCAGAAGATGAGGAGATTAAATTAAATACCGGTAGTGCATTTTTTTCATAAGAAAGGTAACTAGACCAAATATAGACAATTTTTGTGTGTAAGAAAAGTCTATATATTGCAGAGACTACAATACAGTGCAGGTCTTGCCTTCACTACAATGTTGTCTTCAAAGTACAGTTTTTTTAAAATGTCTAATAAAAGTGAATAACAGCCATGCATTTATGTGGAACAAAATAGAGGGGTGCACTTTGGAAACCAGTGGGGGGAATAAACCTACATCCTGTACTTGGTGAACCTGCTGTCTGAGGTGAAGAACGTGTTTTGCTTCCTGTCAACTGTATCCCAGATGGAAAACTTTTACTTTGTCCCTAGTATTTTTCCCTGTTGAATGGATTTTCCAACTGATTTGGAGACTGTTTTAGAAAATATGTTACATGTATGCCATAATAATGATTATAGTAAACATTCATTTTAATTCTATGGGTTTTTGTTTGTGCAGCGTGTCTGATAATACCATAGTGTGTTACACGCCTCTACAAAGAGAAGTGTTGGATTGTCTTCTTAAAATTAAAATTGACTCAGTCTTTCGGTCAGCGGGTCATTTTACATACAGAGAAGATCCTGCTGTTTCTAAAATTTATCCAGCCAAATCCTTTCTTAGGTGAGTGAAATTTTCCCATTGGTGTAGGAATAGTAATGAATGAGAGAAGAATGGCACTGCTACAAAATAATCTACCAAATGAAATTGCATTTTTTATCTGTAGCAGCAATGCCAAGTGATTCTGTTATGCTCCGGATTACACACAGGAGGCGATGCTTTCCCCAAAAGTGAGAGGGTTTCTATTGTTAATTTAGAAATGTTTTCTGAATTCATGGCTGCTCAGGCACCCTTCTCTCTTTCTCATTCTCTCTTTCTCTTACACAAGCATACACATTGTCTCTGTGTCTCTTCCTCATTTTCTCTTGTGGAAGTCATTTCCCCGTGATGTGACCCTCACATACTTGGGGTATGTGTGTGTGAAAGTGGACTTGTTGTCCCTGAAAAATAACACATGACAGACAATTACTGTGCTGACATTTGGTCTTGCTTGTTCCATGGATCATGCTGGGTAGGACCTGGTTATAGTTAAGCAGTTTCAGTCCGGGCCAGTCAGATAGTCTGTCCATCCAGTGTCTTGTCCCTTAAGCGCTGGCGAGTTCTTAATGCAAACCACTTAGAATACTAATAAAGTATAGTCTATGGGAAAGATCCAGTGGTGTCTGTCTGCTAGTGCTATTGATGTTGCACTAGCAGAAACCAACGGTTGTGCAACATCAGTAGTGTTTGCTAGTGTGATGGCTTCTCCAGGAAACCCATTGCACTAGCAAGTGCCATTGACATAGCACAAGTGTTGGTCTCAGCAAGCACAGCATCAGTAGTGCTAGTAGATGGACACCATTGGATCTTTACCTATATAAGGGCTATGAGCTGGTCAGTTTTATAGCTTTTCTAGGGGTAAAAGCTCTGGTGGGCTGCATATAGGAATTTCATTACTTATTCCTCAGGGCATGTTCAGAAATGATTATCTCCCCCCATGCACACACACGTTTGTTCCAAGGAAGAAATAGGCAGTAAGCCTCAGGCTTGTTACTTCCTCCTGGGAGAAGTAAATTATCAAACTAGGTAATCCTGCAATAATTCGAATCTAGAATATTCCCATATATTTTGAAATTAAATATTCTTTAATCTCCCAGGATTAAAAGACCAGAACCCCTCCCCAGATATTCATATAACTGTATGATCTTCTGGTTCAGTTCTTCACATCTTTTGATGCTGGGGAGAGGAGAAGTAAGTATACGAACTTGGGGTCTGCTCCTAAAGTCTCCCAAACTTAAAAAGCAATTTCTGGTTTGAAGAAACTAGGGAAAGTTGCTGTACTGGAAGTCAACAAAAAAACAACATAATGTATATTAGTGCCACTACAGGCTACTGTGAAGGACTGCCAACGGGTCCTTTCTTCAAGACGAGAGATCAAAGGTGCAAAACTGCCAGCCTTAGCTGTGCTGTCTTGATCTGATTCTCCCAGGGCCTTGCCCTTAGTCTATACACTGGATTTAGCACTGAACCACAGAGGAACCACACACACCGTGTGGGGTAAAACCAGGAAAGTTTATTTAAGGTAAACAGATTACAATAAAAGGTGAGAAATGAGGGAAGGGGGAAAAGGTAGGGAGACCCTTTGGTATACACAAGTAGAGCTACAAAACAACAAAACTAGTCCCTTACTATATAAATACCCAGGCACTTACTCCTTGCCTGGGGGTTGGTCTTCTTAGGGCTTGCCTCAGCAAAAAGCCCTACTCCGCGCTCCTTCGCGTCTAGACAACAACAACAGCCCAAAAGCCACAGCTGGCAATATCAAATTCTCCCCCCCACCCCTCCTTTCAGTAGCTTGGCTGTCCTTGGCCAATCAGGACGAACTTCATTTGCGCTAGGAAGAAGAGGCGTGGTTCCTTGATCATGACTAGAGGGCTTGGGAACATTTGCATGCGAATACCTGTGGCACAGGATCAAAGACATGGGAGACTCTGAGGCTACAGGGGCCATCAGAGGAAGCTATGTACCTTTGCACGGGGGGGGGGGTGTTTCTCAGCCTCCAGCTGGGATTACACTTATTTACACGTGTGTGGTGCAGGGGGCTCTGATGCTTTTCTTCACAGCTACTAATTACATTTTGTTTCTTTTATATTTTCCTAGGCTTTGGACATTAAAAAATATTTGTGCGTTCACACATTTCAAAACATATTACTGTGGGGAAATACACTATTTCTCAAAAAAAAAAAAAAAAAATAAGATTCCAGGTGCTGTAGTAATCATCTTGTTCCCATGTTACTTTCTTTCATAAAGCTATTTTTAACCTGTAGAAGGCAAAGAACACATTGATATTTATGAAAGTTAAAATATTAACTGGTTTTCTGGATTGGTATTCCTATGTTTATTTCAGTTTTTTTCCTTTTCATTAGTGGTGGAAGCACAATTACCGCACAGGGGATCAATTTGAATTCAGCATTCTCTCCCAGGATGGTGGTAGCTGTCCCTAAGCTAGGCAGAAACTTTACTGTGGTAAGTTTGTAGCAGGAGTGCAAACATTAGGTGCACATACAAATGCCTTCAAGCAGAACATGCAGCATAAGCTTGTGCTTGTTTATTGAAAAGCAAGTTCCACTGGCTGCATTCTTCTCATGTCACGCTAACCCACCATGCAAATAACCTACACAGTGTGGGTTGTTCATGGAACAACCCACAGTACTCCTGACAGATAGTCGGGCTTATTGTGGCTTGTTCTCCCCCTCCTTCCCCTTCAGTCCTCCAACATGTATCCCAGTGTCCTTTGTGGCAGAACCCGTCTTATCGTCCCCTCCCCACTCCAATCACTACCCCTTTTCGGTCACCACTGTTGTTATTTTTTCCAGAGCCTCAAAAACGCATAATTGTGGTTGTATTTTTTTAAAAAAATTCCAGCCCCTGAAAATTGCACAACTGTGTTCGTAATTTTTTTAACACCGTCGTCGTCGTCGTCATAATTTGGTCTTTCATAAGTGCACATTTACAGCTATCCGATATGTGTAGTCTTTCCTGGTCAATTTCCTTGTCTGTCCCCCTTAGCAATGTAATCCTCTTGATTTTAAGTCTTGAACTGACATTTCTCAGTGTCTTTCACCTTTTCAACACTTCTCCGAGTCTCCAGCTACTCCAGAAAGGGGAGATATTGGCTCCCCATTTTGCAAAGGGGGGGGGAATAATTAAAAAATTAAAAACACATTTGTGCAATTTTCTGGGACTGAAAAAAAAGGGTGGCAAACCACTGATGGTCACTCCAAAATGCTGCTTGGGCATTGGTGGAAGGGCAGTCACTGGTGGCTGCACGGGTGAGATCACAAAGAGTGGCAGAGGGTTTTGCCACTCTTGCTGAGAGGCTCACTAGCCAATCCCCGCAATTCATGATGAAATTGCTCTTCTAGGTTCAGATGGCATGACAACCCATTGTGGTATGAACAACCCCTAGAACAAGCCATGGGTTGTTAGGGTGACTTGTTCCTGAAAAATAAGCTACCCTGCAGGAAGCCATCTAAGTTTAAACGACACAACAACTTATCGTGGCTAGTTACTGAAGATGGGTTGTCATGTCATGCAAACCCGGTGTTCATTGGAGCTTATTCCCAGGTAGATGTGCATACAATTGCAGCCTTCCCGACTTCATTCCACCATTACAACATGTTGGGCAGATGTACTTACCAATAGCACCACTGCTGATTCTGTCATCAGTCTTGCATCTCCCCTTCCCCATGTTTTAGGTAGGTAGGCTGTCTGCATTTTTTTATTCTTCGAAGTTCATTTGTCGTTTTATACAAGGGGTACAGAAGCTCTTTCATCCCAAGGGCCCAATTCCATTGTGGAGAAGCTCCCAGAGGCCACATTCCAGTGGTGGGTAGGGCCAAATGCAAAGAGGGCAGGACCAAAATACCAAACTTACCAGTATATTTTAGCTTAAAGCTCTTTCTGTCAGTAACTATGCCTTAGGAGAGGCATTTCAACCTTTTAGATGGGGGAAAAACTGCACAATTGCCAAGAAACTACCGAACGATTGGTGGTTGAGCGGAAAGGGGGTGGAGCCAGGAAAGGCGGCATGGCCTTCTAGGGAATCCCTTGGCCTGAGGTTCAGCACCTCTGCTTTATACAATCAAAAATTCAACAATTCTATTTTAAAAAATAGAATCACTGTCTTATAAGCTGCAAAACTACTCTGGGGAAGGGGTGGGAAATCAACTCCTCAAGGCTGTGCAAAGCCAGCTTCTGCTGCAAACTAGCTGAACTGGGTTTCCTCAAACTTGACACTGCAAAAATTAGGTAAAGATGACAATGATGTAGTCAGGAAGTTTCCAAAATGCAACTCTTTATTTATGTAATCAATCCTATAATCAAAGTGACTGATCTGTGATAACTGGGAATAATTACATTGTATTATGAAATGTACATAGGAAGAACACAGAAGCTACCAGGGGCATATTATTATTCTTTTAGATAATGAGAAGTTATAGTAGATGCAAATATGACCTGAATAAACAAGCACTTTAAATTTTGAATAGTTTCTGAGATTAGTTTTTATTGTGTATTTCTCTGTGCATCTACTGATTTCTGGTAAATTGACAAAATAAACTAAGATGAGTTCTTTTGCATCAAAGATGGCAGCAAGAATTAGCATTGGAGGTTTGGTTTTCTTAAAAGTCTCTAAAAAGGTTTGATGGTACGCTCAGTCAAATTGGAAGGCTGCACAGTGCAAACCTCTATGCCAGCGTAATTTCCAAATACCACAAAACATATTAAGACTAGCCAAGCATGACGATAAATCCTCTGTCACGCGGGCTTGCATTTGGCCTTGTCAGAGAAATGTCCTTTCTTATTTGGAGAAGTCATCATAGAGAAGGAGAAAGAGAAACCATCACAGACAGAAATACTTATGTCTAGATTGGCATGGTTTGAGAACAAAACCATTTTAGGGTTAACCTGAGGAAGAGAATTCAGTGTCCTGAAGAGATTTGAGAAATCTGGAGATACAAAGGTAATATGGAGCCATTTCAGCTATGAAATAATGGCATGGTTGGTGGCATCTATGCTAGGAATTTGGACAAACACATTCTTTGATCAATCCAAGCATATGTTTGTATGATTGGCACTCAGGAAGATTTATGTTTGTACATTTGGGCATATGTATTCATCAAATAGAAAAAAGAAAAATTCATTCCTTTGTCATCTGAAAAGTGATTCTAGGTTCCCAGACTTGTGCAGCAGTAGATGATGCCTGAGCGGGGAGGAGTGGTATAGTGGGTCTAAAATCTGCTTGGTCTCAGATCAGCATACAGACTCAAACTGCCCTGTGATTAGACACAGCTGCAAGCTCATCATGATAAGATTGGTGTCAGTATGGGCCAGTTTGGACATAACAACCCCAGCTTCCTAAACTATGGCTTAGTAAACTGGGAATGGATGTTAGGGCCATGCACTCTCCCCTTGTTCCTCCCTCCTTTCATGCACTAGCTTCAGTACTTCAATCCTGGTCTGTTTAAACTAGAGTCCGAAATTGTGGTTTAGTATCAATTTACTAACCAGGATCCTAAACCAGGATCAAACCATAGTTTAAGAGCTGGGTTAGTAAACCAACACTACCCCAGAGGAGATTCTGGTTTAAACAGACCAGAATTGAAGCGCCAAAGCCAGCATGTAAGAGGAAAGGCGAAGGAGGAGTACACATGGGCCTGATGCTAGCTTTCAGCTTCCTTAAACCATGGTTTAACAAGACAGGATCATTATGTCTGAAAGGTCCTATGAGTGTGTGTAATGCTCCCCTTTCTGCATTACCTGCCAATGTTCCCCCACTGTCATTTCCTTCACTGTCCCCCATCTGTGGTGAAACATATAAGGGCAGGGGAAAGCCTTCTTAATTTCAGGTGAGAAATCTTAGCCTAAAAGTCTTGCAGTTGGGTAGATGCCTCTGTTTAGGCCAGACACTTTTTTTAAATATCAATCTGTTTTTTCTAACTGCCTGATACAGATCTCTTCAATCTTCCCATTCTGCGCTCAAGAACATGACTGTTTTAGATTCTGTGTCAAAGGCCTTTTATCTTGAGGGCTGTTGTGATGGCCCAGATTCTATAACAAACCACCCTTTTACCCCTTGCTTTATCTGGGTCAGCTATTAGGTGATGCCCTGAAGCAAACAGATCTTCTACGTTTATCCAGTTGTTGCACAAGTTAAAGAAAAATCGAATTAGATACTAGAGTTCAGTTTTTATGGGTCATGTTTGCATTTGTTGTCTCATAGGTCCACAATTAGTGTTGAGGCAAGGATACGTATGCTCTCATGTTGCAAGTCACATGCATTTTGTGAAGAAGTCTTTCTTCCCTGTGGTCGATTTAAACACACTTCAATACTTCAGCAATATTTCACTTTTTGGCAAATACTTCCATTTGCATTCTTAAAAAACACACACACCTGAAATACAGTTTAAACGTTTAAAAGAAATGTATTTAAAGCCAAATTGAACAGGCAATATCTTAATACAGTCTTGGCTAGATTGAATTGGTTTTTTTCTTATAGATTATCAGTCCAGTATTTCCTGAAAAGCATCACATTTTTCAGTTGCTAAAACCAATTTCAAAGTAAAAAAAATGTCATGTCAAATTAAATAACAATAAGGGCACTACAAATGCAATTTTGCTTGACCTTCCCAATCAGTCACATTGCATCACCACTAAAGAGTATTATTAGATTTTTTTATCATTATCTGAAAGCATCCTTTTCAGAAACTAGCCTGATAAAGTAAAGAGCTGTAGAGCCTATTCCAATAGATGCCCACAAACTAAGTTATGAATGCTGTTGTTATTAATTTAAAAGACATTGGTACTCCGCAGTAGATAAGATGTGCAATGAATTTACACTAATGAAATTGGTGTAATGATTACCAGGAATCTGTTTTGATGTATACAAATGTTTCTGTGTATAATGATCTACATTCTAGTTACCTTAAAAGTAGAATATAGGTATATTTTTTAAATAGGGTTATTAATGAACAGTGAACGAATTGCTTGCCATTGGAGCAAACATAGTAGTATTTACATGCCTAGCCTAATAGCCTATGTCTTGCTGGTATTATTTAATTCTGGGACATGTTGAATTAGGTCTACTCTAAGTATTACTAAGTCAGGATCCAACCCCTTATGAATAGCACAGTCCTTTGCATGTTTACTCAGAGTTAAGCCCCACTATCTTCAGTAAATTTTGCTGCCTAGGAAATGTTTAGGATTATAGCCACAAGCACTTAAGTACCATTAACATAAATAGATCTAATTTTCTCTGGACTGTTGCTGGTGCCTGCAATCTGCACGTGTTGCCTTGAGTCATGCACACATAACAGTGCAAAAGTAATGTGTAAGATTATGGAATAGACTGCTACATCATGTGTGGAGTCCTGGGTGCATATCATTCTGGGTTCACACAATGGTTGCTTTAAAATGTACCCAAAATAAGATACAATATTTTCTTTCATACCAATATTTTATCTAGTGGCTCATAAGCCTTGGACTACACATCCATGGAAGGAGCTGGTGAAATAAACTGTGCCACTTTGCCCTGTGGGTTTGGGATCACTTTTTAAATGTTCAGTAAGGAAAAAAAAAAAAAATAGCTGGAAGGTAACATGGAAGGTCAATGCATGTTCTGCATTGCAAGATGCAACCACAGCATCCCTGACAGATGGCCAGTGAAGAAGAGCCCACTACCTCCTGTCAAATAGCTCATTCCATTCTGTCAAATAGCTCATTCCATTCATACATTTCTCCTAATGTTTAGCCAAAATCTGCTTTCCTGCCATTTGCACCTACTGGTTCTAGTGCTGCTCAGGGCTGAGCTTTCTCCTGATATGCCAGTTCTATGAAAAGCATTCAAAAGTGAGGTTTCCTACCTATAGTCTAAGTGATGACACTGTACCATTTTTTCACCTGGTTCTGCTCCATGTGTAGATCCACTCTAGGGCCAACATTAGATCTCTGTACAGATACGAGGTCCCCATCCCACATTTTCTGAAATAATAGGGAATACAGGAACTGGAAGCCACTTCCAAGTGGGAATTGGCAGGATAAGGGCTAATACACCTCCCGACTGCCACCCCAGCACCACACACACGGGATTACCGATTTCCCCCTGCAGTTGCCCCACCCAGCCCCCAAATTAGCTTTATGGTAATCCGATGTAATTTCTAGTTTAGCCCCCCAAATAGAAAAGAGAGCATTTAAACGAGTTGAAGCCTACAAAATGTATATATTGCGGAGAAAGATTTGGCATTGGTGAAGGAAGCATCTCTGATCATCTGGCCGTTGTTACAGTTGGTGGGCAGTGGGCAACTTCAGAAAGTTGTGGTGGATCTTCCCATTGGGATCCATAACACTGCTCAGCAAACATAGGTCCTCATTTCTGTGCCTTTCCACCAAGCCCTCCAAGTGGTCTGGGCATGCTACAGATAATTTAACAGGACTTTGTGTCCCAGTTATCAACTGATGCATCATTCTGGTTTTTAAAGTGCCTATTTCTGCTTAGCAGCATGGCTACTGTCCTACCCATATCCGCATCACTTGTTCTTTCCAATCACCTGCGTGTCATATGATAATGTGCTGTTTAGAATACTTTTCCTTCTGACCGCTACTTTGACAAGGGTCTTTGGGGAGTCGGCTGCCCCATCAGTAACTTCTGTTGTCACTGGATCCTGGCTAGAAGCCACCCGATACTCTTAACCATCACTGCTTGAACTCACTCCTTACTCTTCCCCCCCCTCCTCAATTTGTTATTGTGAAGATTTTAAGTGGGCATTCTCAGAACTTGCACTATGCTCATTTCAAGATTGAAACTAGACCTGTGGTAGTTTGCAGACTGGAAGAAAATAAGTTCATGCTACATGGTGGGTTCTTGTGTTGTGCGAACCTGGACTGCTTCCCACAGGTTTTCTGCATTTCATGGCTTCATATTTCCCTGTCAGAAAACCCTGTTTAGCCCTGCAAAAACCCCAGTTTTAAAAGAAACCCTTGCTCCTGTAAATGGGGTAGGATGCACTTCCCCCTTTCCCGAGCACCTAGAGTCTTGGGAAATGGTGGAAAGATGGAGGACACTGAGAACTGTCTGGCCCACACTTCAAACCTAGAGGAGCTTGCTGAGACTCAACTGAGACTCAATCCAGATAAGGCGGAGGTACTGTTAGTGGGTGGTTCGTCTGCCCAGCTAAGTGATATTCAACCAGTTCTGGATGGGGTTGCCACTCCCCCTGAAGGATCAGGTTCGTAGTTTGGGGGTGCTCTTGGATCCACCCTTGTCACTCGAGGCACAGGTGAACTCGGTGGCACGGAGCACCTTTTATCAGCTTAGGCTGATATACCAACTACGTCCTTATCTGGACAGAGATAGCCTAGCTACAGTTATCCATGCTCTGGTAACCTCTCATTTGGATTACTGCAATGCATTATACGTGGGGCTGCCTTTGAAAACGGTCCGGAAACTTCAGCTGGTCCAAAATAGGGCTGCGAGATTATTAACGGGGACTGGCCGATGTGAACATATTATGCCAGTGCTTTCTCATCTGCACTGGCTGCCAGTCTATTTCCGGGCCCAATTCAAAGTGCTGGTATTAACATTCAAAGCCCTAAAGGGCTTGGGGCCAGGGTATCTGAAGGATCGTCTCCTCCCATATGTACCTCAGTACCTGCCCAGACACTAAGATTTTCATCAGCGGTCCTTCTCTGAGAGCCCCTGCCAAAGGAAGTGAGGCAGGTGGCTACCAGGAGGAGGGCCTTTTCTGCTGTGGCACCTGGGCTGTGGAATGAGCTCCCCAAAGAGGCTCGCCTGGCACCTACATTGTATTATTTCCGGTGCCAGGTAAAGACCTTTCTATTCTCCCAGGCATTTTAATCATCTTAATCGTTTTAATCTTGTAGTTGTTTTTAACTCTGTTATTGTAATTGCTGCTGCTAGCTTTGCTGTTTGTTTTTAATCTGTGGTTTTAAATTTTATGTATGTATTGTATTGTATTTTATGGTTTTAACTGTTGTAAACTGCCCAGAGAGCTTTGGCTATTGGGCGGTATAAAAATGTATTAAATAAATAAATAAGTGATGCAGTCACCACCCCCTTTCACAAGCAAATATCTTTTTGTGGCTTTGTTTTTCATTTGACAGCTGTCAAATGAGGGGGGGGGGAAACCTATTTGCAGCCTTGCTTGGTCAGTGTCCATGGCTGGTACCTACTGCACTTTGACAGCAAGCACTTACCACAACATTGAGCAGGCAAGACTTCTCATTTCATCACGAACAAGTGTGCACTTGCACACTTCTGAACTACTGACCAACCCCCCCCCCCAAATATTTGCACAAATTTCTGGCACCTCAATTTAAAAAAAAAAAAAAAAGTGGCAAAACGATGACAGCCGCTCTAGTGTGCCGCTTGGGCACTTTGGAGGGTCTGTCACTGGCAGGGATTGCAAAAAGGAAAAAAGCCATTGCGGTGACCAAAAATGGGTTGCAAGCAGAGCAGGGAGAGGTGACAAGGCAGCTTCAGCTGTCAAGTCCTCTGGGATACCGGCCGGGAGGACTGAGGGGGAAGGAATGGGGACAAGAGCCAGTGTGGCGTAGTGGTTAGAGTGCTGGACTGGGACTTGGGAGATCTGGGTTCTAGTCCCCACTCGGCCATGAAGCTCACTGGGTAACTTGAGCTAGTCACTGACTCTCAGCCTAACCTACCTCACAGGGTTGTTGTGAGGATAAAATGGAGAGGAGGAGGAGGATTATGTAAGCCGCCTTGGGCTCCTAGCAGGAAAAAAGGCAGGATATAAATATAATAAATAAATCCACCCATATTGAGCCCGATCGTCTGTCTGGCACACCCAACCCCCACTGCATAGTTCATTCACAGGGTGAGTTGCCATGTTGTACAAACTCAAACAACCTGTTTTCAGTATGGAACAGCCTCCACTGATGTGTTTTGTTGTACCTAAAACACAGTGGTGTTACCAAATGCCTCTGAGCAGTCTGCTAACAGCTGATCACATATGTAAATTGGCCTTTACATTTGTGTAAAATAAACCACATTGCGTAAATGTTATGTGGTTCATTTTGGACAGAAGCAGCTGAATTTTCTGGGCAGAGAACATGAGATTCAGAATTTCTGGCATAGGATATAAATGGTTCTCTTCAGCTACTCAGGCATTGTGCAGAAAGAGGGTCTGTTTATGTTTTCCCATCCTTGTGTGATTCAGTAATTCTACAATAATTTAGGTAGTACAGTTTTAAAAAAAAAACATTCCAAACTGCTGCCAGTTTTGAATTTGAGGTGCCCCATAGAGTTTTTGGCAGTAGTTGGTAATATTTTCTCCCCGTTGTCTTAACTAAATTCCATTGCTGTTTTATTTCTCTTGTTGTTCCAGTTGAATAAAATACCACAGTCCTCTGCTATGTACTATTTGTGCTGTTCAGTCAGATGAAAAAGGATACAACTGGAGCAGAATTTCCCATGGGCATATGAACCAACAACCTCAAATTAATTTTGGGGAGATTTTGTGTACCAATGAGTTTAGATAAAGATGACAGAGGTCAGCTCCTTTATTCAGAATTTACCGTATGTTAGACAAACTACACATTCTGGCAGATCCGTGGTTGATCTCCTGTCTTATTTTTTTTCAACTTAAATGGTAGGGTGTGTTTTTTTACTAACTGTAGGGGTGGCTGCTAATCTGATTAGCTGAAGTGGTGAAGGATCTGAAGGCATTTAACCCTTTTCCTCTGCACTGTTTTCCTGATATAAATCTCACACATACAGGCTACAAATAGCAGCTTGATGCGTTACATGATTTAGATGACAACAAAAGGGTTAAAACACCAGGTCGAATATACATGTAATAATGTAAAGAAATGCCACTTCACCTGATCTAATTAGCACATCACTACCCTTTCAGCTGTATTTAATAAAAAAAGGATTGATCAATTTAGGACCGGTGCAAGGCAGTTTGGTGCCCTAGGCAAGATCAGATATTTAGTGGCCCCCCTTCCCACTGTAGGGGGGGCACTAAAGAGTGATGTATTTTTTTTCAAGGCGTTTCTGGTGCCCCCTTTAGCCCTGCGCCCTAGGCAGTTGCCTAGTTGGCCTAATGATAGCACCGGCCCTGGATCAATTTGTGCCTGAGTCAGTCATAAAGTGCATCAGATGGTTAAGTTAGTCATGACTAACATAAACACAACCTCCAAGTTGGTGACAGAGGGTCTGACAGAGCTAGTGCATCATCTGCAATCTATTTTTGTATGCATTTTTGCATTTGAACAAGCTGTTTACATGCTCTCTTCCTCATTAGATGAACAGAAAAGTACATATGATTTAATTTTATGTAAGCCATGATAAGCCACACCTTATTGCGATGGAAATGAGCCTCAGGCTCCCCTTCCCTTCTACTTCTCTTACATTTTTTGGCTGCAAGGAGGCATTCAGAAGTTTTGCTTCTATTTTTGATTAACTGCAGCTTGTTGTGTTGTTCAAACCTGATAAACTGTAGTTGTTCTTAACGATGACTTGTTTGAAAGAAACCAACTTCCACCCATGGGTTTTGAAGCTGGCTTGTTTGAACAAACCATAGTTAAGATTGACCACAGTTTAGGGTTCAGATGTTACGCTAAACTGCAGTTAATCAAAAACAAATGCAAAAGCCTCCAAATTCCTTGAGGACATGCCAGAGAGGTATAGGGGACAGGGACAGCATGCAAGTACAAGGCTTTCTGCGGCTTGTTCCTATCATAATAAACCATGGTAAAATGAGACTAAACTCCTAGTCTGATGTCTTTGCCATGCCCGCTTTTAGTTTGTGTTTTAAAGTGAAAGAAGTACTCTCTCAGTACTTTGCAGACTCCGACAGTTGAGCAGCTTCTTATGAGGACAGGCACTGATTGTCTTATTCATTTCCATGGAACTCAATGTACACATGGCTTTGGGTTAAGGTGCAGGACAGCCAGATGCCTTCCAGATATGTTGATGACAACTCACATGATGCCCAGCCAACATGGCTAATGGTTGGTGCATAAAAAAACCACGAGTAAGCAGAACCAGAATTTACAATCTCCATGTGTTTTCAGCATTAACAGCGTTCCACAAGACTGTGGGATAGTGGACACTGTAACGTCAATTAGACATAAAAATGGAAAACAATATTTGTGGTGGTGGGGTTCTCTCCAAGAAACACACCCATATTCTTGCTTGCACACAGCAATACCTCTGATTTATGAGTGCCAAGTTTTATAATGGGTAATCTATATTGCTGTCATGTTGAAAGAAAACATCAAACTATAATGGCAACATTTCTTTTAAGGCACAATACAACAAAAGGTGAGGTCCATAAGCAAACTTTCATATAAAATGATGTAGGTTTGTTTATGATGCTTGAATATTCATGTACTTGTTTGGTTTCCTTTTCTTACTACAGGCATGTAACCATCGGTCGAATTCTGAGATAATCTGCTGTACAACTCCCTCGCTGAATTTCTATAACCTGACACTGCCTTTTGTGACAAAAGTATTTTTCATTTTTGATGGTGTCATCTCATCTGGTTTTAACTTTGATTATGTGAATGACCCTAACTTTACAATTTCTGAAAAACCAGTGCTGATTTCCAATGGGAAGCAAAATATAGTGATTAAGGTAAG
This sequence comes from Shinisaurus crocodilurus, assembly GCA_021292165.1. NCBI lineage: Eukaryota > Metazoa > Chordata > Lepidosauria > Squamata > Shinisauridae > Shinisaurus > Shinisaurus crocodilurus. The sequence goes on along the minus strand of CM037879.1, from coordinate 217,738,055 downwards.
GTGTTATGCAGTTTTAAATGGGGCAAATGTGTTTCCACCACCACCAAACTGGGCATTTTCGAGACATGAAATTTGTTGGGAATAAAGGGTGTCCAGAATTGGCGAGGATCTGAAGCAAGCAGCAATGTGAATGTGTGGAGAGCATAATTACACAGATGGGACAAGATACAAGAGGTTTAGGTTAAATTTAGGTGTTCATGTAAATCATTTCAGTTTACATTGGCTTTAAGGCAGTTAGATGCAAGTGAAATTACAGCTTCAGATAGACCTCAAAGTACAAATAATTCCTCACTTGCCAAGTGCTTATAATTATGATGGGTGGAGTATATGTGAATGTTTTGTATATTGCAAGGACTTCTAAGCAATGAAAACCACTATGGGATCCTTGTCATTGGAAACTAGGCCACATAATTGGCTGTTGGCAGTGGGAGAGCGATGCTCAATGCAATGACATCATGTCATGTGTTGTCATGCTACACATTACTGGCATGGCAAGGGGGGGGGGGAGAAGCACAGTGGCAGCAGCTCTTTGTTTCTTGTAATATCTTGATCTACCCTTAGCCACTGGTGCTTACTCTCTAGAAACAGACAGAGTGAAAGAAAAGGATGCAGCAAAATTTCACGTGGGTTCACAACTTACTTTGAAAGCAATTAATTAGGAGTCCATAGAAAACAGCAGAACTGTCTGACTTTCCAAGGAACACATTAAAAAAAGGCATAGAGCTATTTGCACACTCCAGAATATTGCACATCTGCCTATGAATGTCTTACATATGACAGACTTACAAAACAGCAAGGGATTTGGTTATATTTATACAGGTGCTTGTCAAGAGCATGTGTTACTAGTAGAAATGCATCTTGTTACTAGTGGAAATCCTAGATCAGGTATTCTGATGGTCAAGTATGTTGCCATTAGTTTTAAGAACAAGGGAGTTTTCCTTTAAAAGTGGCAGGTGGCTGAATAGTTTTGTATCCCAGGAGGCAGGCTCTATCAGTACAGGACCCAGAGGCAGAAATGAACAAATTCAGGCTAGGCTGGGCAGCTGGATAAAATGAAACCTGGTGGATTTCACATTTGGTAACCAAAAAGCATCCTAGTTTGTGTTTGCTTTCTCCCTTCCTAGAATATGCCAAACTTGCCCTTTCAGTCATCTCTATCAGGAGATCTATTTTCCTGCTATTAGCATACAATAGACCTAGATAGAAGTATAGTTGCAGGAGTGAGGTACTTAGTCCTGAATAACTTCCTGTGGTGAGGGTGACTAAGCTGTGGGCCACACGTGGCCCTCCACCGCTTCCTGTGCAGCCTGATGAGCCTTGGGGAGCTCCACCCACTTTTTCCCACAGCCCAGCTAAGTTGCAGGGAAATTACTGCTGTTCCAGTAAGGGGGAGAGCAAACCCAATCGGGAGTGCTGGGGTTGGGGGAAGAGGCTTTAGCTTCCCTCAGTGATCCTGATGCAGCCAGGATCACTGTTTCCTGATGCTAATAGCAGGAAAATAGATCTCCTGATAGAGATGACTGAGAGATGGGAGCAGGAATATGTACTCCTTTTAAAACAGTAAATACATCCGCTTTTACTCCTCAACCTCCATTTATTAAGTGAAGAGAAGTAGTGTTAAAGCATGGTAATATACTTACAGCCACAGAGAGTAACTATTCACATGAACATAGGCCAAAGTGAATGATAGTAGGTAAGTTTATAGGCTATTAGTGGATAAACAGCTATCTCAGCAGCACCAGGATCGCCAAAGAGGAGGGAGGAAGATTAAAACCTCTCTCACCCTGCAGCAATCCCTCCAAGATTGCTAATACAAATTGCCTTGGTTTAGGATTGTGCTGTAAATTGTAGGTATTTATGTATTCTACATTAAGCCCTTACATCGCAGTTGTCTATGTTTAAATAATATCACTGAGTAGTTCCCATTTAAAATGAGAAGTACATCATAGGGTAAACTATGATGATTAGTCAGCATTCTGCCCCACAAGTTAAACTCAAAATAAGAGGCACTCATAAACTATTGGACAGCTTTTGAGAACTTCTGTTCCTTCAGTCAAAAGGTCACCGTGGGCCGGATTGGCAGCACTGTGAGCTTATATACACACAAAAACAGAAGCAAGTTTACATGCCTCTTGATCATATTTTGTTGTCCAATAATTAAGCAAGCACAGCATGAAATTAAATGGCCACTTGGTTCAGTGAACAAACAGTTCTTGCTGAACCAAAATTCTTTTATCTACTTTCTTAATTAGTTTCAGAAAAACGAAAAAGCCTTTATCACTTGGTTTTTCAGTAAAATTAATCTAATGTGGCACATTTCGCTTCCAGCAAATGAATATATACAAACCAAAAGATTATTTTTATCTAAGAAAACAAGGCACTTTATAATAGTTTATACCAAAAAAAATTATATTTATGCAGCCACTTTATTTATTTTAAATATTTTAAGCTGCCTTGTAGGGCATAGCCCACACAAGGCAGCTTACAACCAAAAATATATAATACATTAAAAATATCAAACCATTTTAAAGCAGCACCTTAAAAAAAAACATAGGCCAAAGACATCTCATAAAGTTTTCAAAAAACAAGTTACGGTAAGCAGCTCAGTAATTTCACAAAAACCCACAGCCACTAAAACCCTCAGAAGTCCATCCAAAACAACTGAGTTTTCAAGGCCCATTGGAAGAGGCTGTATTGTAGGGATCAAACGAAATTCAGTTGAAAAGGAGTTCTACAACAGGGCAGGCACCACCGAGAAGGCTCCGTCACTTGTGCCTGCCAGCCTTATCAATCTTACAGGTGGGCAAACAAGCAGGGTCTCCTCAGTTTATCTTGATGTACAGGTAGGTTCATAGTGCCAGGTTTTCTGATTCCTTCAGAAAACCTGGCTGCAAACCATCTGGGCCACGACATTTTGCACCAATTAAAGCTTCCAAACCATCTTATATTCCTCCCTTCAATAAAATTGCCAGGATATCTAAGATAATCAAATGTTTTCAAACATGAAAGCAATTTGATGAACAGGACTGCTGTATGGAGAGGAGCTCCATCCAATCAGAGGATTTGTAGGCCAGGTGCTGTAGTCCTTGAGTTAGAATTTTTTTTTTTAAAAAAATGGCTTTTATTTAGGAAACTAGGCACATGATAACCCACACTCAAGGTTGAGTATGAGTTCAGTGAGGGTTGTCATTGAACTGTGGATTGTTGAAACATGGGATGTTGTGTTTTCTGAACCCAGCCATGCTAACAAACCATGGTTTGTTAACCATGAACAACTCATGAAGAGAACACATGGTGTGTTGTTAGGTTGTGAACTATGGGTTGTTTGTGGTTAACAAACTATGGGTTGTTATATCGGCTGTTTCAAACAGCACGACAACCCACATTTCAAGAACAGCCCATGGTTCAACAACAACCCACATTCAACCCATACTCAGCCTTGAGTGTGGGATGTCATTTTGTCTGAACCCAGCCTTTGATATAAAGAATTGCAGAGTGTTCATACAGTACAAATGGGTGTTCCAATCTGAAACATTAGGCCAATTGAAGTTTCTTTGAATAACATTTTAGTGCAGTTTTATAACTGGTAATCATTATCAAGTCACTGAACTAGTAACAATGTGGAGATGCCTCAGGGCCCTAAGGAAGAACAAACCTCCATTGTACTTCCTTTAGTTATTTTTTTCTCGAAGAAAAAGTACATAATGTCCTGTCCTTCAGCTTTTCTGCCCATGTGTAGGTCATACCTTCCAAACCAAGATAATGGATGCTTAAGATTCCCAGAGAATTGTAGATAGCAGAATGCCTGTTTATATAAATAGAAACATATAATGCTTCATTTAAACAGAAACAAAAAATGTACTTGCTGTACATTTAGCATTTTAAAGAAATCCACAGCCCTGTTCAGGTGTTCAAGAGAATGCATGAAGGCTTAAAGTATGTAATAGGATGGGGTTGTGCATGCTGACCCTGCCCCCTACGTCTCCGGCACGTCCCACTAAGTTCAGACCTTGTCATGTTGAATGGGCAAGTCTGTGATCACAAGCAGAACTCCTGTTCAGACCTTGCTGATTCAACACGGCAAGGCCTAGACTGAGGGAGTCAGGACTGGTATGCCTCGAGACATAGGGGGCAGGGCCAGCATGCATGGCTTCATCCCAGTACATACGTTAAGCTCTCATGTGTTTTCTTGAACACATTTGGAAGGGCAATCATTTTCTGTTTGTGCATTTGAAGATGGACCATAGAACCCAGTGTTGAAGCAACCAATCACCCTTGGTTTAATGCATTTTAATGGCCAATCAGAAATTCAATTAATTTCTCTGACTATGGAAGGAATTGATGCATTCCAGTGTTCATTCTGTCATTTGTTTTAGTTCGTTTCTCTGATAAACAAGCTAAGCAAGGAAAAATGAACCTAGTTTGGTAAAACTTTCTTATTGTCTTTGATGTAACTGTTGGTGTTTTTCTAATTATTTTTATCTATTTTTCTAGGGAAATAATATTGACTCAGAAGCTGTTAAAGGTGAAGTGCTAAAAGTTGGAAACAAGAGCTGTGAGAATATCACCTTGAAGTTGCAATCTGTTTCATGTACCATTCCTAAAGAGCTGCTGAAAACCAACCGTGAACTAAATATAGTGGTAGGATATCTACCTCAGCATGACATACTTGATGAATTGGAAATGTCACCCCTGTACTAATAGTACCTGCAGAGTTGCAGCTCCAGTCCTGTTTTTGTGTGTGCATGCGCTATGATTCATCCTGGCTCCAGTTTATACATTTAGCTGAAGACAGCACCTACAGTAGTGTGATGGCGGACTGGCCTGTGCCTCTTCATCATACAGCCTTCCATATGAACCAGGCCCTTCTGTGACCCTTTCCTCTCCCCCACCCTTTTTCTAGTGAGCAATTGGGTGATCTCATGCCTGGTCCACAGTGAAGGCTACCTGTCTGGTGGAGGAAAGGGGCTCGCCTCGCACACCCTACCACCGCACTACTGCAGCATCACCTCCAGCTGAATGCATGAATTGGGGCCTTGTCTACAGGTGTGTGGGTTTTTTTTCCAAATTTACCACCAACCCCCCATGTATAAAGGGTTTTGCCTTTTAATAATCCTTTATACATGCACTCCTGGATCTGTTAAAATTTTCAGAAAAATGCAGACAGTGTCAGGCTAGCTCTTTGATAGATGATTTATTTCAGCCAGGTGTACAATTGCTTAATGATATGCATCCTTGTGGTTATAACTGCAGGATTAATGGAGTTGGTAGAATTGGTAATTTATGTATTTTGATGTGGTAACATTAGGGTGTAAACAAGGGACAATAGGTTGCTTGGGTGATGGATGTTGGCAAAATGTATTCCTTATTTCTCCTGAATAAACCTGGTCACTCCCACCAATTGATCATGCCATTGAGCCATGTCTACATATTGCCAAATCATTCCTAAGGAGATTCACCCACCCACCCCCGCCCCCCAGGTCAAGCCAATTCTATGCCAGTGTTGACACATGCATTAATGTGCCATTAATGGATGAGTGTCTCCTTGGATGGACAGATGTTGCCTATTATTTTTTAAATTTTATTTATACAAAAAAAAATATCTTGCTTTTCCCCTCCAAAAAGCAGTTGCTCAAAGCTGCTAACAAAATAGATAAAACAGGCATAAAATAACAATCCATCATTAAAACAAGATTACCAGGCTAAAAGCAGCACCAAGTGCAAAAAATACAAGGAGCTAAAACTAACAATAAATAAGTTAAATTAAGCAACAACAAAATTAAAAGTTTGTACAAAAACGTCTTCAGTCATTGGAGGAACACAAATAAAGAGGAAGATAACCTAGCCTCTAGGGCCAGGGACCTCCGCATATGAGGCACTATCACAGAGAAAGCCCTCTCATGCATTGCCACCTACCGTGCTTCAGAAAGCAATGGCATGTACAAGAGGACAGCAACCGTTGATCTTAGAGGATGGGCAGATTCATATATTCATGTGAGAGGAAGTGGTCCCTCAAGTTCTTTCCCCTCTGCATCTAGGCTGTGTTCTCTGGCCTCCCAAAACTCAAAACAGGTGTTGTGCAATAGGTCTATGATCAGGTATCCAGACTTTAATTTTAAAAAGAAAATCAACTGTTTTTGATGGGAGCAGAGGTGTTGAAAGGAGAGGTGTGTTAACTCTGCCTCCCGTGCTGTCTTCCCAATAATTCCTCCTCACCCAGCTGCTCTCAGCCGCATTTGAGAAAAATACAGGTACTTGTATCATACCTATTTTCCCAGCACCCCCACCCCAGTGGAGCTAATGGCAGCTTTGGGGGAGGTTATTTATATTTGGAAAATCGCAAGGGGTGGGGATGAAGGGTAAACTCATTACTCATAAAGAAGCTGACCTGTTGGATGCCGTGCGATCAACATCTGGGTTTGCCTTGTGGGACCTAGTCTCTCCTGCACCAGAAGGGCTAGGTGCAATATTTTAAAGAACATGATTAACATTTGAACAGACGTAATGTAGCCTGTTGAGATGTCATCGCATAGATGCGATAAATCCAAACATTGATTGAAGCGTCCCTTACGAAAAGCAGCATTCAATTTTAAATGCCACAGCGTTTTGTTGTTGTCCTATACTATCTTATATCACTATGGCAAATTATATATTCTAGAGAAGTTCAAAATCCATGCCTTCATTACATAATACAGGTACAACATGTTAAAGGCATTTAGAGGTTGGCATGTTCACAGGGGACATCTTCTTGCTGCATTTCTCAGTATGTGAAATCAATGGAGACGATACGTGTGCAGTAATGCCTGCATAAGAGGAGTTAATTTTTGTTCACTCTACTCTGTTGTTTTTCTGCTTACTTGCAAATTGCTTATGTGCCCAGCAAGAATAGAAAACATAACGTATCTGATGGGCAAATCTATCATATATAAAAGTGTTGTGGACTGAATTTCAAAGTAGGCAGAATAAGGATTGCCATATGCATTCCAATTGATTGAGATAGTTCGCACGACACACTAAGCCAAACTTCTGCAGTTTGGCTTAGGAACCACCCTACCCCGAATGTACCCAACAGACACTTCTGTCAGTAGGGTGCACCATGCCTTCCCCCTCCTCCCCCCTGGGTCCTCCTGCAGGTATTCTGTGGGACACTGCGGGAACACTGAGGTTTCCCCCCTCCCAGCCACTGCTTGTGGGGCGGGGAGGGGGGGAGCAGGGATAGCTGACAGCCTTCATCCTGACTTGTGAGTAGACCTTGCAAGCCGCAGTGAGGGTTGCAGTGAGCAGTGCTGTCCTGCCATGCAGAGCGCGGCTCCTCCTGACTGGTGCTGCTGCCACTTGGCAGAGTAGGTGGAGCAGAGTGCAGCTTTCCCCATGCAACCACAGCTGCCAGCCCTTTCAGCTGGCAGCCACCACGGCACAGGGCAGTGGGAGCCTCTGACAGCTGTCCCCAAGTGCTGCTTTGACACTTTGGGGGCGGCTGTCATTGGCGTTCGCCCAGAGACACTCGGCAAGGGTGGCAAACCTTTTTGCTGCTCTTGCCAAGCGGCTCTGAAGCAGTTTGAGCTACCCCTGGGCTTGTTGTGTTGTCCGGGTTCAGACAACATGGAAAGCCCAGGGGTGGCTACTAAACCCTAGAACAAGCCATGGCCTGTCAGGGTGCCTTATAATCCCAGAAGCTGGGCTTATAAACCACCCCAAATAAGCCATGGTGGGTTCACATGACATGACAAGCCCCTCCGGCTTTTCATGTCGTATGAACCCAGTCACTGTCACGTGACATAAAATACTTTGGCTTCCCTGATTGATCAGTGTTTCTTGTTGTGAAGTTCTTATTTAAAGTCAGCAGCAGAAGAAAAAAACCTGGTGAAGACACCATTATAGGGCCCTAGAAACTTGAAAGAGATCCCTGAAAAGATGCACAATACTAGATTTCCTGATGAAACGCACTTGGGATTAGCTGTTCTTTAACAATGGGATGCTGAAGATGCACCAACATGCTTGGTAATTACTTATACAACCAGAGTAAAATATTAGTAAAAGTAGGCAAGCCAGTATTACAAAAAGTGTACCTGTAAACTAGGATTCCTGCTAGCATAATAGACATTTAATATGATCCCTGAGAGCATAATCCTATTGGATTGATGTTCTTTAGACAGAGGGCTCCAAGATCAGAGCCCTCTGCACTTCCAAAGCCCTGCTGGCAAGAGCCAGGCATGGAGGGTGGAATGACGAAAGCATTTCCACATCCCGTTCTACTTTTTAAATCATTTTCAGCTAGATGGGCCTCTCAGCTAGACAGGCCTCCCCTCCCCTCTCTACCTACAGCCATGCCCTCTTTCTTCCCTCCCTGCCTCAGAAGAGGAGCTGCTGCTGAGCTTTCTGCAGTGGGATGTGGAATCCCTGCTCAGAGATTCCCCCTGCCCCAGGTTGTAGTTGTGTCTACAGCCTGGGAGTGAAGGATCAGCACCACCTTAGGTCAATGGAAACAAGACTAAGAAAAAGATAGAAACTGGCAAGGAAAAGGAGTTACATATGTGAACTGATAAATATGTGTGCAGCCTCTTATCAGCCTCCCCAAATGAAGTTAAGCTGTGGTGTGTGTGTGTGTGTGTGTGTGTGTGTTAATAAGCTTTTGTGTTTTCCCTGTTTCTTTCAGTGGAAGAAACAAGTTTCATCTACTGTTATTGGCAAAGTAATGATTCAACCTGAACAGAATTACACAGGACTTATTGCAGGAGTTGTGTCAATGACAATCTTTCTCTCATTGTTACTGTTTGGACTTTTCCTGTGGAGAAAAAAGAGAAAGCAAATCAAAGGTGGTGGTCATTATTTTTCATATTACACTTTCACTCAGTAAAAAGACAGTTCCATGCCCCAAGAAGCTTACACAGGAAGAGGAAGTATGGAGGAGGCAAGAGTAGCAAGGGATGAATGCATGCAAATCTGGATATGTTTTTAGAGTTGTTACAGTTCGTTTATTATTACATTTATATCCCACCTTTTTTTCCTCTTGTGAGGAACCCAGAGCAGCTTGCGTAGTCCTCCTCTTCTCCATTTTATCCTCACAATTCACCCAGTTATCTTCATGGCTGAGTGAGGACTAGAAACTGGTTCTCCCAAGTCCCAGTCCAGTGCTCTAACCACTACACCACACTGCCTCTCAGTTAGTAATGAACACTAGGAAGTTAAGCAGTGGCATTCTGCAGAAGTGTTGAGGAGGAATTGGAGGGAAGAGAGAAAGCTAGCGCTACATAGGTGTTTTGAGAGGGTACTCCTGCCATAAGGGCAGCAAAGGTGCATTTACTACTAATAGATTTATTTTAAAAAAAATATGGTATTCAGAGTTCACCTCAGACAATGAAGAGCTTGGAAGTCATAGCTGTCATATGCCTTTCCTCTAGTCTAAGCCAAGGGAGATTATAAATGTAAGCAGTTTAGTTTGGATTATGGAGACTTTTCTGCATGATGATTTCTTGTGTGGCTAAATACATAGCTGTCAATCATCAGACCTCTTTGATCAGCTTGGCTGTTCTCCTCCTGTAGCATGGGCATCTCTTCCCCAGTGCAGCAGTGCTGCCTACCCTGCCTGCAAAGGTACCTTTGCATCCATGTCATGGAATATCATGCTGCACCCTGGTATAGCGTGAGAGCCAGTGTGGCGTAATGGTGAGAGTGTTGGACTGGGACTCTGGAGATCCGGGTTCTAGTCCCCGCTCGGCCATGAAACTCACTGGGTGACTTTGGGTCAGTCACTGACCCTCAGTCTAACCTACCTCACAGGGTTGTTGTGAGGATAAAATGGAGAGGAGGAGGAGGATTATGTAAGCTGCCTTGGGTTCCTTGCAGGAAAAAAGGTGGGGTGTAAATGTAATAAATAAATAAATAAATAATATGCAGATTTGGCCAGTAGCGAGTTCCCAATATCTGGCTGGCACCAAACTGACAAAATATATTTCTCTTCTGCTATATGGAGGAAGATAAATAAATTTTGCAGTATTATTCCTGCAGAACATTAGCTGCCTGTCTCAACTTAGCACTGCTTTGGACAGCTGAGACTTCTAAGGCAATGCAGGTTTGTAAAGATCCATTGTAATACTCACTCTGCTACTCCAACTCTTTGAACAAGATAAAAATAAACCTCTTCATTTTAATACTGACGCTCTCTTGCTTTCTTCCATGTTAAGATTTAGGCAGAGAGATTGTTCGCTATGATGGAAGAGTGCACACTCCTCACTTGGACAGGCTTGTGAGTGCAAGGAGTGTGAGCCCTACAACAGAAATGGTGTCAAGTGAATCTGTAGATTACAGATCAACTTTCCTAGAAGGTATTATTTTTCTGATTAGTAAATACAGAAGGGTTGCCATATTTTAAGCAGCCTATTATTTTTACTTACCTTAAATCTTCTACAATGTGAAATAGATTGCAGCCTGTTAAAGATATTGGAGAATTTGTCATAGATACTGCTCTTCTGTTGTATTAACCTAATTTTATTTTTCTTACACTTTTCTCAAAATGGTTACATCTTGAATCCATTATAAGACCAGCAATCCTATCCAATGTGTTCCACCAACATAATGATGTGTTCCTCTCCTTAGGTATTGACTCAGTCAGTTTCAGGATTCTGGTAGCGCTGATGGTGAGCCAAAGCATATGTTACGATTACCATGGGAGTGCTGCCAATGACAGCATTCCTTTTGCACGTTTTCTGTAATCCAGCTGTAACATTTTAGAACCACTTAACTAGTGGGTTTCTATCAACACACAGGTTGACTCCATGGCATTCCCCCTCCCCCAGTTCATATTACTGGTGGCTGATGATGGCCAGAGCATTGAAACTCTATATGTGATGGCACCAATCTGAGCAGTAAGCCATTTTAAGCATTGCACCTGGTTGGGGTGATCAGTGGCATTCCTATGGTGACAACATGTGGTCTTGCTCTCTCCATCTTCCTTTATACCTCTTCTTTTACCCCAACTCTGCTCTCTGATCTCCTGTTATTGCCTTGGTATAACTTCCATCCATTGCTGTTTCTTTACTTTTAGTCATGCTGCTATATATCCGTTGAACAGCTTCCCCCTCTCTCCTTTTCACGTCCATCCTCCATGACCACCTTCTTCAACTAAGCTTTTCCTGAACCATCCTAACCATTTCCCCTGCCACTCCGTTTGTACCTGGTGGATGTGCTCTTTCACTCTTATGGGCCTATAGGACCCTCACCTCCTAAAGAGAAGGTTTATGGAAAGAGAGTGTATGGGCCAGTTCACGATGCATGGGGCTGCTGGTGGGCTCATGACCCTTGCACTGCTTGCACTCTGGCAGAAGGGTTAGAAATGCAGCTGCTGCAATTTGTAAAATCACAGCAGCTGCCCACTTCTAAACTGCTGTAATCTCACAAATTGCACCAGCTGTGTCAGCCTGCTAGTTCATACAAGTGAACTACCAGCAACTCTGCGCATTCTCAGAAGCCTGAAGGCAATACAGAGGAGTTCCAAGAACTGCTTCATAAATGCCAATTGTTTCCTGCATTTTTTTCCCTTCTGCATGTAAAAAAAGTAACAAAGCCCATGTGTGTATTGCAATTACACATCTGAAAGCTCTTGGGTGCTTCACATACACCATGTCTCATGCAAAGTTACCATCAGAGTTCACTAAATCAACAGTGCTCACCAACTAAAAAAGTATATGCCATAAATTGAGAGATTTAACAGTCAAACTGTGCTCTTGCGACTTATGTGCCATTGCCTATAACTATGCTTTCATTCAGGTGTACTGCAACTAGTAGTAAAAGGTGTCAGCACCCTTCCTATGAACCATGACAATACTAGTCTACGCCCTGCTTATATAATAGGGGTGATGCATGAGTCAGAGATCATGTTTTTATTTGAACTTAGGTGGCTAAGCAACTTGGTATTTCATACAGTATTTTCTGTTTACACAATAGTCATGTTCCAAGGACAGACCAAAACTTGCAGTCATCTGCCATAGATGGCAATGAGTGACATTAACTGCATTTATGCCAGTGTAAAGACAGTGTAGAAATGATTTTGAACGATGCCCTGCAACTGCTCAAAGAGTTCTGAGAGCATCATTATAGAATCACACTTATTTAACTAGTAGTAAGGCCGACTGAACACAGTGGCACTTGCTTCTGAGTAAACATGCTTTGGATTCCTCTGTTATCTTTGTGATGCAAGATATTGCTGTAATAAATTATTTGTCTAGGTTATATAATTGGCAAAGTAGTATTTTTCATGTCTTCTGTGTATCAGTTATTGAGGTAGTGTAATTTTTTTCAATCTTAATTGAAGTCAGTTCACAAAAGTGAAACAGTTAAAAGGAAAATGTTTAATAGGTGGAGTGCATGCAGTCAGATAACACCCTAGTCTGTACACCATTAGTATGTTTTGTTGTTAGCTTTCTAGAGTCCTGGCTTTAAGTACAGTAATCAGCATAAGATAATGTTGGAACTCTTGCCTTCCTGTGTCATAGGAAACATTGCTGGTGAACTGAGGTGTAAAATATTGAGCTGGTGCACACATCACAACAACCCATGGGTTGTTGAAGACAAGCAGGAACGATTTGAGTGTGCTCCCTCTGGTACACTCATCACTTCCGCTTTCAGTTAAGAGCCTACAATCGCTGTGTTTGTAGGTTATCGTGATGTCCAGACCCGGACATCCAGAGTTTAAACACCCCAGAGTTAACGCATGGTTTGTTGTTGGGCTACAATATAATGGATATTGCTATCTGACTATGACCAGGCCAATTTTTCATTATGTTTTTGCAGATGCAGGTTCAAGTGTTGTGTGAATTGGTAACAGAGGGGTCTGCTTTGCTGATGAAACAATAAAATTAAATGGGCACAATCCAGGCAAAATTCAGCACTTTTAAGCCTTGTTAATTAAAAGAGAGATTTAAACACATGCTCAAATTTTCCATTGAAATCCATGGGGCTTCAAAGTTTGGCTAGGTCATGCCCAAAATAAGTTGTGCAATTTCAAATGTCACAGATGTTTCAGTAAGCCAGACTTGTTTATTACCAGTGCACATAGTACATTGCATCTGCAAAAAATATATTATCCAAGTAAGCTTGTTCATGGAGATGAACAAACCACCTTTGGACACCTACCTGAGGCTTCTTGATTTTCTGCTACAAAGGGGAAACAGACCCATGAATTTGCCAAGCTTCATCTCCTATAATTGGTATCAGGACTTCCTTGTGTACAGGGGGCACTCTGGCCTGCAGAAACCAGTCTTGCTGAGTAGTGTTCACTAGTTTTTGGTATGCTGTTCTCTGCGCTTACATTTGTGGGGCCGTGCCAGATTGACTTGAATTCCATTTTGCGATTTAAAAATTGGAAAAATTCTATGAGGATCAATGTCCCATCAGTCATTTAAAATGCAGTGCAAAGTGAAATGCAATTTAATGTATCTTCAAGACTTGTGGGCAAATGTTTAATCTACCATACTTAACTGTGTTATCTTTTAAAACTTCAGGAAATGAATCACTCAAGCCATTTTCCTAGTTGAATATTTACCATTGGATAAATATAGTCACGGGCTCTTAAGTATTCATCAGATTTCCAGTTGCCCTCCAAATTATAATCTGACAATAAGCCATGGTCTGCTATTTCCTTCGTTTTGCAAGTGTGTCATTTCCCAGTTTTACACTCCCATAAGGATAAAACAAGTACAGATAATTGTAGATATAATTTTAGCTTGGTTCGAAGTAGAAGGACTCTGGAGTGGAGCTTTGCCATTCACTTCCTTCTGAGTAAAAATTTAGATTGCACCAGGGCGATCTTGGTGAGCCTTAGCAAGATAACAGTAGCTTTATAAGGAGGGAGTGGAGTGCTACTTGACATTTAACTATATATGTATATACCGTATGTATGTTCTGAGATAATTAAAAAACAGTGTTGATCTCTTGGTAAGTAAAGGAGAAAGTATATAATAGTTCATTTCCACAGAGAGATACCCTGGCCTTTTTGCAAGTCATATCCTTTGACCTAGAAGAACTTCCTCTTAATCTTTTATTATTAGATTCAGCATTCCAGATTTGAGTACCAGCATTCAGAACAGATTCTGGAGCTCAGGCCTGGGTCAAATTCCATTGTGTCACCCAGATTATGGAAACCCCTCCCTAGAGAGCAGTTGGATCCCTCTGTTTTAAGTTTGAGGCATGCTGCTAAGACCTTTTTATTCTGCTGAGCTTTTAATGTAGTCTTCCTGCTTTTAAACTGAATTATTTTTAATTTGCTCTTGGTCTTATTATATGATACTCCTTTAAGTCTTTTGGGGATTGTTTTACTGTGTGTATTGTTTTGATGTGTGCTTAGTAATTTTAAGACACATTTCAGTTTATTTAGAAAAGTGGAGTAGAAATTTTAAATGAATTAATACAATTAAGCCCTTCTGTGGTGGAACTCACTATTGACACAATCACTCTTATTTTTCTTGTAGATCAGTTTCCAACTTTCTCACAGAACGGATCATGCAGACCAGACCAGTATCCTCACACAGACCTGTCTCCCATTCTGTCTACTGCAGACTCTGATTTAGCCAGTCCATTGTTGCAGACCAATGTCCACATTGACATCAGTGCCCTAAATCCAGACTTGGTCAAAGAAGTGGAGCACGTGGTTATTGGTGCTGACAGCCTGATAGTGCATTTTAGTGAAGTAATCGGAAGAGGTAGGTATTTAAATGTTCATCCCAATCAACACTTCTCCACAGTCATGCATCATACAGTTTTATTAATGAAGGGCCCAATCCTATGTTTAGTTTGACTGAAACAAGTCCTACAACTCCCAGCCTGCATGACTGGCTGGGGCATGCTGGGAGTTGTAGGACATTTTTCTGTCTGAATATCCATAGGATTGTACCCTGAATGAGTAATTCTCAGGTCCCTGTGTTAATGAAACAATGCAATGTAGTCCAATTTGCCACTTTACATTATGGGAACTTGTACTGTAGTGTATTGCAGAGTTCCAACTTTTGAGGGTTACATTAAAAAAAATTAAATGGAGGATCATGTGTTCAACTTTTACTGGGGAAACTTGGATTCAAATCCATACTTGTGGTTTCTAATTGCCCAGTCTTATGCTTGTCTACTTAGAAATAAATTCCACCAAGTTAAATGAGGATTATTCCCAAGTGAGCATGTTTAGGATTGCAGCTGAAGTCCAATTAGCATGATTTTTCCCAGTCTGATTTTTTTTTCAAATTTGTGGATACCCATTTCATAAGGAATGTAGAATATGCAACATGTTTGCTAACTATACATCAGCATCATGAAGTGTTCATTATATGTTTTCCTTGTTCTTCTTCCAAACAGCTGAGTGGCTTATATAGAATGCCCAAGCCATCTCCCATCATGCTACTGCTCACAGTCCAGATCCCATCATCTTGAGCATGTGAACAGTATCCTGTGCCTTTAAATATCTTCTGAAAATGCTAGGCCAGTGTTCTCCAACCTTGGGTCCCCAGATGTTTTTGGCCTACAACTCCCAGCATACCCCAGCCAGCATAGCTGGCTGGGGCATGCTGGGAGTTGTAGGTCAAAAACATCTGGGGACCCAGGGTTGGAGAACACTGTGCTAGGCAATTCAATAAGGAAATTAACTTTAGAACATTGGCTAGTCATACATTTCTGTACGGAATGAATTTATATCCTTCCATGTTATATCTGATCTACCTTATTCCTTAAGAATAAGGTTGGTCATCTGGTCTCTAATAGCTTCTTCCCTTTTGCCTGATTTAACAAATGAGCCTGTAAGAATACTGGTGAACTAGCCCTGCAATCGATTTGTTCTAGTCAGCTCCAAACAGTTACATTGAAAATAGTTTCAGTATTGGTTAATAGAAGAGGAGCCCTGTTTTACTGGACCAAAGGTCTATCTAGTCCAGTGTTCCCCAACCTGGTGCCCTCAAGAAGTTTTGGACTACAGCTTCCAGGCTGAGGCTGGTGGGAGTTGAAGTCCAACACTTCTGAAGGGCACCAGGCTGGGGAAGGCTAATCTAGTCAAACATCCAGTTTCCCAAGGAGACCATCCAGATACCCACAAGGCAACAGTCCTCTCTTCGTTTGACATCAGCATCTGGTATTCAGAGGTTTGGCTATCCTAGCTGAATAATAATACAATAAATAATATTTTATTTCTTACCCGCCTCTCCACTCAGATCGAGGCGGGGAACAACCTTAAGCATAAAATACATAAGTAGTTAAAAACATAGTAAATATTATTAAAATATTCTTTAAACCCTTTAAAAGTATCCTAAAAACTCTTAAAATTCCACTGGGTAGGCCTGTCGGAAGAGGTCAGTCTTTATGGCCTTTTTAAAGGCCAAAAGACTGTCTAGTTGACGAATCTCCTCCGACAGGCCATTCCACAGTCTGGGAGCAGCAGAAGAGAAGGTCTTCTGGGTAGTACTTGCCAGCCTAGTCTTGGCTGACTGGAGTAAATTCCTCCCAGAGGACCTAAGTGTGCGGGGTGGATTGTACAGGAGAAGGCGATCCTGCAGGTAACCCGGACCCAAACCATGTAGGGCTTTAAAGGTAATAACCAACACTTTATACTTCGCCCGGAAACTGATTGGCAGCCAGTGTAATGCTTTTAAAGCTAGTGTAATATGGGCACCTCTAGATGTACCGGTGACCAATCTGGCTGCCATATTTTGCACCAATTGAAGTTTCCGAACTAGGCACAAAGGCAGCCCTATGTACAGCGCATTGCAGAAGTCAAGCCTCGAAGTTACCAGCGCGTGCACTACCGTCTTTAAGTAATCCAACTCTAGGAAGGGGCGCAGCTGGCATATCAGCCGAAGCTGATAGTAGGCACTACTCCTAGCCGTCGCATTTATCTGAGCTGTCATTTGAAGCGATGGGTCCAGAAGTACCCCCAGACTGCGAACACAGTCTTTCAGGGGGAGTGTAACCCCATCCAGAACTGGTTGACACACCTCCAAACCCAGGTTGTGGCCTTTGACAGCAAGCACCTCCGTTTTGTCTGGATTCAGTTTCAGTTTATTTTTCCTCATCCAGCCCATTACTGCCTCCAGGCATTCATTCAGAGGAGACACACTATCCTTAGCTGATGCTGTTACCGCTGTTCACATGTAATGGCAACATATTTGGGTGTCATCAGCATACTGATAACACCCCGCCCCATGCCATTGGTAAATAGCCATTGATAGCTCTACTTCAGTGAATTTGTCATTGATAGCTCTACTTCCATGAATCCCCCTTTAAAGCCATCTAAGCCAGTGTCCATCACTGCTTCTTGTCACAGTGAATTTGATAAGTTAATTATGCATTGTACAAAGTGCTGTCTTTTGTCTGTCCTGAATTGAATACCAATCTAAGTTTTAACCATATATTGCAGAAAAATAAAGTCTACAATGGCTTTCAAAACCATAATCTCTGTGGTGGGAAATACCAGAAGGTTAATCTTACTTATTCTCTATGTAGGACACTTTGGATGTGTTTATCATGGAACTTTGTTGGATACTGACGGCAGGAAAATTCATTGTGCTGTGAAGTCCCTGAATAGTGAGTCACATTGTTTTTGATAGTGAACCATAATCAGTTTTAAAGCAAGCAGAGGCAACGTATGCAATCAATTCTGTATCGCAGAATTGCACTTTCACCTACTAACAGTATTAGTTGAATATGGGCTATTTTCAGTGGATGTCTTTGTATAGCTTGCAGAAAGGATTTATTTGTCTCGCCATGCCCATGTGGAGGAATGCTCATCTCCTTCCCCCCTACCCCAAATAAATATAAGATTAAAGGAAAGAAAGAAAATGCAGAAGTATCATTTTACACACCACTGGGCTGCTTTATGTTCACTTTTTATGAGTGAGGCAGTTGGAAAACAGCAGGAGCAAATTGGCACTCTAGTAATGACCCTCTTCTGGTGTTGCACTTGGGACATTTCTATTTATTGTTACTAGTCTATGAAAAAGGAAGGGAGGTGCAATAAAAAAAATAAGGAAAGAATTCTGGGATTACAAATGTATGCTGTGAATGTGTTAAGTACATTCTGGCAATGTTAAGTATTCATTCAGTTATACAGATGACATTTCCAATTCAGTTGGCTATAGATCTGGAGTGCCTAGTCCTGCAACTTAGTAACTTTATTTCTATTACTAGATGTGCTGGATATAATCTTTAGAGATAATCCTTGGCTAGATTTTAATAACTGTGTCAACACAGTTTTATTTTGATTGTGGGTGTGGGGAGGACTTTTCAGAGTCACATTTGACTTCTTTCTTTACATTTCTTTTTTTTTTAATTTTTTTTTAAATTTAAAATAATGAATACAACAACAAAAAATACAACATAAACATTGTGCACCCCCCCACCTCTTGGGACCAAGTTATATTTCTCACCCCAATTTTTTTTAAATTTTTTTTTTATGTGTATATTTACAAACTATTATTCTATATTCCAAAAATATAACAAATCTTGACAAGGTTTGTTCCCCCTCCCCTTTACCAACACATAATCCAAAAATTTACCCCAAATGTTCACAAAGGTGTCTTTCTCCAATTGTCCTTTTTGACACTTAATATTACAAGTTAATTTATCATTTAACGCGATATCCCATACCTCTGTATACCATTCATTAATTGAAAACACATGTTGAACCTTCCAATTCCTAGCTATCATTAATTTTGCTGCTGTTAGCAAATTCACAATCAATTCTTTTGTATTTTTTAAACAAACTAACTTTTCTGTAATTGTTAACAATGCTAATTTTGGGCAGACTTCTAATTCCATTCCAATTATTTCTGATATTTCTGCAAATACTTTCTGCCAAAATTCCAGAACATTTTTACAGCTCCACCACATGTGGGCATACGTACCTTTTACATTACATCCTCTCCAACACAATGCGGAGCAATTTTTATCTATCCGATTTAATCTTACTGGAGTTAAATACCATCTCCATACCACTTTGTAAAAGTTCTCTTTTATCCTAGTTGACATAACTCTTACAATACGCCTATCCCAAATATTTTTCCAACTTTGTTTCGATATTTCCTCATCAAATTCATTATCCCATAACACTTTAAGAGAATCTTTATGCTCTTCTTCATTTTGTAACATCGTATATAAAGCCTTTGTTGTGCCTCTTGTTGAAACATTACCTTCTATAGCTTCTCTAGTCAAAACTATCTTTTCAAAATTGGTTAGTTCTCTTTCACTATCCGTTCTTGTCCTCCACTTCTTTAACCACACCTTTACATTTCAGATGTGTTAAAAATGTACTAGAAATGAGGTACCGTATATGGTTATTTTTTTTATTTGGCTTTGCTATCTCATTTCTCAGGGATTACAGACTTGGACGAAGTTGCCCAATTCCTAAAAGAAGGGATCATAATGAAGGATTTCACTCATCCCAATGTCTTATCGCTACTTGGAATTTGCTTACCCAATGAAGGGTCTCCTTTGGTGGTACTTCCTTACATGAAACATGGAGATCTTCGAAACTTTATTAGAAATGAGTCTCACGTATGTACATTCTGGGGCCAGTTAATGATAGCACAGTTAGGCAATATATGTGACTACTGCTGTTTCTAAAATCATTCACTGATTGATCAACTTCCACTTTTAAATGTTGGAAACTTCCATGAGCAAAGTTCACAGAAGGTGCCTCTGCTCACTTTTGGGAAATCCCCCCCCCTTTCCCCTGCACCACAGCCACCCCATTCAGCAGGGGGAGGCGACCCTCTGTGTTGCAATTTCAGTGGGCTGGAGGACCTGCTGTGTAGAGGAGGGGGTGAAGAAGTCTGCTTCCACCAGCCCAGTTGCATGCACCTAATGGATCGAATTTATAGGGTCTGTTCACATGTAATGGCAACAAATTGTGGATTAATTAACCCATGTTTTGCCGGGTCGCATGCTGCTGTCTCTTTAAATGTGCAACCTCCAGTTGGGCCAATCATAGGTTGCTCCGTAATGTACGAACCTGGGCGTAATGGGTTATTCGATGGTCAAACAACCCAGAGTTAACCTAAGAACTAATTGTAGGTTAACTTTTGAGTCGTTTATCCCATGAACAATCCATAGTGCCTGGGTTTGCACATCAGAGAGCAACCTGCGATTGGGCCAATCGAAGGTTGAATATTCAAAGAGATAATGGCATATGTGTGGTACATGACCCAGCAAATTGTGGGTTAATTACCGGTAACCAACCATTTGTCAGGTTGTGTGCCGTACATATGCCACTGTCTCTGAAAATACAACCCCCAATTGGGTGAATCAATCCATGATTTGCCGCCATTACATGCAAACCAGGTCAATGTCATTAAGGCAGAACAGTCACTCAACCAACAGCAATCTTTTAATAGCTCCAAATTTTATAAATAGAAATAATAGCTTTGACTCTTAAGCTTTCATTAGCACAAAGTCAGTTCCAAAGGTCTCTCGTGTCCCTAACTTTCCTTTCCCCTACTGTCCTAGGTAGTTATCTAAAGGCAGAGTTGAAGATTAGTTACAGTAAATAGAAGACAGTGGCTACTGTACCAAGTAATACTCTTTCAGTTGTGTAACTAAGCATTGCCAGTCATTCATTTCTTCCTAGTTTTTATACAACAGGGCTAGCATTTTAATTACCTCAGATTTTGTCTTTCTAGTGTATCTATCTGTTCATGGCTAGAAAGATTATGGCCACTGTATGTTAAGTGAGCAATCCTGTGCACACTTGTTTAGGAGTAAATCCTACTTAATGCATAAGGATTTACATCGGTGTAAAAGAACATAGAATTGCGCTGTTAATATAACCAAGGAGCAACCTGGAAATTTTGAGTCAGCTAAACTTGCCCTGCTATGAAAGTGAGTTAGGTTCATCACAATTTTTGTAGTATGCTTTGTATGATTTCACCATTCTTTAATGTATTGGCTAACCATATGTATTTTCCACTATTAAGCAAAACTTAGTTTTCAAAAACATGATGGTAAGACATAGAGCCTATTAATTCAAAAGCAGAAACTGAAAGGCTCACTTAATCAATTATATTTTGTAGCTGAAATTTATTCTTCTGTACTAAGTTGTTTTAACTTCACTATCCATATTTAATGTCACTGTCCATATTTTACAGAACCCAACAGTAAAGGATTTGATTGGATTTGGCCTGCAAGTGGCAAAGGGAATGAAATACCTTGCAAGCAAAAAGTTTGTCCATAGAGATTTAGCAGCAAGAAATTGTATGTAAGTACAGTAATCTAATTCCATAGTAGCTTATATTGGTGTGTAAGGCAACACTTGAAGAAAGAATCCTCCACACTGCACACTTTTACTTGTATTTCTTGCTCTGTTACATCCTGTATGTTTATTGCTGCTGCTGCTTCTATAATGGAAGCTCCTTCCACTCTGGAGCCCATAGTAATGTTCATGAAATTCTCAGGCTGCCTTCCATCGATGTAATTACCATGCCCAGAACTGCTGAGCTTTGCACAGACAGCTATACCTCTCATGCAGCACAATCCTATCTATATTTACTCAGAAGCAAGTCCCACAGCATTCAGTTGGGCTTACTTCCAGGAAAGCATGCATAAATTGAAGCCTTAAGGCTATTTTCTGCGCAGAATTCTTCCACTGAAATATCTCTGCTTAAACGAGTATCCTCTCTGCATAAGAAAGTGTACGGTTTTGTCTGCTCAAGAGAAACTCCCCTTTGAAATCCACCCTTTCTGCACTCCTTGGTGCATTCTTTAGGCTTCTTTCTTTCCTGAAATGTCATTGGGTTCTGAAAACTCTGCAGTTTTATTTATTTCAATGTGTAATATAACATAGCACCTTTAAAAATAAAGTTTACTTATATACAACATTGATCTGATTCGCACAGTCACTGCTGCCCACCATGGATTTTTTAAGCCACGGTGCACCATCATGTGTGCTGGGTGGTTTTTGAATATTCAAGCCTCAGTTTATCATGTCTTCTGAACCCAGGTTCCATGGGTTATGCAACAACCCTCGCATAACCCATCAAGAGACCATGAGTTGTTTAACCCTCGTATAACCTATGGTCTATAGCTTTGACTCTTAAGCTTTCATTAGCACAAAGTCAGTTCCAAAGGTCTCTCGTGTCCCTAACTTTCCTTTCCCCTACTGTCCTAGGTAGTTATGGGTTATATGAGGGTTGTTTAACCCTTGCATAACCCATGGTCCTCAGGTTTGGACGATATGGTGAGCCACAGCTTGAATATTCAAAACGGTCGCCAGGACAGGCTGCAGCCCACATGGGTTATATAAGCCATGGTGGGCTGTGGCACATGCCGGCGGCCATTTTGAATATTCAAGCTGTGGCTTGTTGTGGCTGAAATAAGCCATGTTGGGCTGTTTGATTGTACGAACCAGCCTGTTGTGAACGATTGCCTTGTGAAATAATTAGAGGTGAATTAACAGGTGAAATCAATGATGTCTTCATGTCCACATTATATTTGACATTTACCTGTCAAAAAACAGGTAACGGATTTTAGAAAACTACTGTTAACCATTTTCCTTTTTGGTTTCATTATTCTGTCACTTAAACTTAGTGATAAACTATAAGTCTTCGCTGCAGTGCCTAATTGAAATAAACATGTTGGAATTATTGGAAGAAAACAAACAAAAGATTTGGTTTGATAGCAGGTCTTTCTGTACATAGTTCTGCCTTAGTTTTTCTCTGACCTCTGCTGTGCAAGAATTTTTATACCAAACAACATTATGCAAAAAACCTTATTAGTGTCTGGGTGACCAGACAGTTTAGTTCACACAATGACTGATTGGTACAATAGTTGTCAGCATCATTATGCTGATTCATCACCTACATTATGAATTAATGAGCTTAACAGCATTAATTAATAGAGTTTATTCTCTGGACATGTGATGACTGAGTTCCATTAGCTTAAAAAGGCGACTGTGAGAGTGCAGACTTCTTTAAAGTGTTCATAAGTATTAAGTATATCAATAATGTAGCTCTATATTAGCTATTCAAATTGCGGATGAATTACCCACTGGTTTATTACTCTTAAACTTTTTTTGTTATATTGATGAGGTTCTAAGGCATTAAAGGGAAAAAGATTCAAGCCATCTCAAACCATTCAACTCTTTCAGCTTTAGTTATCAATACAGCAAGTAGAGAGCCAGTGTGGCGTAGTGGTGAGAGTGTTGGACTGGGACTCGGGAGATCCGGCTTCTAGTCCCCGCTCCGCCATGAAACTCACTGGGTGACTTGGGGCCAGTCACTGACTCTCAGCCTAACCTACCTCACAGGCTTGTTGTGAGGATAAAATGGAGAGGAGGAGGAGGATTATGTAAGCCACCTTGGGTTCCTTGCATGAAAAAAGGTGGAGTATAAATATAATAAATAAATAAATAAAAGACAGCTAGTGTAACATAGGAGCAAAGTACTAGGGAGGAATTAGTGAGTGTTCATATTGGTGGTGTCAGATGCCACTTACTTGCCAACCAGAAATGTGTTACACTGGTCCATGGCTGGCATCTGGTGAGATGGCTGTGTGATTGGTCCACCATGCACCCACCATTTACCTCTATTGATTGGAGCCCTACATACCTGTTATGGATTAGTTCTGCTTCTATCAAAAAGTAGATGAGTCAGGAGGTAAAATAATGAGGAGAAATTATTGTTGTCATCATCATCATCACCACTACTACTACTTACTCAATTTATGAGTTGCCCTATAGCCGAAGCTCTCAGGGTTACGCTCATAATAAAAGTGAAAACAATAAAACCAATGATAAAAGCAATTTAAAAAATGCATTTAAAAGTACTGTTTTAAAAGCAGCAACAAAAATACAGCATTTAAAATATATAAATAACTAAGAAGCTAAGAACAAGATGATTTTCAAATGCAGCATTACACATATTAAAAATAAAGCAAGCAGCAGTTAACAATACTTCTAAAATAGCACATCAGGGTAGCACCTACTACGGATTTCCATGGTACAAGCCACACTGAAATGAGCAGATGTTGCCCAAGCATACATGTGTGAATCTCCACAACTACAACATCCATGCATTTCAATTGTGTTTGTGTAGGAGTTGAATTAAATAGATAGTTCCATTCATAGTAAATTTATAGTAAGAGAGATTGCATAGGAGATAATTGGGCAGTATCCAACGAGGCCGTTGCACAAGCGACCCCTCCCATCAATTCCATTGTACGAGCTGGACCCACCACTTGCACAACAGAGATTTAATACTTCCTACAGGAAGCCAAAAATGAGCGGAAACACTTGTTTCTGGATTGGGACAGGGCAGCAGAGCTCCCTTATGCAAGCTCCATGGACCTGCCCTGTTCCAGAAACTAGAGTTTCCGCTTGTTTCTGGTTGCTCCCAGAAGGGCTAAATCGCCGTTGTACAAGCAGTGAGTCTCATTTGCAGAATGGAATTGGTAGGGGTGCAACAGAATCGGTGGGAGTGCAGCACCCCATTGGATACTGCCCTCAGAGACACTACTGTTCAATATTCCCAAATACCAGATCATTGAAGCTGAGTTGTTGAGGGTTTCCCCCCTCTTTGGTGTATAAATATTGCTCTTGTTCTCCAGTCTAGTACTTGTTAAAATATGTAAGATAGCCTTCGAAAGCTGTGGTTTCAAAGACATCATAAGACAATGTAAATTGTGTCTTCTCAGCTCCAGATAATGGTTTTTGTCATTTTTCTAGGCTAGATGAAAAATTCACTGTCAAGGTTGCTGATTTTGGCCTTGCTAGAGATGTCTACGATAAAGAGTACTACAGTGTACACAATAAAACAGGAGCCAAACTGCCAGTAAAATGGATGGCGTTAGAAAGTTTGCAAACTCAGAAGTTCACTACGAAGTCAGATGTGGTAATGTGCCTATAATTATTTATGTAGTTCTTGCTGACTCTCCATATTTCAAGGCATTCCTGGAAATATTAAAGGAAAAGAATGATATGGTAGATTAATGCAAAAACCTGGTGATCCTAAATCAAAACTAAGTTTCAGCTCTTCTAGCTTGCAGAATATGACTGGTTTATGCCTATTTTGCTTTTGTGTCCACATCTCCAAACCACACAATTTTAGACATAGCAGCAAAAGACCATACCCTGAGTGTCTGAATGTTGTCCCCTATTGTAAACAAACTGATCTGGAAAGAACCTTGTGACAAACATGATCACATTGGCCTGACTTTGAGGTTTGGTCAGCATAAGACAACCAGCTCCATTTTTTCCTAAGGCTCAAAACTTCTTGTCGGCTCCGCATATAGTAGAGGGATATGTCACACTCTTTTCCTTTCTGTCTTTGTCAAGAATGTTGTGGATTGTGAGTGAAAAGAAAAATATAAATTTATGACAAATTAATGTGGAAGTCCCCAGTCTTTTGGGGCTGGTGGGCACATCTGGAATTTTTAAAGAATGTTGTGGGCGCTCTCACAAAATGGTTGCCTAGGCAGGCTTTCCCCATTCACAAAATGATTGCCATAGTGGACATGGATGTTCACAAAACACTCATAAACACCCATTTCCAAGAAGGCACCCCCTACCACCCCCAGCTTACCTTTTTATTTTGGGGGGCAGCTATAGACACTTCAAAATGCAGCACTGGGCTTCAGGCCCCCCTTTTTATTTTCTAGGAATACCTCTATGGCCCACATGGGGTCCAGAGGCATTCTTCGAAATAAAGATGGCAGTCGAGGCTGATGCTTTGCTTTGCTACATGACTGCCTCCCAGTTAAATTGTTTCTGTTTAATTAAAAAATAAATCTTAAAACAAAAACACACACAAGGAGGGTCAGGGAGCTTGGCAGGGGTCAAGGGAGGTGCCTGTGGGAATAACGTTGGACATAACAGCATGTTGGACATAACAGCACTAGAATAACCTCTATAGCGAAACACCCGCAATCGCTATATATGGTTAAGTGAGAACCACTGTTCATCATAAATTTAGCCTAGCAGTCCCCGTCCCCCCCACACACACACACGCACACAACAGAAGAACTCACAGGGATGATGTTATTTGTGCAGTTAGGCAGTTGCATAGTCCCCTTGAGTATCTGAGTATCTGAAAAGGCCCTAAATGGATCTCTAGAGTGTTGTATCAGCGATCAGTTAAGATTAATTTCTAGCAGCTCCTACGCTAGACAAAGTAATTTGGAGGCTGCATTGATTTCAATGGAACTTATTTATAAATAAGGGCACAATCCTATGCATGTGTTTAGATAGAAAAAATCCTACAACTTCCAGCATTCCCCAGCCAGTCATGCTGGCTGGGGAATGCTGGGAGTTGTTGGAGTTTTCTTTGTCTAAACATGCATGGGATTTTCCCTAAGTGTCAAAGTATGGACATTTAAGATTTCAGTCCTATGCACACTTACTTGGGAGTAAGCCCTTAGTAGGACTTAACTTACTAGTAAACATGCATAGAACTGAGCTGCATGGATGCAGTTGCCATTCACTTCAGTAGAACTTGCAAATACTTGACTGCATGTAGAATTCCAGCTTGAGACTGTAATATAGAAATTATATGGGGGGCATAGTTCAGTGTTAGAGCATATGCAGTTACTAGCATCTCCAGTCAAAAAAGATTAGGTAACAACAAGTGATGGGAAAGTCCTGTACCTCAGACCCTAGAAAGCTGCTGTTAAGGCAGACAATACTGGACTAGATGACAAATACTCTCACTGTGTATACTTACCATATAGTCTCTTCTGTACTGGTTTTGTTGGTGTAAATACATTAACAGAGCGATCCTATGCCCCCCTAGACAGTGTCTAGGAGGCCATAGGATTCTTCGGATTCCCAGATCCGAGGTAGGAAAAGAGCTCCAATCTTGGAGCTGGGGATCAGCACTCAGATCACCTTCCTCCACTCGCAGCCGGTGTGGAAGGAACCGCACCAGCTGGTTCTCTGAGGTCAGAAAAGCGATCTCAGAGGAGGGGTAAAGGGGGCGGGGAGGAGAGGAGAATGAGACCACCACGATAAAATGCATCCTGGTGGTGCTCCTGCAGCCTTCCCTCCCCATCCAAAGTGCTGCAGCTAGACAGCCGAAATTGTCTAGCTGACTTGCAGGGCAGGAGGAGCGGGAAGGTGAACATCGCCTCCACGCCCCTCCTGCCCTGCATAGGATGCCTGTGATCCTCTGAGTTCAGAGGTTTACGGGCATCCCCATTGGATTGCACCCAAAAGTGTTCATTTTATATGTTTAATTCTTCCTTGAAATATATATTAGTCTGTGTATCTTTTGTATGCTTCATATTCTCTGTTTTTTTCCAGAACTGCATTTAGTTGATGTGTTTTTAAAAAGAAGAGACTGTAGTAAAAGTGTTACTTTGAAAAAGAAATGGAGATACACACTTCCACAGAGTCCCAAGCTCTACCGTCTTGTGATTTGGTTTTCCTTTGCTTTTGATAGTGGTCCTTTGGAGTATTACTTTGGGAGCTGATGACAAGAGGAGCACCACCCTACCCTGACGTTAACTCTTTTGATATCACTGTTTACTTACTACAGGGAAGAAGGCTCTTGCAACCTGAATATTGCCCAGATCCACTGTAAGAAAATAACTTGTAAAATGTTATACAAATCTTGCCAGATCTTAGCGATTTTGTTTTATGTATGAGAACTCACTTTCCCATCTTTCCATTGCAGGTATGAAGTCATGCTCAAATGTTGGCATCCAAAACCTGAACTACGGCCAGCCTTTTCTGAGTTAGTTTCAGATATATCAATGATATTCTCCACTTTCATTGGGGAGCATTACGTTCATGTGAATGCCACTTATGTCAACGTGAAATGTGTTGCACCTTATCCATCTCTTCTGTCATCCCAAGACAACATAGATAGGGACACAGATACATGACCCGCCATATTAACTATACTGTCAAGTGGGGGGAAACCATAAATACTACTTTTTTGCCGGCTGGTTTTTGTGAAAGCACTGTTTGTGTGTGTGTTGTACAAATTGCACTATTTTGAGGAGACAATTTCATGTTGCTGAAAGCTACAGGATTATATATTGTCCAGATATAATTTTCAACTGTGATGGGCGACTGTAACAACCAGCATTGCTGTTGCAACACTTCATCTACTGCCAGCTATCACTCATTTGTGAGCAACCCAGCTGCTGCTATAAATTACACTGTGTGCAACTGATGAATTCAGAGGTCATCAGTCATTCAGAGTGTCAGGCACTTAAGGAATGAGTTAACACTATTGGTCAGCAATCTTTTGTTGTGTAAGGAACAGGCTAAATAATGAATATTTCAAGATTGCAAAAGATTCATCTCATCTCTGTTGAAGGTTGGCCTTGCTTGCTATAGCAATTAAGCCGCCTTGGAGGCATACTGGTAGCCCAGATGACCGAATGGGCACTTGACACATTGTCCAAGGGACCGCAGCTCTTGGATTTCAAAACAATTTGGAACACTGGTTGCATTTATGTGATAAAAATTATTGCAACAGCTTTCAGAAACAAGCAACATAGTGAGCATAATAGGTTTTTAAAGAAAGTATTCCCATTCTGCAACAAGAATGAAACCTTTTAGAAGTCTCTGTAAACCGTAGGCCAAAGAATAGGTTGAACAAATTGGTGGGCAACATTCCAGAGAGGAGATTAAGAAGCTGTGTAGAAGACCTGAGAGAGCAGCTAGGTAGTAACTATAGATTTTAGCAACAGTGGCTGTGTGTGAATCAAAAAGAGCTGCAGCAGAAGAAAGGTGAAGAGCTTAAAAAAGGATGTCAGACAACCCTGAACTAAATGGAGTGCAGTACTGTGTAATTGCTGCTAAGCTGGGCGTGTCACATCTAAGCAAATAAGAATGGAGATTGTGATACATCCCATAGCTACTTGATGCATTCAGCTGATTCTGTAGATTGTGACATGCCATATGTCTTCATGATGACCAAAATAAAGATTTTTTAAAACAGACAGTAATTTAAAGATTTTTTTTTAAACTGTGCTCTTAACTTTTGATTGAGCATCATGTTTCGTTTCTGTTCCCGTGGAATTCTGTGCATTCTACTGTATAGACTGGTGTAGGATTAATAGCTAGGTTTTTTGGTGTAAACCCTTTCAAAGCATTCTATTTTTATATTGAAATTTTTATTTTTTATTTTATATATATATAACGTTTTGGTTAGGGCATAAAATACTGCACTGTGAACACTTCAAAAATCCTTTATCAGCCTTTGATTCATAAGCTCTAAAGAGATAAAAAATCTGATTATGTAATGATTGGCAACGCAAATAGCTGATTGCATGCTACCTCCACCCAAGTGTTAAAATCCCTATTGCTGAAATCAAAAACACTTTCAACATCTTGGAGGAAGCAATGCCTATAAAGGATCCAATTATAAGGGAGATTTATTGTTCTTGTGAGAGAATGCTACACTGAAAGATTTATGATGAGCTTGGAGTGGGTAAGCAAACTACTTGCTGATAACACTGGATTGTATTAAACTGCCACATCCATTTCAGGAGCAAATACTTCATGTGTACTAAGAGCAATGTTAATTGTGAATTGCCTTAGCACACACACTCAAAAAAATTCTGCTGCAGGCAAAAAGAAGAAAAAAGATCTGAGGGTTATGGAAAATTATGATGCCGTGGTTTAGTGCAGTTATTCTAAACCTGTGTACACATGCGTTGAGGAATGTGGGGGTGGGGGTGGGGATGAAACAGTTATACTATTTATAATAAGAAATTAATGTCGTGGCTGGGACACCTGTAAATAACGTGTGACTCTTGTAGGGATTTGATGTTTGTACATTCATATACTTGCCAATAAGATGGATGGTACTTACCTTTATAATTGTGACGACCTAGCAAACTTATTAAAATAAAGTAAAACATTTGTATGCTGGCTGTTTGTTTCAAGTATGTATATATCTGTTTAACTAAGAGTGGAGTTGATCCTACCAAGACTTGAAATCATTATTATTTGTGAAATAAGTAGGACTGTGGATAACAGATGGATGTTAGATGGTACCCCACCCCATAACCTAGGCAGGGGAGACAGATGCTTTACAAATGGAAACTAAGAGTAACGAAATGAGAAACTTAAGAATGTAAGACAATGAGCCACTTCGCCGAACACGACAGCCCATTGAGGCTTAATTTACCTTTGAGGAGCTGCAGTGCATGCATGCCGCCATTATGAATATGCAACCCCTGACCGGGGGTTGTCGTGTCATGTGAAACCGGCTGGCGGGAGTTATTTGAAAGCTAAACAACCCTCACATAACCCATGGTCTCTTGTACGGTTATGTGAGGGTTGCTTAGCCCTCAAAGAAACCCCGCTGGCCAGGTTCACATGACATGACAATCCCTCGGTTGGGAGTTCCATATTCATAATGGTGGCTGACAGACACTGTAGCTCCTCGAGGGTAATTAACCCTTGATGGAATGTGGTGTGTGAACCAGGTCAATGAGTTGGGTCCAAAGCTCTTCCACATGCAGAGAGGTTGTGTTAAACCTTGCACTGGAGCAAGGTGGGGGAAACGGTGGCCCTCCAAATGTGGGCTGCATCTCCCATTAGTCCCAGCCAGCATGGCCAATGGACAGGGATGATGAGAACTGTACAACATCTGGAGGCCCACAGATTCCCTACCCCTGCCCTAGAGCATTGTATGACAAAAATGAAACTGAATCCAAAGACCTTCCTGTGCAAGAGCTAGAAAAATCTCACCCATAGAAACACGATAACTGCTACATAATCCACTTATTATAACACTACATGAACTCTTGCACAGGTGTTTGTGGGACAGCACTAGTGCCTATTTTCCTTTCACTCACATCACTTTCGATTCAATTTGTTATGAAGAACCTTAACACTTAAGACTAGTGTTCCACTCTGCCCTGAGATGCTTGTTCTCCGAAATGGAAGACTAAAAAACCACATGTCGGGGGGAGGAGCCTGCACTGGCTATGGAGCAGTAGCTTTTCTGCCGAGCTCCCGGAATGATTTGAAAACATCTGCAAATACACAGGAGAGACAAAGCGTGAGTTTAAATTCCTTTGCTGTTTGCTTTCTGGAAAGTATGCAGATATAGAGCTAATAAAGAAATAACAAGAATAGCTTTCTTTTGATGTGCTTCGCTCTGGATTGTTTATGAGCTCCAGACGGGTGAAAAAGTCCCTACCCCCTCTTTGGAAACGCGATCGGGCGCATCCCTCGGATAACAGTTTGAAAAGGCTAATTAGGATCCTTGACACTAAAGATATTGAATGTTCTTATCAAACAGTGCAACAGGGTCCTGATAAGAAGCCACGAGGTAGTGAAAGTTTCGAGACAGCGAGGGGGAAGGGCGGAAAAATGGCGGATTCAGCTGGCAAACTCCCTGCTGGTGCCAAGCCAAAGTCAATATCTCCAGCCAAGCTTAAAGGGGCAGCACCAGATTGGGAGAAAATTCTATCACAGTTTCAAAGCTCTATGGAAGCAGGCCAGCAGAAACAAATAGAAGCAATTGAGAAATTTCAAAATCTGCATCAAGAGGATATGAAGCAAATGCGAAATTCCATAGATCAATTAGGGGTTCAAGTTAAAGAGCTGCAAGCTAGAGTGGATAAGGTGGAAAAACTCCAGGTAAAGGATGAAAAAAGTTTTGAAAAGTATGAAATGAAATTTAATGAGATGGAAATACAGATGATTAACATGCAAGACAGGCAACGTCGTTCCAACATTCGGATCAGAGGCTTCCCCATGGAGATGGGGGAGACTGGATATAAGTTAAGAGGCAGTATTTTGGAATGGATGAATGAAGCTGTCTCTGGAGAAACAATTTTTTGGGATGATATGGACATTGAGATTGTGCATAGAGTGGGAGCATTAAGGCGTGGTATGACATCCAGAGATGTTGTACTGAAATTTGCAAATTTATACAAGAAGGATGTCTTCATGAAAGAGATTAGAAAGAAAGGTCAAGTAGCTTTCAAGGGGGCTACTTTGCAAATCTACAATGATCTTTGTCAGCAAACAATAAAGTGGAGGCGAAGTGTTAAACCGTGTACAGCAGTCTTGATCAGAAAGGGATTACAATACAATTGGGGTTACCCAGTTTTTCTTACTTTTGTGTGGAACAGTAAGAGATACAAGATTTCATCATGTGATCAAGGCATGGGCCTGCTGGGAGAGTTGGGGCTTCATGATGATGCGGAGGGTCCAGAATCGATGGGTCAACTGGAAGAAGAAGGAGCCAGTGGAGGAATTGTATAAGAGGTCGTTTCAACACGAGAAGAAAAAAAGAAATAGAAAATGTTTTATAAAGAAGTTATCCGGGAGGGAATGAGGGGCTGCTGTTCGGGCTGGTGATGGGTCCTTTCCCCCCCCCCTGGGATAGGTGGGTAGGTTTAGGGTGGGGCAAGTTGCCCTGGCTAAGCAGGGGGGATAGTTTTGATGAATGTGGGGGTGGGTTAAGGGGTATGTTAATGTGTATTATTTTCACTTTTGGGGACCAAAAAAGAAAAAATGTTGTTAATAGATGGATTATAAGTTAAGAATTTCAACTTTAAATGTTAAGGGGCTAGGGTCAGTTACTAAGAGAAGGCGAATAGAAGCACTTCTTAAAAAGGATAAGGCAGATATTATATTCTTGCAAGAAACGCACCAGGCAAGGAAAGGAGTCAATGAATTGAAATTGAGGTGGTCTAGAATATATGAGATAGCATGTGGATCATCTAAATCGCGAGGAGTAGCAATTATAATTTCAAAGAATTGTGGTTTTAATGTTCTAAAGGTGAAAAAGGATGATACAGGTAGATATATTATAATGTATGGGACCTTGGGAGGGGAAGAATATGTTATTGTTAATGTTTATGCTCCCAATCAAAATCAAGGAGAATTTTATCAACATGTGTTTAAAGAAATGGGTAATTTTCAAATCAAAGGGTTATTATGGCTGGGGACTTTAACATGGTATTGGATAGAAGAAAAGACAAATCCAATCCGACGAGAGAAGATCAGAGAAATAATCTAACGATCTTGAATAAGTTAATTAGTAAGGAAGGGTTGCTAGATGTTTGGAGAGGGGTCAAGGGGAATGAGGAAAGATATACATTTTACTCATCAGCAAATAAGAATTATTCTAGGATAGATTTTATTTTGTGTCCAGGACACTGTTTTCAAGGGTCCTGGGCACAGAGATAGGAGTGATAAAAGTTACAGATCATGCTTTGGTTAACATGGATTTGAAGATACATAAGGATTATAGAGAAGCGAAAAGATGGAGATTGAATTGTAATATTTTTCGTTATAAACATTTAACAGAGAAAATAGAGAAGGAATTGAGGGAAATTTGGGAATTTAATCAAACAGAAGAATGTACTGAAGCGATAATATGGGATACAATGAAGAGTGTAATGAGAGGAATAGGATTGAGAGAGGCAATAAATTTGAGGAAACAACAAGAAGTTTTTATCAAAAGCTAGAGGGGGAGATTAGGGATTTGGAAAAGAAGTATTTAGAGAAGAGGGATAAAAAGATTTTTGCAGAATTACAGGGTAAAAGGAAAGAATTGGAGAATAAAGAACTGGACAGGGTACAAAGGAATTTGATTTACACAAAAAGGGAGTATTTTGAGAATAGTAATAAAAACTCTAAAATGTTGGCTAGATTAGCACAAAAAAAAAAAGAAAAAAGCTTAGTGGGGATGATTAAGGATAAGAGGGGTAAAGAATATAATCTAGTAAAGGATAAATTGAAAATTTTTCATGAATATTACACAGAGTTATATAAGGCAGGAAAATGGTCGGAAGCTGAGAGTAGAAGATATATCGAGAAAAATTTAAAAATAAAAATCCAGGATGAAGATAGAGAGAAAATGGAGCAACCATTCACAGAAATTGAAATAGAAAGTGCTATAAATAAATTAAAACAGGGGAAAACGCCAGGACTGGATGGTCTGGGGGCGGAATATTATAAAGTCTTTAAAAAAATGTTAATTCCGAAGTTAAAACGGTTGTTTAATGATATTTTACAGGGGGGAGAGATCCCCCCGTCATGGAAACAGTCCTTGACCATTTTAATCCCGAAACCAAGGAAGGATTTAGCAGAACCAGGTTCTTATAGACCAATATCATTAATTAATCAAGATGCTAAACTATTGACAGCAATTTTAGCTAGAAGAATGAATAGTTTTCTAAATAAGTATATAGGGATAGATCAATGTGGGTTTATTCAAGGAAGACAAATGGCAGATTTAACAAGAAGGGTTCTGAATATAATTTATTTAATAAAGAAAAATAATTTGAAAGCGGGGGTTCTTGCATTGGATATTTTTAAAGCCTTTGATTGTGTGGAATGGCCTGCATTAAAGATGTTAATAAAAACTATGGGGTTTGGAGAAAAATTTATAGGTATTACTAACCAATTATATACTCATAATGTCACGTCGGTAATTGTAAACGATGGAATAACAGAAACTATTAGCCTAGGCCGGGGAACTAGACAGGGTTGTCCCCTTTCCCCAGTATTATTTGTGTTAGTTATGGAATTGTTAGCGAATTCGATAAGACAGGAGAAGAAATTATTGGGGATAGGAATAGAGACCAAATGTAAGATGAACCTTTTTGCAGATGATATCTTGTTAACATTAGAACGGCCTATAGAAAATTGGGATTGGATAGAGAAACATTTAGATGAATTTAGAGAAGTAACAGGGTTAAAAGTTAATTGGGATAAATCGGAGATAATGACATTTAATTATAGTAAACTGGAGGAAAGGGGATTTAAACAAAGGGGAGTGGATATAAAGATAAAAAATATAATTAAATATTTAGGTATTGATATATTAAAAGATTTGGATAAAATAGGGGAATGTAATTTTAAAAAACTAAAAGATGAAGTTAAAAATCAAATAGAGGATTATAAAAAATTGGGATTATCGTGGTTTGGTAGGATAGCTTTGATTAAAATGAAGATTTTACCGAAGTTTAATTTTTTATTTAGAATGATACCATATAAGATATCAGAGAAAGAAATTAAAGAGTGGCAAGTAATGTTAAATAGCTATTGTAATGGGGGGAAAAAATCAAGGATTACTAAGAATAGATGGTATAAAGCTCAAAAAATAGGGGGACTTGGTCTCCCTAATTTAAAATGGTATTATATAGCTAATCAACTTAGATATATCATGGATATTATTGTTAGAAAAGATTTTATGTGGTGGGAAATAGAAGCATTTGAATTGGGTAATAGGGTGGATAAATTCTTATTTACAAAACAAGGACATATTATGACAAAAAGATTAGAAAATCCCTTTTTAAAAAATATGTTAGAAATTTGGGGTAGAAATAAGGAAATATTTTTACCAGGTATATCCCCGCTTACTCCAGTGGTGGTTATGGAAGATTTTCCCGAGAATGTTAGACATTTAGAACGAATTTTTAGAGAGAAAAAGGTGATAACTTTAATGGATTGGCTGGGAAAAATGGAGACAAGACAGCAAATAATTGATAGGGTTGGGGCAGGAAGAATTTCTTGGTTAAATTTAATTCAATTAGTACAATGGGGTAAGAAATGGAAGAGAAGACATGAGCATGAAAGGGATTTCACTGCATTTGAGCAGGTGGTTATGTCTAGAGAACTTGTAGAAGGAAATGCATCAGCTAGGGGTCTTACAAAGATGTTATATAAAATGTTGCAGAAATCAGAAGAGCAAGCAGAAAATCTTAAAATAGTTTGGGATACAGAGTTTGAAGAGGAAATATCAAAGGATGAGTGGAATAAGATTTGGGATAGGCGAATATTGAAAAATATGTCTGTAAGAATTAAAGAGAATTTTTATAAGCTGATTTGGAGATGGTATTTGACCCCAGTGAGATTAAATAGAATAGATAATAAATGTTCTCCAATGTGTTGGCGAGGATGTCAGGAATTGGGTACATATGCTCATATGTGGTGGAGTTGTAAAAATGTAATGGATTTTTGGAAAATGATTTTTGAGGAAATATCAGAAATTGTTGGAGTTGATTTAGAGGTATGCCCTAAACTAGCTTTGCTAACAATAACGGAAAAGGTGATCGGTTCACAAAATGTTAAAGAATTAATCATAAATTTGTTAACGGCAGGTAGACTAATGATAGCAAGGAAATGGAAAATCCAGCAAGTTTTCACTATTACTGAATGGTATAAGGAAGTATGGGATATGGCTTTGAATGATATGTTGACTTGTAATATTAAATGCAAAAGGGGTCAATTAAAGAAAAATAATTTTAAGGATATTTGGGGTTTATTTTTGGAATATGTGTTTAAAAGGGGGAAAGGGAGTTTACCCTGTCAAGATATATTGTATTTTTGGAATAATGAACAATTATAGAATTATTGGATTGTTTGGTCCCATGGTGATGGGAGCACAATATTAGTTATGTGTGTATGTTATTTTCTTTGTATTGTTTAAAAAAAAAAAAAGAATAAAAAATATTTAAAAAAAATAAAATAAAAATAAAAATAAAAAACCACATGTCATTGATCTCCAGTTAATAGGCAAGTCTATATGATACCCCTAGGCACAAATAATTGTATATTAATTTATTCCCATAGCATGAGATTATAGATTAATCTCTCACAAATGTACACTTTTTTCTTTGCAGTCACTCTGGTTAGGTAACTGCACATAAAACTGCATCCTGTTGGCTATGGAAGGCAAAAATCTTTTCAGAGCAAGCTTTTCTATAACTCGCAAAATTCAAGTCACTGATGTGCAATCATCCATTACAACTGCAGGTATAAAAGATCTTAACAGTTTTATCTGTTTCTATTAGTGTGTGCTAATTTAAACTCATTAGATATACCACGTTAATATTTACAGAATTGTGTGACTACTTAAATGGACATGTACTGTGTACTTGACAGTGATAAAACATTAATTCAATATGGTATTTCAAAAGATCACTGATGTAACTACAGGGATTTATTGTCCAGCTACACTAGAAAGTTTAGAGTTAAATTTATACTTTATAGCCTGCATTATTCCAAAGATTTTAAGGGTGGGTACCTCTATATTGCACAAATATTTTTTAAAAGATATTTTCCCCTGATTGTTCTGTGTATTCAGGATGGAATGTGAGTGAGACTCTCCCTCAGCTGTTAGCAATTTATGACCCTGTTAGCTTTAGTCTGGTACTATGACCCTATTAGCAAGAATAGGACAATGATTTGGATAACATAATTTGCTACAATGTAAGAACAGTCGCAGGTGGTTATTCCTGAAACACGTAATCACAAGATGGCATTTAGGCTGCTTGGCTTGATTCCTTTGTAGGTATGGGTGTATGCCTTGATGTGTGTTAACATGCATGCCAAAGGTATGGAGCCAGGCATCTTCAGACATTTTATTTCCTTGGGAAAATGTGAATTAAAACTGCAGAAGATGGTCTGAACAATAGGCATATTACCTGGAAAAGAGATCAGTATTTTATTGTTTTGTATATTACATTTCCATGCATCTTGAAAAAGATGCAGTTTTAGCAATTTAAGTCTGTCTCCCACAGTAAGAATCCAGGATAAGATGCCCCCCACAAAAATGACAACATAGGCCACGTCATGTCTGGACATCCACACACAAAGATTGCTATGACTATTTCTGTCAGCTGTCCAAATATAGATCTAGGGGCATTTAACAAGGTAGGGTGTGGGTGGCGGTATGTTACCATGTAATACACCAACGTGGCTTTGTTTTCAGTGGGTTTGTTGTCTGTAAAGGCATATCAGTTCTAGACACACATCCAAGAAGAGTAATAAAATAGCCAAATTCTTAATCCCAAGCCAGGATTTTCTTTTGAGGCTTGTTCCCCGGAGAGCTGAAAAACACTGCTTGAAGAGTTGATAACATTACTTACAACCACAGCCCAAATGGAAATCATCCAACATTGAAAAGTACCAAGGAAACTTAACACACCCACAACTTATCTCAGGAATGGGGAACCTTTGGCCGCAGGTCTGATATGGCTCACAAGGAGTCCACATCTGTCCAGCCAGCGTCTCCCACTTGCTTTGCTTCCTGTCCTCTGGATCCACCCCCTCTGCATCCCCAGTTCTTGTCTTTTAAAAAAGCCTAATTACAATGCAGGAGGAGATTTTCAGAGGAGGGTGTCTGCTATGGAGGCTAACCCACACCTTCCTAATGCTGCAACCCCCCTCAAAAAGTCCCTCCTCACACTCCGTTTACCCTTGAAGAAAGCCTCCATTGGTGCCAATGGAGGCCTTTTAATACCCTTATTGCAGCAGGAGGAGACATTTTCAGGAGAGTGAGTGTTTGTGCGTGAGAGAGAGTGGGGGGGGGGAGAAAGGGGGCCTGGGCAATCATATTGCAGAACCATACACCAGCACTGGTGGACCCATCCACTTTGTGTGTGGCACCTCTCACTGCTGGCATGCAGTCCTCGACATCCTTTCCTGCAGCCAATTTGGCCCATTGGCAGAAAAAGGTTCCCCTTCCCTGAGTTATCTAGAGGCTCTTCCAAGGAAAGTGGTATTCATGAATTACTTCTGTGAATGGAGATCCTCTTTATATTACTTCCCTTGAATTGTACATCTTAATCATTGTATAAGTATTGTATGAGTTCATAACTTTCTACATGCAGTTCTGAATTTCTGTAATTGCAAATGTGTCTCCTACAACTGTTTCCACATTTTCTATTTTCAAAATTGTTAAAAATAATTAAAACATAATTAAAAGCAATAATTAAATACATAATTAAAAAAACAGGTGGCTTCAGTGTGCTAAATGCACATGCAAATCCATACTTAGATGTATTTCAGCCAATTACTTTTCACACATCTTCAAACTACTTTGTTTTACAAGTGTCATGAAAAATAAAAGGATACATTACTCCTTTAGCACTTGCAATATACACTGTGCTTTAAAAATAATTCCCCAGTGACTTGGCGACAGTTTCATGTTCAAGCAAGTATTTGAACCTGGGTGTTGCACATGCAAACTAAACACTCCTTGCGCTGTGAAAGATAATATTTTTATATTATTATTTCTGGGTCACTTCTCACTCAGCAGTTTACTCGGGTACAGATAATCTGAGTACAAATGAGACAAACTTTAAATCAAGTGTGAATAGTGCTTAGATTGCTGGTTTTCTCAGCAAAGTCTCAGAGGTAGTTAATGTGAAAGGAGCAGGACATCCCCTTCTCTAAGTTTTGCAGAGAAAAAAGTTGGAAACTTAAATTTGCACACACCATTCAGAAGATGCATGTCACAATGTGGACACATCAGTACAGTTTACATGTGCCTCCCTCATGTCAGCTGTGAAGGAGAAGTGCACATTTAAATGACTACTTTTCCTGACAGAACACACAGAAGTAGGGGCACAATGAATTCCCAGTTGCTGCTTTTGTATATTTTACCTAGAAAAGAGATAAGAAATGCATATTTTTGCCAAAGTACAAGATGTCAGGTGGCTTCAGAATAATGGGAAGCCCCGCGGCGGGGGGGGGGGGGGGAATAAGTGAAAACCAGAAACTCAAAAATGTATTTATTTATTTATTTATTACATTTATCAATCGCCCATCTGGCCGGTCACCCGGCCACCCTGGGCGATGTACAATTAAAATACAATAAAACACAATAAAATATAATAATTAAAACAATATTAAAAAATTCTCATTAAAAACCTAACCCACCCCATATTCCCGCCTGAACAGCCATGTTTTTAATGCACGGCGGAAGCTCATCACGGAGGGGGCATGGCGAAGGTCACTAGGGAGGGAGTTCCATAATGTGGGGGCCGCCACAGAGAAGGCCCTCTTCCTAGTCCCCACCAGCCTGGCTGCTCTGGCTGATGGGATAAGGAGAAGGCCGTCCGTGGCAGACCTTGTTGAGCGGCCTACTTGATTATAACACAAGCATAATGTTCTGCTTTAATAAGAATGACATAATTCTAGGAAACAGATGCCATTACAGATCTGAAAAGTAGGATTAGAGGAGCAAAATTATACCACTTTTGCCAAAGCAAAGAAATGTCTCTTACACAACCCAAAAATTAATGTCTATTTTAACTGATTTTCTAAAAAAATGTATTAGGGTGTGTCAAGGTTCCACCTGTACCAGGACCCCTTGATCAGCTCCTTAAAGATATCTGCCTCTTTAAGACCCCCTCCTGTATCAGGATGCCAATTCTCTGCCTTTTTACCTCCTGTTCCCAGTAACGTAGGATTAGGCCTTAGGCATGGTGCAAAAGACACTCCAAGAACTGAATTTTAACAATAACGGTTTACTGTAGTAAATATTGGTAAAGTAGAATCACATTAACTTAGGGTAAGTAATTACACAAATAGAGCTGTAAGATTACAAAAAGCAAGTATAAGGGAAATAAAAGCAAAAATAACACAAGGTTCTCTAACCTAGCTACACTGTCACCTGTAAGCCTCAGTTAAGAGATTCCTTCTCCAGCCTTTCTCCTAGCTGTTCTGCAGTTCCTTTGTGATAGTCAGACTCTCTTCTCTGTCTGCTTCACTCTCTCTCCAATGTTGCTCTGCCACTCTGCAGCTCCTTATATACACTAGAAAGTTACAATCATGTGACCTCAAACTGGAGAAATGAAACAGCTCCCTGAGGGGAAAATGAAACTCACAAATGCCCCCCTCCCATCAGGAGATGTTTGGGCCTACAGGCGTCACCGTCAACTAACTCAGGCCTGTGTAGGCCTCAATCCTTCACAGGGCACAATCCTATGGCTGCCTGACAGGGTCTAGACGGCCATAGGAGAAGTTGGAGTCCCAGCTCCGACCTCAGAAATGCGCTCTGAGGTTGGAGCTCAGGCTCCAACTTCGGAGTGCCCTCCCTCCTCCCTCACAGCTGGAGTTCTGTGGGTGTTCCGGGTGGGTGGAGGGGAGGAGACAGGCTCTGGCAGCGCCTCAGCCTCTCCTGCTCACATGCTGGGGCAAAAGACTTAGATGGCCGAAATCGGCCACCTAAGTCTTTAGCTGGGTGGGAGAAGCGTGGAGGCAACCTTCATCTCCGCACTCCTTCCACCCTCCATAGGAGGCCTGTAATCCTCCGAGTTTGGCGGGTTACAGGCAGCCACATTGGATTGCGCTGCCCATGTATCTGCTAATTAAAACTAATCCATTTGTTTATAAGGTTGGGACTGGTGTTTCACACCACAAGGTCAGTCAGTCAGAGTCAGCCAGTCATTAATTACAATTCTATACAGCCCAATAGCTGAAGTTCTCTGGTCGGTTTCGCAGTATAACCCTACAAGTGTTTTATTTGCTCTTCAGATGCCAGTTTCCCATATGCTGACGCAACATAGGTGACTGGGGTCTGAAGAGCAAACAACACTTGTTGTGTTATACTAAATTTCCCTGAAGAAGCACTAGCATATAGTCCAAAATGCGTTGGAACCTTTTTCTTTTGTTGAATAAAACATCTTTTTTTGTCTACCCCTTTGCGTTTGGCTTTTTTCCATTTGTTGTGGGGTTCCCCATTTTATCGTCCATAACCCTTGCAACCATCACTTACTCTTTTGTCTTCTTCTTCCCCCAACGAATGTATCACTGCTTCAAAAGAAAACACACTTCCGCCCAGTAACTCCAGTGGCATTTGATCTACAATTCGATTGAAGTTAAAAATTAATTA
This sequence comes from Shinisaurus crocodilurus, assembly GCA_021292165.1. Lineage (NCBI taxonomy): Eukaryota > Metazoa > Chordata > Lepidosauria > Squamata > Shinisauridae > Shinisaurus > Shinisaurus crocodilurus. The sequence continues at coordinate 217,696,491 of CM037879.1, read as the reverse complement.
CTCTTCCAACATATTGATTACATGGCTATAAACATAAAAGCCAGAGCCCAGAACAATGTACACTGACCCATCTGTTAAAACAGCATGTTTGTTTTCAGAAGGAAACTAATTAAGCTTTCAAAAACCGGGTTCCTTCTCAGAAAAGGTTGAGGGTGAAAATAAAACCAACAGTGCCACCTAGAGTATTTGATTGTTCCCTACTGACAATCCGGCATCATCAACCACAAATCAATTCCAAATTCTGGATGGTGCTTCCAAACATGTTTGATATTTAATTTGCAACCGCATCCAATAGGGAGAGAGGTTGGGAGATAGCAATAATTCATATTAGATTTTAAAATAAGTTCCATTAAATGGATGTGTCGGCGAAATCCACAAACCAAGTACAGAATTATGAATGAGACAATGGGCATGTGCAGTCGTTGCATCCCAAAGGAGTCGTGCAGAGTTAACATTTTGCCACAGCAGACCCCCATTCTCCTGTGTACCATCATGCTGAACTAGAAGTAGATTTTTAAACTGAGAGGAGTTTGCATGTAAGCTTACACTGGTTTGACAAGTAAGAGTTTCTAGCCCTTGTCTAAATCCAGTGCAGGATTAATAGCCTTGCATCATCTTAAACAATACAGAAAGGGTAAGAGTTAAGTGATCTGTATACTCATAAACACAACATGGCACTAATGGTCAAGCACACTCTTCTGTAGTCTAACTGCATTCATTGCTGCACTACTTTTTAATTCTCTGTTCTGGTTTTAATCTCTGCTATATTGCTGAATGTTTGCTTCTGTGCTGTTTTAAACTGTGTTAACTGTTTCGTTATTAGCCGGGCTGGCATCAAGGGTAGGCATGGGCGGGCACCTGCCAAGGGCCCACACCACAGCAGGGGGCCACTGCCAAGAGCCCCCTGGACTTGTTCCTCCTCTACACCATTGCAGACTGCTTGTTCACCTGCCTCTTGCTCTGGCCCAGGCACTGTTGGTGGTGAGAAGGAGGAGCAGTCGATGCCACTGCCTACTTGCTCACTGGCTGTCATGTAAGGAAGTGGTAGCAATGATAAGAAAGAATGGGACGGAGACGGCCTTGGTCACCTTGGTGGATGATATGAGGAGGGCCTTGGATAGGGGCGAATGCTCCTTTCTAGTCCTCCTCGATCTCTCAGCGGCTTTTGATACCATTGACCACGGTATCCTCCTGGACCGCCTGGAGGGGTTGGGCATGGGAGGCACTGTATTGCAGTGGTTCCAGTCCTTCCTCTCTGGGACCCTCGGCCGCTCACTTGTGGGGTGCCGCAGGGTTCCATCCTCTCCCCGATGTTATTCAACATCTACCTAAAGCTGCTGGGAGCTATCATCAGGAGGTTTGGGGTGCGGTGTCATCCGTATGTGGATGACACGCAGCTCTACCTCTGTTTCAAGTCCTCACCAAGGTTGGCCGTTGAGACCCTGTCCAAGTGCCTGGAGTCAGTGGGTGGCTGGATGGGAAGGAACATGCTGAAGCTGAATCCCGACAAGACCGAGGTACTTCTGGTGGGGGACAAGGGGAGGTTAGGGGATGTTGACCTGGTGCTGAATGGGATACATCTACCCCTGAAGGACCAGGTCTGCAGCTTGGGGGTCATTCTAGACTCCCAGCTGCCCATGGAGGATCAGGTGTCAGCTGTGAGCTGGGCGGCGCTGTATCAACTCCATCTGATACGGCAGCTGCGCCCCTACCTTCCTAATCACCTGCTCCCATCAGTGGTTCATGCCTTGGTCTCCTCTCGCCTAGACTACTGTAATGCGCTCTACGTGGGGTTACCTTTGAAGACGGTTCGGAAGCTACAGCTGGTACAGAACGCGGCGGCTCGCCTGGTTAAAGGCAGCCGCCGCCGGGATCACATCACGCCAGTGCTCAAGGAGTTGCACTGGCTACCAGTTGCTTGCCAAGCTGAATTCAAGGTGTTGGTTTTGACCTTTAAAACCCTATACGGCTCCAGTCCAGTTTATCTCAAGGAGCGTCTCCAGCAACACCAAGTAGGCCGCTCAACAAGATCTGCCACAGACGGCCTTCTCCTTGTCCCTTCAGCCAGAGCAGCTAGACTGGTGGGGACGAGGAAAAGGGTCCTTTTCTGTGGCGGCCCCCGTACTGTGGAACTCTCTCCCGAGTGACCTCCTCTCTGCTGAGCTTCCGCCGCTCATTAAAAACCTGGCTGTTCAGGCGGGAATATGGGATGGGTTAAGATTTTTAAATTTTTAGTGCTGTTTTAAATGTATTTTATCTTGTTTTAAATGTATTTTATCTTGTTAAATGTATTTTATTTTGTACATCGCCCAGGGTGGCCGGTTGCCGGCCAGATGGGCGATTGATAAATGTAAATAAATAATTAAATAAATAAGAAAGGGAACGAGGAGCAATAGCAGCTGGTGACAATGACAGTGAGAAGGTAGACACACTTGCGCAAGGGCCCTCAAAAACATGGAACTGGCATTGGTTATTAGCAGGGATGTTGAAGAGTCCTTGGTTTCGAGTCACGAGTCTTTGGACCCGAGTCTCGAGTCCGAGTCCTTGGTCCAAAATGGTGACTCACGAGTCACGAGTCATGAGTCACTCCCAAAGCTGACTCCACGAGTCCCTATTAAAATCAATGGGGGGTTTTCCCAACAAAATAAGGCTATTTCAGATGTGTGGCTTAAATAAATTCTAGGCACAAGTGTGCCTTTTTATTTCAAAACTCTGCAACTCATTTTGGCAAGAACAGACCAGGCAGACAAACCCAAAATAACCAGACAGGCAGAGGAGGCAGGGAACCCCAAAACAGGCAGGCAAAGACCTTTGTCTTGGACAATTCAAACTGTGGAACTGGTTAAGAAGAGACCAGGCGGGCAGAGGAGGCTGGGAACCCCAAACAGGCAGGCAGAGGCAGCCAAACCCAAAATGTCTGAAAGGTTGCATTTTAGGAAAATGATTTTAAAAAATAAACTTGCTGTACTTCCTAAAACCTATCCATGTTGCATTTGAGGAACACGATTTTGGAACACGAGTCCTTGGTCTCGAGTCCCGAGTCAAGTCTCGAGTCCCATTAAAAATATTGGGACTCGAGTCTGACTCGAGTCAGAGGGGGGACTCAGTCCGACTCACAAGTCGAGTCCTGGAGTCCGAGTCCCCATCCTTGGTTATTAGTTCTGTTTTTTCTTATGTAAGCTGCCTGAAAAGTGGAAACCCTGAAGAGTGGGGTATAACTGCATATTGTATCAGACAAAAGGCCTATCCGGTCAAGCATTCTGTTCCCAGAGTGCCGAACCAGATGCTTATGGGAAGCCCACAAGCAGGACATGAGGGCAATAGCACCATCCTGCTCATGTGCCCCAGCAACTGGCATTGAGAGACATATTGCCCCTGATACTGGAGGTAATACATAGCCATCATGACTAGTAGCCACTGATAGCCTTATTCTCTGTGAATTTGTCTAACCCCCTTTTAAAGCCATCCAAGTTGGTGGCCATTACTACATCAAGTGCTAGCGAATTCCATACTTTAGCTATGCATTGTATGAAGAAGTACTTCCTTTTGTCTGACCTGACTCTTCCACCATTCTTCCACAATTCAGCTTGATTGGGTAACCCCAGGATACTGAACCTGAGTCAACATTCAGGAACCTGAGGCTTCATGACTCCCATTGACTGTCATGGGAAATCAAACAATGGTTATTTATATATTCTTTAGCAGAATTGGATGAGATTTATAGGCATAGTAGCTCCGTAGAAGGGGATTATGGCAGCCAAACTTCAGAAAAATATGTGTAGGGTTTTTTTGTGTGGTGTGCATTATATTTTGTGGTGTGTGTTTTTTTTAATGGGAACTGCCACTAACTTTATTTCTTGGCGGAATTGGATGACAACTACAGGGATAGTTGCCACGTCTAAAGGCATCAAGCCTGCCAAGGTTAAAGGGGTTTTGTGCAAGAGCAGCCTTCACATTTTGAGGGCATCCAAAATAGGACGCACTTATCCTCCTGTGTTCCTTGTGGACCATTGTTCTGAAAATGGCAGAAGCCTAGAGGTGGCCCCTATGAAACCTGCAAAGTCTCAGAAGGATAGGTGCAGAAGTTTATGTGAAAGTGGAGTCCTCAAATTTATGGTGGAAGTGATTCACTTCCCCTTTCCTTCCCCCATGGTTTTATAGGCAAGTTGTATGAAAATGGCAGGCATCATACACAGGTGCCCCCAGGCAAGAAACCTACAAAGTTTCAGAAGGATAGATGCAGGGGTTAAGGAGTTATGATGCTTGAAAACCAGTTAAAGATTTTTCTCATTGTGAAGCGTGGTGGTGGTGTTGGAACAGACCATCTCATGATCCTATCCTTGGCCCACCCCACATCTCATCTAAGCTGTCACACTGCATCTATATTCCACACAGCAACACCAGTCTTACAAGAAGACAGGAGCGGTGCAAGGCAGTTTGGCGCCCTAGGCAAAATTATATTTAGCGCCTCCTCTCGTGCCGGGGGGGGGGGTTCTGGAGCAAAGCAGCCAGGAAATACCTGCTCGCCCAGTGCCCCCCCCCGCCCTGGCCCCACCACCGGGGCCAGCAGCCCTCCGCAGGCCTGGAGGCGGCGGCGCCTCCGGGACCCGTTTCCAGGCAGCCGCTTTCCCCGCTGCCAAGCCAGCCTCGCTGTACCACTGCGCGGAGGCTCCACACAGCATCTCCGGTCGCCGCCGCCATGCGCGCTCCTGACCCGGCCTAGCTCAGGAAGAGGCGCCCCCCGCCGAGGAAAGCCGAGCGCGACCCCAAGCCCACCCGGTGCCCACAATCCCCCCGCACTGACCTGGTGGTGCCTTTGTCGCCCATGGCCGGTGGCGTCTCCGCGGCTGCCCTGCCTGGCCGCCTCGCCGACAGATCCGGGCTCCGCGAGCGGCAGGTGGGCAGCGCATCGCCCAGCAGTCCCGGCAGCAGCAAGGAAGAGTCGGCTGGCAGGAGCGGAGCGTTTCTGCGCCCCCTCCAGCCACGCGCCCTAGGCAGCCACCTAGTTCGCCTAGCAGTAGCGCCGGCCCTGCAAGAAGAGAATTAACAAGTTTCACTCCTCGGTTGGTTGTGTAAGCCAGGATCCACACAAAGGCAATCTACTTTGATGGTTACTAATACTAGTTTACTTGAGCCTGGGGTCATGCAAAAGAGAATGTTCTTTGAAGGACTTCTACTTTACCTGAGCCAGGAGCCAGGCAAAGACAACATGGGAAGTAGTGGTAGCAGACAACAGTGATGAGAACAACAATGGAATGCACAGCACTTCCTAGGTGGTGGCCAGCAGGCAGGCAGGTGCTGGGACTCCTGGGAGTGGAAGAAGGCAATAACAGAGGCAGAGCTAAGTGCCACCTATGCCAGGTGGACACAGTCTCCCTCCTGGCAAGCGGGAGCCCCACTGCTTGGATAGCAAAAAGTGAGCTATATGCTCAGGCTAGCAGGATATCTGCACTGAGACAGCAGCTAGGTGGGCAGACGGAGGAGGCAGGCAGGAAGTGCTAGTGGGTAGAGTGAGAAGGCTGGTGGTGGAGGAAGTAGGCATGCAGAGAGAGAGAGACAGGAAGGCACTTAACTATAAGTAAGAGCAGCACGCTTGCCATGCAGGCACAATCCCCCTGGTAGGAAGCAGGATTGCTGTGCAAAGCGAAAGAAGGTGTGCTAGGAGTTCCAGCTACGGTGTCTGCTCTGCACCAAGATAGCAGCTCATCGGGTAGCAGGAAGCAGAGGGAGGCAGAAGCAGCTGGTGGTGCTGGTTGAGACTTGCACACTGGCAGAACGAGGAGGCAGGTGGTAGAGGAAATTAGCAGAGTGAGATAGGCAAGTAACTGTAAGCAAGCAGCAACACCCTTGCCAAGTGGGCATAGCCCCCCTGATGGCGAGTGGGAGCACCATGTTAAGCGGCAGAAGGTAAGCTAGGTGTTCCAGATGTCTGCAGTCATAGGGATTTCCGTGCACCCTAGCTCCATCTTCAAGATAATCCAACAGGATCTCCATCCTATTTTCTGGAGGTCCTTTCCCTACAAATTGTAGCCTCCACCCTTTGAACCAGCTTTTTTTTTAATCAAGTGACTGTGGGCATGTGCACAAATCAGGTTTATTTTTGAACCAGCTCTTGGCTGGAAGCACGGCCACTTCAGTACAGCCTCTCCCTAGTAAATCATGTGGGAAGGATTGCTGCCAGACACCCTTCCACAATCCCACAGTCCCACTTGTTTCCTCTTCAAGACTCATGCCCATTGTGGCTGCCAAAATCTGTCAAAATGCACTGCTACCCATGCTAAAAGATTCCTTATATGTGTGTATCTCAAAACATCCACATCCGTACACACATGTTCAGAGAGGACACTCATTTACAAGCTTGCCTCCACACATCTGAGCTGTGATCCTGCAAGGTAAACGTGAACATGGATGTTTGCCCAACAGGTGTGATGGTTGGAGTGTAGTGACTAGCCTTTGCCAAGAGAGAACTTACCTGAGTGTAAGTGGCTGATTGCCTCCCTTGTGTGTGGGAAACATTACTTCCCACTATTGGGGTGCGGGTGTTGAAGCAATACTATTCAGACAAGACACAGTATTCACATATGGCAGGAGTCACAGAAGTTATATTTTGCAGCAAGCGTTTCCCCCGCCCTTCCCCTCCCCACCTGTGTGAGGTGCCGTGTCCTGGCACCCCATCGTTGGAGTAGGGTGGTGTTGGGTGTTTATATCTGGAGTCCCAAAGCAAGGTCCCTGTTAAGTTTCTAGGCAGAGAAGTGTTAGCAATGTGCTCAAATTCTCGTGTGTGCTCTGAGGCCAGGCGGCTTTACACAAAATGCTCCCTTTGTGTTCAAAGTGTCCCTTTCCCATAGTTTCCCATCGCCAAAGTTCCCCCTTGTGAGCTCTACATGTGCGTGACCAGGGTGCAGAGAGATATAGCCCTGTGCTGAGCACCCTATTACCATCTAAGTTATGGTCTCTCTGAGTGGCATTTATATAGTGTGATTTATATACTACTGTATATTTATATACTGTAGTGTGCTGTGATTGGGTGCTGAGTTGCACCATATTCTATGCTCTGCTGTAGCAATGTGAGTGGAATGGTTGTTGATGTGGGAGCATCCTTTAAAAAAAACAAAAAACCCACAAACCCACTCCCCTCCTATTGAAGTAACTGAACCAGATCTAGGATTGGTGTAAATTTGCACTATCGACAGGGGCATGGCCATGAACTGAAGGGGTATAGCAGACAATGTAAGTACAGTAATACCTTGGATTGCAAGCATAATTCGTTCCGGAACCATGCTTGTAATACAAAACACTCTTATATCAAAGTGAGTCTCTGGCGGGCGTGAGCGGGGCCGATTTCGGCCCGCTCGAGGCGAGCGGTTACATCCCTACGACTTGTATTGCAAGACGTCGCTTGTTTATCAAGTCAACATTTATTTAAAATGTTTGCTTGTCTTGCAAAACGCTCTCAGACCAAGTTACTTGCAATCTAAGGTATTATTGTATACTCTTCCCCTGTACTGACTGTGTCCCGCCCATGACTCTACGCTGTTTTGGCTGCTCTGCTCCGAGATGTTCCGCTGGTGTATCTGTGGTGGCAGCCAGCAGCAGCATCCCCGCCTTCAGCCAGCATAGTGGGGCTTCCCCTGAATCAGTGTTTCTCAACCTTGGGTCCCCAGATGTTTTTGGCCTACAACTCCCAGCATGCCCCAGCCAGCATAGCTGGCTGGGGCATGCTGGGAGTTGTAGGCCAAAAACATCTGGGGACCCAAGGTTGAGAAACACTGCCCTGAATCCTATAGCCCCTCCGCCTGAGGCTTTTGAGTAGAGGATTGTGCCCTAAAAGGATTATAAAATCTTTCTTGATTAACATAATGCCCTTCAATTAGGTGTTGAACATTAGTGGTACAGCTGCTACTGCTACCACTTTAATTATACTAAAAAGACAAGTTGCTTTTGGTCAGGACCAGCTCTTACACTGGACCTTAACAAGGCGAAAACAAGGAGCATTGCTGTAATGATTCTTTTTGGTATTCACTTGATTCCTTTGTCCGGCTGTTGAAGCTGGCAGAAACAAAATAAGCAGCATCTGACCTTTCAGCTGGGCATTGGCGTTGGCTTTTGTCCTATGCTACTCTTGTGAACAAATGTCTTCATTCCTACCATTGCGGTAATGAGATTTATTTCCCCATAGTTTACGTCAGGCCTCTTTCAATTGACTTGCATTCCACTGGGGACTTGGGAGTTAGGGGAGACCACAATCTCCCAAGACAAACATGTGTGTGTTTTTAACAGCTATTTTGCCAAGGAAATTAGTCATAAACATTATTGTGTTCACAGGCAAATAATTTTCATGTGTTTACCATCCTTTCTGAAGTGCATGTGGCCCAGAACTGATGACACTCCCCCTTGTTTAGGTTCTAACCATGACAGTATCTAGCTATATAATCATGATAGTATCTAGCCATAGCTGGCAATTTAACTTATCCATGATGGAGAGTGTGTAGAACCTATGCTATATTCTTCTGTGTTGCTACAGAATTAAAGTATTAATTTCAATATACTTCCAGGGACTGGTATATTGAAATTATATATCTCTAAGTTCCATTGATTTCACTGGAAGAGCTAAGCACTTGGAATTTAAAAGTGCTTAATTTTCGCTAGGCCATGCCCATTATAACTCCAAGTGACTTAGGGTGCAATCCTATGCATTCCCCAGCCAGAGTTGAAGGACTTTAAAAATGTCTAAACATGCATAGGATTGCACCCTTATTGAGCCAGTTCACACATAATGGCAATTGCTGGCTTGTTTAACCCAGGAATTGCCATGGCTGAGCAGGAGCAAGAAGGTGTTGAACCCAGGTCTCTCTCATCCAAGTCCCAATAATCACTGCATCACTCTGGCCATTAGTGGGTAACTTTGGTCAAGCCATTGACTTTCAGTGTCAGTTTCCCATGTGTACAATGCAAATTATGACACACTCTTTAAGACACAGTGGGCCGGTTCACATGTAATGGCAATTCCTGAATTGTTTAACCCAGGAATTGCTGTGGCCGAGTGGGAGTGAATGAGCGCACTGCTTCCTATATGCTCATCAATTCCACTTTCAATCAACAACCCAGGAACGTGACATCTGAACCTAGGAACTCTGGCTTATTTAGGGGTTAAACAACTCAAGAGTTAACCCAACAACAAACCATGGGGCATTCCTGGGTTGTTGTTCGAAATCAGAAGCAATGAGCACGTGGGAGGCAATGCGCTCATTCACTCCCACTCGGACACAGCAATTCCTGGGTTAAACAATTTAGGAATTGCCATTACATGTGAACTGGCCCACTGTGTCATAAAGAGTGTGTCATAATTTGTATTGTGCATATGGGAAACTGACACTGAAAGACAATGGCTTGACCAAAGTTACCCACTAATGGCCAGAGTGATGCAGTGATTATTGGGACTTGGATGAGAAAGTCCTAGGTTCAACAATAGGCATGGAGCTCCCTTAGTGATAGCCTTGGGTCAGTCACTCCCTTTTAGCCTAACCTACCTCTCAGAGTTATGAGGATGAAGTACTATGGCCCCTTTTTTGTTGCTCTGAGCACCTTGGTAGACAGTGAGATACAAACAGATCAATAGATGACACCACACCCATCAAATCACATTTGCTCTCCAATGCATATTCAGCAATGTAAAAATTTCAGTGGCTGAGTCCTGATCAATCTGCCCCAAACCACAGGCTGCTCCGGACACCTTGGAAATGGTGTTACCACACATACTTATTACTAGTTCTTTTCTAGATGTCCTCTGAGTCACATGAAAGCCACTTATCTGTGATCCACTCTGTCTTGCATGGGAGAATATCTATGACCCAACCACATGGATGGGGACAGATTGCATCTGTGTCCGCCACAGAATTGTCCGCCACAGAATTGCCACTAATGCAGCTGGGAGAACATCTGAAAGTGCCATGGTGAGAATATGCATAATTTCATCATAATTTCTACAATGAAACACTGCAGTTGCATGAGTGGAAGGCTAAAGAAAGTGTCCTGGTGAACTGCCAATCTAAATTTTGTGGAATTTATATTTTATAAATGTATATTTTATAAATATATTTTATATTATGCTGTTTATATTTTAGCATAAAAGCTATTTTCTGTAGGATGCAAAATGTCATATTGATTGTATTTATTTATTTATTATATTTATACCCCACCTTTTTTCCTGCCAGGAACCCAAGGCGGCTTACATAATCCTCCTCTCTATTTTATCCTCGCAACAACCCTCTGAGGTAGGTTAGGCTGAGAGTCAGTGACTGGCCCAAAGCCACCCAGTGAGTTTCATGGCCTGAGTGGGGACTAGAACCTGGATCTCCTGAGTCCCAGTCCAACACTCTAACCGCTATGACACACTGGCATTGGATGCAGCCCCTCTCCAGGAATTTGGAGGTGGTTTACTGATGGTTGTACACATTTTTGTATACGGGAGGAATTGCTTATGATGTTAAGGATTTTGGCTGATTCCTACGAGCCTGTTTTTAACTTTTTTGATTCAGAAGTGCCAATAGCTAAAGGATGGTTATAAATTTGATGTAACAGGTTTCTTATCTGTATTTTGTTATCTAGTTTTTAGTATATGTGTATTATATTCATAAACAAATAATGTTATATTTGCTGGTCTTTGACCATCATAAAATTACTACTACTATGACACACTGGCTCTCTTCCACCTTTGCGGATGAAAACCATGAGGAGTTGCCATTGTCAGACATCTCCAACCGTTTAACATTCTCAGCCTACTATCTGGCCAATTGTAGTTTGGTGATTAAAAGTGGAAGTGAGGAGCATGTGGGAGGCAGCATGCTCACTCGCTCCCACTTGTGCATGGCAAATTGTGGGTTAATTAACCCACAATTTGCCATTACGTGCGAACTGAGCCAGCGCCTCTGGAGGTTCCATTTAGCCATCACAGCTAAAAGCTGTTGATAGGCCTATCCTTCATGAATTTGTTTCATTTCCTTTTAAAGCCATCTAAGCCTGAGACTTCTTCACTTTTTCCAGCTCTATATTGCTTTTGAGATGGGGCAATAAAAAAATGCACAGTATCCAGATTTATTTATTTTATTTGGGTTATTTTTACCCCACCTTTCAACTTAAAAAAATTCCTCAACCTGGCTTAGAAAGCAAATCCACAAAAAACCTGTAGGTGCGCTGCTCTCTTCAACCACCAATGGGACACGAGGAGCCAAATGGCAGTTGACACCAGGCATGCCAATGGAGGGGGGCCTTGCTGACTTTCCTTTCCCGCTGATGAAGTCAGGTGGAATGGTTGCAGATAGACACAGTTCGTTGAGGGGAGGAGCAAGACAACAGTTGTTCCCAACCAAACCTATGGAAGGGGCACTATCATTTTGCCTTTCCCTGCATTTGCCATTTGGCTGCCTGTTCACACTGACGGGAGTGATATGTTTTGGAGCAATTCACAATTTGTTTGGGGTTTCACTATCCTGGATAATTAGGTGTTATCCTTAAACTTGGCTATATCACTGCTCACTCCTCTCAGATCAGACTGATCCTGGTTTTAATTTGTTGCCTCCAGTGTACAATATAATGATTACACCTGCCATCCCCTTTCCACACACACTGCCTTTTTCTTCAACCCCAATGTGGAACCTATCTGTACTGCTGATAGTTCTGGAGATTCAGAGGCAGGTCCAGATAGTTCTGGAGTTTCAGAGGCAAAGGGATAGAAGAATGGCACAGGAAAGTGTTTGCCTGGTAAAGTGTTCCATGTCAGCTGATATTTTGGGGCTCATATGGCCAGTTCAGTGCAAGAAGAATCTGCCCCCTTTGTGTGACAATCAGTAGTGACCACACCAGACATGCCCTGGCTACACAGATGAAACTGGCCAGCTGCATGTGGTAAATTGCCCAATCACCAATGGTTCACTTAAGTCCATCAACACTTGCTTGTTTTGATTACGTATAATCTCATTAAAAAAAAAAAAGGAACAATAAAATAGGAACACCGCCTTACTTGATAATTCCCATGAGCTCACTAGGTGGCCTTAGGCAAGCTTGTTGTCTCTCAACGTAGCCCTCCATCAGGGTCATTGTAAAAATCATTCAGATAATATATTTGAAGCATTTTGAACACATTAAGGGATAACTGCACATGCCCACTTATGTGAGGAACTGTGCCACAATGCTTTAAAATAAAAAAAGCAATTGTGTTTGGGGTAGGGGAATTTATAGCAGAGAAGCAGGTGCTGGGCTCTGCTGACTGCCTGCCTGAAGTCTCACCACCGCCTCACAGCCCGGCCTCTTGCTCTTCACTGCCACCAGTTCCAGATTCCAAGTCCCCCACAGGAAGAGTTATCTCAGACTGGCTTTCTCTTTCCCCAGCTCTGAGCACTGCTCCCTTCTGCTAAACACCAGTAAACACTCTGTCACTTACTCTCTAGTTTCGTTCCTGCTTGGGTGGTTCTACCTGCCCCATGTCAGACATCCTTCCTGTTTCCTCTAACCCAGGCATCTGCTGTCTTTCTCTGCCCTGCTCTCTCATAGCCTAACTATGTTCTTGCTTCTTGAAGGTTCTGGGGTCAGTGACCTGGTTTGCACGACACGGTATGCCACCGTGGGTTAATTCACCTGCAGGGGCTCCATGCCACATTCTGGCTGCAATTTTACATATGCAAGTCGTAGCAGGGGCTTGCTGTGTCATGAGAACCTGGCGAGGGTGGGCTGTTGCCATGTTAAACAAGCCACCCACAACCCATGGCCTATTTTAGGGTTGTGGGTAGTTGGTTAACCCCCCAACAATCCACCCTCGTTGGACTCAACTTAATAAGCCACAGTGATATACACAATAGTGGCCAGCATGTGTCAAGGAGCCCTGCAGGTGAATTAACCCAGTGGTTTATCATGACGTGTGAACAGGCCCGGTTTCTGTTTCTCTGACTAAAGTTATATGTGCAAAGACACAGGCTAGATAAGTGTTGTTCTGTGCCCATGTGGTGGTGGAGCTGAGCTAAGTAAGGCCGAGGGGTTACACAGAAAGACAGTGTAGCAGGGTGGTAAAAAACACTTCTTGTTTACAAGAATTGAATTTTAAGAATGTAAATCATTTTATTTTTATTCATTCATTTATTTATTTATTTATTTATTATATTTCTACCCCGCCTTTTTTCCTGCAAGGAACCCAAGGCAGCTTACATAATCCTCCTCCTCCTCTCCATTTTATCCTCACAACAACCCTGTGAGGTAGGTTAGGCTGAGAGTCAGTGACTGGCCCAAAGTCACCCAGTGAGTTTCATGGCCGAGTGGGGACTAGAACCCGGATCTCCTTAAATAATAACTAGGTTTACATTAAATAAACTGGATATAAGTGTGTTAGCTATACAGTTAATCTCTAAACTCAGTCAAGGCCTTTACCAGATAAACTGAGTTAAAGGTTTTTCTATGGAAATGAAGAACCAATCTGATCATTTCTCGAATGAGTGTTGACACTCTACCAAACATAGGCACTTTATTTTCACCTGATGGAAATAACTAACCTAATCCACCCGGTAACTATCAAACCTTGCTTTGACCTATCAATTAGGGGCATTTCATAGATTTCATTTTTGTTTCCCACTTAGTTTTGGTGTGGGCAAGGCTGGGCCAAGACACAGCGAAGCAGAAAGGAGTAACACTGGAAAGACAAAGAAGATTCTGGGGTGCATCAGCCTATATGCACACACTTAGACTGCAGTCCTATACACTTGTCTGGGAGTAAGCCCCGTTGAACTCAATGGAAACGTGATTTTAATCAGTGATTGAAATCAATCTTTTTCTTTGCTGGTTTAAATCGTCTTGACTTAAATAAATCCACCCAGCTTAAGGCTCTGCCAAAGCCTCTGTTGCTGTTCACATAAAGGGGGATTAACAGTGCAATCCTAGTGATGTCTACCCAGAAGTAAATTCCATTAAGTTCCATCCAAGTAAGTGAGTACAGGATTGTAGCCTAAATTGCTCAAAGCCTGCGTCTTGGCTTGTGTGACAGTTCGTCAAAGGGTGGAGCCAATTGTTGCCAGCCTCCAGTCCTTGCTCAGTTCATAATATACCTGCTGTTAAAAATTAGTTGCAGACCTTGTAATAGCTTTATAAGTAAGTAATAGTAAGACCTTTAGGTCTTGTAATAGCTACATCTCCCCTTACATAGGGCAAAATCATTTATGGTGGTGAGGCCAGCTTCATAGCCTTGTTTCCTACTGCAGTTATTAGTTCTCGGGGGGGGGGGGGGGAGTACTGTGGTTACATGTGAAAAGTGCATCTCCACCAGATTTGGCATGTGCCAAATGCAGCTTTCCACTGCAATTTCACGTAGAAAAATTATGGCATACTTGTTATGTACAAAATTTCCTGCAAGGAAATGAGAAACAAATTCATGTGAGAAACAGCCCTAAGTATTTCAATAAACCCAAAATGTATTGTTATTGTAATTCAGTCTAGTTAGATGGACTTGGTATTATTTAACTAGGGTTGACAACTAGTGATTGAAAAAATACTGAGCACCTTCCTGGGTGGAGTCAATGCTAGCAGGTCAGCACAAGGTTTCTCAGAGTCCGGCATTTACTGGCTTTTCAAACCCTAATACTGGTTACTTGGCAAACACAGACCAGACCAATAAAATATTAACTCTTTGGCAATTGGCAACTTTAACTCCTTTCTGAACTGTTTAAACATCAGTGAACACAAATCAGATGTTTCTCTGTTGAGGGGTCATAAAGACTGATGACTCAATGGGGCTTCTCCTCTGCCAAATAAATTATAATGCTAATATACAGAAAATGAACAGATTTAAGTGTATGCTTGTTTGAAAATTATACGGACTAACACTGAATGAAGGTTTAAATGAGAGGCTGGTAACACTCTAAATATAGAAACAAAAACAGAAGCTCTAATGGACTACCAGTTTGAAATCTACCAACTTAGCAACTAAACAAAAGTGATGATGTCAACAAAAGTGATGATGTCATAGTGGCTCGCTTCACATCATCTCGGGCTCATCGGGGGTTGTTTAACCCACTATGAGCTGCAGTGCATGCCGGGTGACATTTTGAATATGCAGCCCCTAATCAGAGTATTGCTGTGTCATGCAAAGCTGGCCACCGTGGGTTGAGGGTTAAAAACCCCTCACATAATCTTCGGTTTGTAGTAGGGTTATGTGAGGGTTAACGCTCAGATAACCCACAGGGTCTGGGTCTGCACTATATGGCAACCCCCAATCAGAAGTTGCATATTCTAAACGTCACCAGGCATGCACTGGCTCCTTGTGGGTTTAACAACCCTTGATGACCCCACCATGTCGTGCAAACCGGGTCAAAATAAGCCATGGTGGCTTATTGAAATCATTGCACATGCAGGGCACAATTTCCATAATCACCACCTGGGTATGGGAGGCATGGCTTGTTGGAGGAGGAAACAACCCTCCAACAGCCCATGGGTTATTTGAAGGCTGTTTCTCCCTCCAACAAGCCATGCCGCCTAGGTTCAGATGACACAAGCTGTGCTTGGGCAGTGATTCTGGAAATTGCACACACACACACCCCCACAGCAATCTAAATAAACCAGGGTGGCTTATTTTGATCATGGGAACCAGCTATGTGTGAAATCAGGATTCTTTCTCCCGCCAAAAATGCCACATCAGGTGTATGAACGAAAAATCCAGAGGGAGAAATGGAGTCTGAAGCCTCTTCATTCCTCCCCGTCTGAGAAAAAGCTGAGATGTTGTGCTCTTAAGTGCTTACAGCCTAATTGCTGATGCAACAGAAGGAAGCACTGAAAAGGCCTGGGATTAAATTACCAGAAATGAAACAGCGAAGAGAAATAAAAAGAGAAACCCTGAAAGACTGATCAGCTCAAGGTGGGTTCTAACATTATGCAGCGAGGCTGCCTTTGGCGGAAGATCTTTGAAAGGGCAGTTAATAGCTAGTTGTATGAAGAGAGGTAGGTGCTTGTGGGATTTCTGCTTCGCGTACCAAAATATCCTGACTAGCTTTGGGCACTCAGGCATCTTGACTGGGGTGGGGGTGTTGCCATTCGTTGCTCTGCTTCAGGCAGAAAATCCTCTCGAGCCAGCCCTGGATAGACCGCACTATTACAGACCAGCGCGCCCTTGAGTGGGGCGTTTCTCACGGCGCATGCTCTCCATTTCGCTCTCGCGTCGCTTGCTCCCTTCCTTGATTTTACAGTTGCGCGCGCGCGCGCCTGCTCTCGCTCCCCCCCCCGTCGCTTGCCTCGGGGACGCGCGCCAAGCAAGAGCCCCGCCCTTCCTGCTTGAGTGAGGGGCGGAGGCGGGCGGCTGGGCCTTGGCTGGTGCTCTTCCTCCTCCTGCTGCCGATTTGGGTGCCGCCGCCGCCGCCTCTTCTTCTCGTGGTCGGATAGGGGAGAAAAACGAAGATGGCGGACTTAGAGGATCAGCTTTCCGATGAGGAGAAGGTGAGGGAGATAGAGAGAAGGGGGTCGTGTGAGGAGGAAGATAAAGACGAGGATAAGGCGGCGGCTGGTGCTGAGCCTGAGAAAAACTTCCTGTCTCTTCTTCCCTCCACCCCCGTGAAAAGGAAGAAGGGGAAAAATAGGGGCCAGTCAGCCAGTCCGGCCCTGTCAGTTGGGGGGAGAAGGAAGAGGCTCGCACCCTACTGCCCAGGGCCCTCTTTGCTCCCCTCCCGCCACTCCTTGTACGGTCCGAGCGCTGAAAATAGGCTCCAGGCGCCGGCCTGGGGCTGCAGCGAAGCAGGCGGGTCAGATCCGGTGTCTGATGAACGAGCCGCCGCCGCCGCGCCGCCCAGCCCCCCCCCCCCGGCCCTCTTTCCTCTTTTCTGGCTCCTTTTACTTTTAAGGCCACAGGCGGCCCAGGCTGATTGGGGGGTGGGAGGTTGGTGGGAAGGAGACTCCTCCGTTCTCAGCCCCGCTCTCTTCTTACCCCACCCCTGTCCTCTCCTGTCACACATAGGTGTGTGTGTTGGGCAGGGCAATCTCGCCACCTCATCGCTTGGGGTGGCGTGAAGGTGGAAAGATGATGATAATAATCGAACATAGGTTGCTCATTCAAGTTCACTTAACGCGATTTAGATACCCCTTGATTTCTTTAACTGGGGGGGTGAAGTGATTTTAAAAGGGTGGATTTTTAATCCTCTTCTCTCCCTCTTCTTTTAATGGGTGAATTCGAATAGGATTAGACTGCAATCCTATTAACACTTACCTGGGAGTAAGCTCTATTGAAAACAGTCTGATTTACTTCTGAGTAGACATATATAGCATTACACTGCTAGTGACTGAATCCTTGACAAGAATGGTTATTTCAAATTAAGTAATGCAGAGTGTGATTTTGAGTGTATAGCATAATACTTGTTATACTTGAGGAAAACATGCCCCACAACTCTTTTATTCTGTACTTTCCAGGCCTGGTCCTGTTAATACTTTGGTTCCAAATTTATCATTTGGTTTTGAGGGAGGGTTGGATGGACAGGTCTCATAGAATCATAGAATAAGTAGAGTTGGAAGGGGCCATCAAGTTCAACCCCCTGCTCAATGCAGGAGAACAGATGTGGGCAGCCCAGGCAGTCACCCATCCAAGCACTGACCCGGCTCATACCTGCTTAGCTTCAGCATGTGGCCTGCATTATGTGCTCTCCACGCCACCTGCAGAGGTCTGTCAGCCTGTTGTGTATTTTGTCTCTTCCACCCCCAAGTCAGTAGCTCCCACAAGTGCTTGTACTCCTTCAACCTTATCCTATTGAGATGCATCATAGTATTCTAGAAATAACTGCCCACTG
This sequence comes from Shinisaurus crocodilurus, assembly GCA_021292165.1. NCBI lineage: Eukaryota > Metazoa > Chordata > Lepidosauria > Squamata > Shinisauridae > Shinisaurus > Shinisaurus crocodilurus. Next base: position 217,678,690 of record CM037879.1, on the reverse strand, counting down.
TGATATGGGGGTGGTCCATACATTACATGGCAGTAAGCCCATATTTGCCACCAAATATACTCTTGGCCCCATCTTCCTGGTGAATATACTTGTAACACGTACAGGTGTTTACAAGTAACTCACTTTCTTGCATTAATTTCTTAGATGTACATGGAAGATATTTTACAGCTACTCTTTAAAATATGTGAAATTCCTTTATATTTTCTGAGAAGGGTAATTGTGATTGTACTTCACAGTTGTCATTCTTGATCAATCTAGAGGTTAATAGCCTCTCAGGTAAGAGTGGATGACTATTCTTCATTTTCTTTTAAAGGCACGACATTGTAAGTGTCTGCTCTTTATTACCAAATTCCACAGCCCTATAGAATGTAAGACATGTCACTTTTATTTTTAATATATCAGATCCTGTGTGTTCTTTTGCTTGATATGGTGACTTTAGAGGGAGTATGAGGCTTATATTTGAAAGGGCCAGACTGAGGAACAGCTTGTGCCACAAACCTATAAGTGTTTCTCTCACTTTGGCCTGCCCTTCCTTTGAGTTCAAATTAACTGGCAATTGCAAGTGATTTTGGAGTTGGTGGTTGATGATGTAAATACTTAACAATGATGCACAGTTTGCATTGTTGTAACACACTGCCACTCATAATAAAGGTAATTTTCAGGAGTAAGTTGGTTGCTAGAACAATGTGTGGGCATTTATAAAAAGCTATGTACAACTTTACATCTCGCTCCAGTGAAAATTCTGATGTGTTAGAAGAAATTTTTAGATGAGAAACTAAAATAACTCAAATGACTCATTCTAGTTCCTGTTGGTATTTGCATGCATACTGTTCAGATGAAGCTTGTTGGGTCTATTCCGTTTTCCATTCTTGTCAAATAGTGAGGTCCAGTCCATTTTCTCACTCATCAAAGAATCTTCCATAGTAGCCCTATTCCACCACATGATTCAGAGTAAGTCTCATTGAACTCAAATGAACTTACTTCTGTTCTGAGTAAATGTGCATAGAATCGGGCATAGTGAGCCATTATTTCATGTTTTTAATTTGTAATGGTACAGTTGTCCTGTGTAGATCTGTTTACAGACAGCAGAGTAAGGATACAACCCCATGCACAGTTACTTGTGAATAAGTCCCTTTCCTTTCAGCAATACAAATTCCTAGCTAGAATACAGCCACAAAAATATGCTACTTATTTTGTTTGAACTTTAGTGACTATCCAGTATCCAGATATTGGAATAAGTTTTTTCTGGATCCATATAATATACTTATACCACAGTAAGGCTGCAATCCTATACATACCTGGAAGTAAGCATAATTAAACTCAGTGGAACTTCTGAGTAGATACGTATAGGATTGCACTATACTCTTTAAAGTGCCATAGGACTCTTAGAAACGTAATGCATGTTCTGTGTGTGTGTATATGAATTACTAAATTACTTTGTATGTTTTCAGTAAGTTTAAGGAGAAATGTATTTGTATGAACAAACTATATCTCACAGTACTTCACAGAGAGGAAACTACCTCAGAGCACCCAAATTCCCTCCTATGTCTTGGTTCCGCCTTGCTCTAGAACAGGGCTCTCCAACCTTGGGTCCCCAGATGTTGCTGAACTACAGCTCCCAGAATCCCTTGCCATTAGCCATGCTGGCTGGGTATGCTGGGAGCTGTAGGCCAGCAACATCTGGGGACCCAAGGTTGGAGAGCCCTGCTCTAGAAGGTTGGGTCATTTACTATTGACATAAATCAGACTCCTTCCAGTGGCAATTAGTTTGGTGCCCAGGGAAGTAGTAAGAAAAACAAAAGTACCCATGACCAATTTGTGATTACTCACCAAGTTGAAATCGTAACATATAAACATGTCAAAGTGGTTGATATAAACACAGATCTTTAAAAAAAAAAAACACACACGATGACCTCATATTGCCTGCAACTTCTTCAAAATTTCTGCCGGAAATACATATGAATTATAAGCTGTAACAAGAGAGAGCCTTGGTAAATATTTCACCAAGGTAGACCAAAAATATTGATACGTTCATGTGGCATTCCTTTCTCTGGTAGCATACCTGTTGCCTGAAATGGAATTAAGGTTGACTAAGAGAAACAAGTTTTGACTTCCAACTTCTCACAAAATTAGCAGAGATTTGCAGAGTATTATCTGAAAACTGCTCAAAAACTGTCTAAGTCTATCTTGCTCCTTCTGGAGAACAGAACTTCTTGGTACAGTACTATGCAATTTTCCTTTGAGCTATTACCGGTAGTTTACAATGAACTTTCCTTTTCATGGTTCTAGGCTAGCTGGCTTGCTCTTTAACCTATCACAATGAAGGGATGATTTAGAATAATATCTACAGTTTTGCCCAAGACAGACAAACCCAACTCAGTGGTATTCTATCAGTGAAGAGATATTGGCTTGGACCCTAAGCTAAATGGAAGGAAGTTTATAGAAGGAAAGTTTACCATCATTTCCTTCTCCGCTGTAGCTGCCTGCACCCCCTCCCCCCAAAAAGCTCTTCTGGGGAGTTGGGTGCCCTCCTCTGCAAGGGGGCATGGGATGCTGTGGAATTGCTCCAAAGATGTTGGATTTCCACCTGAGTTTGGGTTGGCCCTTCCCCCAGTAACCCCCCATGCCTGATCCTACATTGTTCAAGAAAGCCTCCAACACTCTGGAGAAGCTTTGGGGGCAGGGGGGGGCAGGCAGCTGCAGCAGGGAGGAGGAGATGGGAAACGTTCAGTGGAAGACCGACAACCTGGTCTTCTGCACGGGTTCAATGCTAAGGGGGTAGCGAGCCCTGGGGCGGGCCTTTTCCGAGGTCCCCAGTGCCTCACCCTTAGCCCAGAACAAAGGGATAACTTATAGCCACAAAAGTATCTTTTAGAAAACAAATTTATTTACAAAATTACCTTCACAAACTCAGACCCATGCCAGCAATACAGCTTATCAGTACGGTACAAAGTAGCAAGCAAGAAGTCTCAAGGACACCGTGATTTCAGGGCTCTCAGCTAGTTAGTTCAGCTCGGGCCCCGGCAGAGGCCCGGTCAACCGCACGCGGCTAGCTGGGTTCCCGGTGGAGGCCCGGTCTGCCCAAGCGGCCAGTTGGGTTCCCGGCGGGGGCCCGGTCTACCCAAGCGGCTTGTGAGTGATTTCAGCTTGGTTTCCCGGGGGTCCGGTCAACCCAAGCAGATAGTTGGGTTCCCGGCGGGGGTCCGGTCAACCCAAGCGGCCAGTGATTTCAGCTTGGTTTCCCGGGGGTCCGGTCAACCCAAGCGGCCAGTGATTCCAGCTAGCTGGAGCGCGCAGGGTGCTGCTACCCGGGGTTGCTGATCCTTCGTTCCCTTACCCCAGGCATGGGCAAGATTGCTGACAGCGACCAGTTCCCTTGCGCAGGGTGTTTTATACCTTGGTGTTTCAGGTAGCCCTTCCCTCCGTGATCAGGTGGTTTGACACCCTCCCTGAGGGGCGGCCTTTTGGGTCAGGTGGGGTGACCCCCCCCCCCCGTGGGGATGGGGTCCCTTTGAAGCCACTTGCTTAATGGTCCCATCCTATGGTGTTGAGTGGCCATTTCTTAGGGGTGCCGAAGTGTCTGCTCTTGAGAGGTATTCAAGTCTTATGTAGATGGGGCTGATATGCGAGAGCATTGACAAACCTGGTGATGCCTCCTGCCTTCCCCCCTGGGGTGATTCTATGCAGATGTTGTTTGTCCCCTTTGGCATCTGTGGAGACTGGCTGTCTCCCCCCCCCCCCCCGTCTCCTTCCCCCCTCCTTGGTGAGTGTGTGTGTGTCAGGCAGGGGGCTTAGGTTGGCTTTCTCCACACGTTCTTTCTTTGAACATATTTTCATTCACTTCTCTCAGGATCCAAGCTATTATCTTTACTGAAAAATAGACAGTTCTTCAAAAGAGGAAATGCAAATGTATTAAGCAATAGTTTAGGGTAGGCTTGATGGAAAGGATTTGAGGAACTTGCTGTAGCTGAATTAGAAACACTATTCTGTACATGAACTTCAACACTAAATTTTCCTGCGCCATCAGTTTTCACTGAATTGGTTCAGATACAGCATATCTGATCCTGAGTCCAGACCATTGTTTGGAAGATTGGAAATACACCCTTTGCCCATGCATCCCTTGTTTCCACTCTCTTGCATACCTGACATACTGAATAACTTCCTGGTTTTCAATTAATTATGAGCCCTGTTCATAATTCATGTGTGAAGCAGCCAGTTCCCACTGGCTGCTTCACACATTCAGTACCCATGTATACCAAATGCCTGAATATGATTATAGTTGTGATCATATTTGAATTGTCAAACCATGGTTTGCGCAAGCCCTGTGATCCAGGTTCGAGGGCTTATTCAGTCACTCAGTACCTATGGGTACTGAATATGTAAAGGGGTCAGAAGGAATATGTGGGCCTAGTCCCATTCCTCACTGCTGGGCCCCCAGTCAGCACATGAGTGACATCTGTCTAAAGGGGGCCACATCTATGCATGTAGGATTTCCATCTCAGGGATGGATACCCTTAGTTGTTCCCATCCCCATGGAATAAATGCTTTCCATGAAGAAGTGGTACCCTTAAGACTGGTGCTACTCATGCAGGGTGGGGTTAGTTGCATGAGTTCCCACTGGCTGCTTCACACATTCAGTACCCATGTATACCAAATGCCTGAATATGATTATAGTTGTGATCATATTTGAATTGTCAAACCATGGTTTGCACAAGCCCTGTGATCCAGGTTCAAGGGCTTATTCAGTCACTTGTAAAAATTCAAGTAGCTTGGTATCCCTTCCATACAAACACCTGCCTTGAAAGCAGCTGCACCGTGGATAGAGCTACTTCCTTATAATTCCAAGTTCCCTAACTGGAGACCACTATGTTCCCCTTTTGTTTGGAGAAATTCCTCAGATTCCCCCAACAGCCCATGGGTCATTTGAGGGTTGTTTCCCCCTCCAAAAAGCCATGCTGCCTGGGTTCGGATGACATGACAAGCTGCGCCCAGGCGGGTTATTAGGCAAATGGCGCCCGGCATGTGCCATGGCTTAAAACAAGTTGCCAAAATAAAAACCAAGTATGCATACCATATTTTTAGATGACATGTTGCTGTTTCAATAGAAACTTTCTACATGTTGGTGTCCACATTGTCTGCTGAGGAACCCTTGCATATCTGCTTAGAACTGCTGCTGCTGCAGCAGCAGATGCTGCAGCAGCAGATGCTGGTGCACATTCTGGAGTGCACTTTCAGTTTATTTTATGCACTGGCTAGGCTTGTTAGTCCTCTCGTTGCCCCATATGAATTAAGATAGTGCCCTTAAATGAGCTCAAGCATTTCCTGCAGTCTCTCATTTGAAGGAAAATATAATGTTGGACAAGCAGTCTTTCAGGGAATCTGGTTTGCTGTTAGTTACTGACTTAACTGAGGAACCCCAGGGTTTCTAAGAATATAGTTTTATAACTATCATGCTAGTGCAAAGGCTGTAACAGTTAAATTCTCACAGGGCCAGTTTCTGGATTCCCAGGAATTTATTTGCCTGCCAGAGGGCATACTTCCTTTGGAAACACAATTTTCTATATTCTTACATGCACTGCTATTTGATCCTTTTCAGAATCCATTTCCAGTTTGTTGATTGGAGTGAACTATTTGGTTACCGGTACAGGTAAAATTTCACGCCTTCTGTCTGTTGGTTGTTTATTCTTTGAACCCTTTAAATGGTATGTGGTGAGCCTTACAGAAAGAAGAATGAAATCCTGTTAGGAAAAAAGAGCTGATGGAGGCAAGTTGTCCTCCAGCATATTGCTGGTGTGGGTGGCTGTAATGTGAGGTTGCCAGATTCAATATGAGAAGGTGCCTGTGTTTTTAGAATGAAAAAGTTCAATAGCAGTGGCTTCTAATAATGTAGCACTCTAGCAGGAGGAGCCATTCCTGCTGGAATTGTGGAAGTATTAAAAGTTCATTTAATCTCTCTGAATTATTGTAATCTTGACCATACATCCCTTTCACAGCCACTGTTTTTTTCCAATATGATGATTTCCCAATCACCACCTTTTCTGTGGTGCTCAAAATGATGATTTATGACATAAGGCTATAGGGAGAATGTGTATCCGCTGGATATGTACCTTTTAAAATGTATTTGTGGAGGAAGGGGGAGCTGGCTGACCCGCCACAACCCCACCCTTTCCTACCCCAAAGGACCCAAGACCCCCCAGAGATCTCAAGGTCAAGCAATCCTACTTGAATCTCTATTCAGGAACTTGCCTTTATGACTGTAACCTGGATTTAGTTGCTGGAACCACAGAGCAATCCACAAACACCATGTGGGGTAAAAAAACCAAAAGAAGGTTTATTCAGGTAGCATTTTACAACAAGAATAGGGAAATGAGGGAAGGACACAAAATTAGAGAGACGCTTTGGTACAAAGTAATAGAGCTACAAAAACAACAAAACCTGATTCCTTATATCTCCTAGGCACACACTCTGTTACCTGGGGGTCAGTTCTCTTCCAGGGTTGGGTCCAGCACAGCCTTGCCGCCCGGGGGGACTACTTCACCTACCCGAAGGTCCGAGATGGGTAGCCCTCCACAAGGCTTGCCTTTACCAAAGCCCTCATTCAGCTTATTTCATCAGGAGCTACCTGGGGTCGGATCCTGAGGCCACCCGAAGGCTTGGGCCTCTGCTTGGCTTGCTGCCATTGCTCCAACAGCAACCATGCGATGACCCAAAGACACAGACACAAAGGCTACACTTTGAGAATATACCTTTTCCCCCTCCCCCCCCCTTCCTGTAGCTCCGCTGCCTCCAGCCAATCAGGATGAACTTCACCTGGCCAGGCAGGGAGGGGAACTCATGACTCATGACATTTGCATCTAAAAGCCGTAGACCGGCTTTTCAGGACTTTCAGGCGCCATGTCCCATCCGATACTTTATGCACATTTCGCCTCCTCCCAGCCCCCAACCGGCCTTACTTGGTTTACACATGAGGAGGCGTGTGAGTGTGTGTGTGTGTGTGTGTGTGTGTGCAGGCATGTGAGTGTGTGTGTAGGAACCCTCAGAGGCTCTTTTTCTCCACACGCTCCCTTTTAAAAAAAATGAAACCTGAGAGGTCAACCCTCTCATTTCATTTTAAACTAACTTAAAAGAAAAAGCCTTTGCTAGCCTTCTACCACTAGCACACCTCTTCTCATTCACACACACACAAAAACAAAACTAAACTAAAAACATCAAAACACAATCAATAGCTTACAGGTTTACATTACATCATTTTGCATATACAAGAAACATCATATACGTACAATTCAAATGGGAACCCCAACCCTTCTGTTGCCTGACTGGCACTCTGTCTAAAAACTTTCTAGGGTTGCTGCTTCTCCCACCAGCCTGTAGGGGGCAGATTGCTGACTGAAATGTGACTCTTCAATTCACCTTTAATTTTGCTTCTAAAGGCTTGTTTCTGCCACCCTCCGCCTAATGACATGAATACACCTCCCCTTTTTCCAAAGGCTTGCTTGTGGCACCTTCTACCCAATGACATGAATGGAATGACTGTTTCCCTCAGAATTACATGCTGAGCCATGGAGGCTCTACCTAGGCGGCTAGAACACACAGCCTGGCAATCTTCCAGTCTCTTGGGCTTGGCTCCTTTAGCCCACCACCCAAACTTGCACGGGATGACTGTCTCCCTCAGAATTAAATGCTTAGAGGTCACTTGTCCTGGCTGAGTCGATTACCTGCAGTACCATATCTGGCCATTATAAAGGTGGTGCTGCGGTACAGGAAATATCAGGACAGTAGCTCCTTCTTTACGCTGGCTCAGCTTGTCTGAGTGTGGAAAGCTAAGCAGGGTCAGGCCTGGTTATTACTTGGATGGGAGACCCCTCCTCTAGTTTCCTGCATTGAGCAGGGGGTTGGACTCGATAGCCTTGTAGGCTCCTTCCAACTCTATGATCTATGAAATCTATGGAGGTTCCACCAAGGCGGCTAGAACACACAGCCTGGCAATCTTCCAGTCTCTTGGGCTTGGCTTCTTTAGCCCACCACCCAAACTTGCACAGGGTGACTGTCTCCCTCAGAATTAAATGCTTAGCCATGGAGGCTCCACCCAGGCGGCTAGAACACCAGCCTGGCAATCTTTCAGCCGTTAGAGGGCTTCCCGCCTCTAAATTCCTTTTAACCTTCTGCTTTGTTCTCTCGCCTCTGACTGATTTTTCTCTGGCAACTCTTCCCTGCCCTGAGGCACTTTGAAAGCTTACAGGTTTCTGGCTTCACATTATCATTACATTCAAATTTCAAATTGACCTGATACAGTCTGGACTAATTTTTTCATTTGGAGACAAGACAACACAAATAGTTCCATTGCTTACACTGGGATCACCCGTCCCCTCCCCTCCAGCAACAATTTATCGACAAGACAAATACACTTGGATCACCCGTCCCCTCCCACTCCAGCAACAATTTATCAGCTTTTATTGGCTTTAATCAACACCCAATCTCAGTCCCCTTTCTTCTCGCTGGAGACACCTGGAGGGAAATTCTTTTGTCCGTGCTTCTCCGCCAGCTAGGAAGGAAATTCCCTTTTCCTTCTGCTCCTTTCAGCTCTCCATTTCGGCAGCACAGGGACAAAGTCTCTTTTTCTGGGGGGGGGGGTGTTCTGATGTCTGCCCCTCCTCTGCTTGCTGCTGCTTAGCCTGGTCACTCCCCATGCCCCCCCCCCCAAGAGCAACTGGACAGTCAAAGTTCAAAATCTGAGTCCTATTGGAGAATTGGTTATTTTAGTTTTGGAAGGCTACAGTTGCATAAACTATTGTTAAGCTTTCATCCTACATTGTGTGACTACTTGAGTTTTATCACTACATCAAGGCTACCTTAGATACTGAAGGTTACAGGTGTTAGTACAGACACAGTCCTTCCTCAACATTGCCAAACTAATGTAGCCATCGGCAATGAAGTCGCAGCATTTCCCATATTAAACAGTTACGGTATAACCAATAAGCTATTGTGAATTTTAATATCAAAGCATGAAGTCCAGAATGGTGCAGCCAGACTGCAGACTGGAGCTGATTACAGGGAGCACGTGACTCCCTTGTTACAACACCTTCCCTGGCTACCAGTCTGTTTCTGGGCACAATTCAAATTGCTGGGTATGACCTATAGAGCCCTAAATGAGTTGGAACCAGATTATCTGAAAGACCACATTCTTCCATATGGGCCTGCCTCTCAGTCCCACCACCATCAGAGGCACGTTTGGTGGAGATGTGAGAGAGGGCGTTCTTGGTGGCTCCTTCCAGGCTCTGAAACTTTCTGTTGAGGGAGGCTAGGTTAGCTTCCTCTCTGTTGTCCTTCCGGCGAGCCAAGATGTTTTTATTCAAGTAGGCCTTTGGCATATAAGCTGGTCTATTGCTGAAGCAGGTTCCACTGGGTTGGGTGCTGTTTTTATTTTGTTGTTGTGTTTTATAATTGTGCTTTTAATTGATTTGGTTTTATGGATTATGCAAGCTGCCTTGGGTTCCTTGCAGGAAAAAAGGCGGGGTATAAATATAATAAATAAATAAATAAATTTCTGTTAAACTTGGTTTTATTACTGTTAGCTACCTTGAACACCATTTTTTGGGTGGAAAGGTGTGATATAAATCAAATAAGTCATTATTGATTATTTTCTACATGAACTTTAATAACTGCAGTGTCCCAGCGTGAGAATGGATTTGTTTCATGTTTCACCCAGAGCCCACCTTTTTTATGTTGAAGGAGGAGTCCCACAAATAGGATAGAGTTTGGGACTGGTGTAAATAAGACATATTACTATCTGTACATCTTGTCTTCATGCATACCTTAAAACCTCAAGTCATTTCGGGTGTCTCTGTGGTCCCTTCCTCCCCCGGGCATGTTTCTTTGCCTTAAAAATAAAATAAAAATAAAGATTGAACTTTCATTTTTACTTTATTGCATTGTAGCCTCTTAATATACGCCCATCTGATTTTGTCTCTCAGGATTGGTGTGAGGATAGTGACTTGCCCAAGACCATATGGTGAGCTTCATGCCTGAGTGGAAATTTAAAACTAGGCCTCTCAAGTCAAACATTATGTTCACCATGCCACATTGGCTCTTATGGCCCAAGTAGATGTGATGCTGTCATGGCCCATTTTAATTTTGTATTTATTTATTACATTTATATCCCTCCTTTTTTCCTTTTGCAAGGAAACCAAGGAGTCTTACATGGCTCTCCTCTTCATTTTATTCTCACAACAATCCTGTGGGGTAGGTTAAGCTGAGAATCAGTGACTGGCCAAAAGTCACCCAGTGAGGTTCATGGTTGAGTGAAGACTAGAACCCGGATCTCCTGAGTCTCAGTCCAAAACTAACCACAATACCACACTGGCTCTCAATGTTAGAATGTAAGTCTGCCTTTCCACAGCACATTTTTTGTGGCAGGCTGCTTCTGGCTCTGATCCTAGTTCAGGAGAAGACCAGAGGGGGTGGGGGACCGGCACACAACACAGTCAAATGAAGCATTCAGCAGCCCCTCCCCACAAGTTCTCTGCATGAAATTTCCCCACACCTTCTTTATATCTGAGTGACCCCTCTGTTTTAAAGCATGTGAGGATATATTGCAATCACGTCTAGACTCTCAGTTTTATTAGGCAAGACATGTCACTCTTAACAGTATCTGTCACTAACACTTTTTTCAGTTGTATTATATATCTGAAATCTTTTCTTGCTGACCTAGGGAGATCAGGCATCAAGTAGTTATCCAGGTGCACCTTCTGGTTAATTCGAAAGTTGTTAATACAAATCGAAATTACTGTCATTTGACTTCCAGAACTCATAATGGTGTTAGTGTATACATTGTCATTGCCTTATATAGGCATGAATAGGCCAAGGGGGGTTGACTTTAACCAAATCAATTTCCGTTGTGGTCATAAACAGGAAGACTAGTGGTTAAGAGGAGCATCTCATCTCATGTGTAGGTTTAAAAAAGAGCCTCATCTGTTTTTAATATTCAAGAGGAGGTGGGATAGCAATAGTGTATTTGTGGTTTAGTCTGAATATCATGGTGGAGGAAAAGGCACAGAGCTGATTTGTATTTGGTTCTTTAGAAATGCCATCTGTTGTTTTAACAGCTATTTCTTTTTACATTTAAGGAACTACATGAAGGAGAACCGTTGAACATGTTTTTAAAACTTTGTTTATGATTTGAAGTAATTTTACCATGCATCTTAATATGTTTACTCAGAAGAAAGTTTCATTTCAATGAGTGAAATTTGCTCCCAAGTATTAATGCTTAAGATTGCAGCCTTAATTATACAAAACTGAATTCAATTCAGATTCTGAACTGTATAAACAGCCTCAAATGAATAATACATAAAACTATATTGGCACTACAATACAATGGGCTTGGAGCATTTTTTGTGCTTGCCTTCTGAATGTCTTTGTAAATAAACATTTTATAATGCTCAATAGTTCACATGGACTGAAACTTCCTATCTCCAGGGAAGCCTATTTGAGCCTTAGTATGGAGGGTCTAGGGGAGAAGTGAGAAAGCGGTGAACAAAACCCAACAGCTGAAGTTGCAAATTGTCAGTCATGGCTATAGCCCTGCCTGTAACACTGCTGTATCACCAGTGTTATTATTATTAAAAATAATACTATTATTAAAAATAGTATTGGCTGCAGTGTGTGATAATTATTGGAATTGCAGCAGATGTGGAGAGGGAATTTAACCTTTTCTTCCCAACCTGCAGTACTGAGGAAAATCCCTTGTCTGAAACCGCCATTTGCACTCTGGGTGGGGTGGGAATCCCCCATTGACATGTCACAGGTACTTTTGCCACAACAGACAAAACTATTTTCTTCAACTGATAGAGCATTCTCTGCTTGCATTCTCTGTTTGACCTTTAGACTGCCTCTTGTAAATTAAGTTAGCCAAACTTTTCTTTACCATGAAGTTTTGCATTTTATAATGGAATTAGGATATCATTTGGAGTATTAAATTCTCAAAAATGAAGCCAGTTGTTTTCACATAGACCTTTCAAAATGTTAAACAACTATAGGTTTTCCCTATTTATAAACTAAGCTTTATAATTATAAACTAATTACTGAAAGATGTATTACTTTTTTCCGTTTCAGGTGCGTGTAGCAGCAAAATTCATCATCCATGCTCCCCCAGGGGAATTCAATGAGGTCTTTAATGGTGAGTTTTCATGATTTCAGATAACCTTTTGGAAGCGATTTTTTAAATTGTGCAAAGCAACCCAAGATGACATTTATACACTTCAAAATTGCTTGTACCCATTTTTTTACCTTTTATTTTTAGTGTTTTTTGTGTTTGAGAATGTAATGCTTTTAAAAAATCTCACATTTAAGTTTGGAGCTATTCAGTAATAACACTGATCACAGAGTTTGAGTTTTAAGATTGGCTTAGACTTTCATAGATCATAGAGTTGGAAGGGGCCTACAAGGCCATCGAGTCCAACCCCCTGCTCAATGCAGGAAACTAGAGGAGGGGTCTTCCATCCAAGTAATAACCAGGCCTGACCCTGCTTAGCTTTCCACACTCAGACAAGCTGAGCCAGCGTGAGCTACAGGCCTGTATTGTTTGAGCCAATTCTATTCAGCATGCAAGGGTAGGCAATCTGGTTGGACCTCTAGATGTGGTTGGATTGCAACTTCCATTACCCATGACCATTGGCCTTGTTGGCTGTGCTATGGGAGTTGGAGTCCAGCAACATCTGAAGAGCATCAGGTTCCCCACCCCTGTTGCTGGCAGATTATAGAACAGTAAAGTAGCTTTGATTGCATTTGCAGCAGTGAAACTGCACCAAAGTATTTAGATTAAAATGTAGTAGTTTCTCATAATTCTAACTAAGGGTTCTACTGCCTTGTTTAAGTTCGTATAGCTTATGGTCTTCACAGTAAACTTTGGATTGAGTGGAATGGAACTAATGAGTGTCTTGACTTCATTAGCTTTAGGATCTGTAAATGAGGAATTCAAACATGCCTTTCATCATGGTCACATGTTAGGCAGGTTACTGTGGCAAGTAGACTCAGGGATGTTGAAGAGTCCTTGGTCACGAGTTGAGTCACGAGTCTTTGGACTCGAGTCCGAGTCCTTGGTCCAAAATGGCGAGTCACGAGTCGCTCCCAAAGCTGACTCCACGAGTCCCTATTAAAATCAAAGGGGGGTTTTCCCAACAAAATAAGGCTACTTCAGATGTGTGGCTTAAATAATTTCTAGGCACAAGTGTGCCTTTTTATTTCAAAACTCTGCCATTGATTTTGACAAGAACAGACCAGGTAGACACACCCAAAATAACCAGGCAGGCAGAGGAGGCAGGGAACCCCAAAGCAGGCAGGCAGAGGCCTTTGTCTTGGACAATTCAAACTGTGGAACTGGTTAAGAAGAGACCAGGCAGGCAGAGGAGGCAGGGAACCCCAAACAGGCAGGCAGAGGCAGCCAAACCCAAAATGTCTGAAAGGTTGCATTTTAGGAAAATGTTTTTTAAAAATAAAATCTTTGCCGGCGATTGCACTTCTCTCCACTCCTTCTGGCACAGCCCAGGGATGTTGAAGAGTCCTTGGTCTCGAGTCGAGTCTCGAGTCCCATTAAAAATATTGGGACTCGAGTGCGACTCAAGTCAGAGGGGGGACTCAGTCCGACTCACGAGTCGAGTCCTAGAGTCCGAGTCCCCATCCCTGGTAGACATGGCAAAATTTACCTGTAGAAATTAATCACACAGGACAGGGTCCATTTCCTACACAGGTGAGATAGCTAGACTGTCCTTTTTGGTAAAGCATATCATTTTAATTCTGGATTCTTTTAATTATTCATACTGGCCGTTACTTGAGCATGAGGTTATGGAATAGCGATAAAGATTATTCTTGCAGTTACTCAAAGGCAGTCTGGAAGCCCTGACCGTACCGCACTGTTTGATTATGTTGCCGTTTTCATAGATTCATAGAGTTGGAAGGAGCCTATAAGGCTATCGAGTCCAACCCCCTGCTCAATGCAGGAAACTAGAGGAGGGGTCTCCCATCCAAGTAACAACCAGGTTTGACCCTGCTTAGCTTTCCACGCTCAGACAAGCTGAGCCAGCATAAGCCACAGGCCTGTATATTTAATAGGTTGCTGTTCTTTTATTTTAAATGTAGCTAAATTCGAACAACCCATTTCAGAGGCCCCTTGCACAATTGCATGTGGAAGTCGAATGGCTGTGAGGGCTTGTCAGATATGCCAGTGAACGGGGTATGACTTCACAGATGCATCCCAATTGTGTATGGGAAGCTGCCACTTACATTTATTTACTTTTTAAAAATTTCTCTGTTGATCTGACAGATATTGCCAAACTGGTTCTAAGTAAAAAAAAATAACTACTATAAAATAATCCAAAGCAGCAACAAAAACACTGCTGTAAGCCACGGAGGAATATTGATTGATTGATTTGATTTGTACCCCACCTTTCTATTAAAAAAAGGCACTCAAGACAGCTTACAGAGACAATTAAAATTGGTTAAAACAATACATTAGAATACAACAAAAACGTTACATTTTTTTTTTAATTTTTATTTATATATTTTTTAAAAGAACACACATACAAAAAAAAACACATAAACCTACAAATCATAAACTCCAAGTGCACCCGTCACCCCGGGGCCAAAACCAATTCTATCCACATAATCCATTATTAATCTATATTCCAAGAATACATCATATCATGACATGGCTTACTCCCTTTCCCCTTTACTAAAACATAATCTAAAAATGACCCCCATATTTCCTTAAAATTATTTTTCTTTAATTGTCCCCTTTTACATTTAATACTACATGTTAGTTTATCATTTAAAGCAATATCCCAAACCTCTTTATACCAATCTATTATTAAGTACTGGTATTGAACTTTCCAATTCCTTGCTATCAGTAATCTCCCTGCCGCTAATAAACTTACAATTAGTTCCTTTTTCTCTTGTGAGCACAGAAGTTTCTCCGTTATTGATAACAATGCTAATTTTGGACAGACCTCCACATTAATACCAATAATTTCTGAAATTTCTACAAAAATTTTATTCCAAAAATCCAATACGCTTTTACAACTCCACCACATATGACCATAAGTACCAAGTTCCTGACATCCTCTCCAACACAATGGAGCACAATTACTATCTATTTGTTTAATCTTACTGGAGTCAGATACCATCTCCAAACAGTTTTTAAAAAATTCTCTTTTATCCTTACTGACATATTTCTTAATATACGTCTGCCCCAAATATTTCTCCACCCCGCATTCGATATCTCCTCCTCAAATTCCATTTCCCACATCATCTTAAGGTTATCTTTTTTCGCTTCAATCCTCTGCATCATTTTATATATCTCCTTAGTTAACCCTCTAGAAGAAACATTCCCTTCTATAAGTTCTCTAGACAACACTTTCTTTTCAAATCCACTAAACTCCCTCTCATACTCGTTTCTCTTCTTCCATTTCTTAGTCCACTGATCTAATTGCATTAAATTTAACCACGAAATTCTATCTGGCCCAATCATTTCCAATATTTGTTGTCTAGTCTCAATTTTTCCCATCCAATCCATTAATTTGATAACCTTATTTTCCCTAAATATTGCCTCCCAATGCTGTGCATTTTCTGGAAAGTCCTCCATTGCTACAACTGGAGTTAACAACAAAAACATTACAATTACAGAATAAAAACAGTGCCCAACCTAACAGAACCACTTACAGGCCAAAGAAGGATAGCAGAGTGGGAACAAACCTAGCCTCCCTTGAAAGGGAGTTCAGCAGCCTGGGAGTAGTCACCAAAAAGGCCCTCTTTTGTGTTGCCACCAAGTGTGCCTCTGACGGCAGTAGTCTCAAAAGAAGAGGCTCTCCAGAAATTAATAAAAATTGGGCAGGCTCGTATGGGAGAAGGCAGTCTTTCAGGTAGCCTGGTCCCAAGCTGTATAGGGCTTTTTTTATTTGAATTCTGCCTGGAAACAGACCAGTAACCAGTGAAGCTGCTATAACAAGGGAGTCACCCGCCTGGTCAGCAGTCTGGCTGCAGCATTTTGGACCAGCTGACATTTCTGAACAGTTTTTGAAGGCAGCCCCATGTAGAACATATTACAGTAGTCCAAATGGATTTAACTAAGGCATGTGTGACCGTGGCCAGATCAGACGTCTCTAGGAACGGACGCAGTTGATGTACTAACCTCAGCTGTGCAAATGTACTCCTGGCCACTGCCAAGACCTGGGCATTCAGGTTCAGGGCCGAGTCCAAGAATACACCCAAATTCAAGCCTGAGTTTTCAGGGAGAGTGTAACCAGCACAGGTTGAATCCCGATTCCCTGATTGTCTTTTGACTGGCCAGGAGCACCTCTGTCTTGTCTGGATTAAGTTTCAATTTGTTTGCCCCCATCCAGTCCATTACCAACATCAGGCACCAATTTAGAACCAGAACAGCTTCCTTAGATTTAGATAGAAAGGAGTTGAGTGTCATCAGCATACTGGTGGCACTGAACCCCCAAACTATGGACAATCTCTCCCAGCATTGGGGATAAGATAGCATGGCGGATAAGATAGAACCCTGAGGGTCAGTAGAGGCAGTGGCCATGGCGTTGAACAGGAATCCCCCAGTACCACCATCTGAAATCACCCCTCCAAGAAGGACCTGAGCCACTGTATAACAGTGCTTCCCAGTCCCATCTCAGACAGATGCCTCAGAAGGATACCATGATGGATGGTATCGAAAGCCGCTGAAAGGATACATTCATAACTTGTTATATATAGATTCAGGTGATTGCTTGCATGTGTAATCTGTGACAGCTGATAACACATATCACTTACTTACACTACAGTTAACACATACATATCAAATGATTAACTCCTAACACATTACTTTTCAATGGTGACAATTTGCACATATGGCTACAAGTCAAATGATGTACATGTATCTATGAGTGAGGACTTAGAAAGGCTTCTCTGGGGAGGGAATTCCAAAGGAGCCTCTTCTGTGTTGGCATCCCCATCAGCATAACCTGGCCTGTAATGGGAACTTGGAGCACATCCTCGCTAACGATCTCAAGAGATGAAGGGGTTCATCTGAATCAAGCTTGGGTTGGGTCCAAGCTGCTTATTTATTACTTATTTATAATACTTTTATACCACTGAATATATTAAAATCCTTAAATAGTTTACATTAAAATACAATATAACAATATAGAAACAATAGAAATAATAAATAATTAAAAACAGTTAAGAATATTTAAAAACATTACATCATCATAACAGTAAACAGGGTTGTAAAAGAGTCTCTGAAAGGTCAGGGAAAGCCTGTGTGAATAGTTGTGTTTTCAAGATGCATTTAAAATGTGCCATCATTTCTGCCTCTTGGATCATATGTGGGAGAGTATTCCAAATGTGGGTGCCACCACTGAGAAGGCCCACTCACATAGCACTATTGCTTATAGCTTTATAGGTCAAAACAGAATTATAGGTCAAAACAGAATATGCATGATTCCTGGAAGATACATTTTGACGTATTGTGTCTTTGTGTGTGTGTGTGTGTGTGTGTGTGTTGTGCTGTCTTCTGACTACCTCTGCTAGGAAAAAGCAGCAGTATTCAGCACTACTGTACAGCAGGGATAGCCCCTTGTATAGCACATCCTAAGGCGAGCTCAGGGAGGACAGAAACCTCCCGTGGAGCAGAATGGCAAAAGCTCACTTGACATTTCAGTAATAGTTATGCAAAGTTGATATAAGGTGTGTGGGTTTTTTGGTTCAGAATCTAAATCTTCAGTCCAGGAAAGCACACAACTGCATATAAGATATAACTGATAAACTGTACTCAACTCCATCTTGGAATCCCTAAGCAAAGCTGGATCCAAAAACATACCCAGGATTTCATATATGTACTAAGTGAGAATGTTCCTTAAGAAAATGAGTAGTAGTAATGAGAATAAGTGCTAGGATGGTGGTCCATGAAAATGAATGCTCTCTATAAAAAAATATTTTTACAAAAGGAAAACTATTACTTCTACTCTGTGGCTATGTTGATATTTAGCCTTTAGTTTTAGATTTGTTTTATCAATGAGAGAGAGAAAAATACAAAACTGCCATGTAACTGCTTTGGATTAGTGTGTGTGTGTGTGTGTGTGTGTATACGCACATTTATATGTTTGTATGAAAATGTTTTTTATATTATGTTACAATATTGTATTTTTAAAGCTTTTATCTTTGTAAACTGCCCAGAGAGCTTTGGCTATTGGGCAGTATAGAAATGAAATAAATGAATTAATAAAAAAGAGAAAAAAAGAAATATACAAATCACACTCGAAAGAACACTACTACAATTAAAATGAGAAATAGGCTGCAATATCTGAAGCCATAAATGACAGTGAAACAAGAGGCCATTGTTTACACAGGGTTGACACATTCAAAATTGTCTTGAGAGGCAGGTAGATGATTTCTTACATATACTACTGTACATCAGGGGTACCACCCTTTTTGAGAATATATTGTGGGTGTTGCTACAAAATGACTCCTGCAGTTGTAGGAATTAACAAAATGTTGAGAAGTTCCTTAATATACAAAAGAAGACAAAGGAAGGTATAAACAGCTCAACACTTTGAGGAAAGTAGCCTACTGGTAGATTTTTAAGTGATGATGGGAAAAGCAGTTAAACAATTCCAGCCATTTTTAAGGTATGGAAGAGGAGATCAAACAAACAGCCCAAATGAAGCACTGATGGGTTAATAGGAACCACCATGGACCACAGTAGTTACTATGGGAGGCCTCCAAATAGAATTTAAAATTGATATGGGGCAGATGTAACCATGAGCCACACCTCCACTGTATAGCCCCTTGCTATTTTATCCCCTGGCAACGGATTCAGAAGGATCAAAGGTGTTGGCCACCTGCTGTGGATGGACTGCCCTCTGAGATGAATACATGTTGGGGTGGGGATTGGCAGGTGGTGGCTGGAGAGCGGGTCAGCACTGGGGAATGACCAGAGCCTTGTACATGCCAGGTCATGTCTTTGCAGGTGCACTAACCCCAGTGGGCACTGTGTTGCCAGCCTCAGTATTACAGGACCCAAAGTTTCCCTCACTGTGGTAAACTTATCTGGAGATCTACCATAGGCTGTTAATTTAAAGTTCAATTATACTGGAGGATTCCAGTAACCCAACTTGAGTCTGTATCAAACTTCCTAATTAAATATTTTCAGTGGATCTGTACTTTTGTTTACTTAACTTTGTGCCAAATGTTATTCCTATTAAGTTACATAAAGTAACTTTAAATTAACTTGTTACTGCCAGACTAGTCTTTGCTAGGTACTGGAAACTTGTGCTAATGGTTTAAAATGAGAATGGTTGAAACAGCTATGAGAAGGCTCTCTCTTGGTCAAATTACAGCCTTTATTTTATTTTTGATGCCCAGCTGCATGTTAGTGAAGCTGTGATTGTACTGTGTCCTTGCAGTCCTGGCCAGTGGCACCTTATGTTTATACCAGGGGTGGGCTGCATGCGGCCCCTGATGTCCCCCATTTTTTAAGTGATTTTTAAAAATTGGGGGATGGGAATGATGTCTGTAGTGACTACAGAGTGCCCAAAGGGTCAAAATTAGTTTTGACCCTTTCAGTTCTCATATCCATTATGGACACCATTAAACAAGAAATTATTTATTTTGGCACCTGTGTGGGAGATGCGCCCCATGGGGAGAGGTCTGGAGGATGAAAATGGCCTCCAGACCTCCCAAAGTTGCCTACCCCTTGTTTATAGGAACTCCATGTGCATGCATTTGGGGATGCATACAGAATTTTGGATCCAAGTTTTGTATTTCGGCTGATGGAGAAAGTATCAGGGATATTTTCCAAGGACATTGGTCACTTCCGTTTTTAAATGTGTCATATTACATAATTTCTATGCACCCTTGTTCATTCCTTGACTCAAATTTGTTAATTTATGGCCAGTTCTGGGGAAATTCCCAGACTTTTACATGCCTACCAATTTGATGCTAGCAGTTAGGAAGCTGAAAAGGTATGTTGCATCCCTGTGCGTGGTTAGTACTCCAAAACTGATAATATTTTTCCAGCCTTTATTGTGACTGTACATATACAAGGCTTGTAATAGATCACTTCCTCTTATGGGAAAATATGTATGTTCTGACTAGGACTATATGAAATATATTTGCCACATACTAATGCTCAGTATTTTTCAGATGTTCGATTGCTGCTTAATAATGATAATCTTCTCAGGGAAGGAGCAGCTCAGTAAGTATTACCACCCTTGCTTGTTTCCTGACTTCTTTCCATGTGTTAATACTTACACTGAAGCATTTTTGGACAGCTTCTAACAGGCCATGTGGGGAGGGGGCATGACAACATTACCCACTGCTTTCTCAAAGTACTTTGTTGAATCAGGGCTATAAAAATTCACTAGTACTCAAAGCTAATCTTCTCTTGTAGTAAGACAGGACTTTCTATTCAAACTGGCTTTTTAGTAGACTGAATTAAGCTAGTATCCAGGTTTTATTTTGCATGTGATATATAAATATTGTTAAAGACAAGATACCTACAGCCAATGAACAGTGGATAAAAATGTTAACATTTAAAAGAGCATGCAGCAAAGTTATTATTCTTACTGGATACCTCTTATTTTTACCTTCTTAGCGCATTTGCACAGTATAACTTGGACCAGTTTACTCCAGTAAAAATAGAAGGCTATGATGAACAGGTATGACTATGAGTATTTAAGTTTGAAGTGAACCTGTAAACTTCGATTAAATTATTTTTATTAATTAATTATTTAAAATATGTTTAAAACAGTGGCTGGGAATTATGGATCACATTTTTATTTGTGTTTGGTTAAGGTAATAAGCATTTACTCAGGGTAGATTTGGACAACTGTGTCTCCATCTGATTACTTGAATAAATCAGTGTTAGTGATACTTAATGAACTACCTAACTGTATTTAACTCCTCCAGTTCTCTAATCATGCTGGCACTGGTACCCCATGTATCTCTCCATAAAGGCTAATGTTGAAGTTTGTAGTGTCCTCAGTAGTGTATAGCATTGGCTCCATTTTATTATTTATTTATATGATCCATCACTTTATTGGAAATTTTTGAAGTAACATAAATATCTGTTCTTTGTGGTCTCTGTGCATCACACGTATGGGGGGAGGGGCTCTGCACCTGCGTGGAGACGATTCAGGAAACTTCTAAAGCTGAGGAAAATCAGGTGGGAACCCCTCCCCCACTGTCTCACTGCGCAAGCTCCTGCGGGTTCCTGCATGATCCCTCAGTTCCTTTTCGACCACCATTGTGGCTAGACGACAGAGGGAACTTCTCCCGATTCGTTTGAGCGTTCAGGGCTGAGGCAACCATATATTCTCCTTGTATTTTCTTTTTCTTCTAATCTTCTCTCTATCGTTTTTTTCTTTCTTTACATTTTATATTTTTTTATTTCGTGCTGTCTGTCCGGCCACAAGGCCATATTGAGGTGAATGCCTCTGAAGGCCCCCTTCTGTAAGTGCAGAAAGTGTGGCGCCAAGCTTCCACTGACCGACAGACACTCCTTTTGCTTGCTCTATCTTGGTGAGGGACACATGGTGGACGCGTGCCCCCGCTGCCAGACCTTCACAAGGCAGGCCTGCAGGCATAGAGCGGATCGTCTAAAAGTGATCCTGTGGCACAAGGCCTTGGAGGCGTTGGATGCCTCCACCGCGTCGACTGCTATGCCACCACCAGTCAACCACCCAGCCACTCCACCACCTCAACCCGAGACCGTGGAGGCTCCGCTGACACCAGGCTGTAACATGTCCTCCTCCTCCGCAAAGAAGCTGGCAAAAAAGGCACACTCCAGAAAGGAGGATGCCAAGCGCAGTAAGAGCAAGAAGAAGGTGAAGTCTTCAGCTGAGAAGGCAAAGTCTCCAGCCGAGCCGAGCCAATCAGCTCAACAAACACCTTATAGCCTGGTTCTGGCTCCTACCTCGGTCCTGAAGGAGACATCAATCCCAAGGCCACCTTCTCAACCACCAGCAGTCTCTATCTCTGAAGGCGAGATAGTGAATATCTCCTCAGCTTCGGACAGGCCTCGGTCTCGAGACGCTCAATCTTCTACAGACCCTCAAACCATGGGCCCTCCCCTGGCTCTCCATCTTCCTCCTCGGGACTGAAGATTGGGTTCGAGAAATAGGCGCCATTCTGACCACTGACGTCACTCCTGCTCCCCTACATCGGATTGGGAAGAACGCTCGGAGTGGTCAGCTCCTCAGAGGGGATATTACTGGGACACTTGTTAGTTCAGACACCCTTATGGTCCATTTTATGGATGCGATTCTTATAGAGGCTTCTCTCCTGGAGCTCGAGATGACTTCCCTCACTTCTGGGACCATTCCTCTCGCATGCGGAGTGACTCCTCTCATTTCGGGAGGTTGTGCCTCCCGAAACAACCACCATCAGCCTCCTTGGGACGACCTCCAAGCCACTCACCTTCTCCTCCTCAGAAGCGGCCTCGCAAACAGACTCAACCACCTTTGGAGGTAGCAAGGTCCTCAATCCCATCTTCCAGGTCATCCCCGGAGGACTACGAATCAGACTCCTCCTCGTCAACATTGTATTCTCTGACTGAACCCTCTCCTGATCCTGGCGTACTAAGCAAATGGGCTCTCCTTCTGAGGATCTAGGCCACTTCACTGAGCAGGTTCAACGCATGGCCCAGTCTTTGGGGATCGAGGCCAAGTGGGCGGAGCAATGGATACATGATCCCATGTTCAACGCGGTTTTTATGGAGTCCACGACACCAACTTCAATTCCATTTCTCCAAGCTCAGCAGACTTGGTCCTTCACACCCGCTACCGCCAAAAGACTTGAGGCGATGTACAAGGTCCAAGAGGAGAACACAAAATTTTTATTTTCCCACCTGGTGCTGAACTTGGTAATAGTCAAGTCAGCTTAGACTAAATCTGGAGAACAGCACTCGACTGCCGTCTTGACCTCTTTGGCAACAGGATCTATTTGTCCACCTCCTTCAGTCTTCAGGTGGCAAACTCAGGCAGCGATGGATCGATACCAGCTTTTCCTGTGGGGAAAAGTTGGTTCCTTATGGAATTACCTGCCCAAAGACAAGAGGAAGCTGGCTTGGGTATTCCAGGAGGAGGTATCCAAGCTTGCCCATCAACAAATAAACACAGCAAAACACCAGGCCGACTGTCATAGCTGTGCTATGATTGGATCCGTGGCTCTACGCAGACATACCTGGCTATGCTCCACAGGACTTACCCAAGAGGCGAAGAGCAGGATAGAAGATCTCCCATTTGACAGTGAGGGGCTTTTCAATGCTAAAACCAACGAGTCCCTGAACGCAGTGCAAAAAATGAAGACCACCGCCAAGAAGATGGGGCTTGGGCTACCACCTCCAGCACGATCATACCTCCAGAAGTGGTGGTTCCAACAACCATCTTCTCCTGTCTTCCCTCAGTGTCAGCAGCAGCAGGATCATCAGCCTCGAGCACAGCAGCCTATGAGACTGAGACGTGCCTACAACCAATCACAGTACCGAGGCTCCCGTAAAGGAGGCAACTATGCCTCCAAATGCAGGCTTTGACTTCTCCATCTGCTCGCCTCCACAACCTCTTCTCCAATTTGGCAACAGACTAGCTCCCTTCCTACCATCTTGGGAGCAAATAACATCTGACTGCTGGGTACTTGACATTGTCCAGCACGGGTACAGGATCGCATTCGACTCACTCCTTTCTTTTCTCGGCATCTGGACCATGCAGCCGTCCACCCCGCTGCAAGACTAGGTGACTTCCTTGGTACAAAAGGGCACGATGCAACCAGTTCCTATTCGCCAACTACAGGAAGGCCTCCACTTGAGGTATTTTATGGTGCCGAAGAGGGATGGAGGGCTTCGACCGATTCTGGATCTGCAGGGAATCAACAGCTACAGCTCCCCAAAGAAGTTCAGGATGACCACGCTGCAGTAAATCCTCCCGCTCCTTTGCAAGGGCGATTGTCTGGCATCCATCGATTTGAAAGATGGCTACTTTCATGTTGCCAATCACCAGGAGAGCTGGCATTTTCTCTGCTTCACCATCGGTCAAAACGCCTTCCAATTCACAGTGCTTCTCTTCGGCCATGTGCATGAGACGGTGGGTGAGGGGTTCCCGCCCGATTTTCCTCAGCTTCAGAAGTTTTCTGAATCGTCTCCGTGCAGGCGCAGAGCCCCCCTCACCATGTGTGAATGCACAGATGACCACTCGAAGAACCACGGTTGCAGGTAGGCAACCTGTTCTTTTCCCTATAATTGAAAATAGGTTTTCTTATTGAGACTCCTGATTTTCAGTTCCATACATTCTAAATTTGAGACCTCATCTATGACTGAGACAACAGTTAAAAAAAAACTATAAAAGACTATTCCAGTTGAATCATGGGTGGTAGGCAAGTGGCCACTCCTCTGCATTGTCATATTGGCAGGGGTCTGTATCTTCTCCAAAATCTGTCAATGGGGTGAGGCAGAGATTAGAATGGTTGAGCATGGGTTACGTTTTTTACCACTTCTGATTGTTGTGACTAGTGGTGCATCCAATCCGGGTCAGCACCTCCGAGTTGATTTTCGGGCTCGGCGCCGACCCGACTCCATTTTCTGAGCGGCGCGCTGTGCCGCTCGATCGGGCTGCTTCAGCCCGTTCGCCGCTGTCAAGATGTGACGGGACCCTGCGCAGGCGCAGAACGCGCCACAGGGGTCCAGCGCGCCTGCACAGGGTTCTGTCGCGTCATTTCCAGTCCCAGAAGTGACGGGACGGAACGGAACGGGCCGCCCTGAAGAAAAAGTAAGGCCTCGCCGGGCGTGAGCGGGGCCAATTTCGGCCTCGTTCTGCCCCGGCGAGGCTCGATCATACAACTCTAGTTGTGACTTGAGAATCACACATTAGTTTGCATGATCACTACAGCCTACCATTGCTTATTTAAGCCATGGTGGGTTGCAGCACCTGTGGGCACCAGGTTACCAGTTTATGTCCCTTGGCCGTGGTTTCTTGTGTCATCCGAACCTGGTGAGCGTGGCTTGTTGGGGTGGTTAACAACCCACCCTACAAGAGGCCATGGGCTCTGGATAGATTTCATAGATTATAGAGTTGGAAGGGGCCTACAAGGCCATCGAGTCCAACCCCCTGCTCAATGCAGGAAACTAGAGGAGGGGTCTCCCATCCAAGTAATAATCAGGCCTGACCCTGCTTAGCTTTCCACGCTCAGACAAGCTGAGCCAGTGTGAGCCACAGGCCTGTATGTAGTTTGTATACCACCACAACATGCCACCATCACCAGGTTTGGACGACACAAGAAGCTGTGCCCGGTGAGGGTAGTTATGTAAATCGGGCCGGCATGCGACCAACACGTGCAGGGTGGTTAACAAGCCACCATGGCTTATTAACCACCCTTGTGTTATGCGAACCCGCCCATTGTGTATGAATGTAACCCTCTCTTCACCGCACCTTCACTTCACTGCCTGATATAGGAGTAGATGTGGATTTGCTCTGATATCATAGAAGCGAAGGAAAGGTGGCTATTAGGGGGATTACATTAAGACTTGCTGCAGCAACTGTACTTTTAATTTTTTTATATTTTTTATTTTATTATGTTTATACCCCGCCTTTTTTCCTGAAAGGAACCCAGGGCGGCTTACATAATCCTCCTCCTCCTCCTCCATTTTATCCTCACAACAACCCTGTGAGGTAGGTTAGGCTGAGAGTCGGTGACTGGCCCAAAGTCACCCAGTGAGTTTCATGGCCGAGCAGGGACTAGAACCCGGATCTCCCGAGTCCCAGTCCAACACTCTCACCACTACGCCACACTGGCTCCCCGAAGCAGTGCTGAAGCAACACCTTAAATTTTTTGCATTTGATCACTAATTGAATGCTTGTCACTGCATAGAAACGTTACAGATCACAAAGTAGTCACAGTGGACGTCTAGGAAATTCGTATCATGCCCTTAATAAACAGTATTTTCAAAATCAGCCATTTGGTTGACATTACAAATGATTAAACTTTATGTGCTGTAACAATATGGTAATTTAAATTCATTCTTAGAAGGAGCGGTACCCAGATCATAGCTTTAGGCTTAGAGCCACTTCATGTAATTACTTTTTTAAAAGAATGGATATTTTAACATAAATATCAAATTAATGGATATTTTAACCACAGTTCTGTGGTTCTGAGAAGTTCTGAGCTGACTTCTTTCTTTTCTATTCAAACTGCTATTTTCAAATTAAGTAACTACCAGTGGGACCTTCAACAAAATGTTGTGGAGTGCTCCTGCTTGGGGCTCCTCCAGCTGTACGTTTTGCAGTAGACGCCAATTCCTTCCCTCTTATCCAGTTTTCCTTTCTCATTGGGCTGTCTTTGGGTTTTTTCCCCCTTAGGCTTTTTATAACATTTTTTTGTAGCTCTGCAAACCTTCTGGTTCCCCCAAGCCAGCTGATAACTCCCTCTTGTCTCTGTGTGGTGCCATGTTGGCTCTACAAGGATATGCACTCGCCTCTGAATTTTGGAAAGAAAGGGAATGACTAAATATTTTAGATTACTCTTACTTAGTACACCTTTGCAGGACAATCCCACAACTTCATATTGATTTTAAAAGCCAGATGGGATTTCAGATTATAGCATTGAAGTATTCTGACTTTCTCATGAATACAGAGTCATTGGTTAGTTCCTTTCCAAACCACAGTTGTATTTGAAGATGTAGTATACATTGCTGTGCCATATCTTTAATCAAAAACTGTGGATTCACTGTCTGTATAATCTTAAAACCTTTTAACAACCTTTACCTTTTTAACAACCTTTTTTGCAGGTTTTAATAACGGAACATGGTGATTTGGGCAATGGAAAGTTTTTGGATCCGAAAAACAAGATCTCTTTTAAATTTGATCATTTAAGAAAGGAGGCTACTGATCCAAAGCCCCATGAAATTGAAAATGCAATAGAATCATGGAGAAACTCCATAGAAACTGCCATGAGAGCATATGTGAAAGAACACTACCCAAATGGTGTCTGCACAGTAAGTGTAACAGGACCTGGAAATGCTTGGGTTAAAACCATTCTTTAGCCTGCTGGTTGAACTCTCTATTTCTGCCTGTTCTTTATTGTCATATTTTCTTTGAATCAGGATTGGGTCGTGATACTTATTGTTAAGGCCTTTGCCTGCAAGCCAGACAGATAACTCTGAAAATAACGTGGGTCAGGGATACTCTAAATAAATAAATCACCCACAGCTATAATCTAGTCTGATTCTTCATATACATCTTCAGGTATCCAAAAATATGGTTGCCAAGTCATCAGTGGCAACTAGAAATTTAACTTTGGCAGCCAACAGAGGTAGAACTTCCAGTAACGTAGTCGCAGAAATCACATATTTGTAAAAAGCCACCAGTAGTACAAGGAGGCAGTCTGCGCCTCTTTCAGAATGGTGCCAGTCTTTGTCTTACGCTGAGATGCAACATTAATGTAATAGGTTAGGAACATAAAAGTTCCTAACCTATTACAGCTAGAGACCATCTCACAGCTAGAGACCATCTAGCTGTGAGTCCTGCAAGACCTGGTCCCTGCTTCCCTGGTTCATCACACCTGGCCAGGGAGGGTGGGGCCCGACTGACTCCAGCTACAAAGGCTGCTGCTGCTCCTGCTGAAGGTGCCTGGAGACCATCTAGCTGTGAGTCCTACAAGACCTGGTCCCTGCTTCCCTGGTTCATCACACCTGGCCAGGGAGGGTGGGGCCCGACTGACTCCAGCTACAAAGGCTGCTGCTGCTCCTGCTGAAGGTGCCTGGAGACCATCTAGCTGTGAGTCCTGCAAGACCTGGTCCCTGCTTCCCTGGCTCATCACACCTGGCCAGGGAGGGTGGGGCCTGACTGACTCCAGTCACAAAAGCTGCTGCTGCTCCTGCCTTTGTTTGTTTGTTATCTGTAATTATTTCTGTTGTATTTTATTTTTTTGAATACTTAGTGGGGTTTTTTGGTATTTTTTAACTTGTATTGCTGTTCTTATATTCTGTAGATTATTATTATTTTTTAATATTATATTCAGTGTTTTTTGATGTTTTGTGTTCATGTTTTTAGATTGTGAGCCTGAGGGCAGGGACTGCCTTATTATTAATTTGTGTAAGCCGCTCTGAGAGCCTTTCTGGCTGAAGAGCGGGGTATAAATGAAATAAATAAATAAATAAATAAATAAATAAAAGTCCTACTGGATCAGGCCAAAGGTCTGCCTAGTCCAGCTTTCTCTTCCCATGGTGGCCAACCAGATGCTGAAGGGAATCCCACAAGTAGGGCATGAGCACAATAGCACCCTCCTGCTCATGTTCCCCAGCAACTGGTATTGAGAGACACTGCCTGCGGTACTGGAGGTAATATATAGCAAAAAAAACCCAAATGTTGTACACTGGGGAAAGAGGGATTACTAATGCAACCTGCTTTCTGACTGTCCTCTATCAAAGCTTTTCACTGGGCTCTGGGTACAAAAGAAATCTACTTATGTTTGCCACTGTGGGACATGAATTGAAACAGTGTCAGTTCACTGGTTCCTATAAACAGTGGTGAGCTACAAGCTCAACCAAAATTTGTGGTCTTCTGTGTACGTCATATGGCAACTAGTTTTCTACTCTCATTGACACTCAACATGGACAAAATAGAATGGATTGTGTTTAGCTGTTGCTGAGCTTTTCTATTTGGACAAGTACATAAATGTGTTATATGTTAGTAATTTAATTGGTTTTCTTACATAGATACAGTGACAATGCCTAGAAGTTAGTTTCCTTTTTATATGATTACATTATAGAGTGGGAGTAGTGCATTTTTTAAGTTTTACCTTTAAGGCATGAATTTGGAACTTAGCATGACTGTCTTCCATTTGTGATTAAGGTATATGGAAAAACAATTGATGGACATCAAACAATTATTGCATGCATAGAAAGCCATCAGTTTCAAGCAAAAAACTTTTGGTAAGTATAAGTTACCTTATCAGTCATCTGTACATTGGTTCCACTGCTGGTCAGGGTTGACTATACTGGACTTGATAGACCAATGGTCTGACTTGATATAAAGCAGCTTCTTACGTTCCTACGTTTCTTCCCCCCCCCCCAGTTTAAATAAAATCTATAAATGTAAGAGATTTGCACAATCCTTTCCTGCAGAGCATCCTTTCATTCTTTTTCAATAAAATACTTCATAGTTTTAAAATCTAAGACATGACTTCCAATTTATTTTTCTTTTGCTTATCTGAAATTTTCTATCTTTTTAAGGAATGGTCGTTGGCGATCAGAATGGAAGTTTACAATCACCCCTTCAACCACTCAGGTTGTTGGAATCTTGAAAATTCAGGTAGGCTTTCTCTAATTTACCAAGATAATCTCAATAATTATCATTACATCTCACACAACTCTTCGAGTTTCTATCCTTCCTTTCTGCCATTGATGGTATGCAAGGCAGCTTAGAATTTTTTTAAAAATCATAAAAACGGTGATAAAATAGAATAACAAGTAGTAAATCAAAATTCTTTCAAGCCAGCCAGTAATAATTAACCAAGAGAAATCATCAAAGATCAATGCATATCACCTTAGAAGCAGTAGAAAACTGGATGTCATGATCTCCAATACAAAATCAACCACCGACCAAAGGCCTAACCAGCCAGGCCTCCTTGGGAGGTAGTTCCATAAATAAGGCACAACCATAGAAAAGGGCATTTCTTTAGTAGTCCTTCACCTTACTTCCAAAAGCAAGAGCACCAAGGGAAAGGGCCTTCAGTGATTATTTCAGTTGTCAGGCAGGTTCAATTGGAAGAAGGTGGCTCTTAAGATGTACCCTGGCCACAGACCATTTAGGGCTTTATAGAAGTTTTGTTATTAGTCATACAGTAATTAAATGCCTACACTGTAGAATGCTTACGTACATCATATTACCATTATACAGTTGTCAATCACTTTTTAAAAAAAATATCCAAGGAAATATTTTACTTTTATTTATTTAATAATTTATGGTTTGTTAACAGTTCTTAGGATTTTCAGAAAATACCAAAAGATAGATTAAACAATGCTGGATATCAGGTTTTGTAGCAGGATCCCCACCCCACCCCCAGGTGTACTCCCTCCCTACACCCATTCCCAACCTGAAAAGATGCATTTTGGACTTATACATAACCTCTCCCCACCTTCTCCATCCTAAAAAACAAAGTGAAAATAAAAAAAAAGCAAAGAAACATCTAAATTTGCAGCCTACAGTGTACAAATATATGCTATGAAGGCAGAAAGTATTTGAAACTTTGACATCTGCAGACAGGTCAATCCACTTACTAATGCTTATCTATTTGCATTTTGAGCAGAGTGTAACACCACTAACTATTCCTAATACATACTGACATTTTCTCTGTATGGTGATTTTTAAAATCATTATTAACTATTTGTACATAGGTTCATTATTATGAAGATGGAAATGTTCAGCTAGTGAGTCATAAAGACATACAGGATTCTTTAACAGTGACTGTGAGTATCTATTCTTGCCTATGTTGGAAACATTTTAAATAGTCATTTGGATTAAAATCACAGTTCTGATATTAATGTATGCTTTTTGTTCAGCAACCAAAGGCTGATGTACACATGCACACTCATCAGTTTCCATCTTGTTGCTTTTCTTCTCGCAGCTGAATTTGCGAATGGCTTGCGTTGAAAAGTGTTGTTAGAGCCATCAGATGATATTTGATATCATCTGATATCTATGATTATTCCATAATCAGTAATTCATGCATGCGGTCTATCACTACATGCTACAATTAACGCAAGATAAAACATGTGACTGTTCACCAAGTATATTACAAAACTGACACCGGGAACCTTAATTTTTCAGTATGTTGGAAAATGTATAAAGTTATAGACAGAACTTACTAGTCACTATGCTCTTTAGAAAGCTTCACTATCTTCTGTTCCCTAATAGTTTAAAATAATGCAACTTTTTCACTTGTGATTTTCATTTAAATTCTTTTTTTTATTTTTTTTTTTAAAAGATCAATCACCTTTTTTCTACAAGTAGCAGAAATTGTGTAAGTAGTTTAGAAGTTTTAGAAGGTTAGACTAAGTATCCCCCCCCCGCACAACATTTCATTTGGGTAACTAACATTTGGGTATATTCCATCTCTCAGTGTGATTTCCCCAATATTGCAGTCTTGCCAGCATTTGCTTAGGAAGAGAATCTAGAATTGACAGCAGAAAAGAACAAGCCAATAACTGATGTGCCGTTGAAGTAGCCTTTCTGTAGCTAGTGGTGTCATCTTGCTTTATTGTGAAATAGGAATAGTTTCATATTGCTATAAAAATTCCATCAGTACTTTTGAACAGAAATTATAGTACTGACATTGGAGATACTTTGAACTAGCCAGTTTATAGAAATCTGTATACACTTGCATTTTCTGATAAATTTTGTCAAACTGTAACACAGGTTATCCGGAATCTAAAGAGCTACTTTAGATTGATTGTTTTTTCCAGAAATGTGGTATAGAAATGTTTTACGGTAAATGAAAAATAAATACTTTAGATAAGTTCAAGGCAGAACAAACACAATTTTTGATGTTGTTTTTTTTTAATGTAGCAGATCCCAGTGCCATATAAATGCTTTTGAGAGCCCTTTTTTCAAAATCAGTTTGCCAATCAGCATGGGTGCTGCTGTTCAAGAAACATAAATTTAATGCCTCCTTATGTGGAACTAGATTTGTATTTTCTGGCTCCTGCTTGTATGATGAGAATATAAACATTCTGCACAGGAATTCATTCTGAGGAGATTAAATGGATAAAGTAGAGAGAGGCTTCTCTAATGGCTTCATTTGGATGCAGAACTAAGCAACAAAACATGACTTCCATAAGTCAAAAATGCTATGAAATGAAAGAAGCTACTTCTCCATTTGGAAGGATAGAGGTCAAAGGATGGAAGTTAATGAAATCTATGGCGTCTACAGCCTTAGTATTATAATTAATTAAGTCATAGTTGCTTCAGGAGGCATGCTGGGAAGCTTGGTAAAAATCGCAAAAATAAATAGAAAGCTACTTTAAAGTACTGTGATCATCTGTGATGCTTGTCTCTGTGGAAGATCACCAATGTTATTTCTGTGATTATTCTTTTTCTGGATGGTACATGGTCCCATGTGGGTGCAAAGTTGCAAAATCAGTCTCTTGCTTGGCTGATCAGAAAGTAAGATCTTAATAACTACTCTGCCTAAACCCTGCACCATCCTTCCATATTAGAGCATGTATGTTAGTGAATGATGCAGAAGGTTGCTCTGCATTTATGACATACAAACCAGGGGTTTAATGAGTGCTGGATCCCTGGAACAAGGCTCAGCCAAAGAGGTGGCAAACGGCTTAGAGCTGTTTCCAGTGGCCCAGTTCGTGCATAATGAAAACCCATGGGGTTGTTTGTTGTTGGGTTAAAACTCTGGGTTGTTTGTTCCTCAACAACCCAGAGCTCCAGATGTGCATATCGCATCAAACAAGTGGGTGCCTAATCAACCCATGAATTGGTATTACATGCGAACCATGTCATGTGACAATGAACTGGCAGAGCAGTTGATGTGATTCCTGTTCCCACTTCTTCTCTGTCTTGTCCAAAATCAATTTTCTCTACCCTCTTCTAGTAGGGAAGCACGCAAACTGCAGAAACTCTCCAATGGGGAGAGCTGCAAGAACCATCGTGAACAAGATGGGAAAATACAGGGAACGAGAAACACAAAATCAGTTGCACTTCCTTTTCGCCTGAGTTAGCACTAAGCTTCTAAGTCACCAGTAAAAATCTCACTTTAGCATTGCCCCTCCCCACTCTAGATATACACAGATGGACCTGTATCTTGCAGATAATGCTGACTACTGGTTTGTTGTAAAGATTACTGAGTATGTGTCTAAAATGCTTTGAGCAGTGAAAACACCCTCTGTAATCATTTGATTATATCTGAAATGGGTTTCAGTCTTAAACAGATCATTGTTTCAGTGTATGGTAATCTGATTTTCAAAATCATCCTCTTTCTCCTAGAATGAAGCCCAAACAGCAAAGGAATTTGTAAAGATTGTAGAGGCCGCAGAAAATGAATACCAGGTATACAATAAGTCTGTGACATATAATTTTAGCCACTGTTCTGAGTCTTAATGACCAATTTTGTCTTTTTCTTTCTTTAATATGTGTTTGGAAACAGCCAGAAAATGGGTATTAGGCATGTGTTGAAGTACTAAAGTCTGAGATGTCTACATGACAGAGGGCAAAATATGCTAGGTGTATACTTGACCATACCCACTTAACAAAAACACATGTGCAGCCATTTTCTGTGAGTTTCCCAATGCCGGCTTTAAGAATGTGAGTACAAACACATAACATCTGAAAAGTCACTTATTTGAAGTAATAGAAGTTATTGTGGGCCCTTTTGCTTTTTTAAGCCTCACTGCAAAAGGTAATTTTATTTTTAGAGAAATTCTATCTATGGTAGTGTAAAACATTGATCTTAAATCATATTTCTGGGATGAAAATACTGTATAGTGTGACAAATTTCAGAACATACTCTTTGGTCATAGTTGAAATATGTTAAGGTAAGATTTCTGGCTAATCATGTTCATATTTAATCTTGCTGTCTGAAGCACACTTGTTTCTAATGTAGACATCAAAAACGTTTTGTAAGATAGGGACAGGTTGTGCAGTTGGAGGTTTGTGGCTCTTATATTTGTGTTCTTATCAAACCATGTATTCTTAAAATATATCTATTCTACCTTTTTCTGTGAACAGACTGCTATCAGTGAAAATTATCAAACTATGTCGGACACTACTTTCAAGGCCTTACGCCGACAACTGCCAGTTACTCGCACAAAGATTGACTGGAACAAGATTCTTAGCTACAAGATTGGAAAAGAAATGCAGAATGCCTAAAATGAAGGTTGCAAAGCTGGCTCATTTGGTGTCCTTGTATACAAAATAAAGTTATTACAAAGGTATTGAGAATTAAGTCACCCAATCAGCATGGGCATTTGCCATTGAAAATCACTGTAAGTAGCTTGGTTAGAACACAAGGCTTAGCTAATTGACCATTTTTTTGTCCTTTTGTTTCTCCTTTAAACGGTTATAAAAATCAGTGTAGCTGAAAAGGTTGAGAGCTTCTCATATATTTAGACTTTTTATAATGATGACATGCCTATAGTTTTCAGTTAAATTAAAACATTTTGAAAAATATATTTGCATAAGATTATCCCATGTTGCTTGCTTTCATGCAAAAAGCCAGCTTCTAGAACAAAATTCCCTAGAAGAGGTTGTTACTTGACACCACCAGTTTGACATTCAGCATGGATTTTAGCCATGTGTATCATTGTAGGAATAATCTATCCCTGCACTGTATGAAAGCCTGGGGAAAGCATTTCTATATCCAACCCTTTTCAGTTACTTAGCTAGCTTGGTGTTACCTTTTTTTTTTTTTTTTTTTTTTTTAAGGCCAAGGTCTAATGCTGTTTTTAAGGTGTTGAAATTAAACATTAGTGCTTATTTTGGAAATGCATTTAGTGCTCTATTCCTGACAGCTACTCAGATGAGTTTGGATTCCATCAGTCTTCAAATTATTTTTACCACACAGCCATAATTGTATTATAACAAGGCATATTGTAATATATATATAATCCTGTACTCATTACTGTGTCTGTCAGTTTATTTTTTTCTTGGATTGAAATGTACTAAAATTCAATGTGACATTAAAAATGCAAATTTTCTATTTACTTATGGTTATTTTTCAAACATGATATCCCACTTTTATGTGATAGTAGAGGCTCCCAACGTAATTTACATCACGTTTTAAAGCAATCAACCTAAAGAGAATAGGAGCAGCAGATAGAAAAAACAGTCATAAACCAAAGTCAAAACATCTGGAGGGCACCAGGTTGAGGAAGACATTGATTTCCAGAAGGTGTCTCTGCACAATTTCATGCAGATGTTAAATAACATGGACAACAGAACCCTCTGGGATGCCATAACCCCACCGCCCCAACACTGAGCAGAAGTCCCAAGCACCTTCTGAAGCCTATCTGGGAAGGACTGTATCACTGCAAAAAGTTACCTCATGTCCCATCCCCAGTCCAGAATGATACCATGGCTGATGGTATCGAAAGCTGCTGACAGGTTTGTCCAGTTCCCTGTATAAATCATCTGCTAGGGTGACCCAGACTGGTTAAGTGCCAAATGTGGGCCAGAAACCTGATTGAAATGGATATCGATAATATCAGAAAACTATGGAGTTGTTCTTGCTCAAAATGGTATTTTAGAGACTGGCCAGTAATTTTAGAGACTGACCAATGGGATACAAGGAGGGCTTGTTTAGTAGAGGTCTCATACTAGCTTTCTTCCAGTTTTGTTGATAATGCACCTTACCTTAAGAAAGCATTTGTCACTTTCTCAACTCACTAGACAAGATCTCTGTTTTATAGAAGCCAGACAGGAAAAGAGTTGAGTAACATCTCATTAATTCCTGCAATTCATTCTTTACAAAGACTAGACAGTACTTATTGGGACCTTTAAGTTTGCTGTTTACGGTATGTATCTACACCTCCGGTTGACAAATACATAGGACGAACACAGTTTTCTGTAACATTTTACACTTGTTCAAGTGGAAAACTAGGTTAGAAACACCTGAGAATTCCCAAAAAGTGGAAAGGAGGGGTGAGGGAAAGTTGAAATGAGGTACAAATGTATTCTGTAACAAGTATGGTTGATGATGCCCCTTGTTTATCCACCTTCAGGATTCATTTCAGTATGCAAATAGTGGCCAGGACTAAAAGAAAGTTTCATGCACCAAAGGGGGCTTTTGGGTTTCTCTTTCCCGAAACAATATTCTGTACCACATAACAAGCCTCTTCTGAAACAGGAAAGTTTCAAACATTTTTTTTATGATGTAGCACAGGATTGGGTGTTCAAAGAAATAAGATGAAAAATCCCACTGGGTGTGTGCAAGACCTTTTGGATCCTAGACCTGACAAGTATCTAGGAATGGTGGTGGTTGAGTAGTGCTCACTATATGAACTTTTCTATTATTTCCTCTTATACTGGAGCAGAATGAATGATTATTGAGTATGTATTTCCCCAGGATAACAGAAGAAACCGGCATGAGTTAAACGTCTATCTTTCCTCTCCTAGGTGATACAAGACCAAGATTGCATTCACAAATACTCCTATACTGCATGGTTGAATAATGTGCTGTTCTGTGCATTAAAAAATTGGCTGCAGTTTCAGGAGTGCAGTACTCGAGGGATTTCGAACAAGGAGAAAAGCATTGCATAGTGTCAGAATTGCTAGTTCTGCATTTATGGATAAACAAAAAAAACAACACTATAGATTTCATAGATCATAGAGTTGGAAGGAGCCTACAAGGCTATATAGTTTTATTTAATATTGTTTCCAATTCCAAGATAGAGCATATTGAAAATCCCAAGGATAAAAAGTAACTATAAACTATTTAGTAAATAACCACATGACAAAGGTAGATTAAAATTTAAAGTAGATTAAATAGTTGGGGTGGGTGGAGACCTCTTGTGTTTGTCCTTTTTTTGTTTTTTGCCATAACTGGAAGTGATCTTTGGTTAATAGAAAATTTTCTAAGAATAACCGGTTGCTTATATGCTGTGGAGAAGATTGGAAGTTCATTTTAATTTTGTTTATTGTTTGTTGTATATGTGTCTATGTTTTTTTATTATTAAAAAATACTTTTTAAAAAAACAAAACCTACTAGTTCTGACAGGTTATTGGGAGTTGGTAAGTGTTCACACACTGCTGGCAAACAGTGACCAATTAGGTGAGCATTTGTTAGCCAGACATTAACTTTGCAGTTTTTGTAGTTGGAAGAACACTGTTTCCTTCTCATACTTGGGGTTGCTGGGAGTGGGTTAGCTAAACGGAAAGATAATAGAAGGGAAGAGAAGAGGAAATGTTTACTCATCAGTGCGATAATGGAGAGATGAAGCAAGCTATCTAATAACTACTATGCTCATCTGTATTGCAGCTATAGTTACTTCTGCTTTACCACTTGTTTCTGGGCTCTAGTAAGAGTCAAGCAAAGGTCAGTCTGTTGTCCAGAAGCTTTGATCGAACACCAGCCAACCCACATCCTTCAGGAGTTTGTGTTGATTCCTTTTTCCCAGGTCATGTTCATACTGCAGTTAAGTCCATTTGGACTAGTTAGGAAACCAAAGCAAGATATTGTAATAGGGACATTTGTAGAGCTCTTCCTCCCCCTGACCTGTTAATTCCATGTAAGTTCCTTCATGGGAACTGTGTACATAGTCCCCCCCCCCCCGTCCATGTAGTTACGTGCAAGAAAAAAAAAAGATGGACTGGCTCAGTTTTAGAAGATGTTCCTACTGGGCATTATTGTGGGATAAGGTGTCTCTTTCTAAATATAGCAGCTCACAAAGTTTTCACTTGGCATCGCTAAATACATTGCATTTCTTGGTAGATACTGTGAAAGTAAAACGAACTCTTGTTCAGAATAAAGATTCAATTAAAAATGTGAGAAAAAGTTGGTATATAGGTCCTGGCTGTATTATACTAGTTCCCAGATACCTATAACCGCCAGCAAACAGCTGAGCACATGCTAAACATTCTGGAAGATAGTGGCCTGGTTTGCACCATCAGAGGGTGGTTAACAAGCCATGGTGGCTTGTTAACCACCCTGTATGTGCTGGTTGCATGGCAGCTGATTTGCATAATTACCCTTGCTTGTTGGGGTGGTTAAAAAACCACTCGGAACCCATGGGCAGTTGTGGGGTGGTTTGTTAGCCACCCCAGCAAGCCACCCTCACGGCTTCAGATGATATGAGAAACCACGTCGGCAGCAGCTTAAATTGGCAACCTGGGGCCTGAGGGTGGGTTGCAATGATTGTGTGAACCAAGTCAATGAAATCTATACATTTTTGGAGAGAGAATGCCACATGTATTCACACAAGTGTATCTGGTGGACACTAAACTAGGTAGGAAAATTGCAGATTATGTGAGAACATTTCTTGCCCAATGGGCATGTCCACTATATAAGCAGGGGAGGGGGCCACTTCCCTTGGGCTAGGACCCCAGCTGCTGCATTAACTATCCCTATGAATGTTAGGAAGCAGGAGAAAAGCATGCGGTTGAGAACTCGGGAGGGAAATGGAATTGTAAATGTGTGTGTAACATTTTAAAAGTGAGGTTCATACTGTGCACCAATTACTACTGCTTAACATTTTTCATACAATTCTTAAATATTTACAAAACAATATTATAAGATGTACATCCGTTACAATCATCACTAATAATAAAATATTTTAAACTAGAAAAACGCAAATCTATCCATGTCCGCATTGTATCTATCTTTCATAAAATCTAAAGATTTAAAAGTCTTATGTAGTGCTTGCTGTCTCTGAGTCAAATGTACTCAGTAAATTTAGACATCTCTGACATCTTTGGCAATCAACACTTTAAAATGAAGAGTGCTATTTTTTGACAATCGGAGTTGTAGCTATCACTAGCACATTCCCAACAAGTTCTTGTTTCTACCATTCAAGCTGATCTTAAAGATAATCACATCACTCAATCATGGATGTGACGGTATAGGTCAAGCAATTGTACACATCAATTGTACACAGACCTTTTGTCCAGCACAGACCTTTGGCTTCAGGTAAGTGTTAAGGTGCTTTGAGATGTACTAATCTTTAAAAAAAGCATGGAAATTGCAAGTTATGGCACATGGCCTTTAACCTCCATACCATTTAAGCCAGGGGTTGGCAACTTCCGGAGGTCTGGGGGATAATTCCCTGCCCCCTGGAAACCCAGCAGCAGCTGTACCCCTCCTCACCGGCGCCAAAATTGCTGCTGCGCTGCCACAGTTGCCATCAAAATTGGTTGGCATAAAAACAGTGATTCCTTTTTTTTTTTAAGCATGCAGGGAAGCTTCTTTTTTGCCGCTGCTGCCATGCCGCCAGCAACAACTTTGGTGGTGCAGCAGTGGTGGGAACAATGATGGGGGCCGCAAAAAAGTCCAGGAGGTGTTACACAAATGTAAGCATTACACAAATTCTACAGCAGCCTGCTCCAACCTCCAGATGTTTTTGACTATAACTCCCATCATTCCCAGCCAGCGGGAGATGCACAAGTTTGGAGAAGGCTGTTCAGCACTCACTGTTGTATTCACTTACAACTTGGCCTCTATGCACCCATACTTTCCCTTGGTCTTTCAGCCGAAATCATCTTCCTCTGCAAATGGGAAAAACGCTGAAGCTTGTGTCACTGTTATGTCAAATGTTATGTTTATGCTTTTGAATTCTATGTTCTTCATTCTGGTAACCAACCTCTTGCATTTTTTAAGTTGAAGAGTGCAGTCTTTGTTCATATTTGGCCAAAAGTAAAACCAGCAAAGTAACTGTTCAAACTTATCCAGAACATCAGGCCTACAGATTTGCTCTTCTAATAAATTCTAAAGATTTAATTAATTTATTTCAAACCATGCTAACGTGTTGCAAAGGCCAGTCCTTGGCATGTTTATTCATAAATGCCAGTCTCTTCTTTCCCTTGCTGACTGTTTCACTCGTGATGATACAGACAACCCTAACACTCATCTGCCCACAGACTTTGTATCCTCCATCTATCATCCCCCTCCCCATACAGGCGATCTCTACTAACATATTCCATTCTCTTTAACCCAAATAAAAGCATACAGGGAAAGCAGAGGGTCAGTGTGCAGCTAGGTCGCTACTGCTCCCATAATGTCTTGAGCCTCCTATTTCCAGAGGAAGAAGATTAGGGCTCAAAAACAAAGGGAACATGTGAGTGCAGGGAGGGTAAATTATAAGTGAGCACAATGATTGAGACTGTAGGCTGTGTCTACTGCTTACATGGCATGGAAATTAAAGCCAGTTGCTTTATCTTGCATTTTCCATACTTTTATGCCCATCTAAACTCTTCTCTTGATCCCTGATTTTCCTCATTTTTTACCAAAGGAAAATTATATGAAGCATCTTTGGGATGTAAGGCAACTAAGTTTAATTTCACTGCGGCTTTATAGTAGGTGGGGTGGTGGTGTTATTTTTGTTTTTGCTGGTTTCTTATTTTACACTCCCCAAAGGAAGCTGCCATTTCATTTCAAAATCTCTTTACTTGTACCTAATAAAGCTACAAACCTTACTTTGGCAGTAACCATCTTGGTTGTGGGAAGAGAGAAAGGCACGGAGTATGGGTTAATTTGTCCTACAGCAATGGGGAATTAAAAAGCTAATAACTTCACTCTAAAAACAGATTTTTCACAAAAATATAAAGGGTAAGCCCCCTGCAATTTCCATACATGTGGATGGAAACATGTCTTTTGTCACGTGCACACATTCTTGTTCATTGTCTCTGTGCATCACACATATGGGTTCCGCACCTGTGTGCAGCCTCACTTGGAATGTCCTAGAGCTGAGAAGTTTAGGTGGAAAGCCCCAACCTCACTGTGCATGCCTCATGTTTGACTCCTCCTTTCTGGCTCAGTTCGTCTTCAACCACCATGGTGATAGCATAGCATTGTGAGGCATGTCTTCCTTGTCTCTTGGTGTTTCTGAGAAGATTGAGCTGTTTTTATTATTTTTTTCCCCCATCTTTCCTTTTTCTGTCCTCGTAGTTTCATTCTTATATGTTTGCATTTTGAGTACTCTCTCATGTTGTGTCTTAGGTGCCTCTTTGTAACTCTTCTTGGACTTAAGGCCTTGAAGGCACCCTTTCTAAAGTGCTCCAATGAAAGCAAACTTTGGATGGGAGCTCCCTGTGCCTGCTGTGCTTAGGGGCAGGGCCGGCGCTACTGCTAGGCAGACCCAGGCGGCTGCCTAGGGCGCGGGGCGGAAGAGGGCGCAGAGTTTCTGCGCCCCTTCCTCTCCTCCGGCGCGCTCCTGCCCTGCCTGCCGCCTCCGCCGCGCCTCCCCGCCCGCTTGCCGGCCGCTGCCGCCGCTGCACCTCCCCCGCCCGTGCGCCCGCCCGCCAACCACCTACCTACCTTCCTGTCGTAAAGCGCGGGGGTCCCATCGCGTCGGAGGAGGAGGCGGCGGCAGCAGCAGCAGCAGACAGCAGCCAGCAGCGGGGGCGGGGGGAAGGTAGGTGGTGGTGGCAGCGGCGGCGGCGCGGGGGGGTTGCAGAGCAGGGCTGCTTTGCTCCGGAGCCCCCCCACGGCACGAGGGGGGGCGCTAAATATATTTGGCCTAGGGCGCCAAACAGCCCTGCACCGTTCCTGCTTAGGGGAGGAGCACATTGTGGCCGATTGTCCACACTTCCAGGGCTTTGGGCTTCACTCACACGCACACATTACAAGTAGGCAGAGTTAGGCAACCTGGTGCCCTCCAGATGTTTTGGACCATAATTCCCAGAATCCCTGACTATTGCCCATGCTGGCTGGGGCTGAGAGAAGTTGTAGTCCCAAAACATCTGGAGGCCTCCAGGTTGCCTACCCTAGGTCTAACATGTACTGTACCTATAAACAAATTTTATGAATGCATCAGGCTAGAATTTTAGTTCCTTAAACCAAAGCACTAACAAAAGGTTTGAAAAACAATGTCAATGTGTAGGGGCCTAATACTCAAGCGCAAAGGCACACAAACATTTAACAGATCAAAATAAGGGCATGCTTGAATACTAAGGAACAGCGCCTGAGTGCCCCTTCTCCTATTGATGAAGGTTCTTCCCTTCCTGCTGTTCTGCACTGACTTCTTGAAGAGACCTGTAAGTAGTCTATTAGGCCAAGTGTAACGTAGTGGCAATAGTGTTGGACTATGTGTGCTTCTAGACAAGACTTGTATTGTGCAGTTACGCTGCCTCATTAACAGAACTATACGGGTGTGTCCGTCCAGATGGCATCTTCTGTTTGTAGCTCTACCATGTTTTCTCGCTATTCCATCTTTTTTTCTTACCAGAAAAAAATAAATGTAAAGGAAAAAAAGGTGGAATAGCTGCACAATGTCTTTTGATTGTTAGCAATAGGAGCGTTCTGTCTGAGAACAACCTGTCACTAGTGAGACCTGGGTTCCAATCACCAGTCAGTACTGAAGCTCACTGGGTGACCTTGCACCAGTCACTGCCTCTCAAACTAACCTACCTTATGGGATTGTTGTGTGGATAAAGGAGCAGCAGCCAGGCCAATGATCTGTGCCATCCTGAATTCCTTGAAATATATTTATTTATTTTAAATCTATAATGATTTTAGACAGGCTGGTGTGACATTCTTTCAAATATAAGAATATCTAATCCACAATGGACCTAGTTGTATAATAGAATAACTGCAATTAAATATATCTAGCAACATTTACTATAGGCAGCCAATAGGAGGGAAGGTAAACCAGCAAACCCTAAACATTTTTTAAAAAACACACCTTCCAAAAGGCAAAAATAGAGACAATATAGGGTAGCTGGAGCATACGCAAAGTCAAGATTTTAGGGCATGCTTATGAATTGTTACCATGGGGTGGGGGTGTGGCATCAGAGGCTACTAAAAAGAGGTAAAATTTAATGATCCTGACGGCTTTTTCTTGTGAAAGGCTTCTCTTGCTGCCACTTCCACCCTACGCCCCCCAGGCAGTTCATAAGTTTATGCTCTGCAATTTGCAGTGGCAGTTTTATTAGAAATGGGAGCATTGGCTTCTGGCTGTGTGTGTGCGTATGCCCAGAGAAAGACGGAGGAGGCAGAAGTGTGTGGGCTGCTACGAGGAGTCCTCGTTACTGTTGTT
This sequence comes from Shinisaurus crocodilurus, assembly GCA_021292165.1. Taxonomy (NCBI): domain Eukaryota; kingdom Metazoa; phylum Chordata; class Lepidosauria; order Squamata; family Shinisauridae; genus Shinisaurus; species Shinisaurus crocodilurus. The sequence continues at coordinate 217,635,966 of CM037879.1, read as the reverse complement.
TGTTTACAACTTAAGTGGCGGCTTAAACAGATGCCTGCATGGAAACACGGCCACGGGGCGGGGGTGGAAGGGGGACACGTTACTGTTTGGGAGACATGAATCATCCCAGAAATGCACAGTGTGCGAGGTTGTGTCAGCAGAGAGCAGCAGGGCTGGAGCGCGCGCGCGTGTGGTTTTGCTCTCCCTCCAGTCTCTCTCCTCTCTCTCGCTCCCCCTTTCTTCAAAAACATGGCTGAAGCTGGGGCCGGTTTTCTGGAGCAGCTCAAGTCTTGCATCGTGTGGTCGTGGACTTATCTGTGGACCCTGTGGTTCTTCGTCATGCTTTTCCTGGTCTACATCCTGAGGGTGCCTCTAAAGATCAGTGACAATTTGACCACAGGTAAAAACGAGGCAAAGCCCTCGAGCGAGCGCGCCCTTCTCCCGTTCCTTTGCAAAAACTTGACGCCGAGGGGGGCAACTTTTTGCGGGAGAGACAGAGAAAAGAAAGAGGGACGGACGTGGCTGCAGCCCCGGCTGGGCGGGATGGCGGGAGGGAAGGGAAGGGGTTGCGGGGGCGAGGGGTTCTGAGGAAGAAGGCGTTGTGTGTTGGAAACTTTCTCTGCACCCCCCGTCCTCCTCCCTGGCTGAAAAGTACCATTGCTTTAAGTAGCAGCTGTGGCACCCTTTATCTTATTTTTACACATGCACAAGGTTTTAGGACTGGGCTGGTGTGTGTGTGTGTGTGTGTGTGTGTTTCTCATGCTCCCCCGTTTTTTACCAGCTGCTTTTCAGCCACTTGAACCGCACTATAAGGCAAGATACGTTTTTCCAGTTGAATTCCATGCTTTTCTCTCCCAACACCCGCTCCCCACCGCCCCAATATCTGCTCGCAGTAATTTTTCCGTTTGAGAATAAATGGTGGGTGAAAAAGAAGGCGCAGCAGCAGCCCATGGTTAAGTGGGAACCCCACACAGCAGTCGTGGAGGGGGGGGGGAAGAAGGGGCGGGAAGTATTTGGGTAAGCCAAGTGAATTCCTTTTCTTTCTAAATTAAAGCTGAATATCATAGAAATAAATCGCAGGGGAACACCCCCCCCCCACGCGCGCGCGCACACACACACACACACACACGATTTAGGCAACAGCAGCCTACATTAAAAATTGCCTTGCTGGATTATATCAGAATTATGTCTCAAGTCATAGTTTATTTCCCTCCCCCAGTCTGTATATGGAGGTTCCATTTGTCTCTCATGGCTAATACCGTAGTTGTTGATAGACCATAATTTTGGCTAATTCACAGGGCTGACCTAATATAAGCCATTTTGCTGCTTGAGGTGAAAGCACAATATGGTGAACCCAGAAACCTGGTGGCGGTTGTATCTTACTGGTGATGGGACTTAAACACTGGTGATGGGACAGCCTCTTCCACCGCACCTGAGGGCAGCAAGCTAACATAGGGGCTTGTGGCAGGTCACACACAGCTCTGTCCTCAATACCTCACTGCTGGTTCAGGGCCGGCGCGTCCGCTAGGCAAACTAGGCGGCGGCCTAGGGGGCGTGGCCGAAGAGGGCGCAGAAACGCTGCTCTCCTTCCGGCCAACTCTTCCTCGCCGCTGGCGCGCTCCTGCCCCGCCTGGCCGACAAAGGCACCACCAGGTCAGTGCGGACAGGATTGCGGGCGCCGGGCGGGCTTGGGGTCGCGCTCGGCTTTCCTCGGCGCCCGGAGCTAGGCCGGGTCAGAAGTGCGCGTGGCGGCGGTGACGACCGGTCCGAAGATGCTGCGCGGTGGGCAAGGCCGGCTTGGCAGCGGGGAAAGCGGCTGCCAGAGGCGGTGGGCGGGAGGGCGCTGGGCAAGCAGGCACTTCCCGGCTGCTTTGCTTCGGAGCCCCCCCAGCATGAGGGGGGGCGCTAAATATAACTTTGCCTAGGGTGCCAAACTGCCCTGCACCGGTCCTGTGTTGGTTGTTCACCACCGCATCACTATATGTCAGTGATGGCGAACCTTTTTGAGCCCGAGTGCCCAAACTGCAACACAAAACCAACTTAATTATTTCAAAGTGCCAACACTGCAATTAAACCTGAATACCGAGGTTTTAGTTTTAGAAAAACAACTCATACAGTTGTCCGAACTAATTACGGTAACATCTTTTGTCTTAAAAGAAAAATACAATAACAGAGCTTTCAATGATACAAACAGTTTTTTGTTGGAAAAAAAATCAACTCAAAAAATTATTATAGTACTACATTGTACACATAGCCTGAAGGGAATTTATACAAACTTTTAAAATAATTAGGCACATGTATTTTTGGATAAGGGATTCTCAACTTGTAATATGATTATGTGCCAGACTGAAATTGTATGGGGCAAGCTTTACCCCGGGTCCTTTCCCTGCTTCTACAGGTGTCGGATTAGTAAAAGTAAAAGTCAACCTGTACTAGGATGAGCAAGATAAACAAGAAAACTAAATGACCGTGCTCGACACATTTAAAACACTTTATGTATTGGACTGCAAACACTGCATTAGGTAAAAGTTTGCATTGGGCATGCTTTTGTACAATTAATGTGATTTTTGCTATTGCATGCATGCTGATAATTTGTCAAACCTTGGCTCATACTCCGTTAGTTTAAAAAGGAATTTGATTGGCTTGCCCAAATACTTCCTACCCCCCCCCCCTGCAGTGTGAGATTTCTTTGTCCTGAACCTAATGCAAAGTGATTTGAAAGTAGAAAGACGTTTCTGTATTTCAACACCCTTCACATGGGTCATAATTTTCTAAATCTTTATCATGATGCTCCTTAGTAGTCATTCCTTTTCTAAATGAAATAGCTCCAAGCAGTTTATTATTTCATGGAAGGAAAGTTGCTCCAACCCCTTGATATTTTTAGACTCCAATTCTATAAGCACTTACTGAGAATAAGTGCCATAGCTGTCAATGGAACTTGCTTTTGAGTAGACATGTGTAGGGTTGCACTGTTAGTTACGGTAAGCTTTTCTAGCTCTACTGGTATCCTTTTTGAGATGGGGCACCAGAATGGTACCCAGTATTCACACATAACAGTTCACATGTAACATTTCTGATCCTCCACCCATAGGAGATGGCACTGAGTCTTGTGCTGGCACACTGCCTTCTCCCTTTGTATGCTGTGAGTCAATGGGTTACTTCTTTATTCAAGCAAACCATAGTTTGCTGATACATACCAACTGGGAAGTTACCGTTTGCCCTTGGCCTCTAAACAAGGATTGGAAACAAGTTTGGATCTAACAGCAAGTTCTAGCTTTTCCAAACCAGCTAGTTGCCAATTAGCTGGAGGCCAACACAAATATTAATTTTCAGGTTCAGATGTAACGGGAAACTGTGGTTGCCTGAACCAGGAAGTAACTAATTGACTCTGAACACATGAGAGAAAGAAGCATAAGGCTTATTTGTAATCCTCCAAACCATGGAGCTCTTCAGCACAACCCAATATCTTTTGCTGTGTAGTAACAGCCAATTCAGGCTCTATCAGTATATTTGTGGTAGGGATTTTGGTTTTGCCCTAATGTGCATTTATTTGCACCTACACTAAGTATGCTTCTAGACTAGGCCTTTATTGTGAAATTGCACTGCCTTATTCATGGAATTTTACAGGGGGTCCAAATGACGACACCTTCAGTTTGTAGCCCCTGTTTTCCTACCACTTCTGGGGTTTTTTCTTACCAGAAACAAACCCATTGCGGAAGAAAAGACAAAATAGCTGCACAATGCCTTTTGATTGTTAGCAATAAGAGTCCTCTGTCTGCAAGCACCCTTTATATTACCTGTTTTTTTGTGGCCCTTTTGCCCAGTTTTTGGAGGTCTTATTGGAGCTTTCGACAGCTTGTTGGGGATTTCAACACCTTGTATAATTTGTTGCTACCCACAAATTTGGCAAATTTTGCTCTTCACCCCACCTTCAAATAAGTTATGTGAATATTAAATTGCACAAGATCCTGTACAAATTCATGGTTTAATTTCCCTCCATTTGGAAAACTGCTCATATATTTCTGCCCTCTGTTTTTCATTTTTTAACCTGTAACCAAATCCATTTGTGCATTTGTTGTCTTATTGCATGACCACTGAGTTTACTTAAAAGCCTTTGTTGTGAGAGTTTGTCAAAAGCCTTTTGAAATTACAAATATATAATGTCTATTTGATTGCTTGCGTCTACATGTTTATGGACACAATTTTTAATAAGTTGATGTGGCAAAAATCCCTTTTGCAGAAGCCATGCTGACTTTAGCTCAGCAAAGCTTGTTCTTCTATATGCTTGACAGTTCTAGCATTAAATTTCCCTTTCTTCTGGTGGCAAAAAGGTTATTATTGTGTGTCCCAGGGAGAAGCGAAAGACTCTATTTTACCCATTTCAGACTGTTTATACAAGGGACACATAAGTCACTGTATTTGCATTTCCCAATGCTTATAATCCTAATTCAATACCTATATTGCCTAGACTGTACATTACTATTAAAATTGCATACAAGCACAGAATGTGTGATAGTTGAAACAAACTTTGAGAGTAGAACAATACTTCTCTTCAACAAACACATTTGCCAGTTAATAGTACTGCAGGGGCAGGGATAATTTTCAGGGGAGAATCGCTGGGTAGAAGGCAAGGTGCTAAAGTCCAGCTTTGGACAAAATATCAGTGGTTAGCCACAAACCAAGAATGGAAGCTTCTGATCTCCCTCGTGTGCAAGGGAAGGGGAGTTCATGAGCTTGAGGCTGCTGTGCTTATAACAGCAAACCATGTTTGCCATTGCTTCTCTGTCAATGTATATTGTTTGTGCACACTGTACTTTGTGTACACTGTATCTTGTTGCTTTCACTGTGTTTCTGTGAGCATACTTGGAACAGATCTTCTCAGCCAACATCAAAAGCTACAAATGGGGAGGTAGGAGAGAACAGTATACAAATGTGGAGACACTCACATGAAAGAAGCCCAGAGATTTGCAGCAATTACCAACTAATGCCTAGTGCAAATTAGTAGTTTAATTTGAGTAGCAGTGCATTTGTGTTTGCTGAAACAAAATTTGTATATGTATACTATAAAATATTTGTGGGTGCTGATTTTGTATTATTGGTTATATGTGCCCCACAGAGAAAGAGAGAGAGAGAAGAGAGAAAGATATTTGACAATAGTTGACAAGGGAAAAAACCTCAATGGATTTTTTTTTTTAAACTAAAGAAGGATAAATGATTTTCTTCCTGGTGCAATCTTGACTATTTTTCATGAGATGTGGACAAATAACTATGGATTTGAACTTGTAAGCCTCTATAGAGATGGGAATGTTAAATCTGATGTGTTGTGACTCAAGGTAAATATCTACAGGCGTGAGAGACAAAGAATGACTCCGTATGGGAGAACTGATTTTTAATCAATACTTATTGCGTAAAAAGTTCTCCTTTCCAAATGAATGCCAAGCCTTTTGGAGAACCATTGCCATACAAACAGAGTTCTTTTAAATTCCAGGTGTTTTTAAAAAATATATAAACCATGTACTCAGGTTGCCTATTCCATAAGCAGTGAAGTAGTTAACATATTCTACCAATTATATTAGATATCCTGGCTGTGACCCTTCCTTGATAACAAGGGGAGGATCCACACTAGAATCTCTTCTGTGTGCGAGTCAGTGCTGTGGCAGTATTTCTTCAAAATGCAGTAGTTTTCCATTGAGGCACACGCTAATGAATATGGTGCAGCATGCACCCTCTTTATAATGTGATTGCATGCCATACAAAATTGCATGGAGTTGCAACTGCGGGAGAAGTAGAAAGAGATTGAAAGGTCATGTGAGCATAGATGAAGTAGGAGGGATGAACTTCTGCCTCTGGTTTCTTTTTCTTTGTTGAGTCAGCTGTCCGAATGTGCACCTGTGATGGTGCGAAGCAACGAGGTTTAAAAATAGCAATTCAGAGCTCCGCTCCATCATACGTGTGCAGTCAAAAGGAGCCACACACACACACACACACACACACACAAAAATGGAGGAGGAAGAGGAAAAGGACATGGGGTGGGTGGGTACTGTTGCATGGCAGCAACCACCAAAATGGGGGCTTGCTGCTGCCACCGCCCCCTCCCTCATATCTAATAGCATATCTCTCCTTTTGTTCCCTGCTCTTTCCTCCATGATGGTAACAGTGAGGGGCCATTTTACTAGGCAGCCATGCGAGAGCAAGTGAGAAGGGAAGAAAGCATTGGCACTGGGTGTTCCGGTCCACAAATCTCATACTTGGCAGATGTGGAATTATGGAGGAAGAATGCACCCCCTCCCCCAATTAATTGGTGGATTTGATCCACTGCTGAGGATAGCAGCAAATGGCAGACAGACCCACTTCTTCCCCTGCAGAGCCGCACACTACTTGCCAAGCCCCGCCAAGGGATTGCCTATCACCGAGGTTCTGCAAGTGAAGCCACTCCTGCCAAGACAGGTAACAAAACCACAATAATAGCACACAAACAGCACATAGGGTGGCCGGGTGACCGGCCAGATGGGCGATTGATAAATATAATAAATAAATAAATAAATAAATAGGTTGCAAGTAAACTGTGAGATGGCCAAAAATCGTTATAAAAACAGTCTCAGAAACTCCTGGATATAAGGGCTGAAATAGCGTGAGAAAAACGGATTAGGGAGTGTGTTGTGTGCACCGGTGAGCCACGCATTAAAATGATGGGGAAAAAACTCTCATGTAGATCAGCCCCTTGGCAACTGTGGTATATGTTTTGATCATCTCTGGGCTGGGTTACTGTAAAGGCTGTTCTTTAAGACAGTTTGGAAGTTGCAAAATTCTGCTGTCTCCTTACAGGGTCAATTTTAGGAAACATATTCAGTCGATTGTTGCTTCCCATTTGCTTCTAGGCCCAATTCAAAGTGCAGGTTTTTGCTTACAAAACATGAAATGTTCTTGCCTCAGTGTACCTTTTTGAGTGCCTTCTCCTATACTTGCCTCTTCTTTCTTTAAGACCAGCTGAGGAAGTTCTGCTTCAGATTCCATCAATTTGTAATTTAAAATCTGTGTGTGTTTGGAACTTTGGAACTGGGCTTTTTTTTAGTGGTAGTGCTGTATTTATTTATTTATTTATTTATTAATTATTACATTTATGAATCGTCCATCTGGCCGGTCACCCCGGGTGATGTACAGTTAAAACAATACAATAATAACATAACATAACAGTATAATTTATTTATTTATTTTTAAACAAATCCTAACCCACCCCATATTCTCGCCTGAAAAGCCTGTAACTTTATTTATTTATTTATTATATTTATACCCCGCCTTTTTTCCTGCAAGGAACCCAAGGCGGCTTACATAATCATCCTCCTCTCCATTTTATCCTCACAACAACCCTGTGAGGTAGGTTAGACTGAGAGTCATTGACTGGCCCAAAGTCACCCAGTGAGTTTCATGGCCAAGCGGGGACTAGAACCCGGATCTTTGTAACCATCTCCATAGGCGGAGTGCCAGGAAATACAGTCTTATCTTCAGTGCTTTTCAAATACTTCTGTTTTTGATATTTTCTGTGTGCATCTGTATTACTTTTGTTATGGAATATTTGTAGATTGTGTTTAAAAACATCATCATCAACAATATGAAACAGTCATGGGATATTTTTAATGTTAAGGTAGCTAAGGTAGTTTTATCCTTGTAAACTGCCTGGATATGTTGTACATGACAGGTGAGATAGAAATATTTTAAAATAAATTTTTAGAGAAATAAAATGTTATAAATAAACTGATAAATATGCATTTACTATCTAGTTAGTGTGCTTAAGATTGCAGTCTACGGCTGATGCCAGACGCTGTAGCAACATTTTTTTAAATTTTGGTTTAAAAAAAAAACCCACACGTGTGTGTCTTAGGGATTATGTGCTCATCTATTCCACTGCCAGGATTGACAAGACACCACTAGAATCTGAATACATTTTATTAATACTTCTTTGATCTGGGGATAATGGGATTCACACAAGTTGATCAGATTTGTATGTCTAGCTGTTGCTTCCTCATTTAGGTTTGGAACTTCTTTCATGTTGTACACAGCCTTGTTATGTTATTACAGCAACCTTCAACTGAGTCATCCTTTTTTTTTTTTTTTGCCTTGAAATGACCCAAACACAGTTAAGGTGCAGCACAAGTCTAAAAAAGGGGGAAACTCTGTTACTACGGCTTTCTAATTGTTCAGGAAATGATTTTTTTACTCTCACAATTTATTCTGAAACCTTTTGCTGAAATTAGTGTAAGAACAATACACGCGATACAATGTGCAACATGGAAATTATAAGTAAAGCCATCCATCTGAACATCTGTGCCACGTAAGCAGTAAACACAGTCTACAGTCCTGCATATTGTAATCGCTTACAACTTAGTCTTCATGTATCTGCACTTTCCCTTGGCCTTTCAGCCCCATATGGGGAAACCAAGCGGTCAGCGTGCCACTAGGTAGTCACTTTCCTCATAATTGTCTGAGCTTCAGTTGTTGCTCCAACCTGCAGTGAAAGTGGGCTGAAAGGCTAAGGGGCACAATCCTATGCATTTTTAAACAGAAAAAAGTCCTACAAATCCCAGCATTCCCTAGTCAGCCATGCTGGGCTTTTTTCTGTCTAAGCATGCATAGGATTGCACCCTAAACTGTGTGTGTAAGTGAGCACAGTTTATGAGACGTGCACTATGCATGAGCTGCTTCCACTTTGCAGCAACAACCTACGAATACCCCGTTCATAGTTTGTTAATGTGACGTCCGAACTCGGACACTTTGAGTTATTTGTGGGTTAAACAACCCAAGGTTAACCTCTGGTTTGGTCTTAGGTTAACTCTGGGTTGTTTAATGAATGCCACCCTTATGTGCGAACAGCCTCATGGTATGTTCAGGTTCAGCTCTGTGTTGAGCTATGATGTCTCTGACTGACTTTGGACAAATATCCATTGCCATTTCTCATACATGTCATGAAAATATGCCGATAATCATAAAAACATTACATTTTTTTTCCTGAAGAGTATAGTAGATGTTAACCACAACAGCAAAGAGTATTTGCTATTATCTTGATAATTTCTTACATAGCAACTTTCCTTGAATAAATATCAATATGTAAAGTTTTGGGTTCACACGTAGACTAGGTTCAAATCTGTACATAGCCATCAATTCACTCTTTGAGTGAATCTGGGCCTGGTCATCATTAAGCCTAACCTGTTACAGGCACTTCATGCATGTGCATATGCATGCGCCCACACACAGAGTCATACATAAACCCACTAACACCTAGGTCACTGTCTTTTCTTCTTTGATTCACTGGCTTCTGCTGCTGCAAATATCCTCTGTCTGGTGGAAGCTATTTCCCTTTAGGAAGACACTAAACCCAGGGGTGAGCATTTATTTTAGTAGTTGCCCGCAGTTCAGTTGATGATTTAAAATAGGCATTTAACACTTCATAACTTTATGAACACATAATGGATTTACACGAAAGCAGCAAGGGCAGGACCCTGCAATATGACTTGACGTTTTATTTATTTATTTTATTTGTGCCCGCCTTTCTACCAAAAAATAGCATTCAAGCCAACTTTGAGAGAACTGAAACCAGAAAAAGAAGAAAATGAAGGTATGTTCGGCTATTGGGCGGTATAAAAATGTATTAATTAAATAAATAAAATGTTTACGCTGAGCAAAAATGGTAATAAACGGGTGAAAACTGCACTTCAAAACCTTTTTTAAAAAATGGGTGTATATCTCAGACACTTTTTATTGGCTTCTTCTGAAATGTGGAGAGCTTATAGAGCTCACCGGGTAGATTGTCTGTGCCAAATCCCATACATTTGGTGCAGATTGCCTTGATTTTATAACCTTTAAAATGGTGGGATGCTATTAGAGCCACCCATCTTAACTATACAATCACTCCCACACCTGTATAATGCTAACCATCACTGTTGGACTCTGGTTTTCCATAAACATTGGTGATTAGGTTTTGTTTTTTTTAGATATGTGATTATAGGTATTTTTCAAGAACCCTTGAATCTTAATACCCCTCTCAGGCTTAGTGCATATGATGGATTTGTTTAATGTATCAGTTGAATTGTTTATGGTTGTCACTCATGTTTTTGTTGTTCATATTTTAGCGGATACTTGTTCTAGCTGTTTTAAATTTTGTATGTCTTAATTTTGTTGTAAGTTGCCTTGCTTGATTCTCTTTTGAGAATCTAAGAAATCAATAATAATAATAATAATAATAATAATAATAATAATAATAATAATAATAATAAATTCTCACTGAGGTAGTTAACCTTCTCCCTAACTTGTTAGTTTTCTATAGGTAGAAGTTTTTTGTATGGGGGAATATTCATACCCTTAGTTTGATGTGGTACATTCAGGATGCAAACCTATGCCCGCTTACCTAACAGTAAGCTCCATTGAACTCAATAGGATCTAAGTAGACAGGCATAGGACTGCACTGTCAGATCCGGATTTACCACTCAGTGAAAAGTAAACCTGGGTTGCAACCATTTTATAAAGAGGATAACTATAGTAATTGTCAGCAATTAGTTTCATGGGAGTGCCACCATTGACAAAACAGGCCTGTGGCTCACGCTAGCTCAGCTTGTCTGAGTGTGGAAAGCTAAGCAGGGTCAGGCCTGGTTATTACTTGGGTGGGAGACCCCTCCTCTAGTTTCCTGCACTGAGCAGGGGGTTGGACTCGATGGCCTTGTAGGCCCCTTCAAACTCTATATCTATGAATCTATGAATTGATTGTGATGGGTCTGCTGCCAGGAAGTCTTATTGCCTACATTTCCTCCACATACCTCCTTTACTTCTGTATTGACAACTTGGAGGGGAATTGGTACTTCTCCAGGGGCTGATATGGCCCAATTAATGATCTTTACTCCATAGCGTTTTATAGAAATATGTCTTCCATAGCGATGGGAAGCAAAGGAGAATCAAACATAGGACTTGAAAATATTCCCAAATAATGTCTGACACTAAGATATAAATTACAAAATGTGTGGTGTAAAATAATTGTTGAGATAGTATAATTATTGGTAGCAAGGAAAGAAAACAGCACAGTCATTGTGTCAGACAAGCAACTAAAATAAGCATCCAAATATGAATGTGTTCTTGTCTTTGTCCAAATAACCAGAGCCTTTTCTTAGGCTTGATAATTTCTTTGAACATTTCCCTAAAAGCTGTAGATTTTTCAAATGTTGTCTAGATATGGTATGCAGTATATATTTTTTTAAAATCTGCTTTTTAAAAAATCTTGGTCTTCTATTCAGCCATTTATTTATTTATTTATTTATTTAATATTTATGCAGGTTTTTGTTTGTTTAAATGTTTATTTATTTATACAAGTTTTTATTTGTTTGTTTAAATGTAGTTGGAAATCAATCATTTAAAATTATTGGCCGCAATTCAACACAGAATTAAATGCACTGTAGCCCATTGAAATAAGTGAACTTAAGCCCAGTTGATTCTGTGTTGGATTGTAGCCTTTCTTTCTAAACTCTATAAAAAAAATAAGGATTTAATTATTATTACAGCAATAAAAGTCATATTTACTGCAGCAAACTTGTGACAACCCAGACAAAGAGACTCCTGAGAAGCTTTTGTTTCACAGGAAAGCTGATAAATCTAAAACGTGACTTCCTAAAAATAACCATGACTGTTTCAGTTGGGTTTTGTTCATTTATTTTTTTTAACACTGAAGACAGGACCTCTACCTTTTATGACTGGAAGTGAGACTATATTGTATTGCTATTGTCCCGCATTTGTTTCGTGCAAATGCAGTAGACACTGTACAGGAAAAGAAAAAAGAAAGCAGTGAGACAGACCCAGCATTGAGGGCTTACATTCCACATTAAGCAAGCAGGATGGGGAGAAAGTAGATACAGAGCTCAAGAACAGATAGGAAATGGATAGCTGAGGGAGAAAGATGCAGGAAATGTGAAACACACTGTGGTAGAGAAGGAGGGAGAGACATGATTTACATGGAGTACTTCCCAAATATCAGCCAAGCTGGAAAGTTTGGAATCAGCAAAAGCATTATCTTGGCCTATTTGCAGAAGTGGCAAGCATATATATCTCACAAGCACCATATCACTTTCAGTTACAGCAGGGGTGGGGAAACTGGCGTTCCAGATGTCGTTGGACTCCAGTTCCCATTAGCCCCAGCCATGCCGGGGCATGGATAATAAGAGCATAAGAACATAAGAAGAGCCATGCTGGATCAGACTAAGGGTCCAATTGGTCCAGTATTCTGTTCACACAGTGGCCAACAAGTTGCCCATGGGAAACCCACCAGTAGGACATGAGTGCAACAGCACCTTCCTGTCCATGGTTCCCAGCACCTGGCATACAGAAGCATACTGCCTTTAATCAGGATTGGGAGCCATTGATAGCCTTATCAGTTCCTCCATGAATTTGTCTAATTCTTTTAAAGCCATCCAAATTGGTGACCATCACTACATCCTGAGGTAGCGAATTATGTAGTTTAACTATGCATTGTGTGAAGAAGTATTTCCTTTTATCTGTCGAGAATCTTCTACCAATCAGCATCATGGGATGGCCTTAGGTTCTGGTATTATGAGAGTGGGATAAAAATGACCCCCTATCCAATTTCTCTAAGCTGTGCATAATTTTGTACACCTCTATCACATCTCCCCTTACTTGCCTTTTTCCTAAGCCAAACAGTCCCAGACGTTGTAACCTTTCCTCACAGGGGAGTCGCTCCTGTTGCTCCTGTTTCTTCATCTTCTAGGAGAGGGGTGGGGGTGGGGGTGGGGGGAGTTCAAATAATTTATATTGTGTGGCTGCCTGTTCATTACCAGGCCATTGGATACTATCAACCTCCAGCTATTGATCACTGGTGGAAGTCCATTTCAACATACAGTAAAGTCTTTTACAAGTACATGTAAACAATGGTCACATTCGCACCACACGACAACCCACCCTGCGAATAAGCCATGCAATGTGGGTTGTTTGTGGAACAGTCCACAGTGCCCCCGACAGACAATAGGGCTCATCGTGGGTTCTTCCCCCCCCTTCTCCCTCGTTTCTTCCACAGGTATCCCAGGGACCTGCATGGCAGAACCTGTCTTGTCTCCTCTCCTCAATCCGATTGCTTTTTCCCCCTTTTCGCAATCTCCAAAGTGACAGCAGTTGTCCAAGTGGCACATTGGAGCAACCATTGCTGGTTCGCCACCTATTTTTTATTTATTTATTTATTATATTTATACCCCGCCTTTTTTCCTGAAAGGAACCCAAGGCGGCTTACATAATCATAGAATCATAGAAAAAGTAGAGTTTTTCTATGATTCTATGAAAAGTGACCTACAAGGCCATCAAGTCCAACCCCCTGCTCAATGCAGGAATCCAGGTGAAAGCATCCCCGACAGATGGCCGTCCAGCTTCACCTTGAATGCCTCCTCCTCTCCATTTTATCCTCACAACAACCCTGTGAGGTAGGTTAGGCTGAGAGTTAGTGACTGGCCCAAAGTCACCCAGTGAGTTTCATGGCCGAATGGGGACTAGAACTCAGATCTCCCGAGTCCCAGTCCAACACTGTAACCGTTAAGCCACACTGGCCCCTGTGTGTCATTAAAAACATTTTTAAAATGTTTGCACCAGAAATGTGTGCAAATGTTTTTGTTATTTTTTTTTTTTAATTGTCAATAGTTTGCACAGGTGCACAACTCCCAACTCCTCTAAATCTGAACCATTGCCTGGTCAATGCCCTGGTAAGTGTCTGCTTTCAGAGCAGGCATCATCCATGGGCATTGAGAAAGGCAGGTTTCAAATACATTACTTTGCTTTCACTTGACAGCTGTCAAATGGCAAGCTGTTGAGTGCAAAGCAAAGCCGCACAAAGATCTTTGTTTGTGAAAGAGGGTGGCAGCCAACGACATCACCCCCTTCACAGCAAGATCCTCTAGGTTTTAAGTTTGGACCTGTCCTCCACCTTTTCCACCTTTTCCTGAGGAACAGGGCCGGATTAAGATAGGGGCTATTGGAGCTGCAGCTCCAGGCCCCTACCATAAAATAGGCCCACAATGCCTGGACCCGTCACCCGCGGCGCGGAGAGCCGCAGAGAGAGCCACACGTGCGGGAGGAGAGTGGCGGTGGTGTGGCAGCCGCGGCGGCGTCCCGCGGGCTCTGCGCATGCGCGGAGCCAGGACACTGGGCGGCGTAGGGCCCCGGCGGCGGTGGCGGTGTGGCAGGCCGGGCAGGACAATGGCGGCGGCGGCAGCATCAGCGGCAGCCGTGCCTGGAGGCGGCGGCTCTAATCCCGGGGGCCCCGTGGCGGGAGGCGGTGCAGCGGCGGCGGCAGCCGGAGCCTCCGCCACCCCCTTGTCCGTGTCGTGGCGCAAGGACGGAGGCCCCGCCGGCAAGTTCTGGGAGAGCCTGGAGACCGTCTCGCAGCTGGACGCCGCGCGGGTCTGGCTCGGCAAGCACTGCAAGAAGGTGAGGCCGCGCCGTGAGGGCCAGCCGGGCGGGGGGCGGCTGCCCCTCCCCCTCTCCTGCTGCCACCTGCTCAAAGGCAGCGGCACCTGTTGATGTCCTGTTGCTCTTTTCTGATTCTTAGATCAGTCTCTTCGCCGCTATGCTGCACCAGCAAAGAAGGATGTTGTTTTAACTCGGCAGTTTCTTTCTTGCCATGATGCTCCCACAGAGCCCTTTGGGTGGTAGCTTACATTTTAACATAATACAGCAATGAAACACTCATCATTCTAGATCAGGGCTCTCCAGCCTTGGGTCCCCAGATGTTGCTGGCCTACAGCTCCCAGCATACCCAGCTAGCATGGCTAATGGCAAGGGATTCTGGGAGCTGTAGTCTGGCAACATCTGGGGACCCGAGGTTGGAGAGCCCTGTTCTAGATTAACCATTAAGATCCACAGAGAGCTGGTGAAACCAGACTTCTCATTATGACCAACTGAAAATCACAAAGTAGTGTGCAAACTTCAGCAGAATTCTTTTTCAGTATGAATGTTAAGCAAAAACAAAAACAAAATGAAGGGCATATAGGGGGGGACGAGAAAAAATATATATTATTGAGTGTGATGGAAAATCCTGTCTGCAATTTGTAATGGCCTTAAAATGAAAGAGGCATTTTGTGGATATATAGTGCACCCATTTGCATGCTTTACTTTGAAATAAAAGGTGAGGCAGTGGCTGTTCTGAATCACTGCCTGGGCACGGTAATCGACTGGATGAGGGCTAATAAACTGAGACTCAATGGAGGTACTGTTAGTGGGTGGTTTGTCTGCCCGGCTAAGTGATATTCAACCAGTTCTGGATGGGGGGGTTGGACTCCCCCTGAAGGATCAGGTTTGTAGTTTGGGGGTGCTCTTAGATCCACAACTGTCACTCGAGGCACAGGTGAACTCGGTGACACGGAGCACCTTTTATCAGCTTAGGCTGATATACCAACTTCGTCCTTATCTGGACAGAGATAGCCTAGCTACAGTTATCCATGCTCTGGTAACCTCTCGTTTGGATTACTGCAATGTGTTATACGTGGGGCTGCCTTTGAAAATGGTCCGGAAACTTCAGCTGGTCCAGAATAGGGCAGCGAGATTGTTAACGGGGACTGGCCAACGAGAACATATTATGCCAGTGCTTTCTCATCTGCACTGGCTGCCAGTCTGTTTCCAGGCCCGATTCAAAGTGCTGGTACTAACATTCAAAGCCCTAAACGGCTTGGGGCCAGGGTATCTGAAGGATTGTCTCCTCCCATATGTACTTGCCCGGACACTAAGATCTGCATCAGCAGTCCTTCTCCGAGAGCCCCTGCCAAAGGAAATGAGGCAGGTCACTACCAGGAGGAGGGCCTTTTCTGCTGTGGCACCCCGGTTATGGAATGAGCTCCCCAAAGAGGTTTGCCTGGCGCCTACTTTGTATTCTTTCCGGCGCCAGGTGA
Organism: Shinisaurus crocodilurus; assembly: GCA_021292165.1. Lineage (NCBI taxonomy): Eukaryota > Metazoa > Chordata > Lepidosauria > Squamata > Shinisauridae > Shinisaurus > Shinisaurus crocodilurus. Next base: position 217,620,070 of record CM037879.1, on the reverse strand, counting down.
AGACCTTTCTATTCTCCCAGGCATTTAAATCATTTTAATCATCTTAATCATTTTAATTTTGTAGTTGTTTTTAACTCTGTTATTGTAACTGTTGCTGCTAGCTTTGTTGTTTGTTTTAATCTGTGGTTTTAAATTTTATATTTATTTTATATTGTATTTTATGGTTTTAACTGTTGTAAACCGCCCAGAGAGCTTCGGATATTGGGTGGTATAAAAATGTATTAAATAAATAAATATAAATAAATAAATAAGCCCAACAGTATCCATTGGGGCTTATTCCGAAATAAGTGTTCATAGGATTGCAACCTTTATTAGGTTAGACTACAACCCTATTCAGAAGTCCCTCACCCATGCATTGCACTGGCCCTGTCCCCAACATCCCATTCCCTACGTGGTTTTGCCTCTCCTGACCTGTGTGTATTTGGTGAAGGTCTGGAGCATTCTGCTGAATGTGTGTAGGGTCCTGTTTAAACCTTCACAGAATGTGTTAAAGTTAAAGGGGCAGAGCTTGCTGGGGGCAGAGACATTAAAGGCAGGTCTGGCTCATAGATTCATAGATCATAGAGTTGGAAGGAGCCTACAAGGCTATCGAGTCCAACCCCCTGCTCAATGCAGGAAACTAAAGGAGGGGTCTCCCATCCAAGTAATAACCAGGCCTGACCTGGTTATTACCTGTTTATATGGTTTATGTTTATTTAAAAATGGTTGTTGTGAATGTTCTATTTATAACGGTTTTATTGAGTTAACAAGCTTATTGTTTACAAAAAAAGAAATATTTTCAATATGTTTCTGTTTTGGCACTTTAATGGTAATTAAAATATTTAATTTGCTTTAATATAAAATTGCGTCTTCATTTTATTTATTTCCATTAAAAGGCCCACCAAAATCCTCAGCACCAGGCCCATAATGCTCTTAATCCGGCCCTGCTGAGGAAGGTAGAAAACTGCATCCCACCCCATTTATGGGAGCAGTTACTTTTGACGGCTGTCAAAAGTAAGGGTGTTTTTTAAATTGGGTTTTTGACAGGGCTAAACAGGGTCTTTTGACAGGGACATATGTAAGATATTCTCGAAACAGATTTATGAAACAGATTTCTAGGGGTTTTCCATAGTTGGAGGTTGATAGTATCAATTGTATCTAGTGTAATTTAAGATTTGTATGTATTTAAACATCTACATGTTATCATTGTAGTATACATTAGTACAATATAGGTACTATTTATATATCACTGTGTCTTTGTACTTGTGGTATTAATTATTAAGGGGAGACCCTTATATGTGTATTTCTTTTATATCTACTAGACGTAGCTTGAAAAACCATAGAAAACTGTTGATCTGCAAATGTTGAAACAGTGTATGTGTGTTTGTGTGTGTTTGGGGGGTATGTCTGTGTGGGATGAATTTGTTGGAACTCCCCAGTGCAGCAAATCAAAGATAAACACTAGGTTGAATTGTAACAAGCAGTTTATTTTTAGGAATATTTGCTGTTATTCATTTTATTTTCTATCTTTCTTAAATAGACATGCAGTGGGGAAGGCTGGAATGTGTCATATAAACATGAGAATGCTTGTGGCATGGAGAGGAAACAGATGATTTCTCTGGAAAAGTGTATATAGGCTCCACTTAAGGGTCCCACTTAAATGTTTGCATATTCCCTTGTGAACATGAGCAGCACATGCTTTTTGCCTTTCTCGGAAGCAAAAATGAACCCAAGGATCATCATTAAGGGATATAAGACCGTAAATCTGGATCAGACCACAGAAGGAGTTGTAGTTGCTTCCCACTATACTGTCCTTAAATGGGACTCGTTTACTGGGAAATGGAAAATTAAGTAATTCATGATGTATTTCATATAAAATTGGGATATGTCTGATCAAATGTTGCTTCTCAGTGTGTTGTTTAAATATGCTTATTTGAAGCTTGGATCTACTTATTTTAAAACAGTTTTATGAAGTATATTGAGAGACACATTGCTAGATTGTTCTGTAAACTTTCTCAAATGTTTGCTATACTTATGGGTCTGTAGAAATACTAATGATCTCTTTTAACACTCCAGGTTTACAGTAGAGACAGAGTTAGGATTTTAAAATACCGTAGGTGCTCTGGCACACTACTGCAGAACCCTCCCAAGGCCCATTTTTAATACAGTGGACATGTAGCTCACACAAGGGCAGGCCAACACATTTACTGGGAATGACAGTGCTGGGTTTTCACCAGAAAGAACAAACAAGATGTTACTGTTGAGCCTGTGGAAAAACTATATAATTCAGTTTGAATCATAATTGGCCAGCTGCTAGGACAATGATTTATTATTGCTTAGTCTAGAGTTAACCTCTGTGATTTATAGTGCATTTAAATATAGCAATTAGCAGGACTAGTGCAACAAGGAAAAATGAAACTTTATAGTTACCATATGCAATATTCTCATGCAAGCAAACTTTCTAGAAATAGAATTAGCATTTGAATAATCTCTGATGTTCTCATGCTTCTATCTTCTTGAGAGCTATTTATTTATTTGGTGAATGTTTAAGCCCCTCTTCAGTATAAAATTCACAGGGTAGAAAGCAAATGGAAAGATACCTTCTTGAATTATGTGCTTCTTTTTCTTGCTATTTCTGAATGTATTCTATTTTCCATAAATAAAGCATGTTATCTGCTATGTTTCATGCTGGATCTAAACTATCTGATTGGCTTGCACACATAATGCCGTCCAGGTGAAATCAAGCTGAGATGTATTTGTATTGTAATACTAATGTGATAATACTTATTCTGAGATAGTTACAATATATTTCCATATGGTTCCTTACTTCTCCAACAGCCCTGTCCCTCCTTCTAGTCCTTCAAATTCTTTCTCAAAACTCCCAAGCAGTACTTGATTATAGTTATCTCAGTTTTGTGGGGTGAGGGTGTTCTGCTACCAGTTAACTCTCACCCCATCCCCACTGCTTCTTCATCAAACACAGTCCTCTCCCTTTATCTTTGATCTGCCCCATGGTCATTATCAGGTAGCACCACAAAGACATTGTTGGGGAAGTAGATCCCAGAAGGTGAAAATCTTTATGTGTTTCCAAAATCCACCTCTTTGTGGTAGGATGTCATATTGTCTTCTCAGATCAGCTTCAGACAGAGAAGTTGTAAACCTTGTGTGCAGGTCCCTGGACTGCCTTTCTTCTATGTGCTCTGGAGTGCCTAGCAGAACTGTAGATACGTAATGATAAAACTAGCCATTTTCCACGGTACAACACACAAACTCATCTATTTTCCCCAGTGGGAAAATTTCAAGTAAGCTGCTGTGTAACTAGGCATGTTATTTTACAGGTTTTACCAGTGGCTGTCTGGGGCAGGGAAGAGAAGAACATCTACGGTATATAGAATGCTCCTGACCCTTCTCAAGGGAAAAGACTTGTAGGGGAAAAAATATGTAGAAGAATGTCAACATGCCTTCCCTAATTCTCTGTTATGTCCACCTTGTCAGTCCTAATGTGGGTTAGGTTAACCTGGGTGCATTCCGCTTTATGTCTTGACCACTAGAGGATCCAGCAGAGGCAGATTTGGCCTCTGTTGGGCTAATTAGAGGAATTTCTTACTCCTAGCCAAACATGCTAGGTTAGAGGAAAACTCTTCACCTTCGTGTTGTTTTTCGAGCTTCCATGTGTTAGCATCCATCCATAGCACCATTCTATTATTATTTATTTAGTTCTTTTCTTGTCATATCTCAAGGGCTCAGGGTGGGATACAAGATACCCTTATCTCATTTTTATAACAACTTTGTGAAGTAGAGTGGGGTTAATAATCTGGTATCATACTTATTTAGATAGGTGCTATACTTACTGGTTTTATTGAACTGCTGTCTTAAAATGGACATCTCAAAATGGAGTTTGCTAGAACAAAACTAAATAGTTTCATGCTGGATACAACCCAGAAAGCTTCATAGCCCTTCTGGATTTTCACCCTGCATTGAGCAGGGGGTTGGACTTGATAGCCTTGTAGGCTCCTTCTAACTCTATGATCTATGAAATCTATGAAAAGGACTATTACAGCATGATCATAGACTTTGCTTCATCCTAAAAGCCATGCCATGCAAACTGAAATGACAAGTGCTTTTAAACGAATTTTAATTATTACTTGGGATAGTTCCCTTGCTTCATTATATGTATATTAGTATCTTTCACAAGTTATATTTTGTCCGGTCACAATGCACCTCACTCCAGATGGTGTGGGAAAAGAGACTCCCACACATGTGTATGCCAGATGCGGGTACATTGTGCCCTGCTGCTAGCCTGGGATGTTATCCTGATGGTGTGTATCATTCACCCTCTGCATTCTCTGCCTGCCTGCTGCTAGCAGCACAAAGCAATTGCTTTGTATACACTTCTGTCCATTTCACATCTACAGTGCCCTGTCAGATTATTCTTCTATAACTGAACAATTACTCTGTGCTTCAGTGCTGGTGTGCATACTTGGCCTATTCAAGAAATAAGCAAACAAAATCTTAAAAGTGGTTAAAGATAGGGGGTGTGGAGGGAGGTGGGAGGAAGAAGAACCAGAAAACGAATGACCAGTTCCAGCTACCATCTGGTCATGGGCGTGGAAGTAAATGAGATGCCCATTCACTCTTACTAACTGCACACACACAAATTTATAGATTCTTGTAGAGGACCAAGTTTGCATGTGATGTTTTTAAGAAGCCAGCTAGCACCAGTAGAGGATGGGAGCTTCTGCAGCAGCTGCACTCCTTTTCTCCCTTTTCTAAACATGCAGTGTTGTTGTGGTCTTTAACTCATCCCTTCTTTCCTCCTTAAAACCAGAGTCGTTGCAGTGGAATCCATTTTTTAGGGAGGCAGAAAATGATCCCACTATGAGTTTAACTCTTAAAATATGATACCTGTTAATGGTGACCGAAGGACACTTCCATACAGGGTGAAGAGATTAATGTGTTCAAATAAAAAGAAGACAAAGAGACACCATTCCCAAATGTGTGCCAGTCTATGGGGGAAAATGATAGAAAAACAAAAAACGTGCTTCAGATAGAACACTTCTGTTCACAGGTGACCCAAAAACACACACAAGAAGGTTGAAATGAGATTGTACATCTGCTTTCCTGCATGGCCATCAATTGGTTTAAAAATGTGATGCATGTGCATTTAAAATGCATTTATATCTTTCACTCATACCCACCAACAGCAGGAGAGAAGCTCAAAAAAACGTTAAGTGGCATGTATGACTACCTCCTAGTCAACAGTATTGGAGGGGCTGGCTGTAGTGACTGAGATACACATGGGAACATCTCTGCTTTTCTTTCCAGCCTGCTTGCAGGTGAAGGAAAAGCTCTGTGAGCTAATGAATAATGAGGGAAATCACACATTTTATAACAATGGTTCTGAATGGAAATTTGAAACAAATTCCAGACTTAGTGTTCACAAACTCCAGGGCTGGCCCTAACATTTAGGTAGAATGAGGTGGCTGCCTCAGGCAGGAGATTTCGGGTGTCATGAAAGCATCAAGTTTACCCATCAGACCAGTGCAATAGTGTGTGCCTTATTTTGTTGTTGGGCTTCTTAATGTTTATTTATTTATTATATTTATACCCCATCTTTTTTCCTGCAAGGAACCCAAGGCAGCTTACATAATCTTCCTCCTCCTCTTCATTTTATCCTCACAACAACCCTGTGAGGTAGGTTAGGCTGAGAGTCAGTGACTGGCCCAAAGTCACCCAGTGAGTTTAATGGCCGAGTGGGGACTAGAACCCGGATCTCCCGAGTCCCAGTCCAACACTCTCACCACTACGCCACACTGGCGTATGCCTCTCAACATAAAGAGAGCCCTGCTGGTTCAGACAAAAAGTCTTATCTAGTCCAGCATTTTGTTCCCACAGTGGCCAACCAGATGCCAATGAGAAGCCCACAAGCAGAAAGTGAGTGCAATAGCACCCTCCCTCTCATGTTCCCTAGCAACTGGTACACAGAGGCCTGCTGCCTCTAATACTGGAGGTAGCAAATAGCCATCATGCATAGTAGCCATTCAAAGTGTTATCCTCCATGAATTCAAGTTAGGGGCCATCACTGCATCTTGTGGAAGTGAATTCTGTAGTTTAATTGGACTGTGTGAAGTAGTACTTCCTTCTATCTTTCCTGAACCTCCCATTCACTAGATGCCCCCTGGTTTTAGTATTATGAGGGAGAAAAACGTCTCCCTACCCACTTTCTCTACACCATGAATAATTTATACACTCCTATCATGTTCCCCCTCCTTAGTTGCCTTTTTTCTAACCTAAAAACCCCCAAATATTGTAACCTTTCGTCATAGGAGATTTGCTCCAAGTGCTTGATCATTTTGGTTGCCCTTTCCTACACCTCCTTCAGCTCTGCAATATCCTTTTTGAGGTGTGGTGAGTAGAACTGTACACAGTATTCCAAGTTGTTTTTGGTGACTTCTGCTCTCCTTATATTATTGTGATTTCATTTTTTAATGCATTATATTCTTTAAAAAAAATTTTTTTAATTGAATTTTCCAAAACAACAACAAATCATATTTGGCTTCCGCCTCATTGTCTGACAAACATTACCAATCCTTATCCAATCTAAGTTTCCTCTATTTTCACAGAAAGAATTTCTGTCACTTTACCAATATTCAAAAATCAAAACCCAAAATTATTAAGTCACTTTCCCTCCTCCCCAAAAAGTCCACCGGAGGTTTCCAGTCTTTCTTGAATGAAGATAGATTTTTTTCTCTAAACAAGTCAATTTCGCCATCTCTGCTAAGTCCAACATTTTCAACAGCCAGTCTTCTATAGTTGGTATTGCTGCTTCTTTCCATTTTTGAGCATAGATTATTCTTGCTGCTGTCATCATATATTGTAATAATGTTCCATAGTCTTTCTCAAGTCGTAAATCCACTTATACCCAATAAGAACATTTCTGGTTTCGGTTTAATATTCACTTTTAAAATCTTTTGTATCCATGTGTGTATTTGTACCCAGTATGGTTTCACTTTTTTACATGTCCACCAAACATGATAAAATGTTCCTTCCTGATTTTGACATTTCCAACATACATTTGACACATTTTTATACATCTTAGCCAATTTCACAGGAGTTACCAACGATACATCATCTTGTAAAAATTCTCTCTGAACACAATGCAAATTTTATACCTTTAGTCCACATACGTTCCCATTGTTCCATCATTATATTATATCCAAAGTTCCTTGCCCATTTAATCATACAGTCCTTAACTTGTTCTTCTTCTGTCCCAAACTTCAGCAGAAATTTATACATTTTTGCAATTACATGGTCATCACCTGTACACAATTGTATTTCAAATTCAGACTTATCCTGTTCTATATCATACATTCTTTTATCCACATTAAATCTCTCTGATAATGGCATGTATGAAAACCAGTGTAAGTTATAACCTTCTGTTACTAAACAATCCCGTGTTTTAATCCAATATGTTCCCTGACACGATTCCAGTATTTCTCGGTATTTTAACCAGTTCTCATTGCTTGTCATTTCTTTCCTGTATAGTGCCTCTTGGGGTGATATCCATAAGGGTAATTTTGGGCATAACCTAGGCTTATATTTGTTCCAAACTCTTAATAACGCTCTTCTGATATAGTGGTTCTTGAAATCTACATTAACCTTAGCTTTGTCATACCACAAATATCCATGCCATCCAAACCTTAGATCATGCCCTTCTAATTCTAGAAGTCTATTATTTCTCAATGTCACCCATTCCTTCAACCAAACAAAACAGCAAGCATTAAAATACTATTTCAGATCAGGTACACCCAATCCACCCCTTTCTTTCGCATCCTGTAAAACTATATATTTAACACAATGCATTATATTCTTAATTGATTATTTGTAACTTGCTTTTGTTAGCTGCCTTGGGTTCCTTGTGGTAGAAAGCAGGGATACAGATTCTTAAATAAATAAAAAAGTATTTCTCACTTAATCCATCCTCTTTGGGAGTTTGCCATGGGGCTAACTAGAAACCAGTAAACTATTTCTGAAGTGGAGTTGCTACTGCTTGGGTTCTCTTTTCCCATAAAAAATGTTTGCAACACCTAACATTGCATAGTGGCCTTTCCATTTTAGTCTAGATAATATTTCTAAAAGTTCTTGGGCAGTGTTTCCCAAACAGGTTATGATTCAGAGCTTGCTGACAATGCTGGGAAAGCTTTCATTGTCTTCAGTAAGCTACCGTGTATTGCAAAACTGCTAGCTTGGAAAGGTTGTCAAAAAGCACCCCATAGCCCTTTGAGGAGGTAGTAAACTACTGAGAGAACCACAAGTATTCAGAGTGCTTTTGGTGGTGTCCATGATAGAGTCCAGGTTGACAACCTGTGTGAGCCTCTCTCTCTAAATTAGTTTGCTTGCTCATACATTTAATAAGTGGTAGGCCTAGTTTTCTTCATTCTCTGGAAAGTGAATTAAGAATTATTTTAAGTATACGTATGTTTGAAACCTAATACTGGAAGATTTATCTTGACAATTATGAATGTCATAATGAATTCATGAATTACGTTTTGGAATATAACTACTAAAAGCAAAACTGCAGGCAGTCCGAAAACTAATTAAAGAAAATGAAAAAAAAAATCAAAGTTAAAACCCCCCTCTAATCTCGGTTTAGAATCTTATAAATGTTTTCGCCAACTATGAAGTTAATTAAAATCCATGGTAAGTCTGTATGTCTTATGCTACTTGCTATTAGTATACAGTTGCTGTTTTCTGATTGAAATTTTAAATTAAATTCAGTTGTGTTTGAATTTAGAGGCGTAAAATGGAAATTTGATATTTTAAAAAATCCTTATCATTTTAAATTCACACACATATTTGACATATATTTCATTCATTTATTTGTTTTATTTTATTAAGAAGATTTATATGCTGCCTTAAAACCAGAATTCTCTGGGTGGCTTACAATAAAAATGTTAAAATACCATTTTAGGAGATCCTTTATTTCTGTTTTTATGAGATAGTTAGATAAGAAATTTCAGGAATGCTGTTAATTTTATTTTTGAGAATGGATAAGTTTTTATTTGTACCAAACACTAGAGGTCAGCCTTTAAACACTAAAAAAATTCAACTTCACTGACCCCTGGAGCTGAGGAACTGTATCTGATGATGAAGGACTGTGGGAAATGTAGTATAATAATTGTTAAGGTATTTGTGTCTGGAGTAGACAGTAGAAAACAAGTAATAAGAAAACAGACCTTCAAAAAATTTTTTATTCATGGTGTCCCATACAGGCACCGCCAAGCTGACACCTGCTTCATTTTAATAATGTAAGATCCTCATGTGCCATCAGACCATTACATAGAAACATAGGAAGCTGCCTTATACTGAGCCAGACCATTGGTCCATCTCCCCCAGAATAATGATACTGACTGGCAGTGGCTCTCTGGGGTTTCAGGCAGGAGTTTTTCCAGTCCTACCTGGAGATGCTGGAGATTGAAGCTGGGACCTACTGTATGCAAAGCATGTGCTCTGTAACTAAACTATGGCCCTTTCCCATTCTATGAGCCAGACTGCGACATTCACCTGTCATAATCCTACTGAATACAGATATTGACAGAGTAAATACAGTCATGCCTTGGATTGAGAGCATAATTCATTCCGGAAACGTGCTTGTAATCCAAAACACTCTTATATCAAAACAAAATCCCCTCCAAAAAAATTTGTACAGAGATTTTTAATTTAAGCCGTACTACAGTACTTGTATTGCAAGACGTCACTTGTATATCAAGTAAAAAATAAATAAATATTTAAAAGTTTGCTTGTCTTGCAAAACGCTCTCAAACCAAGTTACTTGCAATCCAAGGTATTACTGTAAACATTGTGGTGACGTTTATCAGTAAGGTGTCAGGTTAAGATTGCCCTCTACTTCCAGGCATTTAATGGCATATGATGGGGCATTTATGTTGGCTGCCTTGAACAGGTCTAGTAATTTATTGAAATTGTTAAATTGTTTTAAATTATGTATATTGAAATTTTATTAACTTATACCCCGCTCGGCCATGAAACTCAGTGGGTGACTTTGGGCCAGTCACTGACTCTCAGCCTAACCTACCTCACAGGGTTATTGTGAGGATAAAATGGAGAGGAGGAGGAGGAGGATAATTTCACATACCATAGTAAAGTGTCTATTCAATATCAATTTAAAAATTTGCATCAGGTTTTGAAAAGAAGGCTATGTTAAGAGCATAAGAAGAGTCATGCTGGATCAGACCAAGGGTCCATCTAGTCCAGCATTCTGTTCACACAGTGGCCACAAGCAGGACATGAATGTAACAGCACCTTCCCGCCCATGTTCCCCAGCAACTGGAGTACATAAGCATACTGCCTCTGATACTGGAAGTGATAGATGTTGGCGGATGTTAAACATTAAATGCTTGCTTGAAATGTGACTATCTGGAAACCTGGAGAATTAAAGAAAAGAAACCCAGTTTGTTCCCAGTATATATATCGGCGTGTATACATTTTGCAGAAGGGGAAATGGATGAGTGAGCAGAGATGCTGCTACTGACTTGTATTAGCCTCTTATCTGTACAAATTGTGTTGACTGATAAGTAAGTGGGAGATGCAATTATTTGTTAATTGGATTATATTTACATAATATCTTTAAATATTGGTATGTGTCAATTATTCATATATGTGCCATTGAGAATGAAGCTGTGAGGCCTACATTTTGCATTATATTATCCTTCCAAAACTTTGAAGTGTATACTTATCTTTTGGTGGATGTTGCTGGTTTCTACTTCTGGAATATGTATGCCTACACAACAGCCTCTTAATTTTATTGCCTTAAGACTACAAAATCCATGAAACAATATGACCACATATGTGTGACAACATCCAGGTGCTAGATTAAATTCAACAACTAAGCATGGAATGAACAATAGACATGCACATAGAACAAAGTGAATTTTGATTGGTCCGTGAAAATTGAGGCTTGGAGATCGTCATTTCATTGTCAGTTCTGTTTTTCTATCATAATTGAACCAAAACTGTATTTACAGTTTTGATTGACTAGCTTAGTCTATAGATTAATAGGAATAAGTATAGCCTATTAATAACAGTGGTTATTAATAATGACTTAGAATATAGTCAGTGGTGACTATGCTACGGAAGAACAGATTGTTGTTAAACTTCAGCGTTTCTTTTAGGTGTCATTCCTTTATGCCAGAAATGATCAAAATTTAAAAACAGTTCTGATTGTGTATAGGGAGAAAAGCAAAGGCAAAAAAATGTTATGTTGGATTCCACTCCTAGTTTCTGAACTGCTCTTCCTGCAGACTAGTTGATGAATGATGGAAAGGATGACTAAGCCAGCACATTGGTTGGGAAAATATATCATGTGACATTCCCAGCCATTAGTTTTAAAATATGTGCAGTGAAAAATGCAAAGCATGTTTAATTTGCAGACTTACTCTGGAGGGAAAAGTTGTTAGTGTAACTAAAAGGAATTTTTAAAAGGAAAAGAAAAAAAAATGATGTTGAAAAAAGAGTACCCAGACAAACAAAGGAAACACACGGTGATGTGGGGATTCATCGTCTATTGTGCCTAACATAGTTGCACAATACTTCTGTGCAAAGTTTGTCCAATGACAACATTTAGCTTATAGAATTATAGAGTTGGCAGGAGCCATTTAGGCCATCGAGTCCAACCTCCTGCTCAGTGCAGGAATCCAGTTTAAAGCATCCCTGGCAGATGGCTGTCCAGTCTCTACTTGAATACCTCCAGCAACAGATAGCCCACCGCCTCCCTAAGCAGTTGGTTCTATTGTCTAACTGCTCTAACCCATGGTTTGTTGTTGGGTTAAATCTTTGGGTTGATTGCCCCTCAACAACCCAGAGTGTTGGGTTTGCATGTCATGGGGTACAACCCAGGATTATCCTGTTGTTTACAAAAGCAGAAACAAAGTGGAAGCAGCATGCAGGTGAGAGACAGCCTGATTGCTTGCTCCCACACAGCTCCGACAAAGCATGGGTTGTTGTTAGGAGCGAACCTGGTCTCTGTCTGTACTTTATGCATTTCATTTCCCTCTGACCCTACTCCCCATCCCCCAAAAGCCATGCATGTATATATACCTACAGCTCAGTATAATGCTTCATGGATCTGATTTTCTAGCTCTGTTATTCTTCACACCTAGAACAAGATGCATACTGTATTCAGTTTACTGTTAGGTATGTGAAACTGACCATGCCTTTACTGAATTGCTGTGCAGGATATGGATATTCACCTTCAGGTTTCAGTGAGTCCAACAATGCCAGGATTGGTGATTGAGCCCAACGATAAGGATCACTACAACATGTTTTCTTGCAAAACCTGTTTTAAAATAAACACATGATGGTACTATTTCTGCTAAAGTTTGTTGGTAGTGTGAAAGCTCCCTAAACAGTACTGAATCTTCTTTGACTTAACAGCTGCCATGGATTGTCCAGGTAAAGGCAATATTTACAATGTGCTGATTAACAATGTTTTAATTTGCTGGATATATCATTAAAGTGCATATCCATGGTTTCATTGCTCTGCCCCCTGATTTCTTCTTGGTGATTTTAAAGTTGTTTCATATATATTAGTTAATTTAATGTAACACAAATAAGTCCCAACCAATTCATTGACCTTTTCATGTTTGGAAAACTTATGTGAGGAATTTGATCTTCACTGTGTATTACCAAGAAAGAACATGTAACTTGTGCATGCAGTCTAGCTGCCTACAGTGTTTCAACTCAGAGGATCAGTTTGGAGATGTTATTGTGATGAATATGTTTTCACAGAGAGTAATACAAGTGCATTGTAATGGAGCATTGTAAGCTAGATTTGGTGGCATTTTTGTGCAACATGTTGAATGTTGCTCTGGCTATGGGGAGCTTGTTCAGAAATACAATTTTGGTTAGGGGAGTTTATTATTGAACTGGGGTGTCTTGGAAATTTCTGTGACATGGAGGTGGAAGAGATGAGAAGACCTGAGAAGGCTGTAAAAGACTCCACTATGAGTCCAACAAAAATGTTTCCAGAAGAAGGTTTTGGTGGAATGCTCAGCTTGGGGAGGCAAAAGTTGGCCCCTGCCTAGATCTAGAAGAAGAAGAAGGGCTGAAAACAGCATTTGAAAGAAGTTGTGCCAGGCCAGGAGAGTGATGAGAGAGGCACCCGGTAGAAGGTGGCTGGGTGACCGGCCAGATAGGCGATTAACAAATATAATATAATAAAATAAATAAGGATGGCTGAGAGAAGAGATCTTTGCTCTAACTTGATTCTCCAGAAGCAGATGAAACGTTTGGATGTTGGAATGTGACAAGCTGAAAAAGCCCACCCTGCCTCTTCCATCTTAACTCTCTAGGTACTTCCTGCTTCACACTGCCTCCTTCATGGAATTTTACAGGGGGTCCAGATGAATTTGTCTTCGATTTGTAGCCTTCCTGTTTTTCCCACAACTTCTTCCATCTTTTTTCTTTCCAGGAAAAAATAATAATTAAGGAAGAAAGGACAGAATAGCTTTGCAATGCATTCTAATTGTTAGTCTTAGGAGCCCTCTGTCTGGAAGCATCTTTCTTTCCCTTATCTTGAAGGAAGTCCCTTCCCTCCTTCATTTGCCTTCTCCTCACAAGCACTATTCATGTGCACCAGAATTTTCTAGACCTAATTGGAAGAGAGCGATATGGATTTCATAGATTCATAGATCATAGAGTTGGAAGGAGCCTACAAGGCTATGGAGTCCAACCCCCTGCTCAATGCAGGAAACTAGAGGAGGGATCTATCCATCCAAGTAATAACCAGGCCTGACCCTGCTTAGATTTTCATGCTCAGACAAGCTGAGCCAGCGTGAGCCACAGGCGTTGCAGTCCTTAGCGGCAAAGTGCTCTACATATACATGTATACTTACATTAAAACCTATAAGTGTCTGTGTGGCTGGAGACCATAGGAAGGTGCCTTATACAAAGGCAGACCATCTAGATCAGGGGCGGGCAACTTCTGGCCATCCAGATGTTTTGGCCCACAACTCCCATGATCACTCACCATTGGCTGTGTTGTCTAGGGCTGATGGGAGATGTAGGCCAAAACAAGTTGCCCACCCATGATAGATTGAGTTCATCTAGCTTAATATTGTCTACTAGGCTGACTGGCATTAGTACTCCAGGGTTTCAGATGGAAGTCTTTCCAACCCTATCCGAAGATGCTATGTATTGAACCTGAGATCTTCTGCGTACAAAGCAAGTGTTCTACCACTGAGCTATGACCCAACCTTATAGTAGTATGTATTTTTATTATTATTTTTATTTTTATTATTATTGTGTTCTCTTGTAGCCATTCCTGCTTGTTCTAACTGTTGTTTCACAGTGGCGGGACTCTTTAGCCAAGATTAGCAGTGTACATATAAATAAGACAGCAACCATCAACTATGGAATGTTATACAGTTCCTCAAATAGGATTACCACTACAATTTATCAGTGAATTTGTTGTCTTCTTCCTCTAGATTTTTCTCCTTTCCAAAACAACATGTGAATGCTGGTAAGAAGTACCGGTAATACTGTTGAATGGTTAGTGTAGCAATGAGCTCAGAAGCCTGAATGTTCAGTCATTTGCAGTGGATCATATGTTTATGTAAATTTCTTGGCATGAAAGGTTGAATACAATTGTACAGCCTCTTGAACAATGGGGGGAAGAAGACTTAGTGTGCTCTTTTTGATTGAAAGACATCAGTGCATTAAAATGATCTATTATTGTGGTTTTGGGTCCTCCCAAACTTTTTACTCCCCCCCCCCCACAAAAATGTCACCCACAAATGTGTCTTCTCACATGTCCTGACTAGCCTAGCACCAGCGACAATCTGCTTTCTTTGCATATTATGGGAGGCCTTCAGTACAAAAACCAATGCATTGACTGGGTTCGCATGACACATTAAACCTCAATAGGTTTACCGCACAAGATTTAAAGTGTTGTGCGAACCCGGAAGGTTTAGTTACTACTAAAACATGGCTTGCTGTAGGGTTTACTTACCCTACTGAGGCTTAGTGTGTTGTCTGAACCCAGACGACATGCCAAGCCTACTGCAGGCCAAAAGGGACATAGAGCCCCCTGGCCAGAGTGGCAAAAAATGGCTACTGCTCTGGACACGGGGCTCTGGCCAATGCCAGCTGGCCAAGTGCCCAAGTGGCACTTACCACGGCTGTAATCGGCTCCCCCCCCCCGCGCCATGGCCAATGTTGGGAGAGTGGGATTGCTTGCAAGCAATCCTGCTCTCCCGGTGTCAGCCGCAGCGCGGGGGATCCAGGCTCTTGAGAACAAGCGAGGCCAGGTGCCTGGATCCTTCGTGCCACTGCTTTCCTTTTGGCCGAAAGGACAGCGGCAGCAGCGCAGGTGGGTGCAGGATCCAGCCGGCCAGGACTCGCTAGGCCTGGCCGGCTGGATCCCGCCCCTGCCTTCGCTGCCACTGCTTCTGTCCTTTCAGCTGAAAGGACAGCAGCGGGGGTGGGATCCAGCCGGCCAGGCCTTTTCAGCTGAAAGGACAGCGGAGTCGGCACCTCCTCCTGCCCACCCCTCAAGCCCCACTCACCGTGTCGCCACTGCTGCCGTCCGCTTTCGCTGATAGCCCCCTTCCAAAGTGAGAAGAAGGCGAGCGCATGGCAGACGCTACTGTGCTGACGTATGTGTGTGAGGGGGGGGTTGGCGCATGATGGTGAGTGGGGCTTGGGGGTGGGCCAGCCAAGGGGGCTCGTTGCCCTTGCTCGGCAGGGATGCAACCCTGCTGAACAAGGGCAAGGAGCCTCTCTGACAGCTGCCACGGTGTCCCATGGGATACTGGCCGGAGGACTGAGGGGGGAGGTGGTGCCTCCAGACCACCGCTGTGCCCAACCATTGGGCCTGGGGCCACTTTAAACCTACAGCGGTTTCAGAATCTCTGTGGGTTTAAAGTGAAATGCAAACCCAGCCATTATGTTGCATCTGGTCAAATGTGCCTGTTCATTAGCATTTGCTTACATAGTTGTAATCAGCTAATAGACCAATGACTGTTAAAATGCAAAATTGTATATGTACAACTGGAGCTAAAATAGTTATACCTTCTCTCCCCCCCTCGCCCACTCCTGAGCCTCTTATTGATATGTATAAAATCATATTTTATTTCTTACACATGTTCAAAGGCTGCAAAATATATACATCATGATAAAAGTTCAAAATGGTAGTGCTTTGCTTCAAAATGACTGCACTGATATGCTGTGAGGTTCAAGAGCCCCAGTCTCTCGGTGGGACGTGGGAGACATCCATTGATTACCGAATATCTCTAGCTCCCTCGATGAAGACACTGAAAAGTTTTCCATGACCCCAGTGTATAATCTGCCACTATGTTAATGCACCCCAGATCTAGCTCAGTTTAATAGTATTTGTATAAAACTCTTGTATCTGAGTAACAGCATTGCTGTATTGCAGTGGTGAACGAACTATGGATATTCTTCATAACAGTTAAGCGCAGGAGATTCATTTAAGTGTACAGCAACAGAATTAAAATAATTCCCATTTGTGTTTGAGGGGGGCATAGTAGAAGGATGTTCTTCCCCCTCCTCCTGATTCCCAGATGTACACTAAGGGAGAGGAGGGAGCCCAGGATAGGATGAGGAGGAAGAAGTGCTAGCAGCAAGTGGCAGCTATTACAGTAGCACAACTTTCAGGATCCCTGGGGGCAGCTGGAGAAAGCCTAGGAGAGGGAAGGAAGAAACTGTGGTCTCCTTTTGGGGAGAAGTAGAAGTGGTGGCAGGAAAGAGGAATGTTAGCAGCTGGAAATGTGGCTAAGGTTGTAGGGAGTGGAAGAAGGTAGAGAGCATGGCCGGCATCAAAGGTAGGCATGGTTTGGCACAGGGTGGATTTGATTTAAATCAATTTGATTTAAATCACGATTTAAATCACCACTCAGAAAGACTCGATTTAATCATGTGACTCCCCCCCCCCCAAGTGCACTCTTCCTCACTATAAGCTTAATACATATTTTTACTGCTTGCCCTTCCCTCCTCACACTTAGCTTCTTGTGCAGATCTATTCCACTCCCAACAGTCTTCTATTCATTGAATTTTTTGAAACTTGGCACTTAAGAGGTAAGGGGTTAATTCTGTGTATAAAGGAACAATGGGATTAAGATATTTTTCTCAACTCTGTGTGTTTATGTTATAACATTTTTGCTGTGAAGAAGAGGCATGTGATCTCTGCAGACACAAATTCACAGTTTTGAGAACTATAAAACCAAGCATCTGTGATAATATCTTCTAGATAGAAAAATTGCCCAATAAGCTTACAGAAACCTCTGGAAGAGCATGACATTGTGAATGGATTAATGGAATTCATTTACCAAAAATTTTAAACAGTGCATTAATATATAGCCTCACGCTGCATAATTAAAAACATCCTTATTTCATAGATCGAGTTGGAAGGAGCCTACAAGGCTATTGAGTCCAACCCCCTGCTCAATGCAGGAAACTAGAGGAGGGGTCTCCCATCCAAGTAATAACCAGGCCAGACCCTGTTTAGCTTTCCACATTCAGACAAGCTGAGCCAGCGTAACCTTTGGACTATAATGTATCTTAAATAGAAAACTATCTTTAGATAGATTTTTCCTCAAAAAGCATTTTATTAAAAAAAAAAAATCCAATTTAAATAAAAGAAATCCAATTTAAATTATAAAAATCCAATTTTTATTTATTTATTTTTTTAAAAAAATAATCATTGATTTTTATCCACACTGGTTTGGCACTGCTGAGGGCCCACTGACAAGAATTCCCTGGACTCGCTGTTCCTCTTTACCTTTGCAGCCTGCTTGTTCACCTGCCTCTTGCTGTGGCCCAGACAGTGGTGGTGGTGGTGGTGGTGGTGGTGGTGGTGTGAGAAAGGGGAGCAGTTAGTGCCACTGCCTGCTTGCTCCCTGGCTCTCTGCCTGTCGAGCAAGCAAGTGATAGCCACAAAGAGTAAGAAGATGAGGAACAGCTGGTGAGAAGGTTAACTCTCTGAGCGAGAGGGCCCATTGAGGGTGTTTTGCCCAAGTGCCTGAAAAAGCCTGGAGCTGGCACTGGTAGAGAGAAATACAGAAACTTTAGGGAAGAGTTGCTGGGGATTGGGGAAAGGCCATGGAAGGGAACACATGCCTGCGGATATTGACCCCAGTCAAGATTTTGCAATATGGCTGTTCGTTTCTTACAAGTGTTGGCCACCTCTAGTTTCTCTATGGCAAGGATGCCCCAAATTTATTTTCCAGGTAGTGGTAGAAGGAGCTGCGCAGTTATGCAGCACATGCATTTGAACATAGCAAGGGTGCCACATACAAAGCCCGAAAAAGAGATCATGTCATGAATAACTTTATTTGTTACAAAATGAAAACACAATTTTCTTTTCCTTATGAGTGAAACTATTGGCAAACGTTTTACCATACCTTCATTAATGTTTTGTAGGGCCATCAGACAAAATTGGCTGAGGGTCATATTCAGCCAGCGGGCTGCTGGTTGGCCACCTCTGGTCGATGTTACGCACCCACCCACACACCTAGGGATTCTCTCTATATAGATTTTTTGTTAATTTATTAGAAAGGGCTTTAGAGTAAACAATAGCCCCTGGGTTGTTGTTCCTGTCCTTATCAGAAAGTCATCTGCTCCAATACATATATTGAATATCTGATAGCATATCAGGACTAGGTATTTTAAAATTCTTATTGTGGTTAATGTACTCGCAAGGAAGCTCTTGCTGTAGCTGAGCAAATTCACCAAGAGACCGGGTCTGCCCCTTGCAAGGAGGGGAAATATGTGTGGTTCTTTGTCTTCTGCATTTTGTGACAAAAGAATTCCCATTTGAATTGCGGTGCTCTATTCAGGCTCCCTCTGAGCCTGTGGTTAACAGCAGTCAGTCTTTGCAGTGTTCTGACGTCATCCAGTGTATGCATAAGCTATGCTATTGTCTTACTGAGAGCAGGGGCTGTGGATTGCAGTATCTGGTGTCTGCTACCTATTTCTGCCTCACCGCATCAGCAGGAGAGACTCTGGCCTTCCCTTGTCTACAGGATTTTAAACTAAATGCTCCTGATTTTTAAAAATTATATTTTTGTTGCTTCTACAAAGAAGGCGTGTTTTGCTTTAAGGGTTGCAGGAAAAGGCAGTCTGCAGAGTGAAGCTTGGGAGAAGAGAGCAAAATCTGGTTGCTGGATAGCTGTGGGGACTGTGTTGTCTGGCTTCATGATCCCTGCTGTGTAGCAGCTTCATCCCTTCTCTCACTCATTCCTTCTATCTCTCTTTCTTTCCCTTTTTAACCCCTCTTTTGAGATAGCAAGCATCTGGAGCCAGCCATGTTTGGCACTGAATCGTCATGTAAGTAAATGTGTTCTCTCACTTGCATTTTTTGTTTTGGGGCAGGGCTTGCTTTATGGCTCCGTTCCATGCCCAGTAACTGCATCTGCTGTGCTGCAGGGTTCATCTGAACCACCACCACCAAAAATCTGTGGTTCTAGCTTGTTTATTAAGGAACGAAGGATGCTGGAGAGGTTTCGACTATCTCTCCTTTTGTGCATCTTTGACACTGGCAGCAAGACAGCGTAGGGCTGCTGGTGATGCTGAATCCAGGCCGCCTGAAGATGCAAAAGAAAATGTGGCTTTGCTTGAATGCGTGCGTTCATTGTGTGGGTTACACACACACACACACACACACACACGTGCGCGCACATGTTATTGCAGTTCCAGTAATTAAGAGTTACCAATGTGATAATGAGGGTGTTTGAAGGATTGACAGGATGCTCCAGGATTATGTGCTGGAGAGCTAGAACACATTTTATTTAACAATGGAGTGTCAGCTTGCTGCTGTAAAAGAATAAGCATCTCTCCAATTTTGTATAAAGTATCTGAAGCTTGGTTTGTCATTGTGATGGGATGGTGAGGACAGGCGTGATACAGTGAGAGGAAGACATTTTCAAGTGCCATGTCAGTGGTTTGTTGTGGCATCTAAAAATGTACAAGCTCTGGCTGGTGTAGCCAGAGCAGATGCATATCTCTGAAAACCAGGTGGATTTGTTTTCTGTTTAAAGAATCCGAAAGTGAGAGAGGGTTGTGAATGGGACCTCACTCCTGATAAGATTATTGATGACAGTCTGCATACACAGGCACCACTAGGGATCAATACTGCCAGTAGGGCTATTAACTAAAATGAAAATGAAAATAAAATGTTATGCTAGCTTATTAGATATGATGTCATCTGCCCTAAAATAATCATATTTCATGTTCTAAGTGATGATGACATGGGATGCAATTTATTTGCCATAGTGGTTAATCTGGAACCCTGATCATGGTTTATTCAGAATGGTAACATTCTAGGATAACACCTCTACCCCTTAAAGAATCTGATGTTTCAAAGGGTTAATTGGTTCTGTTGATTCAGCTTCTCACTCTTTCTAACACAATGCCTGTTCAAGGTCAAGGCAGAATAAAATGCATCATTGCCTGTGTATTGTTATGGTTTTCTCCTCTCCCTGAGAAATGTTGCAATAGTGGCCTCTTCTCTTTAACTTTGGTTGATTTTTGCTTTTTATATGTATATTTAGGCTGCAATCCTATGCACAATTTCTGCAGAATAAGCCCCACTGAATACATGGGACTTCTGAGTAAACATGCATAGGATTGTGCTGTCCGCTACTGATACTGAAAGAAGAATACTGCACACTTTTAGTGTGGTGAAATGGCACTTGCCAATTATCTGGGGAATATAACTCATGAGGGTCTGCATATAAACAGATGAAAAAGAATAGGAAAAGGAAACTGGTACTATTATTTCAACGCTTTTACTAAAGAGGTATGGAGTAATTATAGCTAATGGTAAATAGCCATCTATATAAATACTCATCGACATAAAGGGCTTCCTTATTGTCTGCTGAACAGGACTTCTCGGTAGAGTCACCAATGTGCTGTCTAACTGTCTGCCTGTCTGACAATAGCTGGGCAAGCTTTTGTTTCCATGACATCCAGATTAATGAATTTTCTGTTGTTTTTTTTAAAAAAAGAGTGTGTGGTGTGATCACAGCAAACCTAACAGCTACTCATTTTATAAAATTGCTTGCCTTTTATTAACAAAGAGTTAAACAAAACAAAGTTGGGAATTTCAGGAAAAAGAGCTGCATAACCTTAGTCAAGGCATTGTGCTGCTCCAGCCCATTCTAGACAGGTTAACTGCTCTTTCAGGCTGGGGACCAGCGCCTTCGCAGTTGGAGCCAATCAGAGGAAGTGTTGCAAGGGCTTTTCATTTCCATCTTTACAGAGGACTGTTATCTGTCCTTTGTCTTAGGATGGCTTCAGATGCTAAGTCCTAAGACAGGTTTGTAATATGCAAGGTACCCTTCACTATGCATATGAGCCATGCATCTAGAGAATGCCCATTTTTTGGGGGGGAAACCAGTGTAAAAGGAACACACTAATTCAGTGGTTTCTTTTCAGTGGTAAGTTACTTTTAAACGTGTTCTGGAAATGGGCAATTCAGATGTGTGCCTGTATGCATTGTGAGGTATACCATGTGTGCTTGAAGCTATGGACTTCTGGCCTGTTAAATGCACATCCAAAGCCACCCTAAATCTTTTTCTTTTTCCTGGATGTTTCTGCCTATAGCACATGAGCCCAGTAGTGTTCTGAGATATTATCACTGACTTGGAAGAGGCACATTATGCTCTAATTCAGTGTTCTCTAACCTTGGGTCCCCAGATGTTTTTGGCCTACAACTCCCAGCATTCCCCAGCCAGCATAGCTGGCTGGGGCATGCTGGGAGTTGTAGGCCAAAAACATCTGGGGACCCAAGGTTGGAGAACACTGCTCTAATTGTTCTAAGAACACTTGGTCTGATAGTTTGTTGTATCCCTAAAGCAGTCTCTCGCAGGCTTATTGAACTTGGGCCACCCTTCCTCTATTTTTGGTGCCCTCCCCCTGCAACCCATCACTGATCCACAGGTGAATATATGGAGATTCTGATGCATAACTGAGTGCAGTCTTCTGCTGTTGCATGCAATGGAATAGAACAGGAGATCTGGCCCTTCTAAACACAGCTGTCTTCAGCTCTTTCTGTACTTCCCTCTTTGCAAATCAGATGGGGTAGGAAAGAAATGTGGGCTGGTGAAGGTCTCCTGCCAAGAGGCATTTGGCCTACCTAAGTCTTGGTTGATATGAGAAGAGAAGATGAAGAAGAGGATATGTGGAGAGAAGAGGAAGTCTCTACCTGCCTCAGGATAATTTCCTTCCTGAAATGTAAGATTTATTTCAGGAGTTCTGCCCGGGGGTGGGGTGGGGGGTGGGGGGCTGCTCTACAGCATTTCCATCAGTTAACCACATAATGGGAGTTACTTTATTGTTAACAGTATGAATAGTTGGTTAAAATGTATATTTAAAAATACTTTCAGAACTTTGTTTAGAATACATATTTTGGTGATGTTCAAAATCACACACACACACACACACACACACACACACACACACACACACACACCCTAAAACCTATAAGAGGAAGAAGCGTGCCTGTGCGGCTAGAAAACATTTCTGTTCTACTTAGCCTTAGCTATTACCCAGCCTGAAAAAGAGACTGTGCTCCAGAATATTCTGCCGGTGGGAGGGGTTGGGGTGCACTTTCAGTTTGTGCAGGACACTCTTTGTCTATGCCCACTCCACTTGAGTGGCAGAAAACCTTGAACTGGCCTGGTAACATGACAAGAAGTTGTTTTAATTTTGAAAGGCATACGTAAATGTTTTCTTAAATCAGCGCCTTCATTCAGTTCAAATAAACAACATAATTACTTTATTTTAAAAAGTTGAATAAATTACCCAGATTGAATTATTTTGTCAGGTTAACAGCAACCACATAATCACATTTGGGGATTTTGTTTTGATGGTGGTGGTTTGGGGGAAGGACTGGGATCCAAGACATGCTTGTACAGTATTAGCTAATAAAGAGAAAAGAAACCCAACTCAAAGTCACAGCTTCCAAACTGCTTATAAGAAGAAGTAACTTCCAGATAATCATTGTTGTTAGCCTATCCAGTCTCTCCTTCAAGATCACACTCCAGTACAGATCAGGTAACAATACAATGTGTTGTTCCCAAGGTACAGCAAATAACAGAGATGAGAACTTTCCAGTGGGGGCTTAGCTTCATAGAGTTTCATAGATCATAGAGTTGGAAGGAGCCTACAAGGCTATCGAGTCCAAGGAAACTAGAGGAGGCATCTCCCATCCAAGTAATAACCAGGCCTGACCCTGTTTAGCTTTCCACGCTCAGACAAGCTGAGCCAGTGTAAGCATCTCATGATATGAGGCTGTGGTCTTCTTCTCAATAAATTCTTCTTGATTTTGTTTTTAAAATTAAAATCTATAAAAATAATAGTTCAAAGCACTCCATATGCATTATCTTGTTGTAATGCTTATAACAATCCTGTAAAGTAGGTCAGAATATACCCATATTGCGGGTGATTGGACTGAGGCCAAGATAGATTGGCTTGCCTAAGCCACTTAGTGAGTTTATAGCAGAGGCTGATTTGAATTGGTGACTTCCTGATTCATGGCTTTATCTTAGGTTACTACTTTCTCTCATACGACTTTCCTAGTACTGTAGCTGTAGAAGCCCATGATGCAAATCTGCAGTTCTTGACTATCAATATACTAATACTGCTATTAAGTTGATTATACAGATAACTTAACAAAATGATAATTGGGGTCCACAGCATTCAGCTGTCCTGGTAACCAGCCATTACTTGTGGTCACCATGACCCCTCTCCTGAATGCTTTGGCATGAGCAGAGATCTTGAAGGAGGGTCAGTCTCTCATGTCATGCCTGGCTGGAACACACTTGCAAGTACTTCTCAACCTGCACAAGACCAGAGGCTTTTCCCTTTACTCTCTTGAGTCCTCTGGGACACCCGCAGCAGCAAGAATCTTTTTTGTTGCTTCCAAGTGCCTCCAATGCATGGCAAGAAGAACCACACCCTCCCCAGAGTCCTCTAGATTAGAAGAAGCAAGGAGGTAGGGATTGACTGATTGATTTTTGCTGCTTCCCTCTCAGTGCAGTGTGGGGTGAATAAGCAACTCTGCCCTTCCAGTTGACTTGGGGAAGGATGTGCCTCTTACCTTACGCTGGACTGGGAGATGCTTAGAAGCAGTGAACATCTTCAGCCTGACACAAAGTGAGGGCTGATGTTCCTCACCCTCCCAAGAGATGTCTGTGCAAGCCAGACAATTCAGAATAGGGACAGAGTCCGTCTATCGCACCCAAGCTGTTATTAAGCAAGAGACTGCTTCCCCCCACCCCCCCTCTTGAGTTTTCTGTGATGTAGAGAATGGAAGGGAGAAGTTTCTCATGTCCTGCTTACCCATCACAACATGAATGGCTAGGAAGAGATTTCTGTTTGGCAGTGGTAGTCTGGCTGCCATGTTTGTGGTAGCTCTGTCAGACAACTTTTTGGGTGCTAGGAAAGCATACAGAGGTAGAGGGCCTTAGAAGACTATGTCAGAAGATGACTCATCACTCAGAAAATGCCCACACATACCTCATGTCTGGGGTCTGAGTCCCTTTTTTCCAGTCTAGTGAAAGGATTTGTAATTGAAACATATGACCACTTCTGGATCTCTTTCACCACAGGCACAAAACGGTGTTAGGAGGGAGTGGGAATTATGCACCAGCAGGGTATGTGAGTGGTGCTTCTGAATTATGTGCATCTAATCCCATGTTAAATGGAATGGCAGAGGGCAACGGGCAGTAGAGAGTCCAATGTCCCCCTTCTCCAACTACACAGCAAGTTAAGTACTATCAGAGTGGATAGCCCATTAAGCAAGGCAGAAGGGGGCTCTGTATGAGTACAGCACCAGATACACAGCCTTACGGGGAAGGGTGAGCTCTGTGGCAGAGCACATGGTTTGCATGCCGAAGGTCCCAGGTTCAGTCCCTGGCATCTCCAGGTAGGGCTGGGAAAGACTCCTGCCTCACACCCTGGAGAACTGCTGACAACCAGTGCAGACCAGGGGTGGGTTGCATTTTCAGTTGAGGGTTGTATTCCCTTGCAGGTAATCTCTTGGGGTGCCACAAACTGGCGGTGGATGGAACTAGAATCAAAAGTGGGTGGAGACATCCCCTTTCTGCCACCCCTTTTCTCTCTTTTGTCTCTTTTCCTCCCCTCCCAACAGGCTCCTGGGTGAGATGTAATAACTGTAAAGTATTACAGTTGCTGAAGAAGAACTGAAAGCACAACTTGAGGGATGTCTGTCTAGCAATTAGTGGCATGAAAAAGAATCTATGGGTCATATTTGATGATGAGTTCAATCAGCAGTGTAAATCAGTGAAACTACAACGAACGCAAAAACCTTATTGGGTTGTATTAATATGGGAATTACAGGTAACACACAGGCAGTACTTCTGCTTGGCACCTAGTGAGCCATTAGCTGGAGTACAATATGTTTTATTCTTGTCATCATGTTTCACACAGTGGATTTCATAACATCTTTAAATGCATGAAGAGTTGCTTTACTTTAAGAGAGAACAGGGATAGGCCGCCCTGCTGATACACCATGGGTTAGATATGTTTAGATGGGCTCAAATGGCAATAAGTTAGGGTGGGTATCAAAAGATCTTCTGAACTGTGAGGTTGAGCATTGCAACAGATTGTAGGTTGACCCTTAGGAACAATGGTGTCTCTTTGCTTATTGATTAATAACCAAACAATGTGTGTGAGTCTTAAGAGGTCAATAGGACAAAATATGTCCACTAAAGTGTTTTGCTAACTACTGATTTATGCGTGGTGAATCAAAAACAATGACCATAAACTTCCAATTAACCAATTGTCTAGTTAATCCCTTTCAACATCTAGACTACAGTTGCCCATCAGTTTCTACATTAGCAAGGAATGAAACTGGAACATCTTTTTTCCTGCTGTAGTTATCTAAAAAACATTGCACAATAGGAGCCTGCCAGGATGGAGAAGGAAATAGCCTAAGAAATCTAATATTTTGACAAGGAATTGTTGGGCTAAGGATTCTGCCTCCCATGATTTTTACTGCCTTGGTGGGTGGCTACAATTTGCCCCCCTTGAAATGCCAGATGAAACAAGCATGCATTACTAAAGAAAGAGGAAGAAAAATGGTCATTTGTGAGCACATTTGCTTCTGCCTCTGGAAGATTTTTGGGTGCAATCCAGTATGAGATTGTCTTACACAATTTCTCATTGAAATGAATGAGTGCTGTTCTTTATATGACTGATGGAGTGAGTGTTCATTAGAAAAAAAAATAGCCTTTCTGTAAAAAGGCTAGCCAAGGTGAAGTTGACATTTAAATGGTGCGTCCTGGCAATCCAACAGTATTGTTTGCCCATGGGAGCATAGAGTACATTATTTTCAGGGCATACCTAATAAGACCATAGGGGAGACAAAATAATGATGCATTTATAGCTGAGGTTTATTGGTTTGTTTTCATTTTGATAAACCACTGATCGAATTTGGTGTCCACCATGTTCCTTTGCTCCTTTCATTTCCACAGCATTCACGTTTCATTTTCCAGAGGCCTTGCAATCTTCAGATGTCCTATTTATTTAACTGAAAGCCCCAATTACATATCCTAGCATTTTTCTCTTCTTCCCAGATGGTCCTCTCATTGCAAATTGGGAACAATCCTCTATTGGCAATCTGTGCAGGAAATGACTGGCATGAACCCAACACCATAGACGCTTGCACAATATGATTGGCATTGTATATTGCTTCAGACTAAATTAGTATCTGAATTTAAAAGAGTGGAACTGCCGAATTGGGGGGGGGGGGGGAAGTAAGAACAATTGCTTCGTGATGTTTTGTTTTAGTCTGGCTGGCACTTAATACTGATAGCCATTCAGCTGGGATGGTAGCAATAAGCTTGAATACCAGCTGTGCAACACCATGTGCCGTTGTGCTGTTCCCAGCCACTGTGAAAATGAGGCATTTCCATTTAATTTGCATCTTTATTTCTCTTTAAAAGAAACAAACCCAGAGAACAAATGAGCACAGCTAATGCATTTATGCCTATAACATTCATTCGGTTATATATATAGTAGGATCTCTTTCGTTCCTTGGTGATATATATATATGTGTGTGTGTGTGTGTGTGTGTGTGTATTGACATCTTGCTGTTTGAGAAGAAAAAAACACCCCCTACTCGTGCACTCTGCAGTTGATTATGGGGTGGTAGGTTGATTTACAGAATATTACTTGATTCTCATTTTATCACCTGCAACTACATATAATCTGTTCTCGGGTTCTCTGATCGTGTTGAATCTGCAATGAAAATAGATAATCATCATTGTCATCTTGGTGGTGGCCCTCCGATTATGGAATGATCTCCCCACTGAGGCCCACCTGGTGCCAACTCTGTACCTTTTGGCACCAAGTTAAGACTGCTCTCCATGCCAAGGTATTTAACAGCATCAAATGCCTCTTAATCTCATATGGGGGGCTTATGTCAGCTGTTTTCTCTCTTAACAGGTTCAGTTATATTGAATTTGTTTTAGTTGTTCAAACTATTTTAGACTCAGTTTTAAATTTTGCATTGAAATGTTTATGTTGTTTATATTGTACTTGTATTTTGTATTGTATGAATTGATGTTAACCACCCAGAGAGCTTTGGCTATTGGAAGATATAGAAATGAAATAAATAAATCAACAACAACAACAACTATAATATCTTTATCTCAAAATGTGTAAAAATTAAGTTTAAAAAATTAAGTTTAAGTTTAAAGGAAAGGAAAAAAAGATGACGACTTGAATTGGGTGGTTAACAGATATGGCTGGGAGCAATTCATATTGGGTGAAAACAGTTACAAAGATTTATAAAGTGGTATGCTCTGTTATGAAATGGCTTCACCTATTCAGGGCAAACGCCTGTTCAGGCAAACCTGTTCAGTAGCTTTTCAGAGGGACCACTTTGAATGGCAGGAAGCTGGCTGAGAACTGATTAGTTGCTGTGGTGTCACACAGTTCCAGTCTTTTCTTTTCTTTTTTTTTTTTTTTTAAAAGTGGGATTAAAAAGAGAGAGAGATAAATATATAAATGGGTAAATGTACATATGACGCTTTAAGATATATGGGCATCCTGCCTGAATCATGGGATGGAGGGGCAAAACCAATTTGATTTGCTGGTATGTTCATCCCATGTAAATTGCATAGCCAGGAGAAAAGCAGACCCACACCATAGGTAAGGATGGCCCCTTACACATTACCAAAAAGAGGAAATGCAGCACAAAAAAGAGGACACCGATTTGCATAAAATATGTAAATGCTAATTTATATGTATAGATGCAAATGTAGAAATAATTACTATAATTTAAATACAAATAAATACATCTCACCATTATGGGTGCCCTGTGTGCCTGCTCAGGCAGCTGTCCAGATGCTAATTGTTGATGGGCAACTTCAAGGCCCCTGCTCTCCCTCTTTTTTGGGTTCTTTATCTTTAAACTGGACTTGGGACATGGCAGCCTTTCAAATAAAGGACAGTCCTCTGACAGGACTTCAAATAGAGAAATGTCTTCTGTAAAGTAGGATATGTGGCCACCCTACCATAGATGAAGAACCTTTTCTTAAATATTATCTCTGTCTACATCCATGCTTGCAACAAGTGTCCAAATCTAATTTTTCTGTTGCTGTGGCTCTAAAAGTTGACCTGACCCTACAAAAACCTAGTTGAAGGATCTGATAGGGCAAGGTTGGACGGGCAACTGTCAGCAATGCTATAAAGGTGGTTTTACTCGATAGTTAATGGGATTCTTTCCATCTTTATATTCCCTTGGAGAGGGATGAAAGAGTTCATAGCATAAGTAAGTTCTGTTCTTTATTTAGGACTGTTTGTTCCATGATACTGAGATTGCAGAATTTAAGTTCAGAAATTAGTATTTGCTGCAGAATCCAGCTTTCTTAGAATTTCAGCTTTGTTAGGGGAACCCCCCCCCCCAATAACTAGTCTTAAAAGCTGTGAACGTAAGCATGAAATGTGTCAGTAATGCCTGGTGATGTGTCAATCCACTTGGGGATGTCTGAGTAGGATGTCCAGGGCTTAGGGCACAATTTCAGTGCCCTAAGCCCTTTTTTCTGTCTAAACATGCATGGGATTGCACCCTTAAACTTGTTTTGACCTTCCCAAGGTCTAGAAAAGAAGTAGTAGGAAAAATATCTTGCAGGAGTTGGTTATCACATATGTATGCTGCCCTTCCTCCAGTTATGCTTAGTCATTTCTTGTGGGCCACAAGGAACCCCCCCCCCCCGCAAGTTTTGTAAGACATTTAAGACTTGGCTGCTTGGAAGCAAGCAGTTATTTATAAGCCACATTTGTCCAGGTATAGTAGAATTCAGTTGTTCTTGGTGTATTGGACTGCCTTGACACTGAACGTTGCTTTGTTTTGTAAGTACAAAGAATACACAACCCTGTCTAGATTTGAATCTGTAGGAAAAGAGTAGCTTGAGAGGTGATAATGTGGTTTAAATGGAACCTAACACCAGAGAGATTGAATAAATAGAATAAGAATATCTCAGGGGCATGCTGGCAGTGTTTTACTTCTAACTTGAACAATATGCATATGCGGAGGAATGTGATGGGATTCAAGATTAATGGAAAGAGGCAGCTGCTATTGTAAGACTCTTGTAAGACTATTGTAAGTTACTATTGTAATCTTCATTCAGGATCCCATTTAAACCTTTTCGGATGTATAGATGCTCTTGTTCCAAGAAAATACTGTGAGATTGTAATCA
This sequence comes from Shinisaurus crocodilurus, assembly GCA_021292165.1. Lineage (NCBI taxonomy): Eukaryota > Metazoa > Chordata > Lepidosauria > Squamata > Shinisauridae > Shinisaurus > Shinisaurus crocodilurus. Next base: position 217,590,326 of record CM037879.1, on the reverse strand, counting down.
TCCTTTTAGTAACAAGCAAGAATTGAAATTGCTAGCAAGTGGAAGAAAGTTGAAGGTTCCAAGCATACAAAACTGGATAAATTGGATTTGGAGCACTTTCTATATGGTGATACTCATGCATTTGGTGTGTGATATTAGGAGTTAAGGGAAGGAGTAAGATAAGGGAATATGAATTTCAAGAATGCATGCTTTAATCAAAATATACCATTGACATTTGTTCTATAGGTATAGAAATAAGAATTATTTTATTAATTTATTACATTTATATCTTAATTTTCCTTTTAGGAGCTCAAGGCAGTATACATGGTTCTCTTCCTCCATTTTTAAAATTCTTACAACAATCCTTCTCTGTACGTTAGGCTGAGTGATTTGTCCAAGGCCAGCCTGTGAGTTTCATAGATTAATGGGGATTTGAACCTGGGTCTCTTCAGTCCTAGTCCAACACTGTGATCAGAGCACCACACTGGTTCTCAGTAAATGCGGTAGTTATGTTTGAGGTTATCTTTGGATTTCTAATAATATACAACTGTGTTTGCTGAGATCTATCCCAGTGTCATTTAACCAAGAGTTTACAGTTCTGTTTTTATTTCCTCTTCATTGCAGAGGTTTTTTTTACTTCTTTTAAAAAATATATTATTTTTAAAATTTAAGAAAAGAAAAGAAAAATAGCTGCCGTGTCTGAAGTACTGCCAGCGTGACCTGTGCATTTGTCCTTTGCTAAGCCATGCCATGCCAATGCTTAAATATCCCACTCCATTTGCTCAGGAGCTGAATTCTGGAATTGGAAGCCAGTGCTGAAGCTATGACTTACGGTTTAAATGGTCTGCAGTGCTTCTCTCTCTTGCTGTGTTCTGACTTCGCAGATCTAAAATAATTCTTAGATTATTTATTTTTTTAGTGGAGGGGCCTGTAGCTCAGGGAGAGAGCATGTGCTTTGCATGCAGAAGGTTCCAGCTTCAATCCCTGACATTTCCAATTAAAAGGGCATCTGGTAGGAGGGGATGTGAAAGGCCTCTGCTTAGGACTTAAGAGCCACTGCCAGACGGAAATGCTGGCCTTGATGAACAAATAGTCTGACCTAAGGCAGCTTCCTATTTTCTTAGTACTATGTTAGCATAAGGACTATTTCTGAAATGAAACTCTTTGCATTTTACCCTTCTTGCCAAACAGCTGAGCTAAGTGAAAGCCAATAGCTACTGAATCAAATTAACATGAGTTAATTTTATAGCATCCTTGAAAGCTGTTAATGATGCAAGAACTATCTATCAAGCCTTCAGTCAATCATTTTTTAAACAATTATTTTTAGGAACATTGGAGTAAGGGGCCCAATTTAACATACACCCTTTTGCTGGTTTCAGCGTGCTTGAGCAAAACTGAAGGGATGGTATTGCTGTAACTCCCAACTTCTTTTCCTAATGGTCTTTCTATTCTGCTATCGTTCTGGATGCAATTTAGGTCTGCCGCATCACTGAATCCTACTCTGAGAGTGCTGCTGCTTGCTTCCATGGCGCTAGAGAGAATGAAGAATTTAGAGCATTTCTATTGCTGTTTGCATAGAAGTGGCTGCAAGGAATAGTTCTAGTGATTTGAAGGAACTGTAGCTTTATATGTCAAGCTTAGAAAACTTTGCTCCCTCTGCAGAGCTCTCCAACCTTGGGTCCCCAGATGTTGCTGGACTACAGCTCCCAGAATCCCTTGCCATTAGCCATGCTGGCTGGGTATGCTGGGAGCTGTAGGCCAGCAACATCTGGGGACCCAAGGTTGGAGAGCCTGGCTCTAAAGCTTAAGAGGTTTGACAGTTGTATTGGATACAGTCTATTATTGGAAGTTTTATCAGATGAGTGCCTTAGCATCTGCTTCTGAATCTTTTTTAAAGGTACACCATCTCAATGTCACTGAGGGGTGGTTTGGCTATGGGCAACCTCTAGCCAAACCACCCAATAATTCTGATAATAGTCTTGGGCAGGCATAATGAACAGACTTATTTCATGTTCGGTGGAGCTGCAGTCAAATTCAAGTATTTTGGTTGCATGTTGTGGATGTAATTTGCTATGTGACAAAGGTATCACATATATGGATTCCTTAATTTTATTATTGGATAATATCCTGTTTGTTTGTTTATTGCAGGGGTGGACAACTTGTGAGCCTCCAGATGTTTTGGCCTATAACTCCCATCAGCCCTAGCCAGCACAGCCAATGATGAAGGACAATGGGAGCTGTAGGGCAAAACAACTGGAGGGCCATTAGTTGATCACCCCTGGTTTATTAACTAACTACATTTATATACCATCTCCCTGCCAAAGCAGTTTACAGTATTAAAAATGGCTTAAAATCTAATTTTAGAAATCATTTTCCTTAAGGTTACTTGTTTTAAATCTCCTTGTGGCTGTTAAGATAGTCTTAATGAGACTGAAAACCTATAACTATACTAATGTCGCCCAGCACACACTGCAGCGCATCGTGGGTTAAATAACCCATGGTGAGTTGGCTGTGTCATGCAAATTGGCTCCCTGTTTTATCATGTTGCCTAAGCCACCTGGGAAAGATTTTTTTTTTTTTTGAAGGACACAATATAGACCCCTAAAATAAATATTACAAAACTTTGCTTCAGTCATGAATCTAAATCCTTTAGGACTTTATGGGATAGTGTTTGGGGGAACACTCTTATTTATTTATTTATTATATTTATACCCCGCCTTTTTTCCTGAACGGAACACAAGGCGACTTACATAATCCTCCTCCTCCTCTCCATTTTATCCCCACAACAACCCTGTGAGGTAGGTTAGGCTGAGAGTCAGTGACTGGCCCAAAGTCACCCAGTGAGCTTCATGGCCGAGCGGGGACTAGAACCCGGATCTCACGAGTCCCAGTCCAACACTCTAACCACTATGCCACACTGGCATAGATCTATATATGCAGATGTGTCTAAGAACTTGTGATTTTTAAGAATCACAGCTCTCTGATTCAAAGTCCTTTTATTTCATTTGTGTATGTATTTTAAAATGTAAAATGTATCCCACCTTTCAGAATAAAAAGCTGCTCACAGTGAAAGTGAAAATTCATTAAATTAAAACATACAGCAATAAAACAACAGTAAAACCAGAAACAACAGGAATAAAGGAAATAAAGGAAGAAATTTCAGTAAAAGCAAAACAAAAAACCCAGCTATCAAAGCTGCCATGGCAGCAATAAATACATCATCTGTTAAAAGCTCTGGAAAATAAGATTGTTGTTATCTGACACCTAACAATTAACAAATTAGGTGTCATGGCTGTCCAGTTGATTTCATTGGATCTACTGTAAGCGTGACTAAAGATGCCAGGTTTAGACAGAAAAAAGGCCTACAACTCCCAGCATGTCTCAGGCAGCTGGCTGGTGCATGCTGGGAATTGTAGGCCTTTTTTCTGTCTAAACTTGCATAGGATTGTGCCCTAAGCCTGGATCTAACCCAATATCTATAGAAGTAATCTTTTATTAGGTACTTTGGTTTCATACAAGATTAAATGTGGACTCTCCTGCTTTTTTTGTTTGTCAGTCAACAAATATTATAATATGGAAGATGCCCATCCTCCATTCCTATGGACTATAATGAGCAAAATTTTAAAATGGTCATTTTCTGAGTGTTTTGAGAGACTTCAGAAGACTAATTATGGAAAGGATTTACGTATTTATTTATACGCTGCACTTTCAATAGATTTGCATCACTCAGGGAAGCTTACAACAATTAAAAACAAATCACATTCAAGAAATAAAACAAGGGCTTGGCTGCATTTACTCAGCAGTGTGAGAGGCACTTGGAGCAGGGATTCTCTTCTTTAGTATCACTTCACTAATTTTAGGTCTGGCCTTGTTCAAACAGGTTCTGGGGATAAGCTTTGGAGGCGATCCAGGGCTTCCTCTATTGTGTAGAGAAGGCTAGCGAAAGAAGAAATGGGTATCTCTGCAATTGCAGAGAGAGAGAGAGAGGGGTTAAATGCTAATGCATGGCAGAGCCATGATGAACTAAGACTTTGGTATGCGATATAACCACAATGTGGAAGCTACTTTTCCTCATAGCAGGTTTCTCCATGTGGTGAGCGATTTGTGTACACCAGCTTACCACAGCCCTTTTTACTCATTTATTTTTATTTTATTTAAAGTATTTTTATCCCATTCCACAGCCAGAATGGCTCCCGAAGCGCCTTATATATAATCAGTAAAAGAAGACACCCCCTACCTGCAGGCTTACAATCTAAAAAGACACAACACACAAGGGAAAAGGAGTGCTAATTTCCTCCCACCCCACATACTGTATATACAAATGGAGATGGAAGCAGAACCGAGCCCAATGGCTCTGCCCCCAACATTCCTGTGCCCCACTCATTATTATTATTATTATTATTATTATCATCATCATCATCATCATCATCAGTGTTTGTATACCACTCCACATCAAACAGATTCCAGAGTGGTGAACAATTAAAAAGACAAAACCAGATAAAAGAAACAAAAACAACACATTGAAAACAATCTAAAAGTAATGTTTACATGTGTGTTTAGAGTAATGTCTGAATTGGCTTTCTGCTGAATGTATGGATATTGCTGGAGCCAGCGAATGTCCCAACAGTGGTCTTGCTTGCCTGTCCATGCATTGGTATTGGGAAGGAGGAGAATTAATTAATAGTAATCAGATGTCTTTTCCCACACCACTGGAGACTATTGCAAAATTCACATAATGAGCCAGCACACATATTGACTTTTCCTAAAAATCAGATTCGTTTGCATTGTTCTGAACATCTAAGGAGGCTAGAAATACTTCCTAGAAACTTTCACGTGATGTATGTCACCTAAAGTTAATATTTGACTTTCCCAGCTAGCAATTTGCTTTGCAAATCCTATTTTTCCTTCTGTTTGCCTAGTTTCAAATTGCAGCAACTCTATAATAAAGCATGGAGCTTTAGTAAATATCAGTTTCATGCTCACTACTCCCTATGGGTGGCAGCGGGAGGAGGGGGGGGGGAGGAAAGACAGAACAGATTTGGTTTAGTAAGATAAGTACTTGTATAAATATGCCTGGAAAATCAGCATTTGCTCAGGAACTTATGGTAGAGTTGTAGTGCCATTAGAGTTTCAGAGGTTGATGTGGCTTGATGAAAAATGGACAGTCTTTGGCAAAACCAGGGGTTCCTGACTCTTCTGTTTTCATATTGAGGGATAAAGTATTGTGTAAGCAATAGCAGGATTGTTTATTTTTTTCTTGGCTGGAGTTCATGATTTTATAGAGACACAGAGTGACCTGTCAATTACCTATTTATAAACAGCAGGTGAGTACGACTGGAAAAAACTTGCACATAACGCTCTGACATTCTTTATTCATATAGACTGGGTTCGCATCAGGTAACTAGCCGTGGTGGTGGGTTGTTGTGTTGTCCAAACCCAGACCACTTCTTGCAGGGTGGCTTATTTTTGGGCAACAAGCCACCATGACAACCCATGGCTTGTTCTAGGAATTGTTTGATCCACAATGGGTGGTCATGTCATCTGAACCTGGGAGACCGATACCATTGTGGGTTGTGGGGAGCAGTTAGCAAGCTGCTCGGCAAGAGCAGCAAAAACCCCTTGCAGTTCTTGGTGATCTCGCCCATGCCGCTGCTGCCAGTGACAGTTCTTCCACCGATGCCCAAGCAACACTTTGGAGCAACCATCCGTAGTTCGCCACTTTTTTCCTCCCTTTATTTTTTCGGCCCCAGAAATGTGCACAAATGTCTTTGTGTTTTTTTTTAAAATTGCTGGTCTTTTGCAGGTGCGCAAGTGCACACTTCTGGCTGTCCGATATATGTAGACTTGCCTGGTTGATATCCTTGTAAGTTTCAGCTGTCAAAGGGAGTGAAGTGCAGTTGGTAAGGTAGATGGAAATTGGAAAGGTGACACTGCATATAGCAGGGGTCCTCAAACTTTTTAAACGGGGCCAGTTCATTGTCCCTCAGACTGCTGGGGGGGGCGGATTATAGTTTGAAAAAAATATGAACGAATGGATCAAGAAAAAAAAAAGGACCAGGGTCCTTTTTTTTTTTAACTTGATTAAATGGAAAGTTATTATAAATTAATAATAAATAAATTATAAATTAATTTGCTGTCTAAAATTGAAATGCATTAAATTTTAAAAAGGTATAGAAAGGCTTGATTTGCACACTGCACATATCTTATTTGTAGTGCAAAAAAACAGGAAAAAACAATACAATATTTAAAATGAAGAACAATTTTAATCAACATAAGCTTATTAGTATTTCAATGGGAAGTATGGGCCTGCTTTTGACTAATGAGATGGTCAATGTCCGGTTCCATATTTGTCACTGCTAGTCATAACAAGTGATGCAAGTGTGCATCAGTTAGTCTGGATCTGCTTGGAGATTTCAGATGTTTCGTTCGGGAAAAAGTCTGTTCACAGACATAGGTGCTGCCAAAGATAGTTGCTCCTGAGTCTGACTGGGTTTGCATGATCATGTCAGGGGAAATAAGCCACGATGACTTATTTCCGCCAGTGCGCGTGCCGACTGCATGCCAGGGGGACTTGCATAATTACCCTTCCCAGCACAGCTTGCTGTATCATGCAAACCCATTGAGGGTGGCTTATTGCCTTGGTTAACAAGTCACCCAGAACCCATGGGCTGTTATAGGGTTCTGGGGTGGTTTGTTAGCCATGGCAACAAGCCAGTCTCACCAGGTCCAAAGGACATGGCAAGCCGTGCCGGCGAGAGTAATTATGCGAAACCCCGTCACTGTCTCTCAGCCTGGCCTACCTCACAGGGTTGTTGAGGATAAAATATAGGAGGAGGAGGATTATGTAAGCCGCCTTGGGTTCCTTGCAGGGGAAAAAGGCAGGGTATAAATATAATAAACATAAATAATACTCAGAAGAAAGCCCTGCTGAACTCCACAGGGGGTTACTAGACAGCAGGGGCAGGCAACTATATAGAGAGCGGGCAGTGAGATGCCTCCCACCCCTCTATGCCCCCATAACACTCTCCCCAACCCAAATGAGAGCTTTCCAGTTGCCCCAACAGGCCCAGTCTTTGCACTTCAACCATTCTCCGTCCCCCCGAGTTCTCCTGTGCCTCGAGTGACAGTTGTGGATCCAAGAGCACCCCCAAACTACGAACCTGATCCTTCAGGGGGAGTGCAACCCCATCCAGAACTGGTTGAATATCACTTAGCCAGGCAGACGAACCACCCACTAACAGTACCTCCGTCTTATCTGGATTGAGTCTCAGTTTATTAGCTCTCATCCAGTCCATTACCGTGCCCAGGCACTGATTCAGAACAGTCACTGCCTCACCTGGATTAGATGAAAAGGAGAGATAGAGCTGGGTGTCATCTGCATATTGATGACACCTCAGCCCACACCTCCGGATAACATCTCCCAGTGGTTAAACAGCATGGGGGATAAAATAGAGCCCTGTGGCACCCCATGGCATAACTGCCAAGGGACAGAGCAGTCCCCCAGCACCACCTTCTGAGATCGGCCGCCCAAGTAGTATCGGAACCACTGGAGCGCAGTGCCTCCAACTCCCAACCCAGACAACCTATCCAGAAGGATACCATGGTCGATGGTATCAAAAGCCACTGAGAGGTCCAAGAGAATCAACAGGGTCATACTCCCCCTGTCCCTCTCCCGGCAAAGGTCATCCCACAGGGCGACCAAGGCAGTTTCTGTTCCAAAACCAGGCCTGAATCCAGATTGAAATGGATCTAGTCCGTTTCATCCAAGAGTGCCTGGAGTTGACCAGCAACCACCTGCCCAAGCACCTTGCCCAGGAATATGCCCAAATTTCATTGTTGGGAAGTAAATGGAGAGGAAATATATGTGGAGGACTTTTGTTTGGGCCCTCAAAAGGGGGAACATAATGTACCTTTCTGCCTTTCTATCTGGTTTCCAGTCCTTTGCTTTTATCACCATCCCATTTTCAGTCATCTCTGTGACCACAAGAGCTAGAAAGTTAATTTCTTAAAATGAAAGCAACTAAGATTTAGGGATTACCAAGAGCCAGCAGGCCCCTCAAAGGCCACCTGTGACCCATACATGAGAGCCAGTGTGGTGTAGTGGTTAGAGTGTTGGACTGGGACTTGGGAGATCCGGGTTCTAGTCCCCACTCAGCCATGAAGCTCAGTGGGTGACTTTGGGCCAGTCACTGACTCTCAGCCTAACCTACCTCACAGGGTTGTCATGAGGATACAATGGAGAGGAGGATGAGGATTATGTAAGCTGCCTTGGGTTCCTTGCAGGAAAAAAGCTGAAATATAAATAGAATAAAAGTGAATAAACTAGAGGAAAGAATCATGCTTTCTCAATGATTATTTCTTTATTTAAAATGTTTTCATACTGCCCTTCATCAAAAACTAATTTCAGGGCAGTTTACAAGGTTTAAGAATACATTACATTGTATTTTATTCTTATAAATATTTGTATTGTATTTTATATTTTTAACTGTTATATGGCATTTTAGTTTTTTAACTGTTTGCTATCTGCCCAGAGAACATTAGTTATTGGGCAGATTATAAATGTAGTGTGTGTGTGTGTGTGTGTGTGTGTATACACACACACACACATATACAAACCATAAATAAAAGATAGGACTCTAGCACATAAAAGAGCAGTGAATGAAGCAGGTGAAATGTACATTAAAAGCCTGAGCAAATATAAAGGTTTTTTACTAATCCCAAAAAGAAAGCAATATCAGCACCAGCCAAACCTCCCTGGTGGAGGGCATCCCATGATTGGGGCATCACAGCTGAAAAAGCCCTCTCTCTGGTTGCTGCCCGCTTCACTTCTGACAGGAAAGGCACAGATTGTCAGATGATTTAAGAGCATGGGAAGGTTGCTATGGGAGTATGTTGCGGTGTGAGTACTGGGGAAATGTGAAATCCCCATAACCGAAGGACTTCCTAGATCAGGAATAGGCAACCCAGTGCCATCCAGATGTTTCGGACTACAACTCCCATAAGCTCCAACCAACATGGCCAATAGTGAGGGATTATGGGAGTTGTGCCCCCCCCATGTTTTGTCCTACAAGTTGCCCACCCCTGTTTTAGATGGAGGATATCTGGATCTCTTCCAACAGCTGTGGTACTATAAACTGATCATACTAAAAGGACCTATCATTGAGAGCATGGGGGACCCAATTTTCTTGAGCTCCAGGGTTCCTTCCCTGTTGGTCTGGTTCTGCAGTGAGCAACCTATCTTGTTTTCCACAGAGAGAACCTTGAGTTCAGAAGTGGGTCTAGTCCAGATCTTGGCATCTCCAATCCTTGGGTGCCACATCACAAGCTGCTTTTTAAACTCAGGGAAGCTGGGAAACTCTTTATGAATGCTCAAGTGCACAACAGAGAAATAGAGAGGAGAATGAGGTAGATGTTGGCATGCGAAATAAGCATGAATATTTAAACTAGGAATCTTTTCTGTATATGTGTTGCCATTGCTTGAAAAATCTATGGCAGGAATTACATTACATAACATGTAGCAGCAATTGCATTAAGAGTTGTTTACAAATAGAACTGGCTTAAATGCAATTGCAGTACTCATTTTGCATTTTGATCCAAGTTACCGGATAGTGCCGTAGGTTGGGAGTTTCACTGATGGTGGTAGTAGCATTACATATGATGCATGATCCCTTGCAAGCTTGTGAAGTGGCAGAAATGGGCACCGCAATGTGCTCTACTGTGAAATGAAAGCATGTGAATGGTTGCAATATTCACTGTAGTACAACTGACAGGTTTTCCTTCTAACATGCTGTACAAATGCATTTAATACAACAGAAATTGATGTTATTTATCTTTAATATTCAATATGTTTTTTGGGGGGGGAACTTTAGAGTGGGCAGAAGAACCAAAGGGTATTTATAAGAAGGTTTGTATAGAAATTGGATGAAATTACAAGTTGTTTTTTTTAATTTCAAGATACAGCATTGTCTACGGTATATTAAAAAAAAAAAATCTCTGAAGTCTCTAAAGCTCACTGACATAAGATTATAAAATGCTGTTTTTGCAGCTCATAGAGCCTAGGTTAATTGACTATTAATTTAACTGGTATGCGTTGGTGCTGAGTTTTCTAGAATTCAGAACTAGAAAGGCAATGCCCTGCCTGTAATATTTAATTTTCTTAATTCTGCTTTGCTAGGAATCACTACATGGTAGATTCTTAAAAAGTAAACTCTTTCACCTGGTTCAAATGACCCCAAACCTACAGTTTGCTTAACTGTGTTGCTTGGGAACAAGCAGAAATGCTGGCTCCCAACCGCTCCCACGCTCCTGCTGTGTTATACAACCCTGACAACAATATTGTAAAACAACCCATGCTTTTTTAAAACTGTGGATTGTTTTGAATGAGCGGGAGCGAACACGCATGCCTGCTCCTGCTATGCCAAACAACCCAGGGATACTCTGTCCCTGGGTTGCTTAGTGTGATGTGCGAACCTGGAATTGTGGGTTGCTGGGGGACAAACAACCCCAACTTTGAACCCATGGTTAAACCCTGGGTTTCAAGTCTGGGTTGCTCTTCCCCCCACAACCCACAATTCTGGGTTTGCACGCCATACCAATCAACCGAGGGACGGAGCATCCCTGGGTTGTTCGGCATAGCAGGAGCAGGCATGCGTGTTCGCTCCCACTCATTCAAAACAATCCACAGTTTAAAAAAAACATGGGTTGTTTTACAATATTGTTGTCAGGCACAGCAGTCCTTAAAATCCGCGTTGCTCTGAATGACTAGCCTTCCTAACCTTTCTGTGATTAAATGGCTCCTTTAGAAGCAAAATGGTACCTTCCAGTTCCCCTTCAAAGGCCAGTGACTCGTTTCAGTGGTCTCTCCTTTCTCATCTTGCGTCGTCATTATTTCATGCAAGGCCTGAGGTATAATTGATAGCTTTAAAAAAACTTAAAATATGTGGCCATCATTGCTGAAGTTGCGGCTGCTCCCTGAGAGGAGGAAGAGAGAGGCGATGTGATCAGCAGCCTCCCCTTCAGAGCGGGTTGTGGGGGAGAGATGAACCAGCTAGGTACAGAACGCTCTACAGCAGTGTTCTCCAACCTTGGGTCCCCAGATGTTTTTGGCCTACAAATCCCAGCATGCCCCAGCCAGCATAGTTGGCTGGGGAATGCTGGGAGTTGTAGGCCAAAAACATCTGGGGACCCAAGGTTGGAGAACACTGCTCTACAGAACACCTGGCCGTCACTGCTGTGGCTGCCATGTAGGGGGAGGTGGCTGAGGCAGCAGCAGTGCAGCACACATGTCCATGTGCATCATATGGATGAGACAGGGAAGGCAACAAGTATGGGAACTGCATGTGCTGCCATGCCCCCTTGTTAATTCACTCATCAGTTCACTCATCCCTTCATCCCACTCACTGAGATCTTTTCGAGCCTTACAGCAGCCTGGAGGAAGAAAGGAAGAGGCCGGGGATGAGATTTAATAGTAACGTTTCTCTGACTTGATGATCATACAGATGGAGGCATACGTGTGGGGTGTCTATAAGTTAAACCTCCAAGTGGGATAGTGTATGCATCTTGTCTCTAGTACACATGCGTGTACATGTGTGGACATGGTAGGGCACCATATATTTCACAGCCTGCCATGTTGCTTCCTAGCAGGCTGATTTTGAACAGTTTATAACATAGTGTAAAACAATTATGTTTTTCAAATATATCTTTTTAAAAATACATATCTTTTTTAAAAAAATAAATAACTAATAATTTTATTATATTTATATCCCACCTTTCCTTCAGGAGCTAAAAGCAGTGTTCATGATCTGTTCATGTGTATATGATTTCCCCATTTTTATCCTCCCAGCAACCCTTTGGTTAGATTTGGCAGAGATGTAGTGACTGGCACAAAGTAATGCAGTGGTGAATGTTGGGGGTGGGAATTTGCTGGTCCCACCTCAAGTAGCCAGCCGTGTTACGTGGGGGATACTTGCTTCAAGACAAGATGAGGATTTCTTAGAAATCTGACTTTTGTCTCTGTAGGTTCGAAACCATGGAGCCAAATTAAGGCCTGATCTTGATTAGGCGATTGGTTCTCTTGGCACTCTTCTTACCAGTGTCACAATTTCTTGCAATGTCGGTTGGTTTAGGTTCCTTTAAATTGTCAGAGAAATTTTATATTTTCTATAAATAATAAACTGCAAAACATTATTGAACTTTAAGAAATAGGTGTTTCTTCCCAAATGCATTTTGCTGGTATGTTTCATGTTATTTTTTAAAGTTAGGTTCATTTGGTTTGGGGGTCAGGTACTATGTTACACAGAAGCATGAGAGATTTGCGCTTCTGCTTTCTCAACTTCTGCTGCAAGGTATGAATGGAGTGGGGACTCACAGATCTCGCCCACAGTGAGAATACTTTACCACCCATGGGGATTAACCAGAGCTCACAGTTTTTTCCCCACAGTTTAGAGATTTTGCTTTGCATACCACAACCAAGGTGGAGAAAGCAGAAACAAATCGCTTGTGCATTGGTGCTTCTTTGGCTTGGGTTTTGTACAAATATGTGCAGTATGATAGCTGCATAAAATCTTGCTATGCAGCAGCTCTCCTGCATGTGTACTGGCCTACGGCTACAAGCCATGCAGTGAGGTCCCTGCTGTTAATCTGGGGTCCCAGTTAGCACTTCTGCAAGCCCGTAAGTCAGTAAGGGGTAATGCCTAACTAGTGACAATGACCATAGACTCAAGGTTTTAACTGAAACGAATTCTCCTCTGATCATGTGCAAGGCTGGCTCTATCAGGCAAGTAGTAGTCTTATTTTTTTGCTTTGTCTTATTTTTTAATTTAAAAATGTTTACAGTATGTAAAAATGTCTATCCTGATTGTCATGCACTGTACTTGGCAAAGACCTTGGGGCTCAAGCTTTTGTAATATCCCACTTCATTGGGAGAGAGACTGAGGACCACCATTCCATCCATCAAAAATAAAAAAAATACGTCGGGTGCAAAAGCAAGCCTTCAGTGTTATGGTGCAACCTCATTTCTAGTGGTGGCCTGCCTGGTGATATTGAGCACACCTTGCTAGATTGCTATCTCCTGACCCGCAGAGCCTTTAATTTTTGCTTGGAAAATAAGGTTTCGTTACCCACCTGTCTTCCACACCCACTTCATCAGAAAGCTCGAGTCCTGTGTTGTAAAACAGTGAGGAGCAAAGACTGGATGCAATTAGAAAAGTTACACTTACCAAGCTGTTTCCTGCCCAGGGTTGTAGTTAAAAATGAAAGTCTTTTTGGGGACAGTCATAATCTGGCAGCCATGTGCCCTTTTGACAGGTTGATGACCCCCATTTGCAAAATTCCCACTCTCTTGTGGATTACCCGCTATCTCAGGAGTCAATTTATCAGTGCTTTAGAGTGTCAATTATGTTTCAGATTAGTAACAAACATGAAATATAAAATATTTATCTTTCATAGCATCCTACCTAGTGAAAAAGCATGGCTGTTTTGTACTTTCCCTCCCATAGCATCCCTTCCTCCCTCTAAAACAGTCATTAGCACTTCTGAACATGTATCTGAACAGTGTATTTAAAATCACAGACAGCAAGATCATTGTGAAGCTAATCTCAGTTAGCCTCATGGCTGGGATTTGCAGAGCAATCTCTGAAGGGTTTTCCTAGACAAGACTATTAAATTAACCCAAGGAAGCTCCCAGGTGAAAACCCTGCTATATCAACCTGCTTGAGGGAAGAGGTAATGGCTCTCTGGGGCTTAGCTAATAATCCTCAGTTTACGTCCAGCAACAGTAAGACTGAAATAGCGTGTGCAGGTTCTGCTTCCTCAGCAGTGTAAATCAGTGTTTCTGATAGGAGGCTTTGAGATGGCTCCTGCAGGGCCAGGGGTGGCCGAATACATTTTCTGCCGGAAGCAAAGGACAAGATGGCGCTGCCTCCCATTGCATGTACCAAAGCTGACTGTACTGGCAGTTGAATCTTTCTTTGACACTGGCAGTGGGACAGCATCCTCCACCACATCTGAAGGCAGCAGACTAGTTTAGGCAGTGCAGGGCAGGCTTTGTGGCCCACAGCTCTCTCGTCCAACACCTTGCTGCTGTCTTCCAGCATCTGCTGCCAGAGGCGACTGCCTCACTGTGCCTAATGGTAGGGCTGGCCCTGTACAGTGGAGTCCTTGATTCAGGAGATAGTATCTTCACACAGCATTCTGATATAGTCCTCTAGGAAGAAAACAGGCAAGTTTCTACCAGACATTGGGAACGCATCTCATCAGTCCTTAAACAGCTGCAGCAGCTCCTGGGGCACTTCCAGGCACAATTCAAAGTGCTGGTGCTGACCTGTACAGTCATTCATGGCTTGCAACCAGGATACCAGAAGTATTGCTTTTCTCCATATTTGGCTGCCTGTATATTGAAGCCATCTTCAGATGCTCTCCTCTGGGTACCTCTGCCAATGTGGTACAGTGAGTGGCATCCAGGAGATGGCCTCCTTGATGGTGGGTCATGATTAGTGGGATGTCCTCTCCAGGGACACTTGTCTGGCTACCCATGATATCTTTTTGGCACCAGGCAAGAACTTTTTTTCTCCTCCAGGCTTTAAAAAAGAAAAAAATATTTTAAGCCTGATCAGAGTGGTTGATTCGAAGCTGCTTTTACTACTGCTGCTTTATTGTTATTTTTGTCTTTTTATATTGCTGACTATATTATTGATGTGCTTTGTGTAAGCTACCTGTGAAATTTGATTTGAAAGATAGGGTACAAAATGTAACAATTAATTTGGAAATCAGTGAGAAAATCTTGTGGACATGAAGCTGCTTTATATTGAATCAGACTATTGGTCAATCTACCCCAGTACTGTTTGCTCTGACTAGTAGGCAGCTCTCCAAGGATTTGGATGGAGTCTTTCCTGCTCTTCTACCTTGGTGCTGTACCACTGAGCTACAGACCCTCTCCGAAAGGGCTTTTGAAAGTATCTTCAAGATAGGCTTTCCTGCTCTTCTACCTTGGTGCTGTACCACTGAGCTACAGACCCTCTCTGAAAGTGCTTTTGAAAGTATCTTCAAGATAGGCTTCTACAATAATCAAAATAAAATTTCAATATTCCCTTTGGTGGCTTACCACTAGAAAAAGATGCTGCAAAATATGAAATGCTCAGCCTCTGGGATATATTTCTGAATAGTTTTATTTCTTGGCCACAGGCGTTTGGTAGGCTAAAAAGTTGGCTTTTGCATCTTAGCAAAATGTAATTATAATATTTTATATAAAACAATAATTACTTCTTTGATAAGCTGAGATAGTTTACACTCTGAGTGACATCTTTTCTCTGCTAAGTAACATCCCTATTTAAACTCCTAAGACCTTTTCATCTCTCATGCAATCTCTAAAATCAGTCCATCTCCACATTTTAAACCATCAGTATGCCCATTCTGTATGAAAAGAGTATGTAGGTGAGAGTCAGCTGTATTTGGCTGTCGTGCAGAACAGTGGTTTTATGAGACATGAACGAGCCTAGCCTCCCCTGGCCTAGCAGTACAGCTGCAAGGAGGAGTTTGGAAGTGTCCACTTTTAATTAACCATAGCTTTCCATGTTGTCTGAACATGGGACAAGTCAGCTTTAAAGTATAGTTACTGAAGCTGACTTGTAAATAGTTAAGATTGACCACAGTTATGGATTTGTATGACATGGCAAACTGAGCTTAATCAAAAGTGGAAGCAAAAGCTCCTGAATTACTCCTGCCAGATGTGCGGGAGGAGTAGGGGAGCACACAAGCTAAGAGGGAGGCTAGGCTTGGTCAAGTCTCACTAAACTATAGTTTAGCACAGCCTTCCCCAACCTGGTGCTCTCCAGATGTTTAGGACAAGTCCCAGCATTCCTGACCATTGGCCATGTTGGCTAGGGGCTGATTTAGCATGATGCCCAAAACATCTGGAGAGCACCAGGTTGGGAAAGGCTGATTTAGCATGATGTCCAAACACAGCTAATGACTGCTCCTCTCCTATAGAATTCCCCTCAATAAAATGCTGTTCCCCTCAATAGCAGCCAAAACCCAGAGAATCTTTAAGAAGAGGCTGTAAGACTTTGCTATTTGGGTTAGCTTTCAGTTGCTGGCATTAAGCTGTCATCAGTGCTATTCCCTTAACTGCCTGTGATGTTTAATAATGTATACAGCCACTTTAGGTTCAGAGCCAAGTGTGTTCACTTTTACAAAAACAACAAACATTTTAGTTTGAGAGAAAATTTCCTTGGCTTTAAAAAGCAAGCAAACAAACAACTAAGTATGTTTCCTATCTTTTCCTGGTGAGAGAGCTCTGAAAGAAAATTATTCCTGTAAATAATCCATTATCATCATCAATATTGTCATCATCCTGGACATGCTTACATAGGAGTGAGTTTTGTCACTGATTTCCCATTGTTCTTTTCTCCATGGCCATGCAAATTGAGCACTGCAAACCCCTTCTAAGCAGAAAGGTCTTTTTAGGATCCTTTTTAAATGCCAAGAGTGAGTGGGTTTAGCAAGCCTTCCTAGGTGAGGTGTTCCATAGCAAGGGCAGCACCACCAAGAAGACCATCAATATTTTTGCATGAGCTTTCGTAGGCAAGAGCGTCCTTCATCAAATGCATGTTGCATTAATCAACTTTATGGTTAGCTATAACCATAAATAAATAATTTAAAAAACCAGGGTGAACCTTTCTAGGCAAGCAGCTTAACAGATCTGCTGTTCAAGCCATTCCTATAAAAGGTTCTTGAGGCTGGACAAGGTCTTTTCATTTTTTTGCATGTATTTTCAAGCTATTACAGATGTTTGCAGAGTTCTTAAAATTGTACCCACAAATATGTTCATGTAGTAATTTGGGATCAGCATACAATCCGGTAACATGGGAACAGGCAATAACCTAATTAGTACTCTCTTCTAAGCATCTCAGGCAAACAAGCGATTCCCCATGTTGACTCCCAAAGGGGAATTTTTGGTCTTGAAGGCTTATACAAGGTACATGGCAGGCTGATGAGGATTCCCTAACTCCTGATTTTTGTAGGACATTTGCCTAAAGGAAATGCATCAAAGCCTAGAAAACAAGTGTGCACCCCAGCCCAGTGCAAGAGAAAGAGGGAATACTGGTTTATCTAGATGATTTTTTCTCTTTGTGCTCAAGGCTTTATTTGGTAACATATTTTCCTGGGAAGAAAAGCCAAACCGCCTTGAACTGGAAGAATGTGTTGGATGATTTCACGTAGTTCCTCTCTGTGTTTGTTGCACTGTTTGGGGATTTCCCTGGTAATTACATAATGTGGAAATGATACTGTTTAAATTTTAATTTCTCTTTCCTTGACATTCTAGTCCTAAATCTATGGCCAGGCTGTCTAAAGTTGCAAAAACAGAGTTTTTGTTGCTCTGTGGTAACAAAACCAGCATGTTTGTGGCAAAAGTGTTGTGGACCAGAGCCTGCTTTGTCATGTGTTTATATATATATATACATATATACACACACACACACACACACACACACACACACACACAAAGAGAGAGAAGATTTTTGTTTGTTTTACAGAATATGGTAATAAAGCCAAGAAAACACAAGAAATCGCAATAGGCATTTTAAGGCAGAACACAAATGAGTGCAGTATCCATTTCGAGTGGGTATGTATGACCCAGTCTCAACTAAGGGCCAAGGGTGAAAATTTTTAACATTTCCAAGTGTGACTTCCCATTTATAAAATCATGTCCTAGCTTAGAAGTCAAGTTCTCCTTTTCTTTTGATGGTGAGTGATCGTGGCTTTGATGGTAATTCTGTGTGCCAGGACACATGGCACTTGAAGACATATTTAGCAATTTTTAAAAGATCTAATGCAGCTGAGCAGTCAAACAACTTGAAGTGTAACCTCCCACTTGTCGATAATTATAGCTTGGGTCTCCATGGAGCTTTTCAGTAGCTGCCTTCTTGATCTCAGTATCTTTGCAGGATTCAAGAGTCAGCTTTGAACTGTTTTACTAACTTGTTTCTTCCTTAAGATCAACTTGGCAAAGACAGTGTAGCTGTGAAACCCCCTGACACCGTGGCAGGCGTTTTCCTTGCTCTTGAAACGATGGGAAAGATTTACCTCAGATTTTAAAGCAGTGTTTTTCCACTTCTGCTGAGATGAAACCTGGACAGCTCAAGCTGCAATAAAGAGTTTTTCCCCACTCAAATTTTATGACTGAGTATACAATTAGTGTGAACATGAGCAGATATGGTAGTACTGTCATAAAATTTACCAGTGGTGTGGAAGAACGACCATAAGTTATAAGCTTTAATATAAGTTTTTAAAAAGTTTTATTGTGTCTTCAGAATACTATCAAGAAAGTTTGGGGTGGGGTGGGGGGCAGTGCTTAAGAGATATACCTAGGCTCAGGCCTTAAGAGGTCTACTTTCAGGCCTAGAAGAAATCCCTGGTCCTTCATTCTCTGTGTGGGTAGACTGCAGTTGCTTAGTGGTAAGGGAAAGTCACTTTGTACCTGTTCAGAGGTATTTTATTATATAATTACAATAATAATGCTTCATATCTGTTTAAAGAAAGCAAATGGCCGTGGACAGGGCTGCAGGGAAGTAGTGCTAAATGAGGTAAAGCAGGCAGGATGGGCCTACAAGAGAAGGTCAACATTACATTCAAATGTGTGTTTTCTACTTAAACTGCTGGTACATATCAAGGGAAGATTGTTTTGAGAGTTACCCTTTAACCCAGTTTTCCTGTGTGAGAATGAGATGTCAAGATGAAAGAGATCTTACAGTCCACCAGATCCGAAATAGCCAGCAAATATATTCTTTGCTACCCACCTTCAGGGAAAGCTGTGTTTTTTCACTTATACCAGGACATAATGAGCCTTCTTGTTTGTAACGGAGAGCACTGAAATCATACAGAATCAATGAAGCCCCAGTTGCTCTGATTTTGTCAGAGAAGAGAGAAATCCTCCGTTCAAGTAGGGAGAAATGCGCTGACCAGGTGCTTAGATTAAAGCCGTTAATCACATTAAATGATTCCTGATAATGGGTTTTAGTTGTTGGCTTCATTCTTAACAAAGCTTAACTTCATAAACCTTTGCGCCATGTGAACAGGATACCCATACTGAAGCTGTTCCCAAACAAATGAAGCAACTCATACACACACAAACACAATGACAAAGTGCTGTGATTAGAATCAGATCTATTTGTAAGTCAAGAAAAAAATTCCAAATGTAATAATGGATGCTTCCTTGAAAAAACTGTATATTTTTAGGACTCTGGAAATATTTACCAGAAACCAGATGTTGGAGATGGATTTTTGGCTATTTAGAGACAGATGGCATACAGGGGCAGGGATTACAAGCTGCATGCAGCAAAGGCTTGTGTGCCTGAATATTGAAAGCATGACCCAGGCCCCTTGGGAGATAGCTTTCCTCCTCCTCCTCCCCCCCCCTCCTCCCTTCCTAGGGCCACAAGGGTCAGAAAAGTGGTTATTCATATTAGTTGTACAGAGACTCGCAACATAAGGATTTAAATCAGGCACT
The DNA here is from genome assembly GCA_021292165.1 of Shinisaurus crocodilurus. Taxonomy (NCBI): domain Eukaryota; kingdom Metazoa; phylum Chordata; class Lepidosauria; order Squamata; family Shinisauridae; genus Shinisaurus; species Shinisaurus crocodilurus. The sequence goes on along the minus strand of CM037879.1, from coordinate 217,570,843 downwards.
CCTCAGACTACAGTACCCACCCAACGAAGTGAAAAAACAGGCTGACAAGGCCGCTGACTGGTACCCAGGAGCAATCTGCTATAGGACAGACGTAGAAGAGAAAACCCAGTTATGTGGCATGTTGTTGCTAGAGAGTAGCTGTTGTAGATTGCGGGGCTGTTTATAAGCAAGTGCAGACCTGCCACCCAAGGCCTGTGCGAGTGCAGTATATTGTCCAGGGTGGGCTGTAGATCATTGATGATATACATTGGAGTGCTTTTAGCTGGATGTCAACACGTGGTGTTTTGTTGTTACTAACACAGGCATCAGGCTCTGCAACAAACTGAGATGCCAGCTCTGTCCCCATATCTACTCTGGAAACACTATTACAGGTCCTAATAATGTCACCATCAACATTAGGGCAGTGCTGGCACAAGACCTCCCACTGCCTGAGGAGGGAGAACATGCTGCCACTGCTGGGGGAGTGCGAGCTGCTGCCACTGCGCGCTGCCGCCAGCGTTTGAGGGGAGAGAACGAGCCACTGCGCCACTGTGGGGGTGGGGTGAGGAGCGTGAGTGTGGGTGGAAGCAAGCCGGCACCACATACCACTGCCAGGGTGGTAGGGAGTGTGACCCGCCCTGCAAGACGCCACCTCCTCCTGCCTTCCCCTCAATACTTCACTCTGAGGCATCCTTTTCCAGAGCGAGGCATTGGTGGGAAGGTGGCCCTGAAGATTGCCTGTGCCGCAGTGGCACAGGCAATCTCGAAAGGTCACCTTCCTGCCAATGCCTCGCTCTGGAAAAGAACCCCTCAGAGCGAGACATTTGACTGGGTGGGCTCTGTGGAGAGCCATGCTGGGCATTCTCTTGTTGGCCTTTGCCGCAGCAGGGGAGCAGCTGGTGCGGCTCTGCAGAGCGGTCGCCTGCTTATGCCTTCCTCAGAGTAAGGGATAGGGTGGGGGGCGGCAGCGGCAGTACCTGCTCCAGAGAGCCACAACAGCTGCTTTCCTGCTGCAGCATTTGCCACAGGAGGAGAGTGGCCAGTGGATCCTTTGAGAGTCATGCAGCAGTGGCATCAGGCATGTGAGATCCCCTGCTGCCTGGGAGATTTACCCCACCTCATGGGAGAGCCTGCCCTGCATCAGGGGCTCATTCACTTTCTCATCTTCCAACATAATGTATGCTATCTTCTGTCAGCAGTGCCCTTTTGCATTCTACGTAGAGCAAGCAGCCTCTACAGAAAGGAATAAATTGACACAAATCTGATATCAGGCAATATTCAAAAGCTAGTGGGAGAACATTTCAATCTTCCAGAACATTCTTTCACTGTCCTTAAGGTGGCCATTGTGGAGCAAAGAGACTTCAAGAGATTAGAGTGAGAGACTGCTGAGTTAGAATTCATCAACAGATTCAATTCTATCTCCAGAGGTTTGAATCGGGATAAAGGATTTTTATCACATGACATGTGTCAATTTGCTTTCCTAGTGCCAGGATGTTTGTATTATCAGCAGTAAGTGTACTGATGACACACACACACACACACCATGACCTGGTTCGCACATAACGGGAGTCCATGGTTTAAACAACCCATAGTTGTTGTGCAGGAGTCAGGCTCAACAGGTTGTTGATTAAACGGGGAAGTGTCTGGTATGCTGCAGGCAACATGCCTGCTCTCTCCCGCTCAGCCCTGATAGCCCATGGGCTAACTGGCCCATCTTGTACTGTATATAAACCTAAAACTCTCTCTAACACTCCATGCATCTGATGTGGGCTATAGTCCATGAAAGCTTATGCGAGGATAGATGTATTAGACTTTAAGGTGCCACAAGACTCTTTGCTGTTTTTATTATTTACATAATTTGGTTAATGAGAAGTGAACATACCAGATCTTTTGATAAGCCAACATATTCTGTTATGAAAGCCATATTCCACAACTGGAGATACTTTCATCATTATAATGAAATGGATCTGTTAATATTGAGAAGCTGCTTGTATGTGATCTATGTCTCCCTCTGAAGGTTTAGCAATTGAATCCTTCTGATGGCTCATTGAGACTGCCACATATGCCGAGATATGGATCATTTTTATGGCTTGTCAAATGTTTTATGGCAAGCACCACTTACTTCTTTTGTTGCTGTCTCTAGCACTGTCTCATCTAGTATGCAATTTAATATGCAGTGAAATAAATTAGCATAGCAGTAAATTAGAGATGTAGCATAATTGCAGCTGCCTAGCAAGGGCCTATTTAGCAAGTGTTTAGAGTCATGTGGTGCATGGACGCTCCACAGCTGTGTTTAAAGGAACTGGATCTTGACATGCTGTACCTTCCAGGACAGCAAGAGAAGAATTGTGTTTTTTTCTCACGAAATCCCACCTTGTACTAGAAAACCAGTTTCTGTCTGTGACATCAAGTTAGATGAAGATTCTATTACATACATGCCAATGTGCCCCTTATTTACTAAGTATTCAGGGGCATTGTAAAATTGTGTGACAAAGGTGGTTACGTCAATAAAGGAGGGACAGGGTGCATACAGTCTTTGGCTCAAGGAAAGAAGAGGAAGGGAACATCCCCTTCTAACACTGGATTGGGGACTTTTCCTAAATGGGACATTGCTTGACCCTGATCCCTCTACCCTCTTTCTGGTTAAAAAGGATTTAAAATCCCAGATCCTGGGCCCAGAGAGATAAAGCATTTCACTCCAGCCTAGTCATGAAGAACCGGTCCACCGCTGGGAGACTATGATCAATAGGCACAGTGCAGGCATCTTGGCCTAGTTCTCAATGAGGTGGTCAACCTGTGTCTGGGCTGTAGTTGTAGGTGGCGACTCACACAATTGAATGTTTCCCTCATTTAAAAAAAAGAAGAAGCTGCATATGGAAAACTAGCACTTCAGGGAGAAGCCTAGTCTGGAACTCTCTGACATTTAGTTTTTGGATTGGAAGGATTTTGTTTGTAGGGAGGAAAATTAAGTCATGGAAAACTCCATCTACAGTCTGAAGTGGTTTGATCCAGTTACAGGTTTACTGCTGAGTGAGAAGTAGCTCATGTTGTGAGTTTTTATCTGGAACTGCTAGTCTTAGAACTGGGAGCCTTCAGTTCTGTGTGTGGTTACTCCATGAAGTGAGCTAATATTACTGCAGCTTGAAGCATCTTCATGGTATGGAAGTATTCTCAGGCTCTAGCCTGGCCCTGCTCCCCCAGGCTGGCCCTTGGGCCCTCTGGAACTTCCTGAAGATTTCTGGGCTTCCTGTTTGGGCTGGGATGTTGCTTGAACAACAAGGTTCTCCCAGTTCTGCTGTGTTTCTGTTCATTCCTCCACTCTGACTCCTAGATCCTGCTTCCCTGTTTCCCTTCTGGCAACTGTCTATTGCTCAGCACTGTCAGCCTTTAAGTAGCTATTGCATGGTGCCCAGCATCACCTGAGAGTGTCTGATTTAGGAGAGGATGCACCCTCAAATTTTAAATGCTGTTTGAAGCAGGTTGTATTTCACCCTCAGAAAAAGAGTGGGGAAAGAATGTCTTTGGTTTAAAAAACAAACAAAAAACTAGCATTGTGTGTTGTTGTGACTGCACCAGAAGGGTGGGGCATACATTACTAAATAAATAAATAATATAAGATGCCGTCTTTAAGGAAGGCGGTCAAGGAGGGTACAGCTTTTGTGGGCAACTCTCCATTTTTGCTTGAAGTTGTTCTGCTCCTGCTTGGGCGGCAGCAGAAGTGAAAAGACAAGGGAATCAAGTGTGATTGTAGTGGTTAGAGCAGAGGTGGGGAGCGTGTGGTCCTTCAGATGATGTTGGACTGCAGTTCCCATCTTTCCTCACCATGACTATGCTGGCTAGGGCTAATGGGAGTCACAGTCCAACAACGTTTGGATGGTCACACATTCTGTATCGCTGGGTTGGGGTTGGACTAGGACTAGGGAAGACCTGAGTTCAAATCTGAACTTAGTCATGAAGCGTAATGGGTGACCTTGGGCCAGTCAGATTGGGTTCACATGACATGGCAATGGTGGGTTGTTGTGTCGTCTGAATTCAGACTGCTTCCCCGCAGGGTGGCTTATTTTCAGGCAACAAGCCATCCTGACAACCCATGACTTGTTCTAGGGGTTATTCAACCCATAATGGGTTGTTATGTAATCTGAACCTGGGAGACGGGTTCCATCGTGGATGATGATGATGATGATGATGATGATGATGATGATGATGATGGATGATAATAATTTTGGTAGCATAAAAGGGGAAACCAGGTGAAGATCCAGCCTGCCCAGAAGGGCAGCCTGTAATTGCCAAATGCTATTGCTGCTTTAACCAGCAGCTCCACACACTCACGTTTTTCCGCTGTAGTTGGGGTCAGCTCTGCTGTACTTGCAAACGCAAGAGGGGAGAGATAATAACTTTTAATATCCTCAAAACTGCCAGCCTTCACTCTGCCGTCTTGACACTGATTCTCTCAGGGCCTTGCCCTTGTCTATACACTGGATTTAGCACTGAACCACAGAGGAACCACACACACGCGTGTGGGGTAAAAAAGTTTATTTAAGGTAAACAGATTACAACAAAGGGTGGGAAATGAGGGAAGGAGAAAAGGTGGGGAGACACTCTGGTATACACAGTAGAGCTATAAACAACAAAGCTAGTTCCTTTACTATATCACTACCCAGGCCCTTACTCTCCTTTACCTGGGTTTTTTGTCTTCTTCAGGGTTTGCCTCAGCAAAGCCCTCCTCCCGCGAAAGCGAAAGCGTGCAGACAACAACAACCAAAAATAAATGCTAGGGCAGGCAAGTATAGATTCTTCCCCTCCCTCCTTTCAGTAGCCCAGGTGTCTTTAGCCAGTCAGGATGAACTTCATCTGGCCCAGGCAGGGGAGGGGTGGCTCATGACTAGAGGGCTTGGGCAACATTTGCATGCGAATGGCTGTGGCTCAGAGACATCAAGATATGGGAGCCTCTGAGGCGACATCAGAGGAAGCTATGTACATTTTGCATTTCCCAGCCTCCAGCTGGGATTATACTTGTTTACAGTGAGGAGGTGTGTGTGTGTGTGTGTGTGTGTGTGTGTGTGGTGCAGGAAACTCTGACGCCTTTTCTCCACAATTTCATTTCTGTACTACCCGATAGCTGAAGCTCTCTGGGCGGTTAACAACAATTCAAGCTCTCTGGGCAGTTAATAACAACAATTCAGTGGTGGGGAGCGACTAGCAAGCCACTCGGCAAGAGTGGCAAAAACTCCTTGCTGCTCTTTGTGATCTTGCCTGTGCTATCACCAGTGACTGCCCTTCCTCTAATGCTGAAGCGACACTTTAGAGCGAATTTCATTGGTTTACCTCCTTAAAAAAAATTATATCCCAGAAATATGTGCAAATGTCTTCATAATTTTTTTAAAAATATTTTTTCACGGTCTTTCGGAGGTGTGCAAGTGTGCACTTACGGCTGTCAGAACTATATGTAATCTTGCCTGGTTGATGTCATTGCAAGTTTCATCTGTCAAAGGGAGCAAAGTGCAGTTGGTAACAGATGGAAATTGGCAAGACAAGACTTTATATAGGCTCATTTGCGAACAGTTGACGAGCTGTCACTTGAAAATCACCGGTAAAGGGGAAAAGCGTAGGTGCACCAAAAGGGGTGGTGACAGATCTCTCCCTTAGCAATGTAATCCTCTGGATTTCAACTGTTGAACTGACAGTTCTTAGTGCCCTCCACATTTTCAAATCATTCATCTATGAGACCTTTAAAACGTGCTCTGAATCCAGCAGGACCAGGATGAAGATGAGCACTACCAGAGAAGCGGTCAGACTCAGATTTGTCTTAGGACATGTCCGCATACAGCCCGCTTACCAGAATTCAGCACTGATTTCAGTGCATATTTCACGTGTGGTGTCAGGAGCTGGACTGTGATATGTATCCACCCACTGTGGTCTGCTTTGCAGGATATGGGAATCTACTAGCACTGTGTAGAGGTGAGCTGGCCTGGCATGGCCAGAAGGAAGCGGAGCTATTATTCTTCCACTCTAAAGTACTCTTGAGGTTTTTGCTCTGCAGCTGTTTGTGTTGTTTTTAAAAAAAATTCTCATTCATTCAATTTCACAAATTTGAAATCCCCCACCCCCTTTTGGAACACTTCAACTATTCAATGGGGAAATTTTTTAACAGGATAAAGACAAAGAAATGGGGCAAGAGGTTAAAGCTGTAGGTCATCTGGAACTTGTGTGAAGTTGTGCAACGTCAGCAATGCCCCCATACCGTACCAAGGTGGGAGCAGTAGTTAAAAACATGGAGGGCCATCTTGTAGTTCAATGGTTTCTGCTAACATAGGGAGAAAATGTATAGCAGACACTGAGAAGCCCTGGTCTTCCTGGCATAAAGAATATTTGGGCCTCCAAGGACATGTAGAAACAGTTCAAAGAACAAAAGTATTTATGAATCAAACCTGGCTGTGTTTGTGCTTTAATGTGACAATAATATCCATAAGCTACTGCAAGGGAACTAAAGGGGACGTATCTACGTAACATCTTCTGTGCTTCCCTACTAGGTTTTGTTGACACTGTAATATATGACAGTGCTCAGGAGACATGTAGAGCAAGATACTAGCATAACTTGCTGGCTCCATGTATATTCAGGCAAAAGAATGCCAAATATATTTGGCAGTCAGTGTTAGGGTTTTTCTGTTAAGAGTCTCGGCTAGAGATGGGGGAACTGGGTGAGGCTTGAGCTTGTCAAGATTCCCTTGAGTTCCTGTTCCAATGTGAGCTTTTGTTATTGTTTGAACAGAAAAAGTGTGTGCCAAATGTGTACTCTTCCCCCCCTTGACTAAAGCATAAAAATTCATATATATATTTTCCAAAATGCGGATTTTAAGGTGAGCATTTTTCTGACAAACGCATTGTGTGAACCCAGCCACACATTCAGGAATATGCAAGCTTTGCCCGAAAAATGCACTCACATGACCAGGACGTTTTAACGAACTCAAGCGAAATCCCCCTTACATCCCCAGCTTACATTTTCATTTCCAGATTGTGGTAGATAAAAGCAGCCTATATGGACTGCAGAAACAGAAGCTAAAAAAAACGCTTTATGTTACTCTGTTCTCTCAAGTCTTGCTTTTGTGTTGGATGGATGAGGCATTAAGATTTCATATGGAATAGAATGCGGTTGGATTAATGGCAGGATTATTTTATTGACTGATGTCCAAACACTGTAATGCCAGTGAGGGCTAGTGGATGGAGCTTACCTGCTTCACACGTGCATCTTTGTACATGGATACTGCATCCATATGAAGTGGCCCTTAGACATGGACTTAGGAGATCTAGGTTTCAATCCCAGTTCATCTAGGACTTATTTTGGTGACCTCCAGCAATTTGCTGTCATCTCCAGTTCCAAGTCTACACATTGGGACCATTGAAATTTCATATACCACCCCCCAAATATTGTAAACTCCTAAAAGTTTATGCATATATTTTTTTGCAACAAAGGGTATAAAATTGGACACAACACTGATGGCTTGATTTGTGACTCCCATTATATCAACTAAATACTAGAATGAAGAGTAGTTAAAATGTATACTCTTGTTTTAGAAGTACAGTAAGTGGTATTTTCAGTATTTATTTTATATTTGCATACAGTATCAGTTGAAAATGTCACAGAACATTTACTGTACTAGGAATAAACCATCCAGTATTTTCATGGCTGATGCTTGTAGCCTGGTGACGGGAGGGGCATATGTTTTATTTATTTATTATATTTATACCCCGCCTTTTTTCCTGCAAGGAACCCAAGGCAGCTTGCATTATCCTCCTCTCTCCATTTTATCCTCACAACAGCCCTGTGAGGTAGGTTAGGCTGAGAGTCAGTGACTGGCCCAAAGTCACCCAGTGAGTTTCATGGCCAAGCGGGGACTAGAACCCAGAACTCCTGACTCCCAGTCCAACTCCCAGTTCCACCAGATCGGTTACTGGGTGTGTGTGCAGGGGCGGGTCATCACTATTGTCACCTTGAACTTCACAGGAAGCTGGGGCTGATGGGTGAGAGTAATTAGGGAAATTACTTCTCTGCCCTCCTACTTATGGTTCATCTTCCCCATCCCCAAATAGTTTAGCCTTAGCCAGCTATGAATTTCAAGACAGTAGCAGTATGTTGAATAGAAAAGTGGAATCATGGCCAGAAGAGGATTTTGGTATGGCACATCCCTCTCCCACAATGTAAAATGTTAGGGGTGTGTACATGGTGGGACTTTTCCATTACCTTGCCCAGGGCTTCTAACGGTGAAATCCTATAATGTCTACTCAAAAGTAAGCCCCATTGAGTTCAGTCAAACTTACTCCCAGGTAAATGGGTTTAGGATTGCAGCCTAAATGTCTGATGGAGGTATGAAAACATTTGAATATCTCTTGTAATTTGACCTCCTAATAGAATTAGGGACCAGTTGTCCATGAAGGACAGCAAGATGCATGGCTCATTCCAGTGCATGTTCAAGCATTGTGAGATTATCTGCACATGAATTAAATCTGCATATGAATTAAATTGTCTGCATATGAATAACATTTTAATGGTAGATGCTTGTGATTCCTCTAAGCATATAGACCAGGGGTCCTGACTGCAGAGCCCCTGGGTGCCATGGCACCCGCGGGCACCTTCAATGGCTCCCACGAAGAAATCCTCAACATGAGGCCCATGGGCATCCAAGATTTTTAAATTTTAAATTTATTTTTTTCTGGTTTTAAAAAATATATGTACATAGATTTGTACGAAATGCCTACATCTTTCTGGCAATTATACATAGGCTTCAACAAGAATGGACCAAATGTCCAAATAAGTATCCATTTGAAGTTGGAGTCTATATGCCAAACGTTCATATACTGAAAGCATTGTTAGGTCCTCAATCCATTATAGGAGGACCTATAATGGAGGAGAGTGTTTATCCTTCCAATTTTGTAATATCAGTCTTTTAGCTGTCAAAAGGGTGCAGAGAATCCATCTCCCCTTCCATTTGTTAATTTCCATGAATCAGGTAAATAATTTAAAAGTGTGTACATCAGTGAATATTAAAGACTGTTCCAGTACAAAATCTATCTGTGTAATCGCCTCCTCCCAAAAAGAAGCAACTACTCAACATTGCCAAAACATGTTTAAAGGAGCATTAGCTGTATTGCACCACCAATAATTAGCTGAATTAGACAATCCCTAAAGAAACGTTGTGTTGTCCAATAGACACAAAACGACAGTTTTTGCTGAATAAGACGCAGCCTAAGATCTATAGACGTCAAAGTAGCAATCCACTGGTTAGGCATTTTGTGGTGGTGACCACAGCAGTTCCAAATTTCCAGATGTGCCCATGGGTCCAAAAATGTTGGGGACCCCTGTTATAGACACTTAAAAAATGTAACATCAAAAAATTGAAGAGTGCAAGAACTTTAGCTGAACCAGTATTAAATAATGTTACAGTAGGTGACAGCCTTAGAATGTTTATTCTAGTTCAAAAGATCTCTTTTCTCTAGGGCTAGTCAGAAACACACCACACCCATTTCATAGTCCCATTTACAAATCACAAAAGTAGGGGGCCATTTGAGGGATATTTGAGAGCGGGGTAAAAATTGCAGGAATAGTTGGTGAAATTAAGGAAATCTGGATACAGTCATGAGTGTCATGATACCCTGAATTCCCTCCCTAAAATTGATGAGGGTTTAGTCCCCTGTTTGACATCACCCCCTCTGCCCCCTCCCCAATTCAAGCTGAAAGTTCTTTAATGAGAACTTTTGCCTCAGCCTTCCTTTTCTTGCCTTTTGCCTTCTTGAACTGAAGCACTGTGTCAGAAAGATCCAAAGATCGGGTAGTGGCATTTTTGATCTATAAATTAGCAAGCAGTGCCCATCTTTTGTTAACTGCTCTCAAGAGTAAATATGTTTTCAAGAGCTGTACTCATCAGTCTCACCCCGCAAGCCTGGCACCCTAGCCAGTCACCTGGGTCACCTGTCCCTAAATCCAGCAATGGTACAAACACAACTGCTCTGAAACAACTGATAGTTAAGGCCTCTATTCCTCAAGTAGATTGGGTGGTGGGCCAGTTTCGAGCTGTAAGCTGTGAGAAGAAAGCTACTCCTTCGCTGATGGGGCATCCCCTAAATGCTGTACAGTATTCTGAAACTGCCCCTGACTAATGCACTGGAAAGGGGTGGATGGAGATAATACTGCTGGGCCAACTGGTATTATTATACTGGCTGGATTCACCTTACGGTTAACATCTATTTAATATTAATTCAGATGACATACTTGACCCATCAGGTATGCTTCTTGTAATGGGATTTCTCTCTGTGTGTGTGGTGGTGGGTGTTTGTGTTTTAATGAGGGACAGCAGAAACCTGCTATTATTTGTCTTCATGGCCAGGCAGGGCAGAGAGGTGGAGAACAGGGAAGATATTTTTTTAAACACAAGTTACTTATTGTAAGCCAGACTTGCAGATGGTGGGAAAGGAAACTTAGGTGAGAAAATGTCCTGTCTTAGTCATTATTTTTTTTTTTCTCTTTCAGTGAGTATGTTTTTGAACACGTTAACGCCCAAGTTCTACGTTGCCCTAACAGGCACTTCCTCATTAATCTCAGGGCTTATTTTGGTAAGTACAAGATAATCTTTTTACATTTTACAAGTTCAGTTCTGTAATACTTTGCAACATTAGTTTCTACATCTACAAAATTCTGATCTTTGTTAGTCTTCCCCTCCCGTCCAACTCTGCAGTCTATGTATTTAATAGAATTTGTGTTAGTCGCAGGCTTTGAGGTTGATCTCTAGCATCCCAAAACAAAGACTTCATGAGGCCGATCCTGGTGATGTCACAAGAGATGCCACTTCTAGAAAGCATATTCCAGCCCCAGTGGCTCTACAGTAATCTACATACAAGTAGCTTGGGATGACAAACCTTGGATTTTAAAAATAAAGCTATTGTCCAGACAAAGTTAAGCATTTTATAGTCCTATTGATTTCAGTGGGAAAGAGTTAAACATATGCCCTTGAGTTCAGTGTGACTAGCTTTAGGTAGATTGTGGCCAGGTTAACAACATGGACAACCCCCACAATGGAAAGCTAAATTCAACTGTTTACACAGAACGTACAAAAAAAGCATAGGTTACACATCACAAACCTAAAGAAGCTCAACCAGACCATATTTAGCAATGCCTACGCCTTCTGAAATATTGAGTTTCTTTACTTGGCATTCTGATTGTAGCTGAGGCCTTGAGGACCTCTCCTGAACCCCCTCCTCCCACTCTCTTTTCTTTTTCTCTCCACCCCTTCATCCCCAGCAGCTTTGTTATTGTATTGTAGATGAGGGTGTCACAACCAAAGCCCCCCCAATCCTTGAGCCAACACTGACTCTCAGAAAAAAACATTAAATAAATTTTCGAAAGAAGATAAAGGAAACGTTGCACCTCATCTTCTATTTTATTATCGTTAACATATCACCCACCTTTTATCATTTCCAAAGGCCATCATTTCTGACACTGCTCTAATAGCCAGATTCTATGAGTGGCTGTATTCCACAAGATCTGTTTTAAATTTTTATCTTGTAAACTGCCTTGAGGAGGCTTCACCTATTTTAAATAAATAAATAAATAGGATGGACACAGAATCATCATGATCATTTGCAAAGGTGCAATTTGGGCAGCAAATTATTTAGCATACAGCAGAAGTGTTGAACCTCCAGCCTGCGGACCAAATCCAGGTATCTTTTGACCCGTCCACTTTGCTTTCAGCCCCCACTGGAATGTGGCTCCCGAGAGCTGATTTGTGGTCCTGAACTGAAGGAAATTCAACACCCCTAGCGTACAGTAACCAAATATACTTTTATTCCTAGAAAGTTCTCACTATACCACTTCTGCTGTAAAAGAATCCGGCCCTAGGCTATTATTGTTTATTCCTTATATAGCACATATTTCCATGAGTATTCTTGATTTATACTTTTTCATTTCTGTAATAATTTCTTATTTTAGAAGCTTGACCGTCTGTTTTTTACTG